>OX359289.1:96621718-97821718 GCA_947179395.2 Pulicaria dysenterica
CAACAGGTGGATTGGTGAATTCATTTGGGGTTCAAAGAATACAACAATAGATGTGTTTAATAAACACATTAGTAATATTTGCTACCATTATAAATTCTTAAATAGTACACAACATTGTTATTGGTTAGTTACTCCAGAAGGGTTTTATGTAAATAGACATAACGATTCATTTCCCAATAATCGCTGGAAATTTCAGAATCCATGGAGTTAAAGATTACAATTATAGCTTTTTAAAGGTGATACCAAATAAATATTATAATAAAGTTTCTTCTTATATTAGTCTTGCTTAATTTTAGTTTAATGTATATATGTTGACCTTTCTTTACTTCCACAGTTACTAATGTGCTTCGCCGTATTTAAATATTAAGTTATTCTATTATTCTCATTTAAATAAGTGAATATATGTTATGATAACCACAAGAATTGATTTATTTCAAATATCAAATAGTGGAAGAGGTTGAACATGCATATCTATAGCGAAATGTGCCTTATGATAACTAAGAAAGGATGCTTTGATAATTGTAACATTTACTCTCATCTTGTTAATATCAAAGTATCTACACTATATAAATGTTTTAAAACAATAATCATATAAATAATAAGAATTTTATTTCATTTAATCTGATATCCGTGTTGTTATACTTTGAACTTTTATGAGAACACATATGACGGAATTGACGACCGATCTTTTAAGGCATCCTTAGTGTGGTGGTATTCTTTGTTTTTGTTTATGTTAGACCCTGGTTATTATGTTGGTTCAAGATATCAAGTATCGACCGAATATCAAAGCAATCACATAATGTTTATGATCTTGGTAGTATGAATGTATATATGTGTATGTATGAGAACCAAGAACAGTGTGTAAATTTATAATGAAAGCTTATAATTTATAATTTATACCCTTTATTATTTACATAATAGACTATATATAATATATGGTTAATGTCATATGAACATTTACCTTCACTAAAATAGAATCTAACACGATTAATTCACTAAATATTTACAGTGAGCATTAATAAGATCGTAGCTTTGTTCTTTCACTACAAAAAAAAGAGCCTTTTGCGGCGACTTTTTTCGTCGCTAAAAGCTCACAAGACGCCGCTAAATATTTTTACGGCGACGCGACGTCACAAATAAGACGCCGCAAAAAGTTCGTACCCAAAACTTTTTTGCGACGACATTTTCGACTTTCTCCGACGTCACTTAACGAGACCTTGTTCTGCCACGTGTCACCTTTTTGCGGCGACATGCTGGCTTTTTGCGGCGATAATAACTAAATAAATAAAAAATAATTTAAATGGCTTTTGCGGCGACGTGGTAGTTTTTTGCGGCGACCAAAATAAATAAATATTAATTAAATTAAATAGCTTTTTGCGGCGATTTTAGCCTTTTTGCGACGTCATTTTGGTTTTTTAGCGGCGAAATTGATTCTTTTTGCGACGACACGTCGCCGCAAAAAACCTTTAAAAATTCCGGCAGCAATTTGCTGCATTTTGCGTTTTCCACCCGTTTTTAACCGGCTAATATACAGAAAACCTGTTTACCAGAACTCAACAACAAATATAATAATATGGCATTTTTAACGATATAAAACGATCATACATAACAAACAATAGTTTGAAAGTTAACATAAACGTTTTTAGACAATCTAAAATGTACTCGCCTAACAAACTAATATTCTAATCCTCACCACTAGAATCTTCATCGTGAGCAGACAAGTCGGTGGTTCGTTGATGTCCGGATATTAAGGAAATATTTGTATTTATACCTGCCGCCGATAAGATATTATAGATTGCGGATGTCTCCTGCCGGAGCTCCTGCCGGACATCCTGCATGACCTCCTGCCGGAGCTCCTGCCGGATCTCTGCACGTTGAGACGCTAAGTAGCTCTGTAACTCGACCTGTGTAAATAATCTCTCCGTAGGCCGGGATTGGGCGGTAGATTGTGCCCCAGATACGGATGAAGAACTTATTGTTCTTCCTACTCCGCGAACGTGTCCCCGGCGTTCCCCCAACACCGTCTTCAAGATATCTTCTTCGCTAATCGGGTTCTGGCTCCCGACTTGACCATCTCTCATGAAAACCATACGGCGCTGTGTATGAATAAGATATAAATAATTAAAATCAGATTTTATAAATAATTTTAATGAAGTTTAAATAATTACTTACATGATTTTCTTCAACACCTTTAGCGGCGACGCGTGTCGCCGCAAAAAGCCTTTAGCGGCGACACTTTTCAATCGGATGAAAGTGGGCCCAATTTTTGTCGTTTAGCGGTGTTTTAGCGACGTTATATTGTCGCCGCAAAAAAAGGTCGCCGCAAAAACCCTTTTTTCTTGTAGTGTTTTAGTGACATTAATTTAGTAGTATTGTGATTTTAGATGACAAAAAGGTGAAAAGAGGTTTCAAGAATAAAGAGTGAAAAGCCTAAAAGCTTAGCATACAGTAATGGAGTCATGTTACATGTACGAGAAGATTTAAAAGGTAAATTGTCAAGAAAGAATACTAAATATTAATTTTTTTACAAGGTATGTTTATTGTTTAGTGAGTAGGTTAAATGTTAAATTTTATTAACAATGGTATTATGTAATCTTTTGAGTCATGAAAATGATAAATTTTAATTTATATAAAAAAGGTATGGTAACTAAGGATGAAACTTCGAGTAAACGTGTTGGTGTTAATTTCATGTCGATCTATTTGTTTTCGTGTCGTGCTTTGTGTCGACCTATTTCGGCCAAATATGATTGTATTTCAATATGATCTTCGAATATGATTTTTACTATCGATTCAAATTTAAAATTCAATGATAAAAATTGAAACTTTCCCACCACAAATTGAACACACCAAAACAAGAAGTCCTAAGCAGAAACCTAGATCCAAACATGATACCTTGTTTTGTTATAAATTATTATTCATCATCCTTTAATGGTTTGAAAAATTAGATATATAAATTTCAACATTTATATTACCTTTTTCCGCAATTTGCCTCATATAAAAATGAGTCACGTCATAAGTTTAACCGATTACTTGAAGATAACGCGTTACCATTTTTGTTAGAAATTGGAATTCTGAATCCTTTCTTAGTAAATAATTGTGCGTTATCTTTATTGACAAATTTTGACATTTAAGTTGCTTTTTATTAAATTTTCCCTTGATTTAATAACTAAGTGCAGGGTGATCGGCCCAAGCTTAGGCATCTTGTGCTTTGGCATAGGGCATCCATCTAGACGAGGGCGGTGTTTTCTGGTCCAACCATAGTGTAATGAGTTTGTTTTTTGAAATAAACTTAATGCATATGCATATCTACCTTGGAGACGGAGAGGGTAGCCATCGTCGAACTTCGGACTTCTCAATGTGGGTGTGATCCATGGATTACACATATTGATGCTAACCAAAATCTGTCTACTAATAGACTGATACTAGAATGGCCACATGTAGAAGAGCCTTCTGAAAATGTTGAAGCTTTAGGTGGGACAAATGTCCCAAATGTAGAACCGTACATGAAACTTCTGCAAATGTTGAGCATCCTTTCCCAAATGTTGAAACCATACGTAAAACTGTTTTCCCAACTGTTGAACCCATACTTGAAACATCTTTCCCAACTCTATAAAGTACGAATTTAGATAATTATGACATCTTTAACTTTAACCCTTTTATGGATGAACCTTTTAGTCAAGTACTAGAGAATCAAAATGTTGAGGTAGATGATCAAACTATTGAGGTAGAGGATGAAATGGACAGTGCTAGTGATGAAAACAGTGAGGATAGTGATTTTATAGTGGATATGGATAACATGGATGATGTTCTTGAAGCGGATATGTCGATTTTCACTTACATACTGATAAGGATATGGAAAATAGGAGTTTGTATGGTATGGACCTTGATGAAATGGATGATGTTGATGTAGGAAACAATACGAATTTTTAAAGTGGTAGTGGTAGTGGTAAAGATGAGCAAGCAGAAGTTGGTAGGAGAAAATATATAAATACAATAAGCAGGAAACATAAGAAAGAATTACATAAGAAGAATGTTAAACATGTTTTTCATATTGGTCAATTCTTTGCTAACAAGAAAGAAATTAAAGAAATGGTGAGGGATGTGGCTATGGAGAGTAAGAGAGAGATGAAAATATTAATAATATGACAAAAGTAGAGTGAGAGTTGTATGTGTGGGTCAAATGCCACATTTTCAAGAGAATATTTCAACTGTTAAGGGTACAAGTGGGGCATTGAATAGACAAAGGTGGTTGGGCAGGGGGAAAAGATAAAGGATCAATACAAAAAATGTGGGGGATAGTGGAAAAAGGCAAACGCTAATAAATTCACATGTCCTTGGGTCCTTTACATCTCAAAGGAGGCTAGTACAAAAACATGGATTGTAAGAACTTTGAAGTATGAACATACATAACTTCAATATTGAAAATTCAAGGCTTGTAGTTCAGGATATCTTGCAAGGCATGTAATTAAGCACATGGAGGGCAACCCTCATATTCAACCGAGGCACTTCAAGTCAATTATAGAGGAAGCTAGACATGTAATAAGACGCCGCAAAAAGTTCGTACCCAAAACTTTTTTGCGACGACATTTTCGACTTTCTCCGACGTCACTTAACGAGACCTTGTTCTGCCACGTGTCACCTTTTTGCGGCGACATGCTGGCTTTTTGCGGCGATAATAACTAAATAAATAAAAAATAATTTAAATGGCTTTTGCGGCGACGTGGTAGTTTTTTGCGGCGACCAAAATAAATAAATATTAATTAAATTAAATAGCTTTTTGCGGCGATTTTAGCCTTTTTGCGACGTCATTTTGGTTTTTTAGCGGCGAAATTGATTCTTTTTGCGACGACACGTCGCCGCAAAAAACCTTTAAAAATTCCGGCAGCAATTTGCTGCATTTTGCGTTTTCCACCCGTTTTTAACCGGCTAATATACAGAAAACCTGTTTACCAGAACTCAACAACAAATATAATAATATGGCATTTTTAACGATATAAAACGATCATACATAACAAACAATAGTTTGAAAGTTAACATAAACGTTTTTAGACAATCTAAAATGTACTCGCCTAACAAACTAATATTCTAATCCTCACCACTAGAATCTTCATCGTGAGCAGACAAGTCGGTGGTTCGTTGATGTCCGGATATTAAGGAAATATTTGTATTTATACCTGCCGCCGATAAGATATTATAGATTGCGGATGTCTCCTGCCGGAGCTCCTGCCGGACATCCTGCATGACCTCCTGCCGGAGCTCCTGCCGGATCTCTGCACGTTGAGACGCTAAGTAGCTCTGTAACTCGACCTGTGTAAATAATCTCTCCGTAGGCCGGGATTGGGCGGTAGATTGTGCCCCAGATACGGATGAAGAACTTATTGTTCTTCCTACTCCGCGAACGTGTCCCCGGCGTTCCCCCAACACCGTCTTCAAGATATCTTCTTCGCTAATCGGGTTCTGGCTCCCGACTTGACCATCTCTCATGAAAACCATACGGCGCTGTGTATGAATAAGATATAAATAATTAAAATCAGATTTTATAAATAATTTTAATGAAGTTTAAATAATTACTTACATGATTTTCTTCAACACCTTTAGCGGCGACGCGTGTCGCCGCAAAAAGCCTTTAGCGGCGACACTTTTCAATCGGATGAAAGTGGGCCCAATTTTTGTCGTTTAGCGGTGTTTTAGCGACGTTATATTGTCGCCGCAAAAAAAGGTCGCCGCAAAAACCCTTTTTTCTTGTAGTGTTTTAGTGACATTAATTTAGTAGTATTGTGATTTTAGATGACAAAAAGGTGAAAAGAGGTTTCAAGAATAAAGAGTGAAAAGCCTAAAAGCTTAGCATACAGTAATGGAGTCATGTTACATGTACGAGAAGATTTAAAAGGTAAATTGTCAAGAAAGAATACTAAATATTAATTTTTTTACAAGGTATGTTTATTGTTTAGTGAGTAGGTTAAATGTTAAAT
Source organism: Pulicaria dysenterica (assembly GCA_947179395.2). Lineage (NCBI taxonomy): Eukaryota > Viridiplantae > Streptophyta > Magnoliopsida > Asterales > Asteraceae > Pulicaria > Pulicaria dysenterica. The sequence continues at coordinate 96,627,691 of OX359289.1, forward strand.
TTTATTAACAATGGTATTATGTAATCTTTTGAGTCATGAAAATGATAAATTTTAATTTATATAAAAAAGGTATGGTAACTAAGGATGAAACTTCGAGTAAACGTGTTGGTGTTAATTTCATGTCGATCTATTTGTTTTCGTGTCGTGCTTTGTGTCGACCTATTTCGGCCAAATATGATTGTATTTCAATATGATCTTCGAATATGATTTTTACTATCGATTCAAATTTAAAATTCAATGATAAAAATTGAAACTTTCCCACCACAAATTGAACACACCAAAACAAGAAGTCCTAAGCAGAAACCTAGATCCAAACATGATACCTTGTTTTGTTATAAATTATTATTCATCATCCTTTAATGGTTTGAAAAATTAGATATATAAATTTCAACATTTATATTACCTTTTTCCGCAATTTGCCTCATATAAAAATGAGTCACGTCATAAGTTTAACCGATTACTTGAAGATAACGCGTTACCATTTTTGTTAGAAATTGGAATTCTGAATCCTTTCTTAGTAAATAATTGTGCGTTATCTTTATTGACAAATTTTGACATTTAAGTTGCTTTTTATTAAATTTTCCCTTGATTTAATAACTAAGTGCAGGGTGATCGGCCCAAGCTTAGGCATCTTGTGCTTTGGCATAGGGCATCCATCTAGACGAGGGCGGTGTTTTCTGGTCCAACCATAGTGTAATGAGTTTGTTTTTTGAAATAAACTTAATGCATATGCATATCTACCTTGGAGACGGAGAGGGTAGCCATCGTCGAACTTCGGACTTCTCAATGTGGGTGTGATCCATGGATTACACATATTGATGCTAACCAAAATCTGTCTACTAATAGACTGATACTAGAATGGCCACATGTAGAAGAGCCTTCTGAAAATGTTGAAGCTTTAGGTGGGACAAATGTCCCAAATGTAGAACCGTACATGAAACTTCTGCAAATGTTGAGCATCCTTTCCCAAATGTTGAAACCATACGTAAAACTGTTTTCCCAACTGTTGAACCCATACTTGAAACATCTTTCCCAACTCTATAAAGTACGAATTTAGATAATTATGACATCTTTAACTTTAACCCTTTTATGGATGAACCTTTTAGTCAAGTACTAGAGAATCAAAATGTTGAGGTAGATGATCAAACTATTGAGGTAGAGGATGAAATGGACAGTGCTAGTGATGAAAACAGTGAGGATAGTGATTTTATAGTGGATATGGATAACATGGATGATGTTCTTGAAGCGGATATGTCGATTTTCACTTACATACTGATAAGGATATGGAAAATAGGAGTTTGTATGGTATGGACCTTGATGAAATGGATGATGTTGATGTAGGAAACAATACGAATTTTTAAAGTGGTAGTGGTAGTGGTAAAGATGAGCAAGCAGAAGTTGGTAGGAGAAAATATATAAATACAATAAGCAGGAAACATAAGAAAGAATTACATAAGAAGAATGTTAAACATGTTTTTCATATTGGTCAATTCTTTGCTAACAAGAAAGAAATTAAAGAAATGGTGAGGGATGTGGCTATGGAGAGTAAGAGAGAGATGAAAATATTAATAATATGACAAAAGTAGAGTGAGAGTTGTATGTGTGGGTCAAATGCCACATTTTCAAGAGAATATTTCAACTGTTAAGGGTACAAGTGGGGCATTGAATAGACAAAGGTGGTTGGGCAGGGGGAAAAGATAAAGGATCAATACAAAAAATGTGGGGATAGTGGAAAAAGGCAAACGCTAATAAATTCACATGTCCTTGGGTCCTTTACATCTCAAAGGAGGCTAGTACAAAAACATGGATTGTAAGAACTTTGAAGTATGAACATACATAACTTCAATATTGAAAATTCAAGGCTTGTAGTTCAGGATATCTTGCAAGGCATGTAATTAAGCACATGGAGGGCAACCCTCATATTCAACCGAGGCACTTCAAGTCAATTATAGAGGAAGCTAGACATGTAATAAGACGCCGCAAAAAGTTCGTACCCAAAACTTTTTTGCGACGACATTTTCGACTTTCTCCGACGTCACTTAACGAGACCTTGTTCTGCCACGTGTCACCTTTTTGCGGCGACATGCTGGCTTTTTGCGGCGATAATAACTAAATAAATAAAAAATAATTTAAATGGCTTTTGCGGCGACGTGGTAGTTTTTTGCGGCGACCAAAATAAATAAATATTAATTAAATTAAATAGCTTTTTGCGGCGATTTTAGCCTTTTTGCGACGTCATTTTGGTTTTTTAGCGGCGAAATTGATTCTTTTTGCGACGACACGTCGCCGCAAAAAACCTTTAAAAATTCCGGCAGCAATTTGCTGCATTTTGCGTTTTCCACCCGTTTTTAACCGGCTAATATACAGAAAACCTGTTTACCAGAACTCAACAACAAATATAATAATATGGCATTTTTAACGATATAAAACGATCATACATAACAAACAATAGTTTGAAAGTTAACATAAACGTTTTTAGACAATCTAAAATGTACTCGCCTAACAAACTAATATTCTAATCCTCACCACTAGAATCTTCATCGTGAGCAGACAAGTCGGTGGTTCGTTGATGTCCGGATATTAAGGAAATATTTGTATTTATACCTGCCGCCGATAAGATATTATAGATTGCGGATGTCTCCTGCCGGAGCTCCTGCCGGACATCCTGCATGACCTCCTGCCGGAGCTCCTGCCGGATCTCTGCACGTTGAGACGCTAAGTAGCTCTGTAACTCGACCTGTGTAAATAATCTCTCCGTAGGCCGGGATTGGGCGGTAGATTGTGCCCCAGATACGGATGAAGAACTTATTGTTCTTCCTACTCCGCGAACGTGTCCCCGGCGTTCCCCCAACACCGTCTTCAAGATATCTTCTTCGCTAATCGGGTTCTGGCTCCCGACTTGACCATCTCTCATGAAAACCATACGGCGCTGTGTATGAATAAGATATAAATAATTAAAATCAGATTTTATAAATAATTTTAATGAAGTTTAAATAATTACTTACATGATTTTCTTCAACACCTTTAGCGGCGACGCGTGTCGCCGCAAAAAGCCTTTAGCGGCGACACTTTTCAATCGGATGAAAGTGGGCCCAATTTTTGTCGTTTAGCGGTGTTTTAGCGACGTTATATTGTCGCCGCAAAAAAAGGTCGCCGCAAAAACCCTTTTTTCTTGTAGTGTTTTAGTGACATTAATTTAGTAGTATTGTGATTTTAGATGACAAAAAGGTGAAAAGAGGTTTCAAGAATAAAGAGTGAAAAGCCTAAAAGCTTAGCATACAGTAATGGAGTCATGTTACATGTACGAGAAGATTTAAAAGGTAAATTGTCAAGAAAGAATACTAAATATTAATTTTTTTACAAGGTATGTTTATTGTTTAGTGAGTAGGTTAAATGTTAAATTTTATTAACAATGGTATTATGTAATCTTTTGAGTCATGAAAATGATAAATTTTAATTTATATAAAAAAGGTATGGTAACTAAGGATGAAACTTCGAGTAAACGTGTTGGTGTTAATTTCATGTCGATCTATTTGTTTTCGTGTCGTGCTTTGTGTCGACCTATTTCGGCCAAATATGATTGTATTTCAATATGATCTTCGAATATGATTTTTACTATCGATTCAAATTTAAAATTCAATGATAAAAATTGAAACTTTCCCACCACAAATTGAACACACCAAAACAAGAAGTCCTAAGCAGAAACCTAGATCCAAACATGATACCTTGTTTTGTTATAAATTATTATTCATCATCCTTTAATGGTTTGAAAAATTAGATATATAAATTTCAACATTTATATTACCTTTTTCCGCAATTTGCCTCATATAAAAATGAGTCACGTCATAAGTTTAACCGATTACTTGAAGATAACGCGTTACCATTTTTGTTAGAAATTGGAATTCTGAATCCTTTCTTAGTAAATAATTGTGCGTTATCTTTATTGACAAATTTTGACATTTAAGTTGCTTTTTATTAAATTTTCCCTTGATTTAATAACTAAGTGCAGGGTGATCGGCCCAAGCTTAGGCATCTTGTGCTTTGGCATAGGGCATCCATCTAGACGAGGGCGGTGTTTTCTGGTCCAACCATAGTGTAATGAGTTTGTTTTTTGAAATAAACTTAATGCATATGCATATCTACCTTGGAGACGGAGAGGGTAGCCATCGTCGAACTTCGGACTTCTCAATGTGGGTGTGATCCATGGATTACACATATTGATGCTAACCAAAATCTGTCTACTAATAGACTGATACTAGAATGGCCACATGTAGAAGAGCCTTCTGAAAATGTTGAAGCTTTAGGTGGGACAAATGTCCCAAATGTAGAACCGTACATGAAACTTCTGCAAATGTTGAGCATCCTTTCCCAAATGTTGAAACCATACGTAAAACTGTTTTCCCAACTGTTGAACCCATACTTGAAACATCTTTCCCAACTCTATAAAGTACGAATTTAGATAATTATGACATCTTTAACTTTAACCCTTTTATGGATGAACCTTTTAGTCAAGTACTAGAGAATCAAAATGTTGAGGTAGATGATCAAACTATTGAGGTAGAGGATGAAATGGACAGTGCTAGTGATGAAAACAGTGAGGATAGTGATTTTATAGTGGATATGGATAACATGGATGATGTTCTTGAAGCGGATATGTCGATTTTCACTTACATACTGATAAGGATATGGAAAATAGGAGTTTGTATGGTATGGACCTTGATGAAATGGATGATGTTGATGTAGGAAACAATACGAATTTTTAAAGTGGTAGTGGTAGTGGTAAAGATGAGCAAGCAGAAGTTGGTAGGAGAAAATATATAAATACAATAAGCAGGAAACATAAGAAAGAATTACATAAGAAGAATGTTAAACATGTTTTTCATATTGGTCAATTCTTTGCTAACAAGAAAGAAATTAAAGAAATGGTGAGGGATGTGGCTATGGAGAGTAAGAGAGAGATGAAAATATTAATAATATGACAAAAGTAGAGTGAGAGTTGTATGTGTGGGTCAAATGCCACATTTTCAAGAGAATATTTCAACTGTTAAGGGTACAAGTGGGGCATTGAATAGACAAAGGTGGTTGGGCAGGGGGAAAAGATAAAGGATCAATACAAAAAATGTGGGGGATAGTGGAAAAAGGCAAACGCTAATAAATTCACATGTCCTTGGGTCCTTTACATCTCAAAGGAGGCTAGTACAAAAACATGGATTGTAAGAACTTTGAAGTATGAACATACATAACTTCAATATTGAAAATTCAAGGCTTGTAGTTCAGGATATCTTGCAAGGCATGTAATTAAGCACATGGAGGGCAACCCTCATATTCAACCGAGGCACTTCAAGTCAATTATAGAGGAAGCTAGACATGTAATAAGACGCCGCAAAAAGTTCGTACCCAAAACTTTTTTGCGACGACATTTTCGACTTTCTCCGACGTCACTTAACGAGACCTTGTTCTGCCACGTGTCACCTTTTTGCGGCGACATGCTGGCTTTTTGCGGCGATAATAACTAAATAAATAAAAAATAATTTAAATGGCTTTTGCGGCGACGTGGTAGTTTTTTGCGGCGACCAAAATAAATAAATATTAATTAAATTAAATAGCTTTTTGCGGCGATTTTAGCCTTTTTGCGACGTCATTTTGGTTTTTTAGCGGCGAAATTGATTCTTTTTGCGACGACACGTCGCCGCAAAAAACCTTTAAAAATTCCGGCAGCAATTTGCTGCATTTTGCGTTTTCCACCCGTTTTTAACCGGCTAATATACAGAAAACCTGTTTACCAGAACTCAACAACAAATATAATAATATGGCATTTTTAACGATATAAAACGATCATACATAACAAACAATAGTTTGAAAGTTAACATAAACGTTTTTAGACAATCTAAAATGTACTCGCCTAACAAACTAATATTCTAATCCTCACCACTAGAATCTTCATCGTGAGCAGACAAGTCGGTGGTTCGTTGATGTCCGGATATTAAGGAAATATTTGTATTTATACCTGCCGCCGATAAGATATTATAGATTGCGGATGTCTCCTGCCGGAGCTCCTGCCGGACATCCTGCATGACCTCCTGCCGGAGCTCCTGCCGGATCTCTGCACGTTGAGACGCTAAGTAGCTCTGTAACTCGACCTGTGTAAATAATCTCTCCGTAGGCCGGGATTGGGCGGTAGATTGTGCCCCAGATACGGATGAAGAACTTATTGTTCTTCCTACTCCGCGAACGTGTCCCCGGCGTTCCCCCAACACCGTCTTCAAGATATCTTCTTCGCTAATCGGGTTCTGGCTCCCGACTTGACCATCTCTCATGAAAACCATACGGCGCTGTGTATGAATAAGATATAAATAATTAAAATCAGATTTTATAAATAATTTTAATGAAGTTTAAATAATTACTTACATGATTTTCTTCAACACCTTTAGCGGCGACGCGTGTCGCCGCAAAAAGCCTTTAGCGGCGACACTTTTCAATCGGATGAAAGTGGGCCCAATTTTTGTCGTTTAGCGGTGTTTTAGCGACGTTATATTGTCGCCGCAAAAAAAGGTCGCCGCAAAAACCCTTTTTTCTTGTAGTGTTTTAGTGACATTAATTTAGTAGTATTGTGATTTTAGATGACAAAAAGGTGAAAAGAGGTTTCAAGAATAAAGAGTGAAAAGCCTAAAAGCTTAGCATACAGTAATGGAGTCATGTTACATGTACGAGAAGATTTAAAAGGTAAATTGTCAAGAAAGAATACTAAATATTAATTTTTTTACAAGGTATGTTTATTGTTTAGTGAGTAGGTTAAATGTTAAATTTTATTAACAATGGTATTATGTAATCTTTTGAGTCATGAAAATGATAAATTTTAATTTATATAAAAAAGGTATGGTAACTAAGGATGAAACTTCGAGTAAACGTGTTGGTGTTAATTTCATGTCGATCTATTTGTTTTCGTGTCGTGCTTTGTGTCGACCTATTTCGGCCAAATATGATTGTATTTCAATATGATCTTCGAATATGATTTTTACTATCGATTCAAATTTAAAATTCAATGATAAAAATTGAAACTTTCCCACCACAAATTGAACACACCAAAACAAGAAGTCCTAAGCAGAAACCTAGATCCAAACATGATACCTTGTTTTGTTATAAATTATTATTCATCATCCTTTAATGGTTTGAAAAATTAGATATATAAATTTCAACATTTATATTACCTTTTTCCGCAATTTGCCTCATATAAAAATGAGTCACGTCATAAGTTTAACCGATTACTTGAAGATAACGCGTTACCATTTTTGTTAGAAATTGGAATTCTGAATCCTTTCTTAGTAAATAATTGTGCGTTATCTTTATTGACAAATTTTGACATTTAAGTTGCTTTTTATTAAATTTTCCCTTGATTTAATAACTAAGTGCAGGGTGATCGGCCCAAGCTTAGGCATCTTGTGCTTTGGCATAGGGCATCCATCTAGACGAGGGCGGTGTTTTCTGGTCCAACCATAGTGTAATGAGTTTGTTTTTTGAAATAAACTTAATGCATATGCATATCTACCTTGGAGACGGAGAGGGTAGCCATCGTCGAACTTCGGACTTCTCAATGTGGGTGTGATCCATGGATTACACATATTGATGCTAACCAAAATCTGTCTACTAATAGACTGATACTAGAATGGCCACATGTAGAAGAGCCTTCTGAAAATGTTGAAGCTTTAGGTGGGACAAATGTCCCAAATGTAGAACCGTACATGAAACTTCTGCAAATGTTGAGCATCCTTTCCCAAATGTTGAAACCATACGTAAAACTGTTTTCCCAACTGTTGAACCCATACTTGAAACATCTTTCCCAACTCTATAAAGTACGAATTTAGATAATTATGACATCTTTAACTTTAACCCTTTTATGGATGAACCTTTTAGTCAAGTACTAGAGAATCAAAATGTTGAGGTAGATGATCAAACTATTGAGGTAGAGGATGAAATGGACAGTGCTAGTGATGAAAACAGTGAGGATAGTGATTTTATAGTGGATATGGATAACATGGATGATGTTCTTGAAGCGGATATGTCGATTTTCACTTACATACTGATAAGGATATGGAAAATAGGAGTTTGTATGGTATGGACCTTGATGAAATGGATGATGTTGATGTAGGAAACAATACGAATTTTTAAAGTGGTAGTGGTAGTGGTAAAGATGAGCAAGCAGAAGTTGGTAGGAGAAAATATATAAATACAATAAGCAGGAAACATAAGAAAGAATTACATAAGAAGAATGTTAAACATGTTTTTCATATTGGTCAATTCTTTGCTAACAAGAAAGAAATTAAAGAAATGGTGAGGGATGTGGCTATGGAGAGTAAGAGAGAGATGAAAATATTAATAATATGACAAAAGTAGAGTGAGAGTTGTATGTGTGGGTCAAATGCCACATTTTCAAGAGAATATTTCAACTGTTAAGGGTACAAGTGGGGCATTGAATAGACAAAGGTGGTTGGGCAGGGGGAAAAGATAAAGGATCAATACAAAAAATGTGGGGGATAGTGGAAAAAGGCAAACGCTAATAAATTCACATGTCCTTGGGTCCTTTACATCTCAAAGGAGGCTAGTACAAAAACATGGATTGTAAGAACTTTGAAGTATGAACATACATAACTTCAATATTGAAAATTCAAGGCTTGTAGTTCAGGATATCTTGCAAGGCATGTAATTAAGCACATGGAGGGCAACCCTCATATTCAACCGAGGCACTTCAAGTCAATTATAGAGGAAGCTAGACATGTAATAAGACGCCGCAAAAAGTTCGTTCCCTGTGTAGAGCATAGGTAATTACAGAAATTTAATTTTAAAAGTTTTTTTCTGTTTGACACATCCGTTTAACACTTCCCTTAATTAATCATCTTATGATCTTATAGGTTTTGTTTGAGACACATCCATGAGAACATGAAATTGATGGAAGGGTCAAGCCTACAAGGATTTCTTATGAAAGTGTGCAACTACAACAACAATTCATTAGGATATGGATGACTTAAAAGATTTCAATCAAGAAGCTCACATGTGATTGTCTAAAATACCACCAAAACAGTGGTCCAGAAGTTACTTTACAGGTAACTTTGTAAAGAATGTTTCTCTTTACATTTTACATTTTTAGTTACTTACTAAATTAAATATTGACACATATATAATTTACTACGGAGGGCACATTTTGATGTGTTACTCAACAACATGTGTGAAGTATTTAATAGAAAACTAGTAGATGGTAGGGACAAGCCAATTCTAACTGCCTTGTAATTTATTAGAGTATATTATGAAGAGAATTGTCAAGGTGTTGGTACAATTGAAAAGAATGAATGTTCACTAACCCCAAATGCAAAGAAGTTGTTGGAAGCAAACAAAAGTGAAGCCACAAAGTATCTAGTAATCTGGAATGGAGGTGACAAATAGCAAGTTAGTGATCCATGGGGTGATCATTGTATGGTAGATGTTAAGGGACTGGTTTGCATATGTAGGAGATGGGAATTAAATGGGATTCCTTGCAAACATGTAGTGACAACGATTTGGAACATGGTCTTAAATGGAATACAAGTACCACCACCTGCGGGTTGGGTTGATTCTATTTATTGGGTTGACAATTGGAAAAAGGTTTATATCTATAGAGTAAACCCTATAAATGGAATGTAAACTTGGGCTAAAACTAATGTTCCCACCAAACTTTTGCTACCTAAACATCATACACCAGTTGGGTGACCAAAGAAGAAAAGAGTGAAGGTAGCAATTGAGGGGGGAATTTGTGAGGACAGGTTAACAAAGAAGGGGGTGACAATGACATGCAAGAAGTATGGGGGTAAGGGTCACAATAGAAGGGGACGCAAACAACAAGCACCAACTTTAACATTTAAGTTGCTACGTGGTTGTGATTTCTAATGCTTTGTTATGTTTTTGTTATTCTATGTAATTCTACTACACTTGTTTTTGGTATTTGAATGGTATTTCTTTTAGTGAATTGAATGGTAAAATATGGTTCTAGTTTTTGGTACTTGAATGGTACATCGTTTCTGTTTTGTGAATTGAATAGCAATGAACATGACAAATGAAATTCAAACACTATATTGTGTATTGAAACATAGGAAAGAAAAGTCAAACACTATATTATGTATTAAAACATGGCAAATAATAGTAAAACACTGTCTTATATGACAAACATTCATTGATTCATAAGGATACTACATGGTCCATGTATTACACATTCCAAAACTTGGACCATCAAATACACAATTAACATACCATCCCTTACAAGACAAAGACACAAAGACAAAATCCACAAGACACTGACTTATATAAGATACCATACCTAACAAACACAAAACACATCATTGTTACAAACACTGCCTTATAAGACATCAACCACCTACTGACATCAAATATCACACGATCGTCAAGGCGTTGGATTTGAAACTTTAACCATGTCTTGTAAGTTAGTCCATGCTTGAGTTTGAACCAAAAGTCACCTTTGATAACCATGTGATCGGGGAAGTTATTGATCCTTCTTGAATCACCATACACTTGTATTTCTATTTCATGCTCCCAAGTATCCATCCTAAGAAAAGCTCATTGATATATGCGTTTTTATACATGTTTTACATGTTAGAATACCCCGTACTTAGCCCAAATACAAGGTGAATACTTCTAAAATGGATCTAATATGTTTAACATTCACCATGCAGGTTACAAGGAGCTTTAAGCAAGATAAATGGGCAAAACAAGGAAAGAATTGAAGAAAATAGAAGAATAGTGAAAAATGATCTCTACAGCCGTAGGGATTATATCCTACGGCCGTAGGAAGCCCTCTTCTAGAATCCATCATTGCCTGCCAGATCTTGCGTGTCCCGGACAAATGGTTTAACGTGGCGTGTGAAGAAAATTCAGTCATGATTTCCTACGGCCGTAGTAGCTTATTCCTACGGCCGTAGGAAGCTCACTTACAGCAGATTAAATTCAGAATTCTGCCATTTTGCAAGGGGTTACCATTTTCACCTCCACTCCGGAAAAACACTTCCATAGACCCTCTCTAAATATCCTAACACTCCAGGGGACTTCTCTTGGTGATTCTAAGGAGGAGAGCTTGGATCTTGAAGGCTTGGAACAACATTTGGAGCTTGGATTCATTAGTTATATCATTGCTAGCTTGGGTATACTCTTTCCATTTATTATATCAATCATGTACCCATGTGTTCCAGATGTTGTAATGTTACTATTATTGTATATGGATAACTAAACTCATTTTCACTTGGGCCAAGATGATTCTTGGCTAAGTTATGGCAATATATTTGACTTTTATGATGACTTGATTCATATATGCATGTTTAATCTTGAATACAAATGTATTTTATCAACTTAGTATGTTTAATCTAACCATGTTCATGTGTGATAATGTGTATATGATAACTCATTCATGTTTTAACATATGAATATTCAAGAATGATGGTTGATTTTATTAATTCCATGTTGAGTTTGTTATTAGAAATGATACATCTTGCATGGTTGTCATTAGATGTCATTTTTGGAATATGATTTGAATCATTTCAGGTTCATCCATTATTGGTTATGTTAATCATATGTTGGTTTTATGCATGCCTTATGATTATAGATGAAAATCTTGTTATTTGGTGTATTTATGGGTTAAACATGCTACTAATGATTAAAGGATTCACAAAGATGTTTGTTGGTATGTTTAGATGATGAAATGAACTCACATGTATGCCTTTGTTATGCTTGTCTTAGTGTTCAATGTGCATATCACATGATTCATGTTTTAAGAAGTGTTGGCTATACTAGAAATGGTAGGTTTAACATGTTCATATCTTTAGAAATCATGTGACTAAACATTAAGAATCCCTTAATTGTGAGGTTTGAGTTTAGATGAGTTTATGACCCCATTGTACCAGTTTACATGTGTTTATGATCTGAGATTAAAGTCTAGATTGTAATTTGTTGTTGAATGCCTTTATGTTAGATTTGAATGTTCTGTCGGATGGGTCCCTACGGCCGTAGGAAGAAATCCCTACAACCGTAGGACTATCCAGACTGCTACGACCGTAGTAAATAATTACTACGGCCGTAGGAGCCATTTTCACCACCAGTGTGCTGTTTTTGCTTGTTTTAACTAATTTAACCACTTTAACACCTTTTTGGGTTCTGAGGACTACTGGATATGTCATTTGAAAAGATGTATGTCTTTGTAGTGTGATTTGGACGTGATCTGGTGGATCTGTAGTTAAATCCTTATATGCCGTTGCTTGCCTGATTATGTTTAATTGCTAAGTCTGAGTCTTGATAACTCGAGTGAAGATTTGTGCATGATAATATGGTTTTGTCAAGTATTAGAACAGCTTGCTATGCACTTAAACTATTCAAGTCCCCATATTATGTTTTGTATTGTGTCATTGCCATGACTAGTCTCGATGATTCGAAAGCCTGAGTGAATCTGTTATCCTGTCTGTTTGCCTTCAGTGTTAATCTGTTTTAGTTGTTGTATTTCCTGTTTAATTTAGTTCATTCTGTCACTTGCTGATTAATCCTGCTGATCAAACAACAATGAGACTTAAGTATTGGTAGCTTCCTGTCCTGGTGGAACGACATCCGGTCTTACCGAGTCTATACTACTATTGACCAGGTTATACTTGCCTGAGTCGTGTGTAGTATCTTCTCAGTAACATCGTTTTTATAAATTTAAAACGAGGTTGTGTCCCAAGATTTAATAACCAGAAAAACAAGCAGTCCTAGTACACACCAAGTTTTTGGCGCCGCTGCCGGGGACAGGAAATTCTAAGAAATAGTTTAATTGTTGATTTGATCTTGTCACTTGTTACTTAAATTAGGTGTGCCTGATTAGGTAGTCAATTGTTTTTTTCTACCTCTTTCTCGCACCCTCTGTCAGTTTGTTCTATTCTGAACAAATTGAGCCTTTTCAAGAACCGGAGCGTGAGTTTCGACGACGCCGACGCCTTCAACGCCAACGTCAAAGAGAACGTTTACTAAACATGGCGGAAGAACAACCACCACCACCTAGAACGCTTAATGATTATGTTCGTCCGGATATTAACAATATCCAGAACACCATCATTCAACCTAGGGTGGCAGCGAACAATTTTGAAATCAAACCAAATGTAATTCAAATGGTTCAAAATTCTGTTCAATTTCATGGATTACTCGACGAGGATGCTAACGCTCACATCCGCAGTTTTCTCGAAATCTGCGATACGTTTAAAATCAATGGTGTTACTGATGACGCCATTCGTTTGCGTTTATTCCCGTTTTCCTTAAAAGACAAAGCCAAGCTGTGGCTTAATTCTCTCCAGGTAAATTCCATCACTACATGGAATGATCTTGTTGCCAAATTCTTAGCTAAATACTACCCGCCGGCCAAAACGGCCAAACTGCGTAATGATATCTCATCGTTTCAGCAGACTGACGGGGAAGGTCTTTATGATGCCTGGGAGAGATACAAGGATCTCATGAGGAGATGTCCTTCACACGGATATGAGCTATGGAATCAAATTTTCATATTTTATAATAGCTTATCCGTTGTCACTCGGCAGATGATAGATGCTGCCGCAAGAGGTGCATTGGGTAGCAAGAACCCACAAGCGTGCTATGATCTTATCGAAGATATGGCAACCAACAGCTACCAATGGAACCCCTCCACGAGACTGAAACCGCCAAAGAACGGTGGAGTGTTCAATGTAGACGCTTTATCTGATCTTTCTGCTCAGGTAGAGAAGTTGACAAAGAAAATGGATCAGATGTGTGCTCCTAAACAGGCCACTTGTAATTTCTGCTCAGGACCACATCCTAGTGATCAATGCCAGGAGGAAACTCCTGCTCACGAGGAGGTTGATTTCGTCTCTAATCAACCAAGGTCTCAGTATAATCCCAATGCATCTAGCTACAATCATGCATGGAGGGATCACCCGAACTTCAGTTATCATAACCAAAACACTAAACCCCCTCCAGGGATTCCATACCCACAGAGACCACGTCAGCCTCAGCAGTTCGATCGTCAGCCTCAACAGTTTAATCGACAACCGCAACCATATGAGCAACCACGTCAGTATAACACTCAACCACCGCCTCCAAATCAATCTTCATCATCATCTTCAGGACCTTCCTATCTGGAGGATCTTGTGAAGCAATATCTAACACGATCTGAGCAACGATTCGACCAAACCGATGTTAGACTCAATCAGGTGGAAGCAACTCTGAGAAATCAACAAGCTTCATTGCAAAATCTAGAAAATCAAGTAGGCCAGATTTCCAAACTCTTATCTGAAAGACCACAGGGTGGTCTCCCGAGCAACACGGATCCTAATCCGAGAGCAGTTCCAAGGCTTCACCCCGCCGCACCTTAGCGGGGTGAGTTGGGTCTTTTACCGGCAGACCTTAAAGAACTGGATATGCTTTCCTCCGCTTCTCTTTCCCTCCTTTCTTGCCTTTTTCTGCGTTCTTCACTGCCCTCTGATATTCTGCGCGATATTGTCATGAGACATGAGAAACACGTGAGGAGAGACCAAAACTTTGCCAAATTTCATCGAGGCACTTCCATCTATGCGGCAAAAAGGCGTGCCAAATATGTAGGGAAATGTTGGAAATGCGGTGCTCTATTGCATGAGAGCGCTTGTAGGAATTTGCCGACGATATCTCAGTCAGAGTGTGCCAGTGCTCTTCGAGAAGACCCCGTTAAGCTAAAAGCCGAGGGGGTCTTACGTCCTAATAGTAATGCTGGTGCAATAATTGATGAGTTGGTGAGTCTCCGACTAAGCAAACTCGAGCCTAAGCCCCATTATAATCCCTAGGTCATTCCTATGTTCGTGCCGTATAGCTCCTCATGTTTTCTCATTTCAATTCTCATTCAGTCTGGAGAGACAGGAAAACACTCCGCATTTCAACGCGTTAAAGTGTTCGCTTACACACCGTACTAATAGTGTGTTACTTGTACATATTGTCTTTTTGTCGGATGCCCACTTTCCGGGTTTCCTTTTCCATTTCCGTTAATAATTTCGCTAATCTAGTTGTGTGCTTTCATTTCTGTTCTACTAGCACGTTCCCCTTACATTCTCCAGAGGCCTATAGAGAGTAGCGTTTACCAAAAAGTTGTTTAAACTGAAAATCTGATGCAAAATGGGTTTTTGTCAAAATTCATCCCTACGGCCGTAGGAACTTTCCTATAACAATCCCCATTCCAGATTTCATTCGCACTTTCTCTCTCTCTCCTACGCTCTCTCTCTAAAAAACGCACCCGACGACCACCGAGGATCTCCGTCCATATCTCACTCATTTCCCGGCCATTTTTCGAAAACAAGGTATTAAAATGCTCCCCTCACTCTTGCGTTCAATATGTAGTACATTGAGTCCATTATAGTTGCCCATATGTCGATCGAGAGAACAAAACCCTAGCCGCCCGTTTTCTGATGTTCGTAACGTTCCTACGGCCGTAGTGCTTAAATCCTACGGCCGTAGTACTTCTAATTAGGGTTTTGCTAAAACTGCTTGATACGGCCGTAGTACATTTATACTACGGCCGTAGCATATATCTTTTAGGGTTTTGTTTCGTTTGCTTGCTACGGCCGTAATAATATCATGGTACGGCCGTAGGACCCCATTTTCATCCATTTTCCAAAATTGTTCATCCTTTGGACAATTTCAATACTCGGGGATCCACAGCATACCAAAGCAAACATGTATCGATCGATAGGATGTCTAGCCGTCGTGCGCACGTCTTACTTTGATTTCTGTTCATTTCAGCTATGCCTCCGCGACGTGTCCGCAGACAGGCTTCACCAGAGCCGCGGATAGACCCTCGCCAGTTCCCACGGTTAGTCGACCCTGACAGAGTTCCGGTCGAGCGGCCAGCTGATGCCGCGCTTCCTCCTTTTCTCCGCTTCGACCGTGAGGAGGATCGTACTGACAGAGATGTCCTGATGGGGCGCGCTGATAGTCACGGATATGAGCCCATCAGGTATCTGGTTTGGGATGATTTGGCCACTCTTCATATCAGGGGCCGTGCTCAGACCACATGTGGCCCTCATTGGCAGAGGCTTTTCAGTCTTCAGGGGGCGGTCTACCATGAGCTTGCATTGGAGTTTTTCTCCACCATTCACTTGGTTACCCCGCTGCTGGATTATGAGCGGGAGGACGCCCTGACATTCCGCCTACTAGGGGCGGAGAGGCGGCTTTCATTGCGGCAGTTTGCCGTTTATATGGGTTTGTTTACGCACGAGGAGTTGGACACTCCTGCGTTTACCGAGGGCATCACTGATTGGCCCGAGGGTGTGAGCGGGATTTCCTTTTGGGACGAGGTTGGCACTGGCGCCTACAACACCGCCATCGTGCCGAAGAGCACGAAGCTCCGGGATCCTCTGCACCGCATTCTGCATCGGGCGATCGTCCACAGTATGACCGCTCGCAGCGCGTCCTCTGGTTCTGTTACTTTCACTGACTTGTTTTATCTATATACGATGGTTCACCAGAGGCCCTGCCAGCTCGCTCTGTGCCTGGCCCGTTTTCTATTCCAGGTACGTACCACCCGTGTATCGCAGGCTATCTATGGGGGTGGGTACGTTACTATCTTAGCCGAGGCTATGGGCCTCCTGACTGCCGAGATTACTGATGATCTCGTTCGCTCTGCTCGAGCCGCTCCGATAGATTTAGGGGTCCTGCAGCGTATGAAAGTCGCTGCTAGGATCCAGAACCGTATGAGATTGATCAACCCTGATGGGTCAATTTGGGAGCCTCCTAGAGTGGTCGAGGAGGAGGCAGCAGGTGGTGGAGAGCCAGCAGGAGTAGGAGCAGAGGGAGTAGCTGCTGGAGGTGCCCCAGAGAGCGGACACCATGAGTTTACTATTGAGGATCTCTTTGGGTCGACACCACCTCTCCGGCAGCCAGCCCAGGTTTACACGAGAGATTATAGGGCTCGGATTGGGAGGTTGGAGAGGTCAGTTTCTGAGCTGGTTGAGATGCAGCGGGAATCCAGGGAGATCCAGAGAGTTGAGTATGCACATGCCGAGGCTCATCGACAGTATATGATCAGCATGGTGCAGCTCATTGCGGCAGACACTATGACATCTTCACAGCAGTTGCCACAGCCGCCAGCTTATCCGCAGAGGCTCCGGGACTTCACTGATGGAGCCGGGCCTTCGCAGCCGCCTCCGCGATAGTTATTTTTGTGGGGATAGTGTGTGTAGTAGTTTTCTTTGTATGTATTTCTAGATTAGTTTGGCTGTACGCTTTTGGTTGTTTGTAGTACATGCCACTTTTTGATGTGTTTGATGTTCTGTACTTACTTTTGCATATCTGTATGACATCAACGCACTTGTACATTTTTTTCGGCTATGTATTTTTTTTGTAGTTCGTTTCCTTTTTGCTTGCCATAGCTTGTGATGTTTTTATCCCTCTCTATGTTTCACTTTTGGTTGAGTTGTTGTTTTGCAAGAATATTCGTGATATCTTGGCAGCTCAGCTTAAGTGTGGGGAGGAAGCCAACGCCTTCGGAGTTTAATAAATGCAGACGCACAATTGCTGTTCAGGGAGTTTTTAAAGCTCTTTTCTCGCACTTTATTGTTTATTATTAGTACATTGGGGACAATGTACACTTTTAAGTGTGGGGAGGGATTAATATAACATGCCTGCTATTCTGTGTCCTGTTGAAAACTCTTGTATGCTAACTATGCTTTAAACCGTAGAATTGATTTAGGCGTAAATTTTTCGCAAAATTATATCATTTTGGACATGTTTAGATCTTCTCGCATGATAAACTTTAAACAAGTAACAATTCAGCTTTTATGAAAACGATTTTGCACGAATTCTTGAGTTTTAACAAGTGTTTGACTTCAATTGCACAAGCCACACCTGATATGCATTCCTGAGCATTTGAGCCACTACACTTCATTTCTTACATGATTAGCTCATGGAATTGCCCACTTATATGCTGATTGTTGCTTTGATTGTAGAACTTGCTTACTAGTATGCATGTCGAGATCATGAACTAAACTGTTGCAGTTAAGTGATAGAAGCACTAGGAAACCCCATTTCAGCCTATATACTTTTATTTTTAGCCAATTTCTATTTATTTACCCCTAGTTATCCACTTTGAGCCTAAGCCTTTCATTTCATTACCCATGTTTATCCTGTTTTAGTCTATTTTATTTTTATGTTTCCAGAGTCAGTTGACCCGTTTTCTCGCTGCTTAGTTCCGTTGTATTTTGTTCGTCAGTTGTTCATACATCGATTAGTGGGATATGAAAAATACATATATCCCTTGGTTTGTTCCGTTTCATGCTGTATACAGCTGAGTTTTCTGAGAAAATCCAAAAAAAATTAGAAAAACAGAAAATTGAGAAATTCAGTTACTTGACATGCTTTCCTTGGCTATTTTTGAGCCTGTCATACATTGAGTAGTAATTCTTTTTCGGTATTACCTGGTTGTTAGCCATCATTCAGAGAATTCTGATTCCATTTCTACTTGATGAACTGTACTCTCGCCAAAAATAGTGTGATATTCTGTATTCCTTCAATAATAGCAGCTTTGACGATTTTGAACTTGATTTCTGGATTCTATTTTAGCCACTTTTATATTTTCCCATTCCTACCCTTAGCCCTAGCCACGTTACAACCCGACAAAGTCTTCTTGATAATTGCATATGATTATGTTGATTGGTGGAGATGTGATACGTGATCAAGCTTATACGAGTCTTTGCTTCAATCTAGCACACGAGCACTTATATACTTAACCCAAATACACATTGAGTGCTAGAGTGATCTCCGGTGAGGTATAAAGTCAGATACTTGTCACAACTCATTGTATGCGTGTTGAATCTGCCTTTCTTTATCTCAATACATGAAAGCAACCCTTAACTCTACGTTTAAAATGTTTGTCATGCTTTTAGATCTCTTCTATGTCGGAATGATACATGTTTGCACTAATGTGCTGCCTTTAGAAATTCTTTGGTTTTAGCTATTGCATTAGAGTTTGCTTGAGGACAAGCAAAGCTTAAGTGTGGGGACTTTGATATATGCGTTTTTATACATGTTTTACATGTTAGAATACCCCGTACTTAGCCCAAATACAAGGTGAATACTTCTAAAATGGATCTAATATGTTTAACATTCACCATGCAGGTTACAAGGAGCTTTAAGCAAGATAAATGGGCAAAACAAGGAAAGAATTGAAGAAAATAGAAGAATAGTGAAAAATGATCTCTACAGCCGTAGGGATTATATCCTACGGCCGTAGGAAGCCCTCTTCTAGAATCCATCATTGCCTGCCAGATCTTGCGTGTCCCGGACAAATGGTTTAACGTGGCGTGTGAAGAAAATTCAGTCATGATTTCCTACGGCCGTAGTAGCTTATTCCTACGGCCGTAGGAAGCTCACTTACAGCAGATTAAATTCAGAATTCTGCCATTTTGCAAGGGGTTACCATTTTCACCTCCACTCCGGAAAAACACTTCCATAGACCCTCTCTAAATATCCTAACACTCCAGGGGACTTCTCTTGGTGATTCTAAGGAGGAGAGCTTGGATCTTGAAGGCTTGGAACAACATTTGGAGCTTGGATTCATTAGTTATATCATTGCTAGCTTGGGTATACTCTTTCCATTTATTATATCAATCATGTACCCATGTGTTCCAGATGTTGTAATGTTACTATTATTGTATATGGATAACTAAACTCATTTTCACTTGGGCCAAGATGATTCTTGGCTAAGTTATGGCAATATATTTGACTTTTATGATGACTTGATTCATATATGCATGTTTAATCTTGAATACAAATGTATTTTATCAACTTAGTATGTTTAATCTAACCATGTTCATGTGTGATAATGTGTATATGATAACTCATTCATGTTTTAACATATGAATATTCAAGAATGATGGTTGATTTTATTAATTCCATGTTGAGTTTGTTATTAGAAATGATACATCTTGCATGGTTGTCATTAGATGTCATTTTTGGAATATGATTTGAATCATTTCAGGTTCATCCATTATTGGTTATGTTAATCATATGTTGGTTTTATGCATGCCTTATGATTATAGATGAAAATCTTGTTATTTGGTGTATTTATGGGTTAAACATGCTACTAATGATTAAAGGATTCACAAAGATGTTTGTTGGTATGTTTAGATGATGAAATGAACTCACATGTATGCCTTTGTTATGCTTGTCTTAGTGTTCAATGTGCATATCACATGATTCATGTTTTAAGAAGTGTTGGCTATACTAGAAATGGTAGGTTTAACATGTTCATATCTTTAGAAATCATGTGACTAAACATTAAGAATCCCTTAATTGTGAGGTTTGAGTTTAGATGAGTTTATGACCCCATTGTACCAGTTTACATGTGTTTATGATCTGAGATTAAAGTCTAGATTGTAATTTGTTGTTGAATGCCTTTATGTTAGATTTGAATGTTCTGTCGGATGGGTCCCTACGGCCGTAGGAAGAAATCCCTACAACCGTAGGACTATCCAGACTGCTACGACCGTAGTAAATAATTACTACGGCCGTAGGAGCCATTTTCACCACCAGTGTGCTGTTTTTGCTTGTTTTAACTAATTTAACCACTTTAACACCTTTTTGGGTTCTGAGGACTACTGGATATGTCATTTGAAAAGATGTATGTCTTTGTAGTGTGATTTGGACGTGATCTGGTGGATCTGTAGTTAAATCCTTATATGCCGTTGCTTGCCTGATTATGTTTAATTGCTAAGTCTGAGTCTTGATAACTCGAGTGAAGATTTGTGCATGATAATATGGTTTTGTCAAGTATTAGAACAGCTTGCTATGCACTTAAACTATTCAAGTCCCCATATTATGTTTTGTATTGTGTCATTGCCATGACTAGTCTCGATGATTCGAAAGCCTGAGTGAATCTGTTATCCTGTCTGTTTGCCTTCAGTGTTAATCTGTTTTAGTTGTTGTATTTCCTGTTTAATTTAGTTCATTCTGTCACTTGCTGATTAATCCTGCTGATCAAACAACAATGAGACTTAAGTATTGGTAGCTTCCTGTCCTGGTGGAACGACATCCGGTCTTACCGAGTCTATACTACTATTGACCAGGTTATACTTGCCTGAGTCGTGTGTAGTATCTTCTCAGTAACATCGTTTTTATAAATTTAAAACGAGGTTGTGTCCCAAGATTTAATAACCAGAAAAACAAGCAGTCCTAGTACACACCACTCATAAATACTCTTGCAAGTCATGCATTCTTACAAACTTAGCAGGATTGGCTGTTTGAGGTAACAACATTTCATAAATACAATATGCTTAACATTTCATATAAAATTGTAGAAGCACTTACCAATCTCCCTAGCTTAACATTATGTTTTTGAAACTGAATGTATAAACAATTGGGATTAATTAAACTGATTCATCATATTGTGTGTGTGTGTGCGCTAAAAATGACCCATAACAAAATTATAAATAGACAAAACATTTATGATAACTTAAATTTCACACCGACCTTACAGTCAAAAGGAAACTTAAATTCATTAATGCATTTAAGACCAAAACAGTTAATGGAAGTCTACTTCAACAGTCCATATACATCGATACTGACTTCTACTACCCAAAAGTATAAAATGGTCCACATTTTGACCAAATACAGATTAAAGATAAAAGATTGCAAATACAATAAACAACAACCAACTAAGAACCAAATAAAATTTCAATTTCCAACATAATGTTTCACTTTCCTTTAATTTCAATTCCAAAGATTCTTTGATCTCAGCAAACCAGGGATGATCAAAGTTGATGTTTTGCACATTACAGGGTCTAACCAACCAATAAATCTACAACTTTAACCCTTTAATAAAAGTTTTTAAAGCTTGAATTTGTAGATGAAAGAGATTTTGAATTAGGTCATGCAATTTGGGGTAACTTTTTACCTGATCTTGACATGAATAAAACCTTTAACCAGGATTTTGGGAGGTCCACGAGGTTCGAATCACTGCAACCTTACCATAGGAACAAAACACCATTGTCGAATTTTCCTATCCTTTGTAATCACACGCTGATTTTCTTCTTCTATAGTTGTGTTCTTTGTATGTTCTTGTGAGAGTAAATAAGTGTCAATAAGAGTATTAAGGACGTTTATTTGAGTGGTAAGGAGAAAAAGAGGGGTAAAATGACAGAAAAGCCCTCGTGTACAAGGCACGTGGGGTAACTTAACGGTTCAAACAAACGTTCACCGTTAGAAAGGACGAAACTAGCCACAAAATGAGTCATAAAGGATACTCCTCGCAACTTTTAAAGTTAAAGGTGTTGGTCAAATGATCTCATCAGTTGAAATTTGATGAGACAAAGTTAAGTTTGTAAGATATGTTCTGAATATAACTTAGACATAATTATGAAGCTTGATCAGACTGAGCACTTATAGTGTTTCAGACTGAGCATAAGCTGAGCATATATTTGATCAGCTTAGACTATATCTTAGTAAGATTATCAATATGTTTGATAAGCTGTGTGTGTCACTGATATTGGCAGATTTATATATAAAATATATATCTGATATCTGACAATATCTGGTTTAAATAAATAAAATATAGCCAAAATGAGCTTTAAATGTTTTCTTATTTTATTCAAGGCTATTTCAGATAGACAAAACGGAAAAATGGATAACACGTGTCAAAACGAGAAAACAACGCGCATAAGACGAAGATTTTCTAAAAAAGCTAATCACGCGCCGCGTACCCTATCCACTCCCGCGACGCGAACCCAACGGATTCTGTTACAACGGAATGCACGTTGTCATGGCACAGAAGTTAAGCTGTCAGGGAATCTTGTCGGGCATCTTTCCGTGCCGCGGAAATAGATCATTACGCGCCGCGGAAATCAACTTTCACGCCTATAAATAGCAAGCCAAGCCCCATTCGACAAACACACTGAAAAACACTGAAACACACTTAAAACAATTTCCAGAAAACATTTCAACACACTTCAGGCGACTCCAGGGGGCCTTCGGGCTGCTCTGGAGGTTTTCTCGCCTTTTATCCATGTAAATATGTAGTTTGTAGCGTAGGTTTGTAGTTTTAGTAGCTGTAGTTGTTTTTGTGTCTTCGGAAACGAGTTCCAGTAAGTTTGTACGAGTCGAGATGTTGTCCATATGTATTTCTACATTGTATAATACAAACTGGTATTCTCTTTCCTTTATTTTCGCTACGTTACAATGAATCCAAATTGACATAAATATGTAGTCGTTATGCGTAGGATTATATTATAATGATTTTATTTAAGACTTGGTATTTCTGAAATAATGAAACATTACTATTAGCTATTTTATAATACTATCAGTTCATGCAGGTATTCGGCAGTATAAGTGTTGAAAAACCATTTGCTTAGGATATCTGTATCCTTATACATATATATTCAAACAGACTCATATTTATATGCATTTTCTCATGGACCCACTTGAGGTATACGATACGTATAAGTCTGGTATGTGTATACAGGGACATTTGCTCATAGACCCACTTGAAGTGTTGAACTGATATATTATCTTAATACCTAAATATATATCTTCTTACCGAATGTTGACCAGCGATGGTATTTACTTTGTCTATTATTTCATTAAGAGATAAATACTGACCTTTTAAGTAAAACGGGAGAACACTCGGGAAGCGAGGTTTTATCTGACTGGTGTTTTAATAATACAGGGATTAAATCAGAGTTACCTTAAGATCGTTTTAAACTGATAAATGATTGGTACCAAATCTACTTTAGAAATCATCTTAATAAATTCACTTATTTTATAACCAGATTAGCTAACACTACTACAAATATTTATTTGGAGGATTCGTGACTTGGCACTTTTTTTTGTTTCCTGCTTTATTTATTTTTCCTGCCTAGTATTTAGTTTATTTTATCATCACCTATCTATTTAACTAGACATCAGTTTGGAATAGAGAGTAGCAATAGCTATCACCGTACCCGTGTTCGATATAAATCATCGGTCTTACCAGCGCACTATACTACACGCGATGGGTCCTCTGCCCAGCCGCGCCGTGTGCACTCGTACCGTTGTGAAACCGGTCCGCACGTAAACGCGACATACCAGTCACCTAAGGTATAGGTTGAGTATTTAGCTTGATGCGTTTCGAGCTGAGTGACTCAGCTTATAGACTGAGTCTGCACAATAGAGTTGCTAAGTAAGTTCTAGCTAACTCTTATTACTTCTAAGGACGAGTTAGTCATTATACATGTTATTACATGTTTGATTTCGGGTTTGTTCTCGAAGGACTCAGCTTGATGAGTTTCAAGCTGAGTAACTCAGCCCGACTAAAGAAGTCAGTTTGAGAGAATTTAAATATGTTTTAAATTCCTTTTACTCTCTATATCTACGGCATGGATAAGAAGATTCCAGAATCAAGATTGAAGATTGAAGACTCAAGATTGAAGATTAAAGATTCAAGATTCCGGGTTATCCGTTAGTTTGTTAGCAGATTAGGATAAGTTCTAGTTTGTTAGGATCCGTAGGAACATGATTATAAATACTTATCTCCTGATAAGTTTAGAGGTAACAACAACGAGTGCCAGACTCTAATCTTACCTCAACCTAATTGATCGTATGTGTTATGAATCTTGATACACAGTTTGTAAGTTCAATGTGATCAAGAAATTCATAGATTGCCAACATTGTTCGTGTGTTCGATCTTCACGTCTGTTATGAAGTTGGTAAGTATTCAATCTGTGAATAAATCATGTTTAGAGAGTCAGTTTGTATCTATAATCATAAGTTGATTATAGATATCAAAGTTTGAGAGATTGAGAGATTTGATTTACATTAGGTGTTTACATATCAAGTGTTGCTTACTTGATTATTTCTGTAATCATCTTCTTATTAATGAAAGCATTCGATTTCATGTGGTTTGATGTGTGTTAACACTTTTTATTGATTTGTTCAATTTTCCGTAGAAAGTGTATTTAACCCCCCTTCTACACATTACTTGCTTGTTGATACTCTCACCAATGGACCAACAACTGGTATCAGAGCAGGCTGAACGATTTCATAAGTTGAAAGTTTAAGATCTGAGAAAGTATACAATGTCGACAAGTAACAATTCATCAAACTTTCCTTAGATGGCTGCTAAAGGATGTCATATATTTGATGGATCTGATTATCTTGTGTGGAAATTCAGAGCCATGCTTTTCCTTAAGTCCATTGACACTCGTATGTACGATGTCACAACTCGTGGACCAATTATCCCCAAGATTTCTGCTACTGTTGGTGATAAGTCTACTTACAAGACAGAAAAAGAAGTCAAGAAGCCTTTAGCACCCTGGACTGATGAGGATTGGAAACTACATTCCCTGGATGACAAAGCAAAGAGTGTTCTGGCTAATGCCTGACCAATGAGATCTTGCACACTGGGTGTCAAACTGCAAAAGAGATCAGGGATACTTTAAGTATTACATATGAGGGCACAGATCTGGTCAAACAGCAAAAGAAGAATCATCTTAACAGATCCTATGAAAATTTTTTTGCTAAGAAGAATGAAACCTTGCCTGATTTATTTACAAGGTTTCACTACTTGATTAATGACCTGCTAAGTGTGGGCATTCAAAAGGATGAAGCTGACCTAGTGCTGAAATTTCTGGATGTGTTACCAGAGAAATTCAATGAAGTGACTGTAGCACTAAGGGCTGGAGATACATTACACATGTATAACCTATAGTCCATATATGGGTTCTTGCTTAATCATGAACAGATCATAGAACACAAGAAATCTTCTCAACAACAAATGAAGGACTCTCTTGATAAACATGAAACTGCATTAGTTGCAGAGAGGAAGAAAAAGAGTTCAAAAGCCTTCATTGTTGAATCTGAGACTGAGTCAGACTCTCAAGCTGACCACTCAGACTAAGACTCAAGGGATACTAATGATGTTCAGACTATCACTAAACAAATGGCCATGCTTGCCAGAGGACTGAGAAGAATTCAAAAGGGAAGAGGAAGATCTGACAGGGGCAAAGGAAATAGTTCTTTTGATCCTAAGAAAGTTGTGTGCTACAACTGTCAGAAGAAAGGACACATTGCTGATGAGTGCAGAATAAAGAAGGATGAAACAGCTTCAGTAGCTGACAAGAATGCTTACAGAGCTGATAAGTATTAGAAGAAATATACTCAGCTCAAGAAAGGAAAGCCTGAAGACAAGTCCAATGCTAAAGGACTTTATGCTGAAACTTGGGATACATAATCATCTACCTCAGATGATGATGACAAGTGTCTGATGGCTCAAGAAGATGAAGAGTTTGAATTAGATGAAGTTGATTATGGTTTGTCTGAATCAACTTTTGAAGCTGACATGAAGGAAGCTGAAGAAAACAGTAAACTAAGTGACTGGGATCCTTCCTCCATGTACAAGGTTAGTAATTTCAACTCTTACACCGATGAAGAAAAAGGTCTTACTTTTGGTTATTTGTTAAACGACTTTAAGACCAGCCTTAAGTCTCAAGCTGACCTCAAAGCTGAAATCACTAAGCTCAAGAATGAGATTAAGGAAAATCAAACTCTCATTACTGCTGGAAAGAAAGCACAATGTGACCTTGAATGTCAAAGACACATTAATAATCTTCTTAGTGAAGAGCTTCAGGAAGCCAAGGATAAAGCTGACCAACTTCAGAAGGTCACTGAATCCTGGTGTAAGTCATCAAGGCTTGCTGAACAGTGCATCAACCAGTAGATCCCTAAACAGGTAAAGGCTGTACTTGGAGGTGACTATCAAACCGCAACTTATGCAGCTGATGATGATGAGATAACAAGTATAGATTCTGAGGAAGATAGACAACTGATTGAGTCTCAGAAGTCAGCCTCAGAAAAGAGACATGATCAAAGCCTTAAATACAATAAGTTTGTAAAGGCAAAGGATCATGGGAATGAGTGTTCAACATCTAAACAACATAGTAAGTCTGTGTTTGATAGATTAGGCACTCAGCCTATTCAAAGAACTTCTGTTATTGAAAGGTTGAATCCAAACCCTTTCAAAAGACAGCACTCTCTATCTGGCTCAGAGACAAGTTTTAAGAATAGGAAGACAACTGTAAGTCAGAGGTCATATCACAACAATGGTAAGTCCAAAGTTGTTGAAATTAGTAAGTCCAAAGAACTCAACAGTGGTAAGTCCAAAACTGTTGAAACTGGTAAGTCCAGAAAACATGACAATGGTAAGTCCAAAGTCAGTGAAAAGAAGTTTGTTGGTTAAGCTTCTAATCAAAAGGATAATAAACCTAGATCTGATAAAGGTAAGTCCAAATTCAATGAGCATCAGGTGAATCAGCTTGCAAAGAAAGTTGAGAAATTATCCACAACCAATAATCCTAAGACTGAGAGTAAGCTCCCTAAAGGATTATCGAATAATCTACCTCCTGTAGTCATTGCTAGAAGGAAGTGCTACAAATGTGGAGGTAGAGGACATGAGACTAAGGATTGTGATAGTGAAATCTTAAGGCCTGAAAAGGAACAAGCTGATCAGCTTATACAAGACTCAACACCCGCTCAAGCTGACCAGTCAGTTCCACAAGATGAAACTGCTAAGTGCTCATCATCTGAACCTACTACAAAGTGGGTTCCCAAACAAAACTAATTTGTTTAGTTTTCTTCTCATGTGCAGGGTTCAAGTAAATGGTACTTGGATAGTGGATGTTCAACACACATGACAGGGTGGAAAGGACTTCTAAGTGAATTCCAGGAAGATGAAGGTCCTAAAGTAACATTTGGTGATAACTCCCATGGAAAAACTAAAGGATATGGGAAGATTCATGCTGGCAAGGTGACTTTCCAGAAAGTTGCATATGTTAAAGGTCTTAAACACAATCTGATAAGTATCAGTCAATTGTGTGATGAAGACAATGTTGTTACTTTTAGGAAGAAAGCAGGAACAATATACAATGCAAAAGGTAAGCCAGTGCTAATAGCAAAGAGAGAAAGAGATGTGTATCTACTTGATCTCAATTCTGCTGATCCCTATACTGAAACCTGCTTATATTCTCAATCTGTTCCTAAGCTGAGTTAGTTGTGGCATAAAAGGTTATCACATTTAAATTTCAAGAATATAAATATGCTATCCAATAAAGAGTTAGTCTCTGGATTGCTAAAGATCACATTTTTCAAGGACAAATTGTGCTCAGCTTGTGAACAAGGGAAACATCACAAAGAACTGTTTGATGGTTTTGTCATCATCAAATAGGGGGAGTTTATTGGTCAAATGATCTCATCAGTTGCAATTTGAAGAGACAAAGTTAAGTTTGTAAGATATATTCTGAATATAACTTAAACAGAATTATGAAGCTTGATCAGACTGAGCATTTATAGTGTTTCAGACTGAGCATAATCTGAGCATATATTTGATCAGCTTAAACTATATCTTAGTAAGATTATCAATATGTTTGATAAGCTGTGTGTGTCACCTAAGGTATAGGTTGAGTATTTAGCTTGATGCGTTTCGAGCTGAGTGAATCAGCTTATAGACTGAGTCATCTCAACAGAGTTGCTAAGTAAGTTATAGCTAACTCTTATGACTTCTAAAGAGGAGTTAGTCATTATACATGTTATTACATGTTTGATTTCGGGTTTGTTCTCGAAGGACTCAGCTTAATGAGTTTCAAGCTGAGTAACTCAACTAGACTAAAGAAGTCATTTTGAGAGAATTTAAATATGTTTTAAATTCCTTTTACCCTCTATATCTACGGCATGGATAAGAAGATTCCAGAATCAAGATTGAAGATTGAAGACTCAAGATAGAAGATTCAAGATTCAAGATTTCGGGTTATCCGTTAGTTTGTTAGCAGATTAGGATAAGTTCTAGTTTGTTAGGATCCGTAGGAACAGGATTATAAATACTTATCTCCTGATAAGTTTAGAGGTAACAACAACGAGTGCCAGACTCTAATCTCACCTCAACCTAATTGATCGTATGTGTTACGAATCTTGATACACAGTTTGTAAGTTCAACGTGATCAAGAAATTCATAGATTGCCAACATTGTTTGTGTGTTCGATCTTCACATCTGTTATGAAGTTGGTAAGTATTCAATCTGTGAATAAATCATGTTTAGAGAGTCAGTTTGTATCTATAATCATAAGTTGATTATAGATAGCAAAGTTTGAGAGATTGAGAGATTTGATTTACATTAGGTGTTTACATATCAAGTGTTGCTTACTTGATTGTTTCTGTAATCATCTTCTTATTAATGAAAGCATTCGATTTCATGTGGTTTGATGTGTGTTAACACTTTTTATTGATTTGTTCAATTTTCCACAGAAAGTGTATTCAACCCCCCTTCTACACATTACTTGCTTGTTGATACTCTCACTAAGAGACCAACAAAAGGACTAAAATGGCAACAACAAATAAACCTAAATTAAAGGAACATTTGACCAATTAACTCTTGTTTTTATAAAAAGGTTTGAATTCTTATAAATATCTATTTTTTCACATGTGATATTCATCAAACTTTAAATGCAATTAAAATAACCAAACGTTTATTGCAACCAAAATCAGATAAAAAAATCATGAACAAGAAGGGCTTAGGTTCGAAATATTTATTGTAGTGTAGAGGTTTGGGCGATGATTGTGAATAGGGCGATGAAGGTTGGAGATTGAGTATTTAAGATTTTAAGTAAGACGGTGGTAGTTTGGGAGTGTGAGAACTATGGAAAGTATTAGAAAGTGTGAGTAGGACAGCGATGTTCGCTGAGTTTGAGTCAACGAAAGTCAAGAAGTTTAAGGTCACCGGCGACTGTGACGTTAAGAATGTTAATGGTTTCTTAAAAATTTAACGTTATATAACAAGTTTTCAAATACGAATCTATCTCTTATTGACTTATTCATTTATAACTTTTAAAAGGTTTTTAATTTTAAATGAGAAAAACATTAACCACTTATATCTTAAAAGCATTTAATAATCAAACTAGTTTATTACCCCCGTGTGTAAACACGGGGAATGCTTAAAGGATAATATAAAATTTGATTGTGTGAAATTGTAAGAGGTATAGTAACATATTTCTAAAATATACATAAGAATAATAAATGTACAAAAGAGAGATAAATCTATTAGAATTCAGAAATTTATACATAATATCCTTATCAGATTTTTTCGGTTGCCTTTTACGTCGCAAATTAGAATCTAAATCATCATTACTTTTCACCCGAGAAACCACCACATATAATTTTCCATGAAAAAATAGGTTGTCTAAAAAAAATCCAACATTAGATAAAGATTGGACTTGACTTTTGTATATCATCATTCAAACTGTTAGAATTGTATTATTTTAATAGAATATGTGTTAATATTATATGAGGGGATGCTTATTGTAAATATACTCTGGGGAGTATATAAGCATATGACTATTGTATTGTAACTAAGGGTTGCCACATTACATGAATAAGAACTATGTGTTTTCTATGATGAAATTGAGATTCTCTCTACATTCTACATAGTTCTACCTTGCAATCCTTCACATCTACCACTTGTATATTCATAACATAAACAAACCAGGAGAGGAAATTGTCTTTGTTGAAACTTGAATGGTATTTTAAGAACTAATGTAACTAACTTCATTCTTGGAATTTGAGTAAGGTCACCAACATTCTTATCTGAAATAATTTTTGCTTCAACCACATGTACACTGAGTCGAGTATCTTGTAATCTTGTTCCGTTGCAGAGGCCTTTATATTGGTTAAGATTACGGAGCAACATTATTGCCACACCAACCTTTAAAGTTAATTTGTGGTGTTGAAAACCATATACTTTTATGAATTCTAAATTTCAGGTCAGTGTAATGATTCTTCCAAGGCATGACATTCTTTAATGGAACAAATATTATCAGAACTGAAATATGATACCTCATCAGCATTTATCTTTGATGTCATGAAACCATTTATACACTCAACCTCTTCATTTATATAGTTTTGATCATAAAGATGTTCATTGATGGACAGATATATGGAATTAGTTACAGATTGAACATGAACACCATTAGTTGGAATAAAAAAGTTATCTGAAATTTCAATTTCAATCTCTCCATCATTTGGCCACCAAGATTGCCTTCTCCGATTTCTAATATCCAACCAACAAAATCGTTTATACTTTAATGTCTTGAGTAACATTTCCACTTTTCAATCTCATGTTTTTTTCAACCTAAGGACTGAACATATTGCCATATATATGAGGAATTCAAGAAGCATTAACAATATTTTTTCTTCGTCCTTTATCAACGACCAAAAGTATCTGTCTAAAGTCTCTTCCAAACACGATCACCTTCCCTCCAAATGGTTGACTACTACATTCTGGATCAACTATGTCTCTCAAAGTTCTATCAAAAGCTTCAAAACCATGCATATGAATCATTCGAGTGTCATCCCAAATAATTAACTCTGTATTCCTTAACAATCCAGCGGAATTAGTATAAGAAACAATACTACAAAAGGAATCTTCTTTGACATCAATAGAAATAACAAAGCAAGAATGTGCCGTCTTACCTCCTACAAATAAGAGGGGTACAATATCACTTTAAGCCAAATTTAGAACTACGTGGCCTTCTGATCGTAGTCCTGCAAATAAAGTCTTGCATAGAAAAGTTTTACATGTTCCTTCGTATTTATATAACAAAACTCCGCCTTTACCTTTATTAAATATAGTTTTAATTTGTTGATATGTAAGTTTGTGTTCATCGTTCATTAAAGAGTAAAGACGACCATGTTCTTCATTTAGCATATCTTTATCATAAGGTAGTTCCTCCTGAAGCAACATGTTACAAGAATCTTGAATGTAGTTGAAATTTGGATACGACATGTTAGGTATATTTTTAAGGGTCATAGATGACTTTTCAACAACTCTTCTAACTTAGTCAAACAGATGTTTTTATGACACTCTCGTCTAGATCTAAATCTGTCGTTATACCATAAATAATGAGTAATAACAAAAATATATTTAAGATATATTAAATCATTTTAAACATAGAATTAATGTGATGAGTAAATATAATACTCGTTTTTTTTAAAGTTGTTCTAACGAATGTATTTTTGAAGATGACGAAGAAAGTTTTTTATTCTCCATAATTGATGTCTAAAAGAATGAAAAAGATGAGAATAATATGATCTTTGATGTCGAAATGAAAAAAAAAATCCAAAAATAAGATCTAAACATGTAGTTATAGATAATATATAAGTGATTATCTACATATTTGAAAACTAAATTATAAAAATAAAGATAAGCTTAACATATTATTTTCATATTTAATATAGCAAATTTATTCACCTAAAATTTAGGTATAATTTAATATAAGTAAATCGTAGGTAATTAACTTTGTATGGGTTTTTGTAAACTTATGATATTTTATTTTATTTTAAACGGAATTGTTTATTTAGGGTTTGTAAACTTTTGGGTTTTTTTTTTCTAAATGAAATTGTTGGCCTTGATTAAGGATGATGATATTATATTTGTTTGTAAGCATAATATATATATTTTTTTAAAATAGTTTCTATTAGTTAAATTATATTTTTAAAAAGAAAGTATTTTTAAGAGCCTATTAGATAATGATGTTTTAATAGGTGTAATTTTAATCAAACGACTCCTAAAACAAGTTATAACACAATATAACCAAACAAGGATTGTATCCGGCTTGAAGATACAATACATGTTCCCTGATCACAGAATCTCTCTCCGTCACCCTCATCCACCGTTACCAGGCGCCACTAACAACCACCGTGCTGCCTGCATTACCAATTAATACCTCTCATCTCCACCGTCACCCGCCCACCGTGGATCCACGATGGATCAGCCCAATAAATTCATAATAGAGGTTGAACCTGCCATTGAAGCGAAAGACGGAAGGCCATCAACCGGACCAGTTTATCGTAGTGTGTTCGCCAAAGACGGTTTTCCACCTCCGATTGATGGTTTGGATTCCTGTTGGGATGTTTTCCGGTCAGCTTTTTCTCATTAACATATATTTTCCGTTTATCTACTTCTTCTTTTTTCTTTGAAATTTGTAATTAATTGATTAATACAGCCGCTTGTGATCATTTGGATTGCAATTAACGGATCAACGTGATCGTGTATATTTGTCTTTAATTATTATTATTATATATAATAATCGTTATACATTCTCATTTCTGAATTCTGGATCATCAGTTTTCGAAGCTTGTTATCTGGTTTTCATTGCAAAACAATAATCTGCTCGCGAATATGCCACAGAATACATAATTTTGCTAGAACTTACCCTAGATGCATAATAAAACATGTGCATAGCTTCTTTTGCACATGCTCATTCCTTCTGATCGTATGTTTCCTTTCAAATTTGACGAAATTGGAATCACTGCATTTGAGAATTTGAATTTGAACTCTTCTAATGTTTCCTTCATATTAGTAAAATGTAGCATGAACACTACATTGATCCTGCAAAAGTAAAACAAATTATCAGTAAATGCACACAAACAAACATGATAATTGGCACTTTTATACCATTTGCATACTCTGTCATGACTCTCTATAGATTGGAAACATGCACCAATTAATTTGTTCCACAGGTTTAGAAAGTTGTATATTTTTCTTACCATTGTAACATCTTAAAAGTTTTTTGGGTCATGTTACAGCCT
Organism: Pulicaria dysenterica; assembly: GCA_947179395.2. Classification (NCBI taxonomy): domain Eukaryota; kingdom Viridiplantae; phylum Streptophyta; class Magnoliopsida; order Asterales; family Asteraceae; genus Pulicaria; species Pulicaria dysenterica. Next base: position 96,661,339 of record OX359289.1, read on the forward strand.
ATCAGCGGAGAAATATCCTGATAACAATATGCTTGGCACACGTGAATTTGTAGACGGAAAGGTATAATATTACCTGCTACACTTGATGATATCCTCTATCTTTGTGTTTGTTTGTGGGAGTGTGTTTCATTTGACTATCGTTACATGTATTTTTGTACTCTGCAGCATGGGAAATATGTGTGGTTGACTTACAAACAAGTGTATGATAAAGTGATACAGGCCGGGAATTCTATCCGCGCTTGTGGAGTTGAGCCGGTAAGTGATGACCTTCTTACTATAACTATGGCCTAATTGCAAAAGAAGTAGCCAACTTTGGTTCAATGGTTATTTCAAATAATCACCTTTTTTATTCTGTATGTTCTTTTTTTTGTTGCCAGAAAAACCATTGTTGTTTCAAATATTTTGATCCAATTTTCAAAAGTTTTGGTTTTGAGTACCATGACCTGATAACCCCGTGAAGTTGATGACACAACAATAACATTTTGTCCATGCTGACTTTTTCAAAAGTGGTGCTAATATGTTAGATGTGCCTGAAAATCGGTTATCTTTGATGATGGCATTCGGAAAGAATTTCAGTTTTTGTGATTTGTAACCGCTAAAAGGGTTTTCGATATTGCATTTTGAAATCGTGGTTGTGTTCTTCCTGCAAATGTGATTTCGGAGAAGCAGGTCCACACTTGCTTTTGCAAAATGCCATTTTTCAAACGTGAAGCAATCCCAAACACCCCCTAAATCAAACTTTGAGGTTTATTCTAACCTATACAAAACGTGTTTACCAAAACCAGAAACCAGCCCAAAGTTTCTTACATTTTCTTCCAATTAGTTCTTATATACTTAATTAGTCATGCTTACTTACAAACATTTATTGGTGATGTTAGGGAGGCAAATGTGGTATTTATGGTGTCAATTGTGCAGAATGGATAATGAGCATGGAGGTACTCTACCTTTTAATTTCCTTAAAGTCTGCCAATAGTTACTGCAAGTTATAAGCAAGATGATAACTAATCATACATACACATATTAATGGAATATTTGGGTCCTTACAATAAGTCAAATAGTAGACTTTTTTGTGTTTTAACATTTCTAGAATTTTGTTCTGATGCTGATAGATTGATGCAGGCATGTAATGCTCATGGTTTGTACTGCATACCATTATATGATACCTTAGGTAAGTACTAGATCTTCATAAGCTGAATGGGTTCTTAATTGATATTTATTCTTGTTTTATAATTCATTCATATGATACACATATTATAGGACTGAAGTAACATGCTTTTCCCATAATTTGTTTCATATAGGTGCTGGTGCTGTAGAATTCATCATATGCCATGCAGAGGTTAAAATTGCTTTCGTTGAAGAGAAAAAGATCCCCGAGGTACTTAGTAATGTTAATTTATCCTTCTTTTTTCCAATTTTATTAATTAAGATGCTCACTGTGTATACCTAAATGTAGTTGTTAACAGTCTTATATCTTAGAAGAATATTAATTTCTATTAATAATTTTTGGTGGTTCAGGTATTAAAAGCATTCCCCAAAGCTGGAGAATACCTGAAAAGTAAGTTATCTATCCTGTTCATTTGTTAAATATTAACCATATATATTAATAGTAATACTTTATCAGCAATTGTGAGCTTTGGACAAGTTACTCCTGAACAAAGGGAAGAATTTAAGAAATTTGGTGCAGTTTTACACTCTTGGGATGAGTTTTTGTCATTGGTAAGCTTTTACTACACCAGTCAAGTCAAAGTATGACTTTCATTAATTGCATACTTTTCCGTCAATCGCTTCAAATAACTTCATAGTATGTTTAAGGAAAGCATTTGATCCATAAAGTACACAGTTCGTCATCTTATTGGATTTTGCAAATTTTTTTTTTTTTTTTTGGCTTTTTAGAATGTTTATCAGAAGTTTAAGTGACATAATTTATTGACTTTCAGGGCAAAGACAAACAGTTTGATCTACCAGTGAAGAAGAAAACTGACATTTGTACTATCATGTACACAAGTGGAACTACTGGTGACCCTAAAGGTGTTCTGATTTCCAATAACAGCATTGTTACGCTTATAGCTGGTGTCCGACGTCTGCTAGAGTCTGCTAATGAGTCGGTGAGTTTCATACCCTTATAATTAATTAAAAATTCAAAAACCCATGTCATTATCAATATCATTTACACTTTGACAATAACATGGCATAAAACATGAAAAAGTGCAAAAATGGTGCCACATCAGCATATTTAATAGATCAGTCTAACTATTGCTGTAATGGGTAAATAATTGAAGTTAAGTTCTTGTAAAAATATTTTAAAATAACTTAGTGATGACAGGTCACATACATGATAAGCGATTAACCCGTCACCCTTTGCTTCTATTCTTTCTATACGAATAGATTAGTGAAAGTATGTTGTTATAATAACTAATAAGAATTAGAAAAACCATGTTGTTTTAGGGAAATTTCAACTTACATTGTTATTACATTGTTTTTTTTTTCATGCATAAAAGATGTTACAATTTCATGCTCTTCTAATACTTTATATTTTACAGTTGACTGCAAATGATGTATATCTTTCATTTCTACCTCTGGCACATATATTCGGTCGAGTGATTGAAGAATGTTTCATACATCATGGGGCTTCAATAGGATTTTGGCGAGGGGTAAGATGACGAGATGTTAATTTTTCAACAAATGCATCAGTTTAATTTTTTTTTATTGTTGTTGTTTTCATTTTGAACCACTATTGATATAATTGACCAATTATATATCCAGGATGTCAAATTACTGATGGAAGATATTGGGGAGCTGAAGCCTACTATTTTCTGTGCTGTTCCTCGCGTCTTGGATAGGATTTATTCAGGTAGTTTGCTCTCTGTGACAATATTCATGTATTATAAATTGGTAAATACATATACATTTTGGATACTGGATTTGCCATAAAACTAGGTCCTAGATATAATATATATACATTAAGGGGAGGGTTCATTCGAGAACCGATTTTAGTGCGAGAACCGCGAGAACCAATCTCAGCTGTTCCTTGGATATAGGAAGTTCATGGATGGAGAGCGTGGAGGGATAGAGTGTGGCAGGGTGCATGTAAGGAATTCATGGGTGGGCAATGACATTGAAGGAGAGGGAATTGGACGGCTCAGATTGGTTCTCGCGGTTCTCGCACTAAAAATGGTTCTCAAATGAACTTCTTCCTATACATTAATATAAACAGGTCTATGATTTGTACTGCTGCTAATATTTTGCTTTCCTTTGTTCAGGTTTGCAACAGAAGATTTCTTCTGGGAGTTTTCTCAGAAATAAATTGTTTAATCTAGCCTATTCATAGTAAGTGCATTCTTCTTACAGAAAGCTGTTAAAGATTTTGGAGAAGCCCTTTTATGCTTATCTGCTTTTTTCAGCAATGCTTACAATCTGACATGCTATTTCAGAGAGAAAAAAAAGAGCTTTAATAAGTAGTAAAACAAATTTATAACTTGTAATGATACTTTTATCTTTGTAAAATAGTCATGCACCCTAATATTTTAGGTTAATTGCATAATAAGGTAAATCATCTTAATCAAACTTTTATTTCAAGTAACCATTTTATTTTTTTCAGAAAAAAACCATCATACTTCCAAATTATTTGATAAAAAACCTCATACTTTAACCCATAATTTATATAAATCCTCACAGCTTTCAGAGAACACCATGTTGGCCATTTTTCATGGCGTCACTCTGGTGATGCACTTAGATACAGGTTATCTGCAGTAATGGTTGAAAGTTGCCTCAGATCAAGTTTTTTTGTAAGTTTAATGGGTTTTTTTGGGGCAAAAAAATGGCTATGTGCAATGAAAATCTGACCAAAGTTGGTTCCACTTTTCCCATTTGAAGCTTTTTCCCACTTCAGACAGTACTTTTATCCACCCAAACAATTTTTATGCGGATATTTATTAATTTCTCTTTTTATTTCCTTGTCATTAACATGCTTTTGCTTGCTTAAATTTATGCAGTAAGTTGCATTATATGAAGGGTGGTAGTAAACACGAGGAGGCATCAATATTAAGTGACAAACTTGTTTTCACTAAGGTTGTATATCAATTCCCCTTGTCCTTTCCCATCTACTTATGATTGGATGGATTATTGGTATATTTAAGTATCATGTGTCAAGCAGGTAAAACTTAAAAAAGAAAAAATGTAGCTAAAATGAAAACGGGTCAATGGACTGAAAGTCGTCCAAAATTTCCCAAGTTATTCAGTAATTAGAAAATTAGATTTTGAATCAAAGAATAGTATATCTATTATCATAATTTATGACAAAAGGTGTTTCAGGTCAACCCAACCTATTTCGACTCATACTAATTTTGGCCTAATACCCAACCCGTAGATTTTGCCACCTTTATATAAATGTTAGTGGTGGCATGATTGCTGATTCTCATTGTTTTACTTGTGTTTGTGCAGGTTAAGCAGTTGCTAGGTGGAAGGGTTCGCATTATCTTATCTGGAGCCGCCCCACTTGCTCCACATGTAGAAAGTTTCCTGAAAGTAGTTGCATGCTGTCATGTCCTCCAAGGATATGGTACTTCACTTTCTCAACTTACTTAAAATGTTTTTTATTCCCGTTGTACACCTGTTTCTAGAATACGCGTTGAGATGATCAGAAAGTTTATTAGTCTAGATTTTGTTATTATTTCCTTATAAATAAAGTATTGCAGTTTATTGAGAATACCTTTTGGTCACTTTCATCCTTTCAGCCATTTGACTGCTTCCTTTTCTAGCTTACTTTTTGTTTGAATTTATCTATTTGACCTGTTAAAATATAATTGGAATCAACTAATGTATAAGTAAATGTATGAAAATTGTCATCTCCAACTATGTTTGTAGATAAAACATCATAGTGAAACCCACTAGACTTCCCATTGTATGGCCTTCCTGGACAAATTCGTTGATGCTTATGCATAGAGGTAGCAAGATGGGAGGGTCGGGTTTGGGCAACAGGTCCTCTCTAACACTAGCTGAAACAGGTGGAACCAACATGTTAAACGCTTTTTACCCATGTTTCTTTTCTGAAATAATGTGTGCATTATTTGTGGTTACAAAACGATATTAATTGCAATAATAATCTAAATCTTTAGAATAAACAATTTAGGATTTTGGATGACTTTAACCTGTTTGCCTTTCGCCTAACTTATTAATTCGATTTGTTTGAGATAAACACATAGCCCAAATCAACCATATCATAAGAAGATGACACCTCTACTTATGCATGACTAAGATTTGAACCTGTTGACCTTTTAATCATGACTAATCAACATGATATCATCTCTGTAAATCTCAATTTAGGCCTGACCGAGACCTGTGCTGGATCATTTGTCTCACTACCAAATCAGATGAGTATGGTGGGTACTGTGGGCCCTCCAGTACCGAATCTGGATGCTCGTTTGGAATCTGTTCCTGAAATGAACTATGATGCTCTGTCAAGTACACCATGTGGAGAAATATGCATACGAGGGGATACGTTGTTTTCAGGATACTACAAGCGTGAAGACCTTACAAAAGAGGTCTTGATTGATGGATGGTTCCATACAGGTCTTCCTATAAAGTGTTTCAAGACTTTTATATTATGATATTTTTGCCTTTGGGTACATAAAGGGTATATTTCTCATTTATTATATGTTTCAGGTGATATTGGTGAGTGGCAACCCGATGGAAGCATGAAAGTTATTGATCGCAAGAAAAACATCTTTAAGCTCGCGCAAGGAGAATATGTAGCAGTTGAAAACTTGGAGAACATTTTTGGACTTGTTCCTGCCATCGATGAAGTATGCCTTTCAAATTTCGATAATATCATATGATTCATATATGCAAATTAATAATTATGCATATTCTGGATGAACATATATATAGCAGTTTTAACATATCACAATTTTGTTTCAAAACGCTTATCTTGACTGTTATAACAAATAAATTACTAGCTTTTTTATTCCTGTTGCAAAGGAAACAAACTGATTTTTGTTTCCTTCTAACTACTAAATGCAAGAGACGTATGACTAGTAATTTTGTTAATGAAATTTCATTTTAGTCTAATTTTGTTGCTTATAATTGACATGAAGTAATGTTTCTTCCAATTTCAGGTATGGGTATATGGGAATAGCTTTGAGTCATGCCTTGTTGCTGTTGTAAACCCAAATAAGCACACCCTTGAAACGTGGGCCCGTGCGAATGATGTATCTGGGGATTTAGATTCATTATGTCAAAATTTAAAGATTAAAGAGTACGTACTGGGAGAGCTAACCAGAATCGGTAAAGAGAAGAAGGTAACCATAAATGACCCGCCTCACATTGATAAAAATATACAAAATAAAATTTGGAATCTTTAAAGTCTCAAATCATAGGTTGATTATAACTTGCACGATGTTTCTAAGTTGATTTCAAAGTTATTAAGGTGTTACATATTTTTGTTATATTGTTTTTTTAAGAAAGGGTAAAGTTATTCAAAATGTATCTAACTTTACACCTTTGCTATTATGTGTATCAAACATTAAAAATTTCTATTATGTGTATCAATTTTTTAATCTGTTGTGCATAAAACTTTTTATTATATGTACTAAATTTAAAGTTTGAAACAAATAATAGAAACTTATGAAGTTCAATACACACGATAGCAAAACGTGTAAAGTTAAATATATATTAAAGGACATTACCCTTTCATAAATACAGGGTAAATAATTGTTTATTGAAGTTTCAGTAGTGATACTAATAGTAACCCTTATCTTTCAGTTAAAAGGCTTTGAGTTTGTTAAAGCGGTTCACCTTGACCCGTTACCTTTCGATATTGAACGTGATCTTCTAACCCCGACAATGAAGAAGAAAAGGCCTCAGATGTTGAAATATTATCAGGTATGTATCTTTTTATTAATGTATAAAATGATCACATTTGTTTATTTAATTACCTGCACATAATGATATGCTATAACTCTTGATATATAGTTGTTGTTGGCTCAGTTGAATAATTTACTGTTAATTAAACACTTGTTTCTTGTTGGCAGAGTATAATTGATGATATGTACAAGAGCATGAAGCAGTGAAATCTGGGATTCCTTTGGGCTATCTTTTTTATTCAAATAATAATTTGTCCCTTTTTTTGTGTTTGCTATCAATTCTTTAGACATAATGTTTATACAATTTATGAACCGATCAAAACATTTGATCTTGTTTTGCAACATAAATAGCGGTATAAAACATAATTGAAGAATGGTCTAGATTGATGGGTTTGTTTGGAAACACGATTAGTGTTTGGAACTACGTTATGCGAGTATAATCACTCACTTCTCAACAACACTCATTGTTCCATCACAGTCAGAAAACAGATTATGTGACTAATGATCAAATAACAGTGGCCAGGAACGGAACATGAAATAAGTACTCATTTTCCAATATGGTATGTAGTGGTGGAACTTGAACATAACAATCAGAAGGGTCAATTCCCTTAAATTTATTTTGGGGGGGGGGGGGGGGGGGGGGGGGGGGGGGGGGAGGGATCCCTCCTATACCTCGACGAAGTTCCTCCCCTGATGGTATGTATACAACCAAAGTAAAGGTAAGCGTGTAATCGAGCCGAGCTGACACAGTGTCAAGCTCGAGCTCAACTTGGTTCCAAAGCTTGAGGCTCGAAACTCGACTCGAGCTCGGTCGAGCTTTAATTTTCAAACTCGAGCTCAAGCTCGAGAAAGTAATCGACACTCTCAAGCTTGACTTGACTAAAATTAATCTAATAAAATTTTGTACCAATAAATGTTAAAATACATTCCAGAATTCAAGTTTTACATTTTCGTACAACAATTAACATCTAGCTACTAAGGGTATAAAAGTAAATGGTATATATATAATAGGGTAAATGGTAATTTAGTACAAGCTCGATTAGGCTTGCAAGTCTGGCGAGTTGAGTATTTTAGAGCTCGAACTCGGCTCGAAACCCTACTCGAGTAGCTCCAACTTGAGCTCGACCCAGTTCACCTCGAGTCGATTTCGATTATTTTTCGAGACGGCCTGCTCGATTACACCCCTAAGTAAGAGCATGTTCTCCATCACAACTAACCCAACCAGGACCATATGATCTTCAACAGTAATGTCTCATTGTCTCTGGTTTTTTTTTTTTTTTTTCATCATAAGAAAAATGGTTGTCAGAATGACATAATTTGTTATAAACTTTTCAATAATATTGATGGTAAAATTCTACAATTACTAAACACTTCACAAATGCTTGATGAGGGAATTATGTATGAAAACGCAGATATAAAATAAAGTGACCAATCTCTAATATTATGGTTCAAATTATTGCAAAATTATTTTGAAAAGTAGTTTCTTTTTTTAGTCATTACATTTTATCTGTAACATTTTAGGTTGCTTAGTAGAGTATAGTTTATTGGGAATAGACATAGGCTTGAAAGGAAAGTGATAAAAAAAACTATTTATTTTTTAAGTTGGGTATGTAATAAAAATCAGAGTTAATTACATTTTTGGTCCCTGTGGTTTGTTTAAAATAACGGTTTTGGTCCTTGGATCTGAAAAGTTACGGGTTTAGTCCCTCCCGACCCGATTTTATTACGCTTTTGGTCCCTGCTAAATTTAAAATGACTAATATACCCTTATATCTATTTTTTTCTCTTTTTCTCTTTTTTGTTGATTTTAAATATTAAATATTTAAATTTCTTTATTTTCTTTAATTTTTAATTGTTTTAAATATTATTTAACATTAAATCTCTCTCACACATACTTTCTCTCCTCTCTCTCTCCTACCTATCTTTCTCTCTCTCTCTCTCTCTCTCACTGCCGGCTCAGATACCACCGCCACCACCCCCATCTTCTACTGCAACAACCTCCACCACCGCCACTACCATCTTCATCTTCACCTATCACTGCTACCTCGAACTTCAGCCACCACCGCCATCTTCAAACCCTAAATCGAAAACCCCTATCACCGCCACCTTCTTCTTACCCGCCACCTTCATCTTCAATCACCACCACTACCATCTTCATCTTCACCCATCACTGCCACCTCGAACTTCAACCACCACCGCCATCTTCAAACCCTAAATCGAGCACCCATGTCACCGCCACCTTCTTTTTACCCGCCACCTTCATCTTCAATCACCTCCACTACCATCTTCATCTTCAACCATCACTGCCACCTCGAACTTCAACCACCACCGCTAAATCGAACACCCAGTCACCGCCACCTCCATTTTCAACCACCATCACAACGACTATCTTCAAACCCTAAAGCGAACACCTCCAAACAATTTATGAAACCGAATCAAACATCAAATCAAACTATAGATTACCTATTTCCAAACCCTAGTTTGGTGGAAAACCCTAATCGCACCATCCACTACATATTCTTGAATCTTTCCTAGTTGGAGATGGTGTGCAGGATAACGATTTGGGGTTTAGAAATCTGGTGTTCGATTGAGGTTTTATACTTGTAATTGATTTGTTGAAGAAGAAGGTGGCGGTCACGGTGGCTAAGTATGACGGTGACGGTGGCGGTGGCTGTTGTAGAAGGAGATGGTGGTATGGTGGTTGTTGTGGAAGGAGATGGTGGTTGTGGTGGTGTTACTGAACCTACAGAGAGGAGGGAGAGAGAAAGAGATGAAGGGAGAGAGAGGGGAGACTCTAAATCATTTCTCATATTTTTTTAATTTTTTTAAAAACATTTAATATTTAATAATAATAAGAATTTGATTAAAGATTAAAGAAAATTGAGAAAAATATAAAACAAGGGTATATTAGTCATTTTAAGTTTAGTAGGGACCAAAAGCGTAATGAAATCGGGTTGGGAGGGACTAAACCCGTAACTTTTCGGATCTAGGGACCAAAACCATTATTTTGAACAAACCACAGGGACCAAAAATGTAATTAACTCTAAAAATAAAATTAGAATTATACTATATAACAATTTTCAGAAAATAAACGGTAACCATTTATAATTATGTTATAACTCGAATCTATATGGCTTTTGGTGGAGTGGCAAAATTATATTTTGGAATAGCCATGGTGATTTTTTTCCTCAGCATATATGCACACAAATTTAGGTTGATTATTGCTTTTATTTACATTTTTGTTTTTATTATAACTTTATTAAAATAATTAAATTTATACGTTATTTATTTTTTCTTCTGACTTTTATATTAATATGAATATATATTTGTGATCATATTATTATATATTCAATTTAATTTTATCATAATATAATATTTATATAGAGATATGTTTTTTTAAAAGTCGTAATACTAAAGATTTACATTTCATAGATTATGACATAGATTCCTTTTTAAATATTTAATTTCTTTTTTGTGAAAAAGGTTTCTTTGGTTGTGAAGAATAATAACACAAGATGTTATTTTGGGCGTATTGATGTAACATGAAAATTAAATCTTAATATATTTGAAATTGTACCAAAGGTGTGAACGTCGTACGAATTCTTTAATTTCAAGTATTGTGTTTGAACGATAGCTTTATATTATCCATTTCTATTTTTTTTTTCCGCTGCGCGGATCCAGCTCACCTCGTTACATATTATTTAGGAGAATAATACAAAAAAAAAAGAAGATAAAAGGGTCTGGAGTGCTTTTTCAACATCATCCCTATTACGAATTATTGTTAGTATGATGTCATACCGTACTATATTCTTTGTTTTTATGTTAAAGTATAATATTAAAGACATTTAGAGGACCTGCAAGACTGCGATGAACAGGTTATCTTCTTTATTCATATAGCAAAACCCCCCATCACGAGCTTAGGAGCTTGTTATCTCCATTGCTTATATCTCGTGGTTGCCTCATCGTTCCAGTCACAAGCCTTCCGGCTTGTTAAACATTTTTATTTTTATTTTCATTCTCAACCAATAAGATTCAAAATAAATCTTTGTATGTGTGTCTAGTGATATTAGTAATGCATATTATGACTACAGGTGCAAACACTTCAACTAAACTCTCATATGTGCATGAGTGCATCATTTCATTCAAAAGGTTTCAAGTGTGACGATCTAGTGGTGATTTAGGTGTAAAAGTGTGTTGATTACTCATATAATTAAGCTGCAAATTTGGTTTGTTACTAATTGGAGACTCATGACCATCAAATGCATGCCAGCTATTGTTCAAGACTGAATGATTTGGGGGGTTTTGTGGTTTATGACACCGTAAAGAAGTAAAAATATAAAGGCAGACCCCTTACCCAAAGTCGGTTATGGTCTGAGCAAAACTAAGGCAAAATCACTGAGATTTCTTACTTCCTCTTAATTAGAAGTGTTCTTAGTTTCTCTTTAAGGTTGCATATGTAGCAACCTCTTACTCCTTTTGTCGAGTTTAAACAGACTTCGATTCTCTCTCTTGCTCTTTCAAGTAACTAACCTTCATCTTCGCCACCGATTCAACAAAATCATCTAGACTTTCTTTCAAGGATTGGACCAACTGAGATAGATCTCGTATTTGTTCTTATGAATCAATACATGATTCTAATCGTATACTCTCCTCATCCATCTTTTTTTATTTCCCGACAATAAAACCAATTGATAAGGATATAATCTAATTGACGGATGAAATAGATCTGGAAAGTAGGATTTGATTATAATTTTAATATAGAAGGTGAAGAATTACAAAGATATCAATGGAAGATAAGAAATCAGGAGATTCAGTACTCGAATACTCCCCTGCCTCCCAATGCCTTCTTTTTGATCAACAATAACATCTTCACATCTGCTGCTTTCTTGTACGAATTTCTACTTAGATAATGAAGAAGAAACAACATACGAACAAGTGATTCCAACAACAGCAAGCAAAAAAGATCTCCATAACCATTTTACCTGATATCTCTACTTGGGTGATGTAGGGGGATCACTTGGAGGAATGACTAGAATAGATGCAAACTGCAGTGACATTAGTTCTGCTCTGCTATATTTTAACCTCTGATCTGTTACAAATTATCAATAAGAATTAGTTATAAAATGATGTATTAAATCAATGATAAAATGAATGAAAACTAAGTGTTTACATATGAGAAGCTGGGATGTTTTAGTTCAGAGAAAATCTTTAAAGGATTTGAATGTGTAATAGATTGCAATTTGTTATTTTTTTATATAGGTCAGCAAAAGAAAAGGTTGACAGTGAATTAGGGTGATTTTTGAATCAAATGGACAAAGATTAGATACATGCCTAAGCAAACAGATATGTGGTTCATATCGGTATTTAATATATAACTGAAGTTCAATCAATTAAGAATCTGAGAACTAAAAATCTTACTCTATTTCAAACAGCTTCTATTTCATCAATTAAGTGCTAATGAATGCTTTCAACTTTAAAAAAGTTAGACACGGAACAAACAGTAGTAATCGTACCTATGATATTATTCATCATTTCAGATTTAAGTGGAGATGATGAAAATCTTGTCTGCTGTGAAGTCTTCTTACTTGTCTGCATTGGAGAGCGGCTGTTAATATCAGATAAAAAGGAGGTCACGAGTTCATGCCTTACTTCAATAGATGGATAGCACTGAAGAAATGAGAAAAGTGCATTTTTAGTCAATAGCCAACACCCAGTCAAATCCAGCATTTGTAGTGATGGTGGAGGATTAAAAGAATGAATTCCAGCGTCTGTTAGAACAGCATCTTGAATGGTGAGAGTGATTAAATTGGGGATGGATGACAATTGGTGCAACGAGGCATCTGTTAAGAAACTGCTTCTGAGTGATAGATGAGTAAGTTGTTTCAAGTTCAACATGGGGCTAATTGCTTCATCTCTAAGTGGAGTTTCTTGCAAATCTAATTTCTCTAGTCGTTTTAGATTTTCAAGTGCTGTTAACGAAGGAACACAGCCTGCATCCCCAGCATTTTGTTGGATCAGACCTGCTTCACCAGATTAATCAGTTACATGTCATGTATATATAACTGTATGTGTATGTGTGTGCGTGTAGGAGAGAGTGGAAGGCTAGAAATCATTGTTATTGAAGATTAAAATAAATAAACCTGAATTATATTGAAAATCATGTCACTCCATTAGACAAAAAATAAAAGTTCTTTTCATTCCAATTGATTACTGTTCCATTCCTTCTTTGATTCCATCACACCGAACTCTATTTTAGTCTTGTATACGGTTTGCATCCAAAAATTCTAATTAAAAGAAATAAATACAGGGGAAAGAGATGATGAAATAACAAGAGAGATGGATGGATACCTTTGATATTTGTACCCTTCATGTTGACAACTTTTATAGAAGACATCATGCCAATATATGAGATGGCAATATCATCAATTGGAGTGGAATCCAATGACATAGTTTCAAGTTTTGGAACATGGCCAACTAATATGGCAACTCCAGCCGAGCTCAATCTTGTATTGCTTAGATTCAAAGTTTGTAAATTTGCTCCTGTTGATGCTATGAATTCGGCCGAATCATCTCCAATTAAGTTACCACTAAGATCCAAATATTCTAGGGTATGCATGCATGGCAAAAAAGATAGGTCACGAAGAGAGGAGTTCGATAGGTCTAAGACAGATATGTAGCTGGAATCAAAGTATGAAAATGTTTTGGTTATATCTTTAAACAAAGATCCCGCAAGAATTAACTTTGATAACCGAGCTTTATTGCCTTCGCCTTTAAATAAAGAATGTATTGTACAATTGCTCATGTTTAGGCATTCAATGGAGCTCACATTTGGTAACACAGTCGCTTTGGTCCATGCTAGGTTTAGGGACTTCAGATTAGGAAAATTCACAAGAATAGATGTGCCTTCGTTGGATATATCACTTCCCCAAAGATCAAGGTGCTGTAAATTTGTCAAACCCTATAAGAAAAACCATGATAGATGAGAGCTATAAAAGAATTGAATCATTGATATCCCTATTGAGTGCACAAGATAGAGGTGGAAAGATGCATGGGTTGGACATCATGTCAAAATGGGTTGGGTTGAAACAAGTCCGGTTGACCCCCATACACTTATTTGTCCAAAAATAAAAATTACAATTAAAACAGTAGTCTAAATATTTAAATAAAACCATTTTGGAGGTTATATGCATTACAAGTAGACTTTTCGAGACACCTATTTAACTCATTCTCCTTTTACATATTTTCTCCTTAACCCGTTCAAGATGAAACAAAACCCAAATCGACCCATTCATAATTATATAGGTCAAATTTGCCACCTTTAGAAAAATAAGGCGCTTAGAGAAAGAGAAAGCACATACATATAGAGGGAAAGAAATAGAAATAAGCCCACACAGAGAGAAATAGCTGCATAAGTAATACATCGCCAATTCACCACATTGAAAGGACAAAACAAAATACGTAATGCAGAAGAGAAAAAATACCTGAAGAGATGCAAGGGCCACATCACTAATAAACAAGCCTCCCAAATCCAACTTAGATAATCTTTTAAGTGAAGAGAGAAGTGTAACACCATCTGTGGTGACACTTGTTTCTGAAATGCATAATATTTCAATAGTTTGAATAGACAAAAGGTGCTTAATGGCAGCATCATTAACCTTAGAGCATCTAGAAAGGTCCACCTCCTTCAGATACCTCATACCTGAAACAAGACCCATAGAAAGAGGGTACTTATGAAACTTGAATAAATATAGTATCAGCACCCCCTACTTATACTCCAAACAAGAAATTCACTTGATGTTTATACGGATACTCTTTATAATATGTAACCTTACTAAATTACTTTATCTATGTTTGACAGGCATATAACAAACTAATTTGTACGGCAAACATAAATACATGTCTGTATCCTGTATTGGCAAATAATATTTTAAAATGCAAGTATTTAGCAAAAACTAAATCTAAGTGCAAAAGAAAGTAATTGGAATAGAAATCCAATAAAGATGATGATATAAAGAATTATTTATTTATTATACTTAAACAGCTAAAGAGTACAGATAATAGCTAAAAATGCCAACGGTATACCTGAGAGAGCCCACAGTGCGGAACTGTTGATCTTATGACAATCAGAAACATTTAAAGAGTACAAATAGTGAAAAGCACCAAGATATGCCATCCATTCTGCATCAACCGAGCTCTCACCTCTCAGATCAACCTTCTCCACACTGTATTTAAACACTCTGCACACAATTTTAAGTTACCAACTTAATAATATCAATAGATTTGAGTGAAGAGGGATATATGCTTTAGACTGCAAAGCATATACATGAAATTAGTACAAATGAATTTAGATATCACAACGACAGCAATATCGCTTAGTTATGGTCACCCACTAAAAAGAATAAATAGTTAGTAATTGGTCATAAACAACAAAGAACTTGAACGACATATGATCTTTCTTAGAAAAAGTGAAAAACAAGATCTCTAACAGGGTTATAACCCGACAGGCACGCCAACACAAAGAAAACCGCACTAAAGCTTAGACATTATGTGATTTCCGAATTTGCTAATAACAATTATTTAGTTTCAGAGATCTTATATACAAGCAAGGTAAAAGCTCAACTTGAAAAATCTTGAAAAGTAAATGTTCTTCTTGGAAAGAGATCTTGCGATTCTATCTATCAAAAATACAATACTATAAACTGGATATCGGCCAAAAGAACTTTCTTTTAACAAGTGACATTCTGAACGCTATCAAGCAACTAGTAAAAGTGTACACAGACAGACTACAGACTAAATACAGTATATAAGTTCTTGTTTAAGTACAAAGCATCTTCATGTTATGGTAGTTACCAGGCAAACTGTGGATTGAGATTTAAGCTCAACAACTTACATCAATTAGTAACTTCAGGCGTTTCAATATTACCAAACTGTGCATCTAAACACGATCAAATGAATTAAAACTTCATCGATATATATAGTCCTACTTAACTTCAGTTACTTTCGTATACGGATCGCATTGTCCTTGCTAGTGAATTTGTAAGAATCGATTAAGAAGGGGGAAAATGCAACATAACGATCCAGAAAAACTTACTCAAGAAGAGAAGGATACAGAAGGCGGCGGAAAAGAAGGCGGCGGAGCAGAGCTTCGGCGAGCTGAGATGGCAAGCGCTCGAGAGTCCGCCGCTGTCTCCGCCACGTCTCTACGGACTCTCCGCTCTGTGTGGCCGCTTCGATGCACATACGAACAAGAGGACTCTCCAATTCTCCTCCTTCTTCCATTGACAAGCTCCGATCTGCCATTGCTAAATCTTGAAAAATTTTCCTGATCTTATTTCAAGGATTTTAGGACGATTTGAAGAAACAAAAATTGGGGAAGACCGAATAATTTTTCTCTTGCTGCGGACGAAATGGATAGACAAGTTTCTAACCAAAAAGACGTTTCACTGAGTTGTAATTTAACTTTAATAAACCAATTTTATATATTTCATAAATAAATCAATTTTAAAAATGAAAAAAACCCATTTTCCTTCATGAATAAATCAATTTTAAAAGTAAAAAAACTATTTTCCTTTTTTTTCTAAAAAATACGTGATCTTATTTTTAGTTGTTATAATATTTAAAAGATTAAAATTCTAGAATTTAAAAGCACTCAAAAAAACCCTTGAAAAAAATGATTTTAAAATACTAGACCTCCTCTAAGATATGAAATCGGTCCAAGAAATGTAACATATTCTAGCCAAGATGTTGGCGTCACTTCCACCTTATCTCATCGCCTTTTAGCTCCACTTCACTATCGTCACTGACTTTGATTTCGACCGCCCCACCGTCACCACCACTTCCACCTCCCGCCACCCCACCACCGACACCGCTTCTACCTCCAGTCACACCACTACGGGTGATGTGTCTTCACTTTCATTCACCCACAGGCCATCTACCTACGGCCAACCACCGCCAATGATTTATCACTAGTGGTTAACTCTGAAAAAGGTTTCTAAATAGAACCAAATGGTTGAAAGGGTTCAAATGAAAGGATTTTTAAACCATGAACCAACCCCTCTCATTACGAGTATTAGAAGTCCTCATACTCCACCGCAGGTGTCACGTTAGCTTTCCACTTCCATCAGAATATACCACACAGTCTCATAGTAATCACATTATCCTACAACAAATTCTAGGTCCATTTAACACCAACTAACCAATAAAAAACAAACAAAAAGATAAACAAAGAGTGAGAAAGAAAACTATTGGGCTCCACACATATATTAAACCACAACATTGCCTTCCACCTATTGGTAAATAACTACATCCTATATCTTGAAACGACCAACATTTTTTTAACTTCATTCATATAAAAGAAACTTATACAAATATTTCATCACATAATATAAGTCATTTGATTTGCAGAAACTAAACTTTTACACAACAAAAACTAATTTGTTCAAAAAGCAGAAGCAATAAAATTTAAGTTGTACAAAAAGGGCATAAACATTTCAAAACTAGCTGCCAGTTATGCCAAGGATTGTCTTTTTCTTTGTTAACACCTGAAACATGTTAAAACATTTGGTAAGCTATAAGCTTAATGAGCATACTAAACATATTCAACATGTAGCACATATGAGCATTAAATCACATACAATCTATAACATGTGACAACTCCCCACGAATATATAGATACATAACATCTACTATCAAGAATGGGAACCTTTCATATGTATCTCGGCCCAAATCATCACCAAGTCTAATTTAGACCACCTTCGGTGGGTTGCAGAATCTGAGTCAACATACCAGTGTTAAATCTGACCCTTATTACACACATAAGTAAGCTAAACATAACATCTTCTGCACATTGTCACATCCTGTGCATATAACATAACACATTATGTACACATGACAAATAGGTTAAGCATACTCACCTTAATTAACAAGTCATAGAGATGAACAACAATTAACAACTCTTAATCAATTAAGTATATATTATCATCTCCATACATAATAGTTATAAACACTACATTAGTAATTTGAATTCTAACATGTCTCAGAACATGCCATGATTTGTTTTAGAAGGGACATGACCGTGTTGTCTCAATATGGCCTCTTACACGCCTATGGAGGTTATGTCAAACCTAAAACCCTAATTCGTACAACCCGGTCTTGTCATCACCAGAACGCCCTTGTCTCCTTGACTACCACGTCTAGTGACCATTGGTTAAGTTAGTGTTTGCTAGTGTTGGACACTGTTAGGATTTACAGGGTACAACATGCACATCGGAATAAAATTAAATCTCAATCCCAGAGATCACAACTGGATCAGCTAGAGGAACAAAATAGATAATCATTCATATTATAAATATATATATGTATGTATATACTATAGAGCAAAAAGGTTTAGAGAAAAAATATACCCCCAGACTGCTGTAGGGGGATACATAGCTACTGCACCCGTGAACCTGGCTGCTAGACCGCCAGATTTAATATACACAACAAATTGTCGCGTCTCGTGTGTGTGTCACGAAAATTCGCCTAGCCTAGGGGCTGCCAAAACCGAAACCCGCCGCAAAGGGGGTTCGGCCGAATGTGGTGTCGCAGGAAAAACACAGCCGCCGCAAGGGGGCTCCTCGACTGTCACCGCCGCCGGTAGTGATGTCCTTTTCTCGGTCGCCAATCGGAAAAAAAGGGAGAGTGTGTCTTTTGTCAGCTTAGGGCTCAAGTTAATTGAATTAATCAACTAATTTCCAAGGCTTAATCCCCTTAAATATTATGTAAGATGTACTAAGGCCTTAAGCCCGGTCCAAGATCAAATCTCTGATCTTTTGTCAAAAACCACCCCTCAAGTTTGATTAATATTAATTAATTGACTAATTAATTAATAATACTTTAACCAAACCTTTTAATTAAATATTTCACTAATATTTAATTTTCCAAATAATAAATAACTATCTATTATTTATTTCCTTGATAATTAATTAACTATTAATTATCGTCACACAAAATATTAAATTATATTGGTTCGAGTTGGGTGTGCAGTCGTGTGACCCTTTAGTAACTCATAGCGCTTGGATATGATGACACGTGTACACTAACTCTGCACACGATCTATCAGACATACCGCGTGTCCTTTATGAACACATGGCCTGCCTAGATTTGACATGTACGTATCACACACACGGTTAACATGTATTTTCTATCAAACGTATGTTGTTTTGACACATTTCTCATTCAAAATTTATCATTTTTCAACTATAAGCGTTTTCCTACATTTCAAACCTTTGGGTTGTTTTACATGTCAAATAACATTAAATATACTAAGGTCCAGTTTGTTTCACCGTAATGTGAAGGAATGTAATGGAATTGAAATCAAATTCCGTTGTATATTGCGTTTGGTAACATTATTTTGAAAGGAATTAAGTTCTTCAAAGTGTTAATATTACTTTAGGAAGATGAATGTCATTACGTAACTAACATGGATTGAATTAAAATCATTTCCATTCCTTCGCATTACGGTGAAACAAACAGGGCCTAAGAATCTAAACTATAGAACACATTCATAACCATACTAACCCTAAACCTAAAATATGTTATGATGATGGTCAAATTCAGTTTCAGTTACTTGTATCTTTGAATGATCTATGAGACACCACTTTATGTTCAATTTTGCAGTAATTGTAATTTTCTCTTCTCATAAGTTTTCGATCTCCAAAGAGTTCTAACTCGCCAGCACCATCATTTGGTGTTTATTTTTAATTCTCAAGCATTTATATATTTGCAACTATAGACTATTGTCATGATCAGTCCAAACTACGTCGTATCTATTGCTAATTGGCAAAATAGTGCCTCAAGTTTATTAGACAATTAATTCTTAAATATTAAGATTAAATTTTATAATTTCAAATAGTTAATAAAAAAGGAATTAAATCATAAATTTTGAACCTTGGGTGTTGCCCAATCCTCCTCCAATCACACCTTCATGGTCTGGTACACACACTCATTCAAGTGGTTACCGATGGTTGGTTTGTGACGATCTTATCGAATCTGAATCTAATTCCTTAGCATTTTTACATCTGCTTTATAAAAAGAAAACCAAATAATAGAATCACATTCCACTAAATGAAGGAATCTTCATTCGGTCATTCCCTAGGTTCCAAAGTTAGTTCATCACTTGCGTTTGATTAGGGCTCATGCCACCTATTTCCTTCCTCGTTCTCGTGTGCTCTTCTATTACTTCAGGATTTTTGTTGCTTCACGTTTGTGTTCTTTGTGTTCATCGACTTTGTTTTCTGAGTTCGACTTCATCCTCGATTTGATTGCTTCTTCATGTTCTTCGACTTTGTCTTTGATTGCTTCAAGTGTTCATCATCGTCTTCAATCACATGATTTCGTCTTTTGTACATTTGTCTTCTCAATATTGATACAATATGATTTTTTACGATTTATAAGAGTTTTGCGATTAGGTACATGCGCTCCATATTACACAAATCAGGTAGGATAGACAAATCAGGTAGGATAGACGAGGATGTTACAAACCGTATTCAAGCGGCGTGGGGGTAGTGGAGAGCGGCTACAGGAGTTTTATACTACAAGAAAGTACCGCTTAATTTTAAAGGAAATTTTTACAGACTAGTAGTTAGACCGGCCATGTTATATGGATCTGAGTGTTGGCCCCTGGAAAAGGCGCAAGCGGAGAAGATGGAAGTAGCTGAGATGAGGATGCTGAGATGGATATGTGGGAAGACTTTGTTGGACAAAATCGCGGTGGGTATCTTTAGAAACGAATTAGGAGTAACGTCTATTGTCAACAAGTTGAAGGAAGCAAGGTAGACTGTGGTGGTTTGGCTACGTTAAAAGGAGACAACTAGCTGCACCTGTTAGGAGAACGGAATCGATTGTAGTCAAAGGTAATATGAGGCGTGGTCGTCCTTATCTGAGGTGGGAAGATAGAGTTAGAACGGATCCACAAGAGCTTTCTCTTTCTGAAGACATGATCTCAGATAGGGTGTTATGGAGAAAGAGGATTAAGATTCAGGGTTAGGAAGCACAGAGGCTGCAGCCTGTAGAATAGGGCTTAAGGAATAGGATCTTCACTGGTTTCTCATAATTATATTTTTATTTATATTCCGTATTTACATGCTAATAGTTCCCCATACTTTATTGCTTAATTTATATAGTGCCTATGTTATATTCCTACTTTGACTCTCACTATTTACTTTCTTAGTACCATGTTTATTATATTCATTTTTAGTAGTTTTTCCGTTTTTCTTACTTTCTTACTTGTTTTACTTATATTTTATTTAGTAAGTGTTTTATACTGTACACGGCCGGAGGTCCTTTCAAGGAATCAATCTCTCTACATACTAGTAGGGGTATGATTGTCTACATTTCTACCTCCCCATACCCCGCTTTGACAGGATTGGATATGGTTATTGTTGTTGTTGCAATTAGGGTTGTTCATAGATGGTGGAATTCAATACTAGTTGGACAATCAAACACATCTATATTGAATTAGATTCATATTATAATTTCTTCAAGAATCTAACCCAAAGGAATTGAACTCCATTCCAAGTTTTCAACTAACCAAACACCTGCTTAAAATTACAACAAACCACCCCTTTAGTTTTTTCGTTTACCTATATTTTAGGTTAGTTTTTAAAACAACGTTGATAATTTTTAATTTTGAACCTCGTAACCTCAATGATTGTTTAGTTAACAAGGGCGGACCCAAGTGTATTGGAGGAGGGGCACGGGACACCGATCTTTTGACGGTTCATAGTGTTAATTTTCGATTTTTTGAGACGGTGCAACCGATAAATTTTCTTAGTGCTACCGGTGATGCCACCAAAATCAAAGGAAAAAAGAAACTTTTTTGTAAAAAAATGATAAGAAATAGTTTAATCTTTCAGTTTATACCTTTAAAATACTTTAATTTACCTTTAAAATAGCATTTTAGTTAACATGTCTTCATATAAATTATGTTTTGTTTTAAAATTTGGTTTTAAAATACCAGAAAAACAGCCGAAACCTCGTTAATCCGATCCGATTAACCGGAAACCCTAAAAAAAAAAACCTGAACCAGACCCTCAAACGTATTTAATTTTATTATCGCATTATATGGTGCTACCGGTCTCCAGAAATCCTAGGTCCGCCCCTGACAATATGTTTGTTTTCTGACCACCACTCATATAATTTGCACATGACGGAAAATGGTCTATCCCTTGTTATAATAATCAAGTAACAAAACCCCTACACAACTAACAGGCATTCCTAGCTCTCTAAAATTCTATATATTTCTCTTACTTAGCCAATCCAATCCCTATATATCATCGCTTCTGGTTGGCCACTATACCTTCTTCTCTCCCCTTCTTTCCTACTTTGTATATTTCATTATATCTTTATCTCTCTATCTCTGCAATTTCGAGGGTGACGATAGGTTCGATTTAACCATAGATATGGGTGTTTGGGTGGTTGATTGTATGTATGACTCCGAATAGCTGTAACCGATTGTGCATGTTGATACCCAACAAATCATATTAAACTTATATTTGATGGCTTCTCATCAATTTCCTACCCATCAGATTATGCTCCCCTCCACTATATATGTTTCCCAAGCACCAATATTGTCACCCATCTTTGTACTAATCTCCCTATCTCAAATTTAACTTCCATCATGAAACGGCTCAAGTTTGTATAATTGCTCTACACACAAGTTACAAGTGTAGTATTTATTAGAGACTATCCTCACTTTAGGAAACAAACAAGAGAATAAGGATATTGAAGATAGCCTATGGAGCAAAATGTTTCCAAATAATATCTTTTTTTATTAAAACTTAGAAGAGTAATCTATAGAATATAAAGAACAGCACAAACACAAGGCAGTTGCACAATCTATATTCATATTGAAAATTAAAGAGATGTTTCCAAATTTACAACCCATAAGTCTAAGAACCAGACAACTTCAAAGCTGTTTTGAAGTTAAAAAAAAAGAAAACAGAACATAAAAACAAGAAACACAACTCTGATCTCTCTTTTAGTCATGTGAGCAGTATAATTTTCTTGTATACTCACTCACTCACTCAACTGCATTATACCACTCTCTTCCTATCTTTAGAAAGAAAAAGAAAAAAGACCTAATGAAGGAGGAGGTGAAAGAGGATGAGCACTTGTTATAATAGACTCTCTTCACTCCTTTCTTCCTCTCTTCTTCAGACCTTATTAAAAAAACACCCAAGAAAAAAAAAACGAACCCGAAAATTGCAGCTAAATTCAATCACTTCCCTTTGGAAACTTTAGCTTTCTGTATGCTTTCACAATTCAAACAAACCCCATAAAACCGTAGCTTGTGTGAATGTGTTTATCGGTTTCTTTTTAACTTAGTGTTGAGCTTTAGGCCAATGTGTAGCTGGAAACTGAGAGGTCTGCAAAAGGAGCACTATGGATGTACACAAACTCTATGCTTTTGTCAGCTGGTAATGAGCTGACCCATGTTGGGAACCCATAGGAACCACTGGCAGTCTTGGTGAGACCCCATATTGGACCATAGAGCTTGGAAATGTTTAGATTGAAGTTCTTGATGGTTTTTCCTGATTTGTTGGTGATTATAGCTGAATATCTGTAGTATGTTTTCCCATTCGATACCCATGAAGTAGTCGCCTTTTGATCGATATCAACTGGAGCTAAAGAAAAACAGACAAGATGCAGATTCAGTCATCAAAGTAATCCAATTTTTATCATTGTTGATAAAATGGAGTGAATTCATACCTGCAGATGGAGACACTTCAGCTTTTGGTGTAGGCTTTGGTTGAGCAGCAATAGGTTTATGAAGGGGAACTTCAACTGCAATGCAACAAGATACAAAATTTGCTATAAAATTTAAAAACAAAGAGGGGATAATTAACATTTCAAAACAGGAACAAAAATGTGGTGAAATTCACCTGGAAGGAGCTGATTATTAGCAGAATGACCACCATTTAGCCTAGCCAAGACTCCAAGAAGGGGTGCGTTGTTATATGTAGCCGGCTCAGTCTGCTCATAGTTGTCCCTCTGGTCAGCAAAGTTGTCATAAGCATCAGGGCCACCAACAATGGCACCAGTCAAGAGATTTGGATCGCTTGCTTTTCGGCTAAACCATGTAGCATAACCACCTCTGCAGCTAACAAACGATGGGTTAACCTTAATCGAGACAATCGAGGAACCACGGTGGTGAACTTGTTGTGGGAAATGGTTTCCATATCCAACCATGTAGCTTGTTGCTCTTGGGTTGTTTCCGAGAATATAATCCACCTTTCATAAAGAAAAATGTCACAACATTTTTCATTAATAATCTTTCTATAATAAAAAAAGATCTTTTTAATTTGAATTTGAATTTGATCTTTTAGATGCTTCACCTGTGACTTGGCAAATGCAAGAAGTTCTGAGGGAGCAACACTGCCAGAAGCACATTGCAACTCTTTCCGGGCAGAAGTCAAGTGGTCAGAGTAGACAGTGAGGAGGAAAGAGGCACTTGTGACAAACTGTAAGTTATTCCACCGTTGTCTGTAAATCAGACCTCCGGGAGTCCTTTGAACATTGTGATTAGCCTTGCCCATGCATGAACACATGAACATCTCTGCCTTTTCTTGGTATTTTCCAAACACCGACGAGTGGCTGCCGCCTTTCCCTCCCATTAAGAACTGCATAAAGTAGATTCTTATAGTTAAACTAATGCTCAATTTACATAGTTTATTGATCATTGTTAGTAAAAACAAATCATGTCTAACCATGAAATCATTAAGACTCGACTCATTTGAAGTTATTTTGGAAAACTTGATCAAAGTGAAATTTTTTTTGAACGGCAAACACATACACCCTTCTAAACCTACACCACTGTCCACGCCGGGACTTGAACCCACAACCTCTTATGAGGGGGCACCACCTTAAACACCAGATACCGCTGAGCTACAATATGTATTTTTATTATCATTATTTGTGACATTAAAGCGTGTTAATTACCATAGAGACGAGGGTCTGAACACCGGCATACTTAACGTCCCAACCGAACTCGGTCATGGCCCACCCGGTGCCACCAAGGTTATCACCATTTTCTCCTAAGTAATTCAGGTAGTACTGCTGGTTTGTTGCCTTGTATAACCAAGCAGCTGCCCAAAGTAATTCATCCTGTAAATATTTAACAGAAACAAGTTAAAAAATTGAAAATACACAACGGACAATATGTAATGTAGGTAACGGTAAGTTAAGAGTTTAATCACGTACGGCGTATCCACTGACAGATCTGTAGTACTTCTGGGCCACAGAGATGCTACTGTCATATTTGCCCCTGTATTTGTCGGCAAAATCGAAGAGCTGGAGAAAGGACATGAGTAAATAAGAAACAGACACAGGGGTAATGTAGGAAACATGAAAATAAGTAGGGATGGAGTGAGCAATAGTTGTGAGTACGGTACAACACACCGACAGTGAATGGTGCACGTGGCATGTGTTATTTTATTTAATATTTTAATTTTAATATTGAGTTTCAGTGAAATTTGTACTGTGAGCCCACAACATCCGTGATAGACGGCCTGCTTTATTTTATTATTTTCAACTCCAAATTCGTGTTTTCTTTTTCTTTTTTTAAAAGTGTTGGGTGTTAATTTTTTTGAAGATTTGTATATATTCATTTTTATTGAATGCGAAATAAATATTTTATATTTAGTAAAATATCGAGATTAATTACGAGACAAAATCAACACATTTACTTAATTAATCTCCCAAGTCAATTTAAGTACTCGACAAATTGTTTCTTAATTGTGTCATTTTGACTCATCTTTTTATAATTTTAAATTCATACACCTTTATTAATGTAATAAAGTTTTAATATATTTCTTAGTAAAGACAAACAGCAGGAAAAGATACATAATCAGATTATCACTTTTAAGTATTGTTTACTACCAGATGGTATTTAAACTAGTAGCATCAAGTGTTTTTGATAATCTTTAAAATTGTAAGTTTTATATGAATTTGGAAGAAAGAAAGTATTAACATTTTTGAATTATGAACATCACAAAGAAATATTTATTTACTATTTCTAATATTTAATAAAGTAATGTAATAAGCATTAATAATTATATCTTCGTGACATATAACGTCAAGAATTAAAATCAAATAATGACAACTAATAAAGAACAGAAAAAGTTTATGTTACTTTATAAGCCTGCCACAAAATATCACTTTCTCCATCTAATTTTTATCATTTATATCACTGTATTAATTTGTATTGATAGCATATTTACAATTAATAAATAATTTTCTTATTTTAGCTTAATTTAATTATTGCAAATCAAGGGTGTAGGATTTTAGCTGTAATAATCGATCATGAATTTTATATATGGTTAAGTACAATAATTATAAGCAAATTAGTTAATATTTGATGCACCCAACCATGAGGTCATTAAAATACCTAAAAGGGAACAAATGAAATTACACTTTTTTGTCACTATGTATTGGAAAAGAAAGGATGCAAGTATTTGTAGTTTAGTGTATGCAAGAAAACTACAAAGTTGCAGAAATCATGCTAAGTAGTTGTACACTTGTACATAAACGGACACAACCCATGTGAATCACTATAATGAATAACCCAATTTGTAATGTGAATACAAAGACTTGTACCCTTTGCAGAGAGACTTGTACCGGTTGCATAGAGACTTGTACATTGAGAATTTGAAAATATAAAGTATTAAAATTATACCATTTACGTTCGCTCAATAAAATTTATGCCATTAAGAAATAAATCCCTATTTAATAGTGTAACAAGTAGTTTTAGTAAGGAAACTAAGAGGTTGTTTAGTATAGCAAAAGATTAAGCGTTTAATGATTAATGGTTCGAAAAAGACTACATACACTTGGTTTCGAATGTGACAATTTATGTAAAAAGTATTCGAAATAAACAATCCGAATGATTTAAAGTTATTATTTTTATTTCATAAGAATAAAATACAATTGTTTTATAAATTAAGGTAAATTAAGAGGTGGTTTAAGATGAAATAATGCAGCATTATTTATATATCTCATTCAGCGTATTTCTTATTCAAATATTAAAATTATAAGCGTGTTAAATGTTAAAAATTTTAAAATTTAACTGTGTTATATATCACTTTTTAGAAAATATAAATTATTATAAATTGACTGAGAAAGAAATCGCCGAAAAAAACATAAATTTGTAAATTTTAGCTGCCACAATATTTCGCATGGAAATGCAGGCAGACAGGCAAGTCTGCTAATTTACACCGTCAACAACCAGACTGACAATAAACTCATAAAAACCTTAACTGTCTTTATTTACTTCAACCGCTTCACTAACGTACGCCATCTCATTGCTAACGTACACCCTCTCATTGCTAACGTACCCCACATGATTTTTGTTTACAACTCTATCATGTGCATGTGTTTTGTATTTCAACATTAAAACAAACGGAGGTGTTTTATCGATCTTACTTTATTTTTCTATTTAAGACAATTATAAAAATGAAAAATGAAACTAAGAAAATAGTTACATTTTATATTATAATTTAATAAAGTAGCTATATTTAGTAAATATAAATATAAATTTCAAAGGAAAATCCGTTAAATGCTGAAGGGTCAAAATTGTGTTTTACTTAAACTTAATGTTCAATCATATCAAGGTAAAATGGTCGGAATGTGTTTCCTTAAAAACCAGTTTCGTACATTGTAAAAAAATATTAAATCAAATGTATAATCTTTAAATGTTAGGTTTTTTTTAGGGGAGGTGATCCTCACATAACAAATTTTAGTAATGCATAACAATGTACAAGCAGTTACTACACATAGTATATGTTGATGCTGCATAACATTGTTGTGCATGGACCACTTTTGTTATGTGAGGATCACCTCCCTTTTTTTAGAATTAAACATGATTCAACATGTTTTTTTTTACAAATATTACAGTGTGAATATAAATTGAGAGTATCTCATCTCCAAGTGATCATTTTAATAAGAAAAATGATATATATCTTCCTACTTTTTTCTCATACTTAATCGTCTTACTTATTATAAAATAACATGTAGAGTTCACTAATTCTCTTTTCTTATCTCATTCATTGATTTTAACACTTGTATTATTTATATATATAGAAAGATAAATAAAATAAAATAGAAGGAAATATCATTTCTTTTTAACAATTGATACCACACTCTACCTTATCTCACACACACTCCACTCCTCCACTCCTTTCACACTACTAAAACTCACATGTTACATGTAATTAATTTTGTTTTGTTGATATATTTATTTAGAAAACTTAACTTTTTTTTCCTTATTAAATAAAAGTAACTCCATTACATACCTAACAACTTTTGTTTTCTTCTTAAGAGTAAAACAAGAACAATGGGAAAGCAAGAAAAGGACAACAGTGGCCAACTGATTACTGACCTGGTGAGCGTGTGTGAGGAGTTCTCGTGAGTATGCGGGGTTAGACCGGTGGAAGACGATAGAAGCGGCGGCCATGGCGGCGGCGGTTTCTCCGGCGAGGTCCGATCCGGGATTATTCTCGTCAACTCTGTAAGCACTTCGTGAAGTTGTCATATCCTCCGGCCGTTGCCAACAGTAATGATCCGTGTTACCATCACCAACCTAAATCAAATCAATCAAACATCAATTTCGTTATGGCAAAACCCTAAAAAATTGATTAAGAAAACGTAACAATCAAACAATAATTTAATCGGAAATTAGGTCATCAATTACTTCTCCGTATAGAACGTGAGGTTGAGGGTGAGCTTTGATGAGGTAATCAGTTCCCCACTTAACAGCATCCATGGCGTGACCTAGCTCACCACTCGACGCCATTTGCGAACCGTATTCCAAAATGCTCCATGACATCATCGTGACTGTGAACGCCATTGGAAGACCAAACTTCACATTGTCCCCCGCATCGTAATATCCTCCAACCAGATCCACCTTCATAACAAAATTGATCAAATTACACTCAAATTTCATGGCATAAAACCCTAGTTACATGTTTTGTTATAAAATTATGTCGAATTTAGTAATTTACCCCGCTGGCTTTGCCATCGAGGAGACCGGAGTTTCCTCTCCATTTAACTCTCTGATTACCGGGAAGGTAACCAGATCTCTGAGCTTCGAAGAAGAGAATGCTCTTGGAGAGTGCTTGGCCATAGTCATGTCCACCTGCTAAAGCTAAAGGCACAATCGCAATGAGCAAGAACAGAGTAGTAGCTCCCATTCTCTTGAATTCCGCCATTGAGGTCGAATTTGAAGAGGAAATGAATTGGATCTGTTGAATTGACAATGTTGGGTTGGTTTATCAGTTGAGTTGTCTGATAAACCACTTCCAAAATTGGAAGACTGATTCAGAGAGGTGGAGAGAGAAAGAAGGAGAAGGTGGTGATGAAAGATGAGCAAAAGGGGTAGTATATATGGAGGTGAGGGGAAGAAAGGGTGTCTTTGTATGAACACTTGTATAAATTTTGGAAAATAATAAGCATTTCTTACTAAAGCTTAGTTTCAAGTAAAAAGATTTTAGGAAGTGAGTTTAAGAATTGAAAATTTTTGTTTCTTTGTATTGTTTTTTCTTATTTCAACTTCCTACTTATCACAAGATTATATGTATAATCTACCAATTCTAATTATGATCTCTATATTGTCTTTGATACTTGTGTTGATCTAGTAACAAGAAGAATAGGTAGAAAAATTGTGTACCAGAATATATAACATCTCTTAATAAAGACAAAAATGATATATTCTCATATTATTTCTTACTACTTCATTCTCTTACGCATTACAAGATAACATGAATCTATTAATTTTTTTTCTTCACATCTCTAATAAATAATATCATACCTTATATGTATGATTGGCAATTAATTAATTATTGGAACTTGTTACAGTAAATGCCAACGGTTATAAGTGGGATTTTAGAAGGTTAACATGTAAAATAATGAAACAATAAATGTTGGGCGTTTTGAATTAATATTGTTTATTTTGTGGGTAATTTGAAGTTGAAGAGGTGGGAGAGAAAGAGAATAAGACAGGACAGAAGCATGTGGGTTTTGCTTGATTTCATTTCCTGCGAAGGATCGGTGTTGGGACACATTTTATTATATAGTTTTAATCTTAATATTTTTTTTATTTATTAAATCATAGCAGTGAATTGCTGCAGAAAATCCGGGAGAATAGTTTATTGTCAAAAGGTAAAATGTTTAGAATATTTAAAAACGTTTTTTTGTGTTTGGAGAAGTAATTTGTCAACAACGAAGGTTACGGACTTCCGGTGCTAAATTTTAATGAAAAATTCAGTAGCCAAATTTATCTAGTATTTTTAATGTTAACCTTTTGGCATGCATAACGATAGGGGCGGAGTCACATACGTATAAGAGGATTCGGTTAACTCATTGAACACAATTTTTTCATATAATTTTAGCGCACTTTAGTGTAACTTAGGTAAAATTTTGGATATAAACCTATTAATTTTATTTATGAAAATTATTAATCTTATTTTTAAACCCATTGGAGTAATGGTAAACCCACTCTTGACCATTTTGGATTCATCTAGTGTCATATTAAATTTTCTTTCAACGAATCAACAATATCTCTTAGAGTACCCGTAATGGGGCTCATTATAAGTGTTATCACTACGACGTTCTAGTTATGAGTTAGTTAAGTTGACATAACGACTAGTCTTGACAGTTATCATCTTTTACCACTACGGATGCTCTTAAGTGGTTCAAGTCCACTCCGGATAAGAATCTTTTACATTTTTAAATACGTTAATAATTAAAAAAACAAGTGTTTTATAATTAACATCAAATAAATATTCCATTACAATTCTAAGTATTACAACATTAAAAATTCTTAAAAATACATTAAAACTAGAGTTAATTACAAACATGGTTATTGTGTTTGTCATTTTCGGTCCTTTAAACTAACTGCTGTTAATTTTGACCGTTAGTCAAAGGGCATTATAGTCAATTCACATTTATCCTTATTACCAAACATAATTTAGCTATTAGAATCATTTCCAAACAAACTCTTTTTAAACTTATTAACAAACACATTTTTCCCATTTCTTTTATCTCCTTCTCTCTCACACATCTCCCTTATATCTCCTCTCTCTTACATCTACCTTACTCTCCAAGTTTCAACCTTTCATTTCTCTCTCTAAAAGTTGTTCTTGATAAACACCACGACACTCCTAGACGGCCTGCTACCACCACCGCCTCCCCTAGGACCGCCGACCACCACCTCCGTTGTGCTCTCTCTTCGATCTACAATAGCCACCACCCCATTCTCCCTCTTCTCAATCTCTCTCTCCCTTCCATTTCCGTACGATTCTTCCAGATTTCTCTCAAGACGTTCTTCCAATCGAGATATTTTAGCTGCCATGGCGGAAGGTTTTGGTGATGACATCAGAAGGTTTAGGTTTTTTTTTACGGCAAATAAACACACACCCCCACTAAACCTACTCTTAATCTACACCATATAGAGGGCATTACTCCATAATAGCGTAT
Source organism: Pulicaria dysenterica (assembly GCA_947179395.2). Taxonomy (NCBI): domain Eukaryota; kingdom Viridiplantae; phylum Streptophyta; class Magnoliopsida; order Asterales; family Asteraceae; genus Pulicaria; species Pulicaria dysenterica. The sequence goes on from OX359289.1 coordinate 96,692,709, forward strand.
ACCATATAGAGGGCATTACTCCATACACACCCCACTAAATTAGAGGGCATTACTCCATAATAGCGTATATCGCTGGGCTGCAAGCCCTTTAGTCCGGGAAGGTTTAGGTGACGGCGACAACCATGGCGGTGTCGTTCCATCGTCTTCTTCTTCGTCCGCCGGACTACCACCGTACGACCACCACCACTATCTATCCATCGTCTCTATATTTTTCTCTCTCTAAAAACCCTAAATCCTCTCACTCTAGAAACACTAAATCTGTTGTACTTACTGCTTAAAGACCGTCGGTCACAACCCCTTGTCTCTTCAGATCGCTGTCACACACTGCCAAATCCCACAACCACCGCCAATCTAGTTTTTGGGGTTGTTTGATTTTCCTTAATTTCTGGTTTTATTTACCAAATTTAGTTCTTTCTCTCAATCGATCTGTTAATCATTGATGAGTCTTCGTGTATTTCCTTAAATCGAGTTTGTCTTTGATTTTTAGGGGGTTGTTCGTCTATTTGTGATTTTGAATTGGTTTAAAGGGAATAGGGTTTGTGGTTTATTAGGGTTCATGTTTAAGAACAGTTATCATAAACACTAGGTATACTTCAAGAACATAATAAAGATTAAAAATTAACTTATAAAAAATAATCAGAACAAATAAAAATTAAAAAATAATCTATAAAAAATAATCAGTAATTAATATGTATAAAAGTATTACTTAATAATATTAATGATTAACTAATTATTAGTTAATTTGTCAAAAGGTTAATTAATTATTAATTTAAAAAATGGTAGAAAGATGTTAAAAAGTTGTTTGGTAACAAGGATAGTTAGAGAATTGACCAAATTACCCTTTGACTAACAAATGTTAGCTTAAATGACCAAATAGGAAACAAAGTGCCAACCACATTGACTATTTTGTATTTTTTAAAGTTAAAGGACTAAAAGTGAAAATTAATGACAACCACAGGGACTATTTTTGTAATTAACTCTTAAAACTAGTATATAAATAGTGCAACATAATTAATACCTATTATCAAAGTGTTAAAATTTTACTTCTAAGAATATGCTCAACAAAATATTTACCACTTAAGAGGAATATATATGATATTTTTTCAACAATTAATGTATGTATCTCGATCTTGTAGGTCCTTCATATTGGCAAATTCTTGATTAGCATGCAAAATCTAAAGATCGCAGATCGCATGATGTCACGACTTCTATCATGATTGAAAGGCATCAAGATCACCTCCCATGATATTGACCTTGCTATGCAATGTGTCAATTTTTTCACTCCCATTGCATACGTTTAATATTACCAAGCATTTCACGACAACATCAATCTAAAATGTCTTTCGTATAAACGTTGTATGTCCTTGGTAGTAGATTTGCTTAGTTGAGACTCTGGATTTTAATAACAAGTTTATAAAAAGCTTCTAAACAAGCACAAAAGCACTAGAAGGGTTTTTCTACTTTTTTAAAATATTCGTCAAATGCATCATAACAGTTCTTGTAGGCTAATTGACAAACTGTGGATGTGTATTTTTTGAATTGACGTAAAGCCTGATTTCTTACGAATATGTTTTTTATTTGAAAAATTCATTTATATAATTAGTAACACTTTCAACAATGCTGACAAATATGATCTATTCATCCGAAATCGTTGTCTAACAAAATCCGGAAAATAACATTCCTGATCGTCAATAAAGTAGTCATGAATTAGTTACTGTTTGGCCTCCAACTGAGGCCTATTTATATACCGACGCTTTACGGTGAACGTCTTAAACTTTCACCTTCTTCTGTTAATTGAGTTTGTTCTTGCTAATTAAATTTAGGTATCGCGTATACCGATGCTTGAACCTGTTCAACAAAAAGATTGACTTCCACATCAGACATAGAAAATGAACTAGAACTATATAGTTTTTATTAAGAAAGTGAGAAAGGAAAATGATGTTAGAAATAGAAAAAAAATATTTTTGTGATGTCTAGAAGAGGAATAGAGTGTTAGGGCATTCGCAATGGAGGGATAACATCCTCGTTATCATTCCAAACACCTCTATCACAATCATGTAATTTCATTAATGCCATTGTGGTTAGTTCGTGTTAAGTCCATTTTTCACAAGCTCGTGGTAGTGGTGACAAGACTGCACTTCATTATATATATATTTTGACTAATAGAATTTAATATAAATAATTATGTGTATCCAGTAATAGCAGTGACATATGTTATGGTTACATGTTGTTAATGATGATTAATGATGTTGATATGACGATTGATGATGACCATGGCTAGTGTGGATGCCCTTGAAAGGTAATTACTAGCTTGTTACATGCATAGCTAAATCTATTAGTGTGAATCAATCTATCTTACCAAAACTATATAATACATCATAGGTGCACCCTCTTGCTTCATGTATCGTTATAGTTTGAGTTTGATTTTGATTCTTTTAGAAAATCTTGATCTAAAATTGACTTTCAAATTAACAATCTAAAAACACATGTCTAGAACATAAGAGATGGGTGTTGATGGGCATCATGGATCCACGCCGTGATGCGTCCACAAACCTAGACTTCTTTTCTTTAAGTGCCAAACTTAGCTATTAGACATCAAATCTACCCAATCTCAAACGAATATTTCTAGCCAATCATGGGTCATCAACATTACTAATGACTCAAATAGAACACATTCTTTAACGACTTAGTTTGAAAAAGAAGTCAATTCAATGACACATTCATGAAAAAAATGAAAGAAAGCATATGAATATGTTATGTAAATTTTTTTGAATATCATAGAAAACATTACAAATATGATAATCAGTATACAAAACTAAAGACGATTCATGTAATTCTTACCTGATGCAAAACCAAGGCAAAAGTAAAACTCTCTTGCGTTAACTAAAACCATTTCATTTACTAATATTCTGTGAAATCCGTACATATATAGTAGTATAGATCCGTACCATGAAACTCATACAGTTCTATTCCTTGTCGGAATAGCGAGCCTTGTAACTCACATCTTGTGGTTTCTGCTTCACTCATTGCTTAGGATTGACAACCATTTTGCCCTAGTGGCTGATTTCCTTTTTCCTGCATCTTATCCAATTTAAAAGTGAAGTCCCCAACTTTCTTTTCTATTGAACGAAGATTCCCTTGTTTCGATGGCTCCAAAATTGATAGAGTAACTACTAATTGTTGCCTCGAACCTTTCACATGTTCCTACCTTTCTCCATTCATTACCTCCGTGATATTGAATTTTCTGCTACAATTTCCACCACCTCCTCACATCTTGGGCATAAAGTGAAATGAATTCTTCATTGATAATCTACAAAGAGTTAGAAAAAAAAAAGTAAAATATGAATGGGTAGTGAATTTGAAAGAAAAAAAGTAAGATTTTAATTGATCACTAAGCACTCACAACAACTTTAGTGGCAAAATATGTAAGATAGTAAACATCCACACCTAGATATATAGTAAAATATTTGAGAAAAGTAAGGCTTTAATGTTTAACGTCAATATCATGTCTTGTTGGTTCCTTAAATGTCGTATTTGTCCTTAAATGACCCAATAACTATATATATATACTAGCATTGCACCCGCGTAATGCAGCGGCGATAACAAGAGTTTGTGATCGATAACATGTTTGATTTAAAAAGTAGGGTATAGTTGAGAAATGCAATGTTAGTCAACATATCCATGTATTTTCTACCTTTTCTGATTTCTTTACTTTTTTTTACAATCAACCATTTTATTAGTTGTTAAAATTGTTTATGAAAAACAACTAAAAATTATTATTATTGAATAATTAGAGAAAAAGATATTATAGGCTTAAAATTGTATTGATGTAAGTAGTTTAGCCATAATGAGATAAATTAAATAATTTTTGTGATGTTTAATGATTTATTAAAGTAATAATTGCCTTAAATTTGTTGAGATAATCAAGGGAATGATTTATTAGGCTACTGCTTTAAGTGTTTGTTTTTTATGCAAAAAAATTTGTACTACTTAAAATTAAGTAGTCTTAAAATTTTAAGATAGAGAAAGTTAAATGATTTATAATATAGTATATATATATACATACTAGCTAAGCGTCCCGTGTATTAACACGGGGATGATACTAAATTTTTTAATTTATACAGATTTAAAATGTACTAACACGTTAAAGAAAATTAGAAAACATAGTTAGGAATATAAAAGCTCGTAATAAATGATAAACATTACAGAAGTTTGAAATTCATACATAAGATCATATGTAAATTTCCTGTAGAATCTCATTATAAACAACATTCATTGTTTTATTAGTAGGGTTGTCTTCATCATCGCAAATTAAAACTTTTAACCCCTCCTTACTATTCACTTGAGAAATTAACATTTAGTCTAACTATTAATAAAAAAAGAAAATGAAATTACAGGTTGATTTTGAAAAAAAAGAAACATGAACTACATATCTCAAAGTAATATATGATAAAGCTTGTTAGCTTATCAAGGGTCAAGTGATCTTTGACCCCTTCATATAACTCAAGTATTATCATAACCAAATTTCAGCTCATATTTAGGATTTGTAATCAACTATTGTTATTCAATCAAGGAACAAAAATACAAACTTTGATAATATTAAGGAAGAAAACATACCTCAGGTTTTGAAGCTCACAATTCAAAAGAGGTTTATCTTTACCTTTTGATTTAAAAATCTTCATATCATCCGATGACATTAGCCGACCAATGACATCTAGTAAAACAAATGGAAGAATGTAAGAAAAGAAGACTAATTAATATTATTTTTTAAATAATAATCAAAATATTATTAACTAACCAAAAGAAAGATCCTTATTCACTCTTGAGTAATAATAACTTTTATTTTATGTATCAAGTTATTAGTTAAAAAAATAAGAAAACTTAGACAATTAAAAATTTTATATAAAATTTCAAGTTGTATGGGTAGTTACAAAACACACTATCATGGGAGTTGTTTCACTACCCAGAAATTATGTAGAGTTATAGTTTCTGAAAGGTTATTTACTCACAACTAACAATTAATTTTAAAACGCTCTAACGGTAGTGGTAGTTTTGTAAACAACTTTATGCCACTAACCATTAGTTATAGTATATTTTTTAATTTTTTTATCGAAATACCAAGAAATCAATGATTATATCGATTATATTATGTAGAGGGAATAACTATAAAAGACGAATAAAATGCACAATAACTACTTAGATGTTGATAAAATAATTAAATTATACTAATTTTTAAAAAACCTCATATTCCGATAAAATTTATACCAAAACATAGATAAAAATGAGACGATTACAAATATATAATTATTTTTTCTCAATACAAAATATATTTGAAGTTATTAAACATATTTTTCAAACAACTTATAATTAATTACATTAATATACAATTTTCTTAAAACCCCGTCACATATTTCATACTACCCCTTAACAATTTATATTTCACCCCTTCCAAATCAAAAAATCTTAAGGAAAAAAGCCATTTATGACGTAATCATCCTCATTATTCCGAATTTTTTTAATTTTTTTTATAAATGGAGAGTTATGATTGGTGGAGAAGTGTTAGGAAAGGGAAGAAGCCCTTTTCTTTTAATAAGTATTAAAGATATATATATATATATATATATATATATATATATATATATATATATATATATATATATATATATATATCATGGATCAATAAAAACCATGTGTTAAACAAAGAACCTAAAGAACTAATCTGGACCACTGGATCATCAAAATCAATAGATGGGATTGAACAATGACAAAACTGTAAGTATTATATATTAAATTATGAAAAAAATGGTAAATACGGAAAATGCCTCTCCCAACAACTTAGGAATTAAAAAAAACCCAAAAACTTTAAATTGTCCTAATTTTTTAAGTTTTGTTTATTTAAACAAAAAAATTGTACCAATCTTCTAGTTTTTTAATCCTCTTTCAAACAAGATCACTTTTCCCATATTTTTCTAAAAAAAATTTTAACATGAAAAATTTGTTTGCATTTGGACAGCAGGTAGTGTTTCTGTCGGATTTTGCATTTTGGAAGCATTTTGCATTTTGCATTTTCATATTTTGCATTTTAAAAGCATATGGATGACCTGCATGATGATATTTTGTATTTTTCGATTTTTTACATTTTGCATTTAGTATGAACAGAACTCAAATGCAAAATTTGCATTTCAAAAAAAAAAGTTTCTGAAATATATCAAGGCCGGTCTTATTTGAAACAGGACGAAAAACTGAATCTAACGGTATAATTTTTTGATTAAAATTGTTAAAAACGAACGAGTTATTATCATTTAAAGTAAGTGATAATTTTTTTTAAGCTTGTTGGAGGTTGCTTGGGGGGAGGGCTGGGAGACGCTAAATTTTTATTTTATTTTTTTAATTTCTTTTTTTGCCCCTAAACCAGAGAAGGTTCTTTAGGTTCTATGTTTAAGGGATGTTCTTTATATAACCTTACCCTATATATATATATATATATATATATATATATATATATATGAAAAGTTAATGCGAGAACCGCGAGAACCAATCTGAGCCGTCTAATTCCCCCTCCTTCAATGTCATTGTCACTCATGAATCACTCACATGCACCCTGCCACACTCTATTCTTCCACTCTTTCCATCCGTTTAACTTCCCATATCCAAGGAACGACCAAGATTGGTTCTCGCGGTTCTCGCACTAACAACGGTTCTCGCATGATATATATATATATAACGAGAACTGTTTTTCGTACGAGAACTGCGAGAACCAATCTCAGCCGTTCCTTGGATATATATATATATATTTAACGAGAACTGTTTTTCGTACGAGAACTGCGAAAACCAATCTCAGCCGTTCCTTAAATATGGGAAGTTCATGGATGGAGAGCGTGGAGGGGATCAAGTGTGGCAGGGTGCGTGTAAGGAATTCATGGGTGGACAATGACATTAAAGGAGGGGAAATTGGACGGCTCAGATTGGTTCTCACAGTTCTCGTATGAAAAACAGTTCTCGTTTGAACTTTTGCCTATATATATATATATATATATATATATATATATATATATATATATATATATTATAATGTAAAAAAAAGGAAATATGCTTAGATATTTGCAAATGTGTGTTTTTTAGAAACTAACAGATTAAAAAGGGGATTTTTGCATTGGTGAGTATAACCATCACCAAATAGCCTACCGTTTACCAAACAGAGCATGTGTTATTTATATGGGACTATGGGAGATAAATAATTTAGTCCCAAGGGGGTTTCGTTTATGGAAGGTCAAGAGATTATTTATCCTTTTTGCATGCGTGAGTATATATATTTTAACTTCGTGAATAGAAAAAATGACTTGTTAACTACAAATAGAATTGCGCGTAAAATTGAAATTTTGATAAAATTGGCGGGCTAGTTAGTTAGAATAATTCAAGAAAGCAAAAGGTAGTTTGAGGAAGACATTTGTAAAAGAAAGTGGATCACTTTGTCAGATTTAGTCCGCAATCAACGGTCTTCCCAATAAAAAAACAAAATAGAAGGGTCTAAAGTGCACATTCGTATTCTGTTTACACCTTTATTAAAGTTAATTTCAGTTTATATAAACGACCCCTCACCTTTAACTTTTTTTAAACTGACCACCATTTAAACCTCCACAATCATCGGGTTTTCAGGAGAGTTTGAGTAAAATTGTTAAGCTTTTTAGAGCATTAGAAGCTTGGAGCTTATAAAAGCTCATAATGAAACGGAAAAAAACCCTTGATTGATGGAGCTAGAGTTCTTTTTTTTTAATAATAAGTAAAACTTTTACATTAAAAGCTAATAGATCAAACATTTAGTAGTTTTCTAAATCATTTATTAATTAAAAAACTTAACTGAAACAAAATTAAAACTTGGTTACTATTTTATAAAATAAATCTTTAATTAAAACACTTAACTAATTTAGAATTGCATCAATAATATTATTTGATGGTTTTCATGTTGAAAATTTTCCACACTAGTATATTAATCTTACTAGGAACTGATTTAATCCGACTAGTTAAGGGAGAGTGTGAAGAAGCAAACTATCATCCAATGCAACTGACCAAAACCGTTTACTAAGTATTGTCTGTTAAATTACACTCAATCTCTATAAAGCCCACCAAATAAATGTGCAGTTTAACCTTCATCTCTTTTTGTTTCTTTTAAGTTTTAACTATAGTATCAAAACTCGGCTAACAAAATTATCGCAAATATTCTAACATTGTAAAATAATTATATGATATACAATATATATATATATATATATATATATATAGAAAAAAGTTAATGCGAGAACTATTATTAGTGCGAGAACCACGAGAACCAATCTGAGCCATCCAATTCCTCCTCCTTCAATGTCATTGCCCACCCATGAATTCCTCACATGCACCCTGCCAGACTTTATCCCTCCACGCTCTCCATCCGTTTAACTTCCCATATTCAAGGAACGGCTGAGATTGGTTTTCGCGGTTTTCGCACTAACAACGGTTCTCGCATGAACTCTCCCATATATATATATATATATATATATATATATATATATATATATATATATATATATATATATATATATATATATATATATATATATATATCATGTAACAAGAGTCTTTAGCCCAATTTCATCCATTGTGTCAAAATACGCAAGCTAATTTGCCCATTGAGTCAAAATCATCTTTGTGCTATTCCACCATCATACGATGGACTTGATTACATAATCAAAATGGTAAAATTGGATATATTTATATGAAAAAGGTGTCCTAAAACATATGACTTTATTTGTGTGACATACAAACACAAAATTGACATTATAAACTATTATTTATACGTAAGTTTCTAACATAGGATGTTTGTATAAATAAATATATATATATATATATATATATATATATATATATATATATATATATATATATATATATATATATATATAAATAGGGGAGGGTTCAAACGAGAACTTTTTTTCGTACGAGAACTGCGAGAATCAATCTCAGTCGTTCCTTGGATATGAGAATTTCATGGATGGAGAGCGTGGAGGGGATCAAGTGTGGCAGGGTCCATGTGAGGAATTCATGGGTGGGCAATGACAATAAAGGAGGGGGAATTGGACGGCTCAAATTGGTTCTCGCAGTTCTCGTACGAAAAACAGTTCTCGTTTGAACTTTTGTCTATATACATATACATCATAAACATAGTATAATATGTTTAATGTCTTTAAAACTGTAAATAAAAACGACACATACTTGAGTGGGTATCCAAACTCCAAAGGAAGGGGGGGCATATGTCTCCTAAAACACGACCCCATTGCCCTTGGTTAGTGGTTTTAGACATTTGGGCACATACCAATATACAACACTGAAAGTTTCCCCATAAAATATTCACATTGAAATCTTGTAGGTGAGTAAAGAATATGTTTTGGGATTGAGATGGACTTTATTTTTTCATAAGAAAACAAACAAAAAGAAGTGGGAAAACGATACTTAATACAAGAGAAAAGTAGATATAAACACAGAGACTTTGACCGGAAACAATCATGAGATAATATATGCACAAATGAATAGAGAAAAATGGTTTGGATCATATGTAAAAACTTTTTGAAAGTAAAGATTCATCATTTACTAATGAGTATTATGAATTTGCTTTTGTGATAATCCTAATATTGAACTTGCAATCTGTAAAAAGTTAGAGAACCTTTCTACAAACTAAGACCGGTGCATCATGGAAGATGTTCTCTAAGTGTGGGTCAGTGTTGGATATTTGCCTTGGAAAGAAGAAGACGAAAACAAGCGACTAATTTGGCTTTGGAAGATTAAGGGTGTGTTTAGCGAAAATAGTTAGGGCTAGAGCTGAGTCATAAACTATTTGAAAAGACTTTTATTTTGAGAGCTTAGGGATTATGTTTTTAATAATCTACTTAAGATTTTAACACCCAAACGAGGTTAGAGGGCTGAGGATTATGAAAGCTAGAATCTCAAGCCCTTATAATCCCCCATAAGCTCGTTGTTTCGCGAAACTAGCTAGGGCTAGAGTTAAGGATGAGACTGATTAATTGATAATTATATGCCCGAGCCATAATCTATTTGAAAAGACTTATATTTTAGGGGCTTATGGGGAATTATGTTTTTTATAATCCCTTTAAGATTTTAACAACCGAACGAGGCTAGAGGGCTGGAGATTATTAAAACTAGAGTCCCAAACCCTATAAACTCGTTGCCGAAGGGTGTGTTTGGCGAAAATAGCTGGGGCTGAAGTTGAGGCTGGGGCTGGAGCTTGGACGGGGCTAATTAATTGATAATCTAAGCCCAAGCCATAAGTTATTCGAAAAGGCTTTTATTTTGAGAGCTTATAGGAGATTATGTTTTTAATAATCCTCTTAAGATTTTAACACCCGAACCAGAGTAGAGGGCTGGGGCTTATGAACACTAGAATCCTAATGTTGGAAATAATTGTCAAAAGAAGTTTTTAGTATTATTTTTGTATTTAGTTAGAAAATATGTAAAAGCTCCAGCCACCACCACCAGTAACCGGCTGACAGCCAACCGCCGCCGTCCACCGCCGTCAAGTGACTGAGAACCGCCGGAAAACCGCCTCTGACACCTCTATAAATAGATATCGAATGTAAAGATTTTAGTGTAGATCGTGGTGCAATCTTGGTGCCAATATGTACTGAAATTCAATTAATAAAAATGAGATCTTTTGGTGTATATTCATTTGTGTTTTTCGTGTTTGGGACCATCACCTAAGCCTCTATAATCCTCCATAAACCCGTTATCGAACACACCCTAAAATTATTGCATACGAAGAATCCTTTGCAAGAAAGCTTCAGGAAATAAGGGTTAGAAACTTGGAAATCCGAAAAATACATAATTGTAACTTCACGAAAAGGAGATCAAATACTCAAGGATGGAAACTAATAGGTATGTTATACTTCTAAGTATGTGATGTTCTAACTCAAAATTAATTGGCTATAAGTAGAGTAACTCATGACCCTTATTAAGCATATTACAAACTCACTTTCAATCTGATGTGAGACATTAATCAACACGCCGCTCACTCGTGCTATTAAGTTTCTCGCGTCTATCACGTGAATACTTATTGGTTATATGGAATCCGTTTGGTCTTTGACAAATCACGGGTGAATCTTTCTCCGATACTATGTAAGTATATAGGGTTTCAACTTAAAAGTCAAAACCATTCTCGGCTATAAGTGAAGTAGCCCAAGACCCTTATTAAAAATATTACGAAGTCACTTTTCGTCTAATGTTAGAAATTACTTAAGAGTGAGGTGGTACGTAAGAGCACAAGTGTAGGGCTAGTCATCATGTGATGCCAGTGAAGATACCGGTGTGAACTTACTTATAGTTGAAACAATAGTTTTTTTGTGTGTGTTAAAAAGTTGGTACGAAAGTGTGATGGCAAAAGAGTTTAGTGTGATCAGTATTATCATGTTGTATAATACAAGTATCAAAAAGAAAAAATAATAATAATAATGAAATAAGATTAAGAGAATTTAGCAGGTGAAAAAATAGAAGTTTTCTTATCAGAATAGTACCCTGTTCGAAATTGAGATCACAAAGAGTAGTTTACGATTTACTCTGTAAAGATACTAAAAACAAAACGGCCAGTCCAAGTTTAGGTCAACGATTTTGGCACGTATCTCATTGTAGCAAATTCTTGTTAAATACTAACAGAATAAATAATACCAAAAATATAGATGTTTCTATTTTTTTCTCATATTTATGTGAAGTTTATTAATTCTTTATTTTATTTAATTCATTAATTTTGACACTTCTTAATCTTATGAGTAATAGGATAAATAGAATGATAAAATAAGAAAATATATCACTTCTCAAAATATACCCATTATAAACTGATTATCGTATTTAGAGATACTTATTTAAAATATATTAATTATTTCTGAGTTTTTTGTAAATAAAAATAATAATTTTTTTAAACAGCTAACGTTTCATTCATTCTCAATAACATACATAATAACCTGTTACAATCTCAAAGATATATAACCATACACACAAATAAAATGAAATGATATTACTTGTACCTTAAAAAAAAAACAATTTTAATTAACCAATATCATACATATTACATCTCCTTCCTATAATCCTATCTACAAGTATGTAGGAATTTTACATGGTTACAATACATATAGAAATGAAAATGATTAGGATATGTATTTTTGAACTCAAGATCCTTTTATCCTACAAGATCCACATATTTGTTATTATTTCAAGGCTAGTGATCCAATTTGCCTAAGTGATTGACTTCCATTTGTTAATTCCACTCTTGAGCCGTTGAAAAGAATGTATTTTGACTTCAAAGATCAAATCTTAGAACATTAACTTTTTACCACGAAAGATTAGAAGATTTCACCTTTTCCATAGCAAGTAACGCGAGATTCTTAGTATTGCTTCCCATATATGTCGTTGCGTTGATGACAGCGAACTCGAACCCTTTAATGAGATTTCTTTGAAATCGTTTCCGCCATTGAAGTGATTTTTTCACTAACAGTGTAATCCAAACCATAATTGTCTAGTACTTATGCAATTGAATAATATATGATGAACTGTTTATGTATCCTAATTATCACAAATCGGGCATAGGATTGATGGTACATCTATACCTCTTTCGACTAGTTTTGTACGAACTGGAAGTCGATTACGATCTGCTCTCCACGCGAAAATTAGCACTTTTCTTGGCAATATCTTCGACCAGAAAGTTTCCTATGTTGTCTCCATTGTTGATGTCTTGTAGTCCTCGATCAAATTTACGAACTTGGCTAACATAATATATGTTGTCTCCATTCAAATTCCAAAGACGCCGATCTAGTGTTAAAGAAAATTTGAAAATTTGATAAAGAAAATCATAGTCAAAATGGAAACCTATATTCGAAAATCGAACTTGAAAACCAAAAAAATACTCGTCAATCACATTTAACCGAAACGGATCGATATGAACCCGACACACAAAATATGACATGAACAAAACCTTACACAAAAATAAATAGATCAAAGGTCTACAAAAAACTGACTCAAACTCAAACAACACAAATTGATATACCATAATAAGTGAAGGGTTTAAATTTATTTTATAATATTATAAAATGCTTGTTAAACTTTACACTAATACAGTATTAACTTTTTCTTTTTAAATGGCAACAAAGAGACCCGATAGGGAGAGCTTCGGCTCGGCATCACTCTCACCTACCAAGACCCAAATATATTTATTAAACAACTAGCAAGGTGCTAGATACAATAATTTATCTCAAAAGCAAGAAACAGAGGAGTAAATCCAATTTATCCATCTATTTGATAAATTACCTTTAGGCCATCTACATTTATACCAGTAAAAAGATGATGTTTGAATTTCACTAAACACCATTGCATTCTTTCTGATCCGCCATGCCAGTAAACACCTTCCGCTTATGAACTTCCATAAGCACCAAAAGTATGTATAAATTACACCGTTAAAAGCCTTCAATTAATTAATACCAGAAATACAATATTTACTTATGCGATTATCTTAGTCCGGATTTGGTAAAAGTACCACTTGATGGACTTCAACGGTTACAACAACAACAACAACAATACCCAATCCTGCAAAAGCAGGGTATGGAGGAGGTATAAATGTAGATAATCATACCCCCACAAACATGTAGGGAGATTGATTCCTGTAAATGACCTCCGGCCGTGATAAAAGAAAACTAAGTAATGATAAATAAATCAATAAAAATACAACTACACAAATAAAACAAAATAAATTAATAAATAGATAAAAAATTAATTAAAAACAACTATTAACACAGTATGGTTAATCGAAAATAAAATTAAAAAGAAAAATATATAAATAAATAAATAAATAAAAATAAACAAAATAAAAAACTAAATAAAATAAAATAAATAAATAAAATAACATAAAACAAAGAGGTTGATCCTACTCCCTAACCCTTGTTGCTAGCTGCAGTCTCAATTCTACTTATCCTGAATCTTACTCTTCCTTCTCCAAGATACCCTATCTGAGATCTTGTCTCCGGAAAGAGAAAGTTCATGTAAATCTGTTCTCACTTTATCTTCCCACCTCAGAAAATGACGACCATGCCTCCTAGTACCTTCAACTACAATCGATTCCGTTATCCTAACTGATTCGGTTGGCAGTCTCCTTTTAACGTATCCAAACCATCGTAGTCTACCTTCTCTTATCTTTTTGACGATAGATGTTACTCCTAGTTCGTTTCTAAATACACCTATCGGAATTTTATCGGACTTCAACGGTTAGAGATAATCAAAATATTACAATCGTAAGCATTTTTGTGATAACGGGTCTGGCATCGGTATTTTGAATGTTTAGAAATGTCATCGGTAAATTTTTAAAAAAATTCTTAAAATAACTATTATTATATTAAAATAAAAAAAATAGGGGATTATGAAATCTTTCTTAAACAAATAATTTCGTAAATTTAGAAATGGGTTCCTACACGCGTCAATCATAATGAATAGGAGGAAGGGAGGGACACATATCCCTACAAAGATCTTCAAGTGATACGATTTACATGCCTACGTTACATTGTTTAAAGCCTCTCATCCCCTCGGATCCAACTTTTATCGATCCCACTTACCCCTCCTTCTTCTATTGCTACACAATTATATATTTTCAAAACTAAAATTCGATATTATAATGTTCGATTAAACACAAACTATCATGTACTCTCATATATGTAAGAGCGAGTTATACAAGAAATCATTTTTGATTTAAAGTAAGAGACTCATTCTCATGTTTGTAAATTAGTCATGTTTGATCCAAATGAAAAGATCGTAACCCAAATTTTTTATATATTACTAATAAGGGGTCGTTTGTTTTTGTGAAAAATGTCTTAATACATCTTAATCTGAATCAATAAGAGGTATTAAGATGTAAGCGCTGTTTGTTTTTTCTTTTCAATAAGATCTGAAAATCTCTTAAAACCTCTTAATGAATAAGAGATAAAATTACCTCTTATAACATCTTAACAGAATTTATGTTTCATTATACTATAACAATTATATTCATTCTTTCACTAAATCACGTCAACATCTACTCTTCCACTACTCTACATGTATGGACACCTTTCATGGTCACCATCGGGCACCACAACTCCGTTGCGCATCTCTCTTCTATATATTTTTTATTTTAATTCCCTATATTATTATGGTTTGATATTTGTTATTAAAATAATTTACTCTATAATTAGAAAAGTCAAAATTTAGTTATATATGTAACAATTGAATATAAAATATTATAAAATAGATAATTACAACCATTCAGATATTTCAAAAACAAACAGCAAAATATGAATGACCATTTAGACGTCAGACTCATCTCTTAATGTTCAGACTCGGTATTCAGATTCAGACTCAGAACCTCTTAATAAACAAACGACCCCTTAGATTTATATATCACTAACATCTTAGATTTATATATCGTTATAAACAAAATATAAATTTAAAAGTAAGTTTCCTAGGTTGAGACTATCTCACAAAGGAGTTGGATTATACTGCTTCCGGTCTCGATCTAGTCGCTGCTAAGGATACAATAGCTGCTATGGCTTTAAAATGCTTTACAACGATCATCTGCCTCATGGGTTTGGCGATGGCTTTTCATTTGATCTTCATTCATTCGATCTTGGTTGCCTTCAGAAAATGATGATTTAACTTGGTTCATCTAATAGTTTCTGGAAAATTCGCAAAGTCTTAAGAAGAAATGCGTCAACTCCATCAATCTTTGCACAAGTTTGTAAAAGTTTCTTCATGTATGTATTTTGTCTCAATCTTTGAGACCCTTTAATATAAGTCTTTGTCTTTTAAAAAAATTAGTCGGCTCGTAGAAAGAAAAATTGAATAAATATACGAAAAATACTTGTTCACTTTTCAAACTAAAATTTAGAAACAACATATCTAAAATTTTAAAGATCATTTATTCTCTAAGTTTTTACCTTAAAAGGTATTCTCATTAGATCCTACCTCTCTATATATTATATATTTATATGCATATTAAAAAAAATTGCTATAACCATAGCCGATTCAAGATGACTCGAGTGATTTGGATACGATATTTTATGTATGTACAAAGTGTCATAGTTCTTAAACAAACCACTTAGGAGTAGGATTAAAATTGTTATTTATTATTTTGAGACATATTTTCTTTATTACATTTTCAAGTGTTCATTTACATTCTTAATTATTATTATTTTTCAATTTTATTTTACTACAACACAATTTAATCAATTATTCGTAATCGACGTTTAGCTAATCAGCGAAACTAAACAAACATACCTGTGATGAAGAGGTTAATTAAATATACTAAAAATGAATATTCTTTTACATCGTATAAATTTGTATCTTTAAGTATAAAATTTGTATCTTTAAATATACTAAAAATGAATATTCTTTTACATCGTATAAATTCTTTTACATCAACTTTTAGCTACTCAAGCAGAGCATGTGCAAAAGTGTTCAACAATGCAAATGACAAAAATGGAACAATATCTTCGAGGATCCAGACTCATAGACTCGCCAAATATTAATAATCAATAAGGGGTTATGATTCGTGTATAATTAAAATTATATAAACATAATAATAGATTAGAATGTTTTTATATTTAAGTTAAACATGACTTATAATGTCTTCTTATAAATATAAGAGTGAGTCTCTTATTTTAGTCGATAAGTGGACCCTGTGGTAAGGTCCACTCACATACTTGTGAAGGAGAGAACATGATCAATCATGTTTGACCCAAACATGAGAAGATAATAACCTTATAATAATTTATGCATTACCAACTTGTAGTCTTGTAACATTTATTGTTAAATACTTATGTACAAATTAACTTTTACAAACAAGCCTAGGCTGATTGCTTATGATCTTTTTATTAGTATTTGTACTTAAATTTATGTTGTAAAAATGTCTCTCTTATATATTCTAGTACAGTAGTACGTGATCATTTATATATTTTACAATATTTTATCAAGCACAAATTTTGATATTTTATTAAATTGTTGATTTATTTGAATCATCTGTAGCTTCAAAGTTCAAACTACTTTGTTTAAAAAAATTTGTAGTCCAATGCAGAAGTGTCACCCATCAACCTAGAGTCAGACTATAAACAAGAATGAGATGAGATAAAGAAGTAGATCTCATTCAATGAAATCTAAAACAGAAATTAGAAATAGAAGAAAGATAGAAGAATTAAATATTGAGACAGATCAATATTCAAGCATTCAATGGGTGCGAGTCACGTAGTAAATAAAAACAACGTAAATTTAGAAACCGTTAAAAAATTACATATTTAAATAATAATTAATATTCTAGGTCAAGAATATTAAATATTTACAACAAATAGATCTTAACACATTTATAACATGAACCGGTGTTACAATATTGTAAACCATAAGCAATAAATATGGAAACAAATTCAAGCTCAAATACGTGAACCGGTGGAATACTGCCCTGACTATGTTTTAGAGTTTTACTTCAAAAACTTTTCTCTCAAAAGTTGGAAGATTTTGATGGAAACTAAAGAAAAAGTGTTATGATTTTTCATTATTGACTAAATTACCCTTATAACAACTAATACATTTATAAATACGAGTATAATTGTAATATTATTCCTTTTTAATTTATCCTTTCTCCTCAACTCGAAAACACAACAAAAAATAATATCTTCTCTTTCTTTCAGTCTCGATAACATGAAAAACTAAAACTATTATAATTTCTCTTTTTATCTTTTCTCGACCTCTTTAATTTTATTGTGTTATTTTCCTTCGTATCTTAAACTCTTGAACGTGGTGTAATGAAAACAAGCTATTTTTGCTACTACTTGCAAATAAAAAAACACTACACAACGACGATTAGCTTCAGCGATGCTAATGAGTACAAAGGGGTTATCAACAAAGCATCTTAAATATTTAGCCAATTTGGCATAATAATCGAACATCAATATGTAAGCCATTTAACAACAACCCAATTTAAACTACTCAACAGCTCAAGAAACTCATATGACTTAGGTCATATAACTCATTCATCAACAAACCACATCTACTTTCATGTCATTACTACTTTCTCAACTCATAAAAGTTATCTTTCTAATAAATGCAATCCACAACAATAGTGTGTCGTCGTAATAATTCAACAATGAACAACTTCACACTCAAAGAAGTGAAGTGTGCATAATCAACACCTTAGCTAATTCAAGGGTATGACCTTAACAATCCGTGACTGAGAAGATGAGTGGGAAATTGGTCATGTTTTTCAACATAAAAATTGAAATGATAACGAAAGTATGTAAGAATGGAAGGTTATGATTTCATTACTTGTAAGAAGGCTATTTATATACAAAGGGAAAGAAGCTATAACAGTGTGAGCTAAGCTAACAAAGCTAACAAACTAACTAACTACTAACAAGAATAATTAACTAACTATTAATAACTCAACATCCTCCCCTCAAGATGGAGCTTGATGAATATCAAGAAGATTCATCTTGGACAATAAAAGCTGAAATTGTGGTCCAAACAATCCTTTTGTGAAGATATCAGCCAATTGTTAGGTAGTATGAATGTGCTTCGGGACAACAAATCCAAGCTTATATTAATCTCGAACAAGATGACAATCAATATCCAAGTGCTTTGTTCCCTCATGAAAAATTGGATTCTCTTTTATATGTATGGCTGATTTATTATCACACCACAAATCAATTGGTATTTTGAACTTGACCTTCAAATCTCTAAGAATATAACTAATCCATAAAAGCTCACATACAGTTGCTGCAAGGATTATATATCTAGCTTCACATGAAGATTTCGAGACAGTCTTCTATTTCTTTGTTTTCCAAGAAACAAGAGATGAGCCCAGAAAAATACAATAGCTAGTTAGTGATCTCCTAGTATCTTTACATGTTGCCCAATCAGCATCACTGTAAGCAGTCATTGTATTCGGATTAGAATTCTTGTCAAAGAAAATACCTTTTGAAGGACAACCTTTCAAGTACTTTAGCACATGAATTGTAGTATTCCAATGTGCTTCACTGGGATTGTGTAAAAATTAACTTAATTGTTGAACAACATAGTTAATATCAGGCCTTGTAAAATTCAAATATAGCAGTCTTCCTACCAAATGCCTGTACTTTTCTGGATCATTAAGTAATTTGCTTTGTTCAGAATGCAGTTGAATGTTTTTGTCAACTGGTGTTAAAACTGGTTTTACTCCAGTGAGACCAGTGTCAGAAAGGATACCAAGTACATATTTTCGTTGATTTACATACAGCCCTTCTGATGTTTGAAGCAACTCAATACCTAGGAAGTAACTTGCTTGTCCCAAGTCTTTAATTGTGAATGCTTCATACAACATTTTTAAAAAATCTGTAATACAATCTTCATTTGGGCCAGTTATGAGAACATCATCTACATACACTACTAAGGCAACAAAACTTTTGTCTTCTCCCTTAGTAAACAGACAGTGATCGTGTGAAGACTGCACAAATCCAAACTGAAGAAGTTTATTACGAAACTCAATGTTCCATTGTCTACTTGCCTGTTTCAAACCATATAATGACTTGTTCAGTTTGCAAACTTCACCTTCCTTTGCTTTATTATAACCTTGTCGTGGAATGAGATACACTTCCTCATCCAAATATCCATGTAGAAATGTATTATTAATGTCCAACTGATGTAGAAACTAGTTGTTTGAATTAGATAATGCCAACAATATCCTGACAGTGACTACCTTAGCAGCAGGCAAAAAAATATCAAGATAATCTATACCAAACCTTTGATTATATCCCTTGGTTACTAATCGTGCTTTATATCTTTTAACAGTTCCATCAGGGTTCAATTTCACCTTATAAACCTATTTTGAACCAATCGGTTTCTTATCCTTTGGTAATGATACAATAGTCCAAGTATCATTTTCTTCTAATGCTTTGAGTTCTTTATCCATTGCCTTAACCCAGTCAGTATCCTGACATGCTTGTTCGTATCAAGATGGTTCATTTAAAGAAGAAACTGAAGAAAGGAAACTCTTATGATGTTCTGTAAGAAAAGAAGATTGTATATATGGATAAGTAGGAGGTATATGTGGTGAAGTATATACCTTTGGTCTTTCTGGATTTACAGAATGTATAACATAATCTTGATGCCAAGATGAAGTTTTTCGAACTCTTTTCCCAGTTCTACTAGTATCAACATTTTGATGATTAGCTTGAATAACTTCTTCATCATCTAATTCTGCCACATCAGGTAAATCAGGATCATAATCCTCTTGAGGTATAAAATCTTGATGTTAAACTTGAAAGTCAACTTCCTCAATATCAGCAACAGGAAGAACATCAAATGAAGATTGTATACTACTTGTTTCTTTGAAAGGAAAATGATCTTCATAAAATATCACATCCCTTGACATGACAATCTTCTTATCATGTAAATCATATAATTTGTATGCCTTTTGTCCTGGACTATAACCAAGAAAACAACACATTAATGCTCTAGACTCAAATTTTGTTTTGTGTGGTACAACATTAGCTGCAAAAGTTAAGCAACCAAACACTTTCACATTTGAATAAGAAGGACATTTGCCATACACCTTCTCATAAGGAGTTTTCCAATTAAGTCCATTTGTTGGAATGATATTGATGATATATGTGGCCATTAAAAATAGCATGTCCCCAAAAATGAATTGGCAATTGTGATTGTGCCATTAAAGCTCTTGCAACTTGTAGAATATGTTGGTGTTTTCTTTCAACTTTACCATTCTGTTGTGGACTGTATGGTATAGTTTTCTGATGTATAATACCCAAAGAAGAGAACAAATTTGAGCAATTATAATTGACAAATTCAGTCCCGTTGTTTGTTCTTATGGTTTTGACTGAAGTTTTGAAGTGATTGGCCGTGTAGGCAAAGAAATTGGTTAAGGTTTGAAGGGTCTGTGTTTTATCTCGTAACAAGAAAGTCCAAGTTGCTCTAGAATAGTCATCAACTATGGTTAAAAAATAAGAGCAGCTTGTAATTGTTTTGCTCTTGTAAGGACCCCAAAGATCTACATGGATCAATTTAAAAACTTCATCTGTAGTTGATGAAAGGTTTTGTAGGGTATAAAAGCACATTATAAACATGCACAGTGGAATAAAGACAAAAACCCCCTCCAGTGATCTCATCTAACTCGTACAGGAAACTAAGCAAGAAAAAGGATTAAAGGTTATACCTTTCAGCAACAATCTTAAAACTTTAATCCAGATAGCTAAATGTAGAACACCGCTATTGCACCACCTCGAACTGGCTGCTAGACCGCCTAAGGATATCACCAAAAACTCGAACATGCGAGCATATACGTGTGTGTGTGTGTGTATTCGACAAAAGCCGAAACCCCCTTGGGGTGTTCTCGAAGTCGACGCAGGGCAAAGGAGAAAAGGAGGCTAGGGTTTCTTTTGCAATTGTAATAATCCTTATGTGATTCCAAGGCTTATAAGGCTATTTATATAATAAACCTTATTAAGGCCCAAGCCCGTTTAATTAAAGCCCAACTTTAATTAAACTATTACTTAATTGCAGAAATACTCTTTGACCTTTCTAATTAATTAATAACAATTAATTAATTGGTCCAATTAATATTTAAACTAAATATTAATTTCTACTTTAAAAAAATAAATAACTATTATTATTTTTCCTTCCCAATAAATAATTAACTAATTAATTATTCCACACATATAACTTGGAAAAGTCCAAAAGGTTCTAGTCGGGTGTGTAGCAGTGTGATCCTTTAGTGTCTCATAGCATTGGACATGATGATACGTGTTATCTATCTCTGCACATAATCTAACAGACTCCCATTTGTGCAAGATAAGAAACACTCCCTTGTACACCGTTGGCCTAAGGAGGTCCCTAGCCAGACACTTAGGTTAACCAGGCTATAAGATATCTTACATCTAGAGATATAATCCACCCCTTGGATTATTCAGGCTTTTCCTTTTGCATCGCGATATTCCGTAATGTGAGTATTAGACATGGAGCAGGAATCTTATTCTAAATACTCAGATTTTCTCGACTCTGATCTCGACACTCTACAGTTACGGTTTACCGAATGAAACCTATCATTCTAACCGAGCGCGGCCACGCATTTTCAGTAGTCTCAATCGTCGAGGGGGCCCTGAAACATCTCTCCTGAAAAGGAGGTGCAAATCTCATCTTGACTATTTGCAATTTGAGTACACAGCTTCCGCTGCACCTAGCATGCCCCTTATAATCACCCTGTTACGGCGTGACGTTAGGACGCGCTAAAGTACAGTAGTTACTATGCCCCAAACCAAATATCTCAGGTCTAAAGACAACCTATCAATTTTACTTATGATGGTACTCCATGAATTAAACTCGATGCGGATCACTCCCAATATTTATCCCTTCTAACAAATATCTATGAATATTTGGTCACAACCTTGTGATTTTATTCATCCACGAATAAATCATCAAATATTCATAATAGCGTTATTTCTCTAATGTAGCTCCCACT
The DNA here is from genome assembly GCA_947179395.2 of Pulicaria dysenterica. NCBI lineage: Eukaryota > Viridiplantae > Streptophyta > Magnoliopsida > Asterales > Asteraceae > Pulicaria > Pulicaria dysenterica. The sequence continues at coordinate 96,715,255 of OX359289.1, forward strand.
ACATTCAGTAGCTACGGCATTTAGACAATTCATAACTTGAATTCGTCATGGATAGGTTAAAACATGCTAAAAAATAGACAACAAGAAACAATTATGTAAATACCTCCCATTTCAATCCCATGAAATGTAAATACATAATAAAAGAGTTTCGAGTTACATCTATAGTAATAATCAAAAACTTGAACTAGCTGCTATATTCTAGGTATTGCATTCCTACAGAATTCGCATGTCTCTCATGCTTAGCTCTAGCTAGCGGCTTCGTCAACGGGTCAGCAACGTTGTCGTCCGTCGGTATATTTTGCAGTCTAATATCTCCTCTTCCAATAATCTCTCGGATTAGGTGATATTTTCTGAGTGCATGCCTAGTCCGTTGATGATCTATTGGCTCTTTAGCTTGCGCCACAGCCCCTGAGTTATCACAGAATATATCAATCGGTCTTGAGATGACAACAACTCTAAGATCCGAGATAAAATTCTTCAGCCAGACAGCTTCCTTGCCGCATCACTTGCTGCAATATACTCTACCTCTGTAGTCGAATCTGCTATTGTATCTTGCTTCTGACTTTTCCAAGATATAGCTCCTCCGTTTAGGGTAAAGACAATTCCTTACTACGACCTAAAGTCTTCTCTGTCGGTTTGGAAGCTAGCATCAGTGTACCCAGTTACACTAAACTCGTCCATCGAACCTCAATAAACTAGGAACATGTCTTTTGTCCTTCTCAAATACTTGAGAATGTTCTTGATAGCTACCCAATGGGCTTCACCCGGATTTTGCTGGTATCTACTCGTGACAATTATAGGATAGGCAACATCGGGCCTAGTACATAACATGACATACATGATTGATCCAATTGCCGAGGCATATGGGATCAACTTCATCTTGTTTTGATCTTGACTAGATACAGAACACTGAGCCTTGCTCAAAACCGTGCTAGATTGCATTGGAATAAACCCTTTCTTGGATTCATCCATCTTGAATCTTTCCACGACTTTATCGATATATGTACTTTGACTAAGTCCGATAAGCCGCTTAGATCTATTCCTATATATCTTAATACCAAGTATGTAAGCAGCTTCTCCCAAGTCTTTTGTAATACCCTCCTTACCGGCCTAGTTGAATTAAGGTAATTAAGTAGGATTACCCTTAATTGATTGTTGATTAATTGAATTATTTGTTTAATTAAATTTAATCTTAATAAATTGTTTTAATATTAATTAAATGTTAGTTAGTGGGCGGTGGGTGTTGGCCGAGGAGAGTGGTTAGTCACCACCCTATTCTTAGCCCCTCCACTTGTCTCATTGTTAGGGTATGCATGTATGTGTGTGTATGTGTATGTGTTAACTGATTGAGAGAGAGTTAGTCACCACTCTCATTTGCATACAATACTTCATAGTGTGTGTGTGTGTGTTTTATGCTCTCGGTTGAAGAAGAAAAAGAAGATCCGATTTTGAGTATCAAATATTGTTTGATAGTAGAATTCAAGTATTCAAGCTTCGTAAGGTTAGATTATATGATTCTTGCTTGTTAATTACTATTTGAATTCGGTTTTTGAGTTGCATGCCATTTTTATCGAACATGATAAACATACTATGCATGTAGGAGAAAGCATGATAGATTGATTATGTTTATATGCCATTTCTATGTTTTAAATGATTTTAGAACATGCATGCTAAGAATGGTATTAATCTGGATCGAAATGGAATTTTTAATGAAAATATGAATGAATTGGAATTTCGGATGAAATTATGAAGCAATCGGAATTTGGTGAAATCTTTGGATTCGAATCGCATGGGTTTATTTGGAAATCGAATTGTATGAATACTTAGAAATTCCTTTACTGGATTTGAATTGCATTGGATCGCATGGAACATGAATCGCATATGATAATGGATAGCATGGATTCTGAATAGCATTTGATTATATTGAAATCGCATTGGATGGTAGAGGATTGAATATTTCCCTAACTCTTTGGATCGCATTTGATGTGGATTATATTTGACTTGAATCGCGTGGGATTTGAATCGCGTTCGATTGGATCGTATTGGATTTGACTTAGAATTTCCTTTGGATTTGAACCGCATAGTATCAATCGCATGCGATTCACTTTGGTTCTATCGCATGCGATTCGCATGGGAACTATCGCATGCGATTCGCTTGGGAACTATCATATGCGATTCGCAGTGGATGAATTACATTGAAAAATCAATCGTATAGGATGTCCACATTTTGTTATGAAAGATCGAATTCATTGATGAAATGAAAGTAAACATGACTTGTACATTGAGGGAGGCCTTTGCTTATGAAAGGATGCATGAAATGCCTAAGCTAAGGAGTTGGATGAATTCACTAAATTACAAGAAGTAAAGAGTAATTGTGAATTGTGGTATATTGGTAGTATATACATGAGATGCTATATGTACTTGTGGTTTTATATGTACATGTATGTTTGATTTCAGTATTATACTTAGTTTGATGATTAAGCAAATACTGATTGTTGGTTGTTTGTTCAGGTGGTAGCAAGACTCAGTAGTAAGCAAAACTGAGTTCCCTGAGCTTTTGAAGATATCGGTGAGTGGATATATATATCTTGGATGTATAAGATATGTCACCTGATTGTTGCTCTTTTCTGTATATATACATGGCATTGTTGTGAGATCAGCTTGGCGGTTGTTATTCAGCTGGGCCTATGTTTAGGGATATACAGTACTAGCATTCGTCTTGATAGCATTTGTTGTAATCAAGAGTTGCTAGTATTGTTGTCTTTTGTAACTAGGCTATCGGTAGACCTATGCTTTGGCCGGTATTTGGTTGAAGGTCCCGCAAGACCGCCGGTTCTCTTGTTTGTTTGAGCATTGTTGGTTTGGGCTTGATGCCTTGTATGTTTGTGGTATCTATTCTCTCACTTAGCTTTGTGCTAATTCCCCACTGTTGATTTCTTTTTAGGAGAATCCAGGTAGATGGATTAAAGAGCTAAACTGGAATTTTGGGACTGATCTAACTCTGATATCTGATGTTTTTTTGTAAAGAGCCTGTTTTGTAGTAACACTGTAAATGATTTGTAAAGCAAATCTGTTTAGTTGTGTTTGATCAAATATTATATTATATTATATTTTGTTAATTAAGCTTCCGCGCGTGTTTATAATAGTGTTAGTGAGAACAGTGTTACAAATTTGGTATCAGAGCCCTGGTTTGAGGATTTGCATTGTAGTTGTGCAATATTTAAACCGAGGCTCTGATCAGTCCAATATTCCAGGGTGGGTAATTAGTAGAGTAGCTGTAGAGAATATGATGCGGTACTAACGGATTATAATCTGACAACTGGTGAGATGTTGTGTAGAACAGATTATGGCTGACAACAACGAGATCCCGGTATTTACCCCACAGTCCCCAAGAAGACAGCATAACAATGTTTCAGCTACTGCTGCGAATGAACAGCACGGAGCAGGTACTTCTCATCATGGGGAGTCAAATAACCCATATTATGTGTTACAGCTGGAAGACATTTTGTAGACTCAGAGGGATCGGATTCTTGAACTGGAGCAACAGTTAAACCAAACCCAGTCTTCCCAACCAACAACCACTGTACAGATGCCATCAGTAATAGCCTCTGTTACTCAACCGATACCACCCCCTGTATATACTACTGCACCTGTGAGCACGATGTCGACCCCATATGGATCTTTTCCATTTTTCCAGATACCTCAGGGAGTGTCAAGCCAACCCCAACCGCAAAATGTTTTTATTCCGTGGCTTCCTCAACAAGAGAATAGGAACAAATGTCAGTATAAGGATTTCGTGGCATGCGGAGCACCTGAATATTCGGGAAGTTCTAACCCGAATGTTACATTAAACTGGTTGAAAGAGACAGTGAAGACTTTGGAGGCAAGTAATTGTGAGAAGTCAGATTGGGTCAAGTTCGCAACTAGACGTTTCAAGGATCAGGCTTTAACTTGGTGGGATTCGTTGACTGCACATTTATCGAGAGAGATTGTGAATGCCATTACCTGGGAGCAATTTCAGGATAAGTTCTGTGAGCAATTTTGCAACGCTTTTAATATGGAGAAAATTCAGAGGGAATTCCTGGATCTTGCACAGACAGATAAGATGTCTGTTGAGGAGTTGATTGCTAAATTTCAGGAGACTTTGAGATTTGCAAGACAGTGGGTGCCCAGTGAACATTCTCAAATACAACATTTCGTGAAGGCTTTATTGCCTGAATATCGGGGTAACACCCGTATGGCAACTTCACTTGTTCAGGCGTTCACTGTAGCCAGATCTGCAGAGTCAGATGCTCAGGACCGTGAGAAGATGAACAGAGGGTCGTTTAACAAGTTTGGTGGAGGCTCCAGTGGGAATCAAGGTAAGGGCAAAGGGCAGAGTCATCACGGAAAGTCAGATCAGAGACCAAAGGGATCAGGGTATCCTCAGAATAAGCCGTGGTGCCATAGTTGCAAAGCTCGTCACACGGGGCAGTGTTCACCGCAAACACGGAGATGTTTGAGGTGTGGTGAGACAGGTCATGATATCGGTGCATGTAAGTTCAACACCTTTGTCTGCTTGAACTGTAAAGAAGAAGGGCACAGGGCTGGTACGTGTCCTAAGTTGAAGACCGTAGGGACTAGGGCAGGGGTAAATATCACCGAGGGATCGTCTTCTGCAGGTCAGAAGAGAAAGATTGTACCTTCTGCTGAAGGTAGGGCATTTAAGATGACTGTCAAGGAAGCTACTGGCAGTGATGATATGATAACCGGTATGTTCATAGTTAACTCTATGCCTGCACGTGTTTTGTTTGATTCTGGTGCAAATAGGTCATTTATATCTGTGACTCTATGTGAAAAGTTGAAATTGCCTGTTTCTGTTAATACTACTCCTTTAGAAGTAGAAGTAGCTGATGCTAGTGTAGTACCTATTACTACTTCTGTAACTGGAGTTCAGATTAGTATTGATGGTACTAGTTTCCCTGTAGACTGTTTGATGATGCCTATACCTGGTTTTGATTTAGTATTAGGCATGGATTGGTTGAGTCTTCATAGGGCTAGTATTCAATGTCATAAGAAATTGATCACTATTCCTCTGGCTGACGGGTCGCATGTCGTGGCTCGTGGGGATAGATCTTCGTCTTCTTTTCCGATAATCTCGTACATGAAAGCTAGAAAATCTTTAGCCAAAGGGTGTGCGTCGTATCTAGCTTATGCTATTGATGTGAAGAAGGAAAAGCGGCCTGTTCTTGATGTTCGTGTTGTTTCGGAGTATCCGGAAGTATTTCCCGATGATCTGCCAGGGTTGCCACCTGTTCGAGATGTCGAATATAAGATTGATCTGATACCTGGTAGTACACCGATTGCGAAAGCTCCGTATCGATTAGCTCCTTCAGAAATCAGAGAAATGATGACTCAGATACAGGAACTGTTAGACAAGGGGTTTATTCGTCCAAGCTCTTCGCCTTGGGGTGCACCAGTATTGTTTGTGAAAAAGAAAGACGGGACTATGCGTATGTGTATTGATTACAGAGATCTGAATAAAAGAACTGTCAAGAATAAGTATCCGTTGCCAAGGATAGATGATTTGTTTGATCAACTTCAGGGAGCTTCATACTTCTCGAAGATTGATTTGAGGTCGGGTTATCATCAAGTAAGAGTAGCCGAAGAGGATATACCAAAGACAGCTTTTCGTACACGGTATGGTCACTATGAGTTTCTTGTAATGCCGTTCGGTCTGACTAATGCTCCAGCAGTGTTTATGGATCTGATGAATCGGGTTTGCCGACCTTTTCTGGATAAATTTGTTATTGTGTTTATAGATGATATCTTGGTGTATTCTAAATCGGAGAATGAACATGATCAGCATCTGCGTCAAGTTTTGGAGATTCTCAAGCAACACAAGCTGTATGCCAAGTTGTCTAAGTGCGAATTTTGGTTACGTGAAGTCAAATTTCTGGGTCATGTGATTTGTGAAGACGGAGTGAAAGTGGATCCATCAAAGATAGAGGCTGTAATGAATTGGGATGCTCCTAAGACACCGACAGAGATCAAGAGTTTTCTTGGTTTGGCAGGTTATTACAGGAGGTTTATAAAAGACTTTTCGAAGCTTGCTGGTCCGTTGACTAAACTAACCAGAAAATATGTTCAGTTTCAGTGGAGTGAGGCTCAGGAGACTGCTTTCCAGGTTTTGAAGCAACTTCTGTGTCAGGCTCCTGTTCTTGCGTTGCCTGAAGGATCTGAAGATTTCGTGGTTTATTGTGATGCCTCTCATGCTGGGTTAGGATGTGTACTGATGCAGAGGGGTAAAGTTATAGCTTATGCTTCCAGACAGTTGAAACCCAATAAGAAGAACTATCCTACTCATGATTTGGAGTTAGCAGCAGTGGTTTTTGCCTTGAAGCTGTGGAGGCATTATCTGTATGGTACAAAGTGTACGATTTGCACTGATCACAAGAGTCTGCAGTATGTGTTCACACAGAAGGAATTGAATATGAGACAGCGCCGATGGTTAGAACTGATTAAAGACTATGATTGCGATATTCAGTATCATCCCGGGAAAGCTAATGTGGTTGCTGATGCACTCAGCAGAAAAGGTTCTGTAGATACAGTAAAGTTTATGCGGTTAGAGATTAAGTCAGATTTGATAGATCAGTTGATGGCTGCACAATTAGAAGCACTGAAGGCAGAAAATCTGAAAGATGAGTTGATGGTTAAGAGACAGCATGAGTTGATTACTGATTCTCGTGGATTAAAGATGTATCAGAACCGTGTTTGGGTGCCGAAGTTTGGTAATTTGCGGAATTTGATTTTGAATGAAGCACACAAGTCTAAGATGTCTGTTCACCCGGGTAGCACCAAAATGTATCACAGTTTGAAAGCTTTCTATTGGTGGCCTACTATGAAGGTTGATGTTGCACGTTTTGTAGGATCGTGTCATATATGTTCACAAGTGAAAGCCGAACATCAGAAGCCGTTTGGAACTTTGACTCAGTTGAAAATACCTGAATGGAAGTGGGATCACATCACAATGGATTTTGTAACGAAACTTTCGAGGACTCAGAAAGGTAATGATATGATTTGGGTTATCGTTGATAGATTGACCACGAGCGCACATTTTCTGGCAACTGCGGAAACTGCAAATTTGGGTAAGTTAGCCAAATTGTATATTGATGAAATTGTTTCTAGACACGGTGTGCCTTTGTCTATTGTGTCAGATCGGGATTCGAGGTTTGTGTCAAATTTCTGGAATAGATTGCAGCAAGAATTGGGATCAAGAGTTCATTTGAGTACAACTTACCATCCCCAGACAGATGGCCAATCAGAAAGAACGATTCAGACTTTAGAAGATATGCTTCGGGCATGTGCGTTAGAGTTTGGAGGTTCTTGGGATTCGCATCTACCGTTGGTTGAGTTTGCCTACAACAACTCCTATCACTCCAGTATAGGAATGCCGCCGTATGAGATGCTATATGGGCGACCGTGCAGAACTCCTACATGTTGGTTAGAGGCAGGAGAAAAACAGTTTGCTGGGCCAGATATTGTACAGATTACAGCGGATAAAGTTGTAGTGGCTCGAGAAAAGTTGAAAGCTGCAAGGGATAGACAGAAGATGTATGCTGATCCACGTCCATGACCAATGACTTTTGTTGAGGGTGAGCGAGTCTATTTAAAGGTTTCCCCATGGAAGGGCGTGATACGTTTTGGGAAACGTGGAAAGTTAGCTCCTAGATATATTGGTCCGTTCAGAATCAGAAGAGTGGTACATGATACGTTTAATATCTGCTATTTGAGAAAGTGTAATGTAGAAGATCAGACTCAAGTGTCACCAATACAGGATTTACGAGTAGATTTGAATAAGAGATTGAATGAGAAACCTGTTGAGTTGTTAGATCATAAAGTAACTAAGTTGAGAAATAAGCAGATACCGATGGTGCTAGTAAAGTGGAAGCACAGTTTAGGTTTAGATTTGACTTGGGAAACGGAGGATGACATGAGGAGTCGTTACCCAACCTTGTTTGAGCGCGATCAGATTCCGAGGACGGAATCTTCTTAAGGGGGAAAGATTTGTAACACCCTCCTTACCGGCCTAGTTGAATTAAGGTAATTAAGTAGGATTACCCTTAATTGATTGTTGATTAATTGAATTATTTGTTTAATTAAATTTAATCTTATTAAATTGTTTTAATATTAATTAAATGTTAGTTAGTGGGCGGTGGGTGTTGGCCGAGGAGAGTGGTTAGTCACCACCCTATTCTTAGCCCCTCCACTTGTCTCATTGTTAGGGTATGCATGTATGTGTGTGTATGTGTATGTGTTAACTGATTGAGAGAGAGTTAGTCACCACTCTCATTTGCATACAATACTTCATAGTGTGTGTGTGTGTGTTTTATGCTGATATGGCCATATGAATTCTAATGGTCTTAAGCATTGCCACTGGGGAAAAAGTTTCATCATAGTCAACACCATGAGTTTGCGTGAAACCTTTTGCCACTAGCCTAGCTTTAAAGGTATGCACCTTTCCATCCATGTCGGTCTTCTTTTTGAAGACCCGTTTGCACCCAACAGCTTTGCTGTGTTGAGGCAAATCCACTAACTTCCAAACTTGGTTGTCATACATGGATTGTATCTCTGCCTTCATGGCTTCTAGCCATTTCTCAGATTCTAAACCTGAAATAGCATCTTGGTAGGTGGTGGGTTCTAAAAGATCCCCTTCGTCTTGAGCAACTAGGAATCCTAGATACCTATCTGGCTCATGACGAGGCCTACTATACCTGCGAAGGTCTTGTGTTTGCACTTCTTCCTCAACCACAGACTCGGGTTGGGATTCAACAATTCTCTATTGAATTACAGGTTCGACTATCGGTGGTGGTGTTATCTCTTCCTCTTCAATTTCTTGAAGCTCTATTTCCTTTCTTGGAATTTCTGAGTTTAGAAATTTCTCTTCCAAGAACACCTATTTACGAGCAACAAAAACTTTGTTCTCGTCTGGGTTGTAGAAATAGTATCCCATGGTTTCCTTGAGATAACCCACGAAGATACACTTATCTGATTTGGGATTGAGTTTATCCGTGAATGTTCGCTTAACATATACCTCACATCCCCAAACCTTGATAAAAGACATTTTGGGCTTTTTCCCCGTCCATATCTCGAACGGTGTCTTTTCCACCGATTTTGTCGAAACCCGGTTCAGCATGAGCGCCGCTGTCTCGAGTGCATGCCCTCAAAACGACAATGGCAATGAACTTCGACTCATCATTGATCGTACCATGTCAAGCAATGTACGATTCCTCCTTTATGATACACCATTCATCTGAGGTGTATACGGAGGTGTGAGTTGTGAAACAATCCCACATTCCTTCAAATGAACGTCGAATTCCTGACTCAGATATTCACCACGTCGGTCGGACCGAAGCAGCTTTATCTTCTTGTCCAGCTGATTTTGTACTTCATTCTGAAACTGTTTGAACTTGTCAAAATTTTCAGACTTAAGTCTCATAAGATAGACATAACCGAACCTACTGAAGTCGTCAGTAAAGGTAATAAAGTACCGGTATCCTCCTCTAGCCTCTGGAGTAAAGGGTCCACACACATCTGTGTGTATTATCCCCAGTAGCTCACTTGCCCTTTCATTCTCACTGTTGAAATGCTGCTTTGTCATTTTACCGGACAAACAAGATTCGCAAATATCATATGACTCCAAGTCAAATGGTTCTAGAATTCCGCCATCTCGAAGTTTCTCTATGCGTTTCTCATTTATGTGTCCTAAACGACAATGCCAGAGGTAAGCCTTATTCAAGTTACTCTTTGATCTCTTACTTATATGATATATGTCTTGGTCATCGTTATCTAGATTTAGCGTGTATAGACCATTTTGAGGAATAGCTTTAAATTAGAAAACGTCATTTTTAAAACAAGAAATAATTTTGCTATTTAAAACATAGTTTAAACCACAGTCTATAAGAAAATCAAACGAGATAACGTTCTTGATAAGTAAAGGAACATAGTAACAAGGTTCTAGTTCTAAGACCATGCCTGAAGACAAACTAAGACAATATGTCCCTACAGCTTCAGCACCAACCATGGAGCCTTCGCCTACCCGCAGGTCCATATCTTCTTGTCTTAGTTTCCTACTTTTCTTGAATCCCTGAAAATGATTGCAAATGTGATGACCACATCCGGTATCCAATACCCATGATTCATAAGAAGTAATAAGACAATCTATCATAAAGATACCTGAGTCATTGGGCGAACAAATGTTCAGCTGATCTATGTCGAGTGAGTGCTCGCATGAATCCTTGCTACCACAGTCTGGGCAACAAATCTCTCCAAGCTCTTCCAACCATTCATCCTCTAGCATAGGGTCTACTACTGTCGACTCTAGCTTCCTTGGATCTAGATCGTCACTAATGCACATGAGGATCTCGTGCAGACTCGCGACAGTCATATCAAAACCTCCTATAACACCCATTACCTTAGTCTGATAATGGTCAGATAGGGAACCAAACAAGAGCATGACTAGCTCATGTTGCTTTGACTCTGATTCAAGGGTTACATAGCAATCAAAAAGCCTTCTCATATTGATGAGATGATCACTAATGGGTTAGCTTTCTTTCATTTTCTACGAAAGAATTTCTTTCATTAGCAAGAAACGACATACCCGTTCACTATTCTTGAACCTTTCCTTTAAAGATTAAACAACCTCAAAATATGACTTCTCCCGGAGATTATCCGTAAACTCGGCTGAGAGAACGAGAATCGACATAACATCATATTCATCAGCCAGATACTGATAGTAAGCATCATACTCACTATCCTGGGCATCTACCCCTGATCGTCCTAGAGGTAAAGTCTCTATGACATACAGCTTTCCCTGTGCATCTAATACATTATTAAGATGCATCTTCCAAACAGCAAAATTTGGACCTGAAAGCTTCCACTTGCTAATGATAAAGCTTAGAGATTTCTCGGGTGAGTAAAACGGAATAACAGATAAAATAGACATCTACAGAAAAAGAAAAGATAAAACCGATTCAGTAATATGATTATATCCTCTAATATATATTACCTTTTAAAAATAAATTATTAGACTAGGATCCATATTTCACATTTCCTGATGCAAGGTTTGGGCACTTCCCACCGGGACAATGCTATTTCTGGTAGGTAAACCTATACCAATCGTGTCCTACCTGGACATGACTCCTAGATCCGCGGGACATCGACTACAAGAATCGTGCATGCCTTAGTACATCTAGTGCTTTTTGGGCCGGGACTCCCGATTATCACCAAAATAGATTGCACCGCCTAAGACATTGTGAACTCTGGCCGGGACTCCCGATTATCGCAGAGTCTTCACACCCTTCCCCGCAATGGTTTGAACCCTAATGCCCAAGGTTTGGTTACTTCCGACACCCGAGTACCGTTTTACGGGAAAGGTTTACCATTAGGTGGGTAGCACACTGATCTAAGATTTTTCTAAAAAGGATTTTGCCAGTTTTCTTTTGAAAAATTGTTTAATAATGACTATTATTAAAACCCTGTTTTATTTCATCGTAAAATCACAACCACGCATATATAATATGTAAGGAAATAAAACAACCACAACAATTATGCCTTAGCCTTGCCCTTAACTAATGTCGGTTTCGTGAGCCACACGAAAAACCCGACGGTCCAAAACCTAAGTGGAAAACAACACACATGGCATGAAACTCTGAAGCTCCCACTGGCTCCTGCATCCAATCCTGCTCCTTGCCCCTTGGTCCTTGTATCAGCTTCAAATCTATTCTATCTATTCTATTCTAAAATCTAAAAACTAGAAACGAAAAATTACAATATAATCAAATGCACGCCGGCCCGCTAATCTAATACTTTTACATAATAGAATAGGGGTTGTAAGTGGCACGTAGGCCTCCCCACACCATAGAATAGAAAAACCAATCACAACCACAAGTGCAGTAAATAAAAAGCAATCCACAAGGTCTAGGGCTCGGCTATGGCATCCCAAACATGTACTCAAACTAATACATGAAATAAACCAAGCATAGTTTTGCAGGGCAAGGGAGAAAAGGAGGCTAGGGTTTCTTTTGCAATTGTAATAATCCTTATGTGATTCCAAGGCTTATAAGGCTATTTATATAATAAACCTTATTAAGGCCCAAACCCGTTTAATTAAAGCTCAGCTTTAATTAAACTATTATTTAATTACAGAAAATACCCTTTGACCTTTATAATTAATTAATAACTATTAATTAATTGGTCTAATTTATATTTAAACTAAATATTAATTTCTCCTTTAAAATAATAAATAACTGTTATTATTTTTCCTTCCAAATAATTAATTAACTAATTAATTATTCCACACATATAACTTGGTAAAGTCCAAAAGGTTCTAGTCGGGTGTGTAGCAGTGCGATCCTTTAGTGTCTCATAGCATTATACACGATGACACGTGTTATCTATCTCTGCACATAATCTAACAGTTGACACACTATTCGAAAATGGATCTCTGTGTTGCTTAGCATAATGGCAAGGTAGGCAAGGTTAATTATTCGAAACATCCTTCATTGATACAAAATCCAAATGCCTCAATACATCAAAAGAAGAATGCCCCAATCTTTTATGCCAAACAGATATATCACCAAAGTTATTCTTAACAACATTACATTTCTCAACAGTCTCCTAATTCTGAGAAACATTACAAACAAGAAAATCAAGACTACTGTTATCAAGAACATAGAGCTTCCCCATTAATTTGCCTTTTGCCACCACTTTTTTAGATGTCAGGTCCTGCAAAATGCAGTGTTCTGGATAAAATTTGAACACTATCTGTGCAGAATCAGAAAGAGCTTGAACTGATAACAAATTGCATTTAAATTCAAGGACATGTAAAACTTCCTTTAACACCCGTCTCAAATTTAAAGTAACCAATCATTTGTGAGTAACAGGTTTAATCAATCCATCATGTAGGAATATAGGAGTATATCTATTCAACTTATAAACCTTCTCAATACAAGATAAACTTGCACACATATGGGTTGTAGCTCCAGTATCAATAATCCAAATATTTTCATTAAACTTTCTATCTCTTAAGGAATTCAAAAGTGAGATATTCATACTGCAGAGTCTCCAAAGTGGGAAAAATTTGCAAAGTGCTCAGCCTTCTGATTAGCCTTAACAAATTGACTAAATTGCTGAAACAGCAAATCCATTGAATTATTGGTTTGTGTGTCTTGAGAAGATTCAGGACTTTGTAAAGGATTGTCATCTTGATTAACCATATGTGCAGAGTAGCCATTCTTCTTTTTATCCTTTAACTCTTTGTACCACTCACGATAACCATGAATTTTGAAACATACATCTTTTGTATGTCCAGCAATTTTACAAAAGTCACAATAACAATCGTTATTTGACTTTGATTTTGAATCATACCTTGTCTTATTTTGAAATGATTTCTTGCTACTGTTTTGACTGATAGGCTTAGCAAGAAGTACAGTAACTTCAGTAGGAACATAAAAATTGATTTGCACTTCTCTCTGTTTTTCAACACTCAAGGCCCATAGAATAAGCCTTGTGTACAGACGGTAATGGATCGAGAACAAGAATTTGATTCCTTAAACTATCATAATTGTCATTCAGCCCCATCAAAAATTTCATTAAACGAGTAGATGAATTCAATTCTGCTAAAGATTTTGCAGATCCACAAGTACAAGTAGGCAATTCAATAATGCAATTCAATTGATCCCATAGCTGTTTAAGATTGGTATAGTATTTAGACAGAGATGAATCACCTTGGTTAATCGAAGCTATTTGTCTCTGTAGTTGATATATCAGCGGACCATTACTCTCGCCAAAGTGCTCTTCCAAATCCAGCCATAATTCTCATGCAGTAGTCGAAAACACAAAAGCTTATACTATATCCTTTGAAATCGCATTCAGAAGCCAAGATCGTACCATACAATCATTACTAACCCAGTCGTCAAGTTCAGTTCCTTCATCTTCTGGTCTTTATTTAGTACTATCAATGAATCCTGCTTTCTTTTTGGCTCCTAGTGCAATCTGAATCGAGTACTTCCATTGCATGTAGTTTTCATTTCCAGTCAATGGATTAGAAATAAGAAACATATTTGGATCATTGCTCTTTAAATTTGATCCAGGATTAGGATTATTATGATTAACATTGTTAATCGGAACTTCACTCATGGTGAATTCAATGTTTGCAGAGTAATCAGTGTAAATTTGCGGAATATATCAGATCAGTGCTCTAATACCATTTCAACATAAGAATTGAAATGATAACGGATGTATGTAAGAATGGAAGGTTATGATTCCATTACTTGTAAGAAGGCTATTTATATACAAAGGGAAAGAAGCTATAAGAGTGTGAGCTAAGCTAACAAAGCTAACAAACTAACTAACTACTAACAAGAATAATTAACTAACTATTAATAACTCAACAATGTTAAAAGCAAAAATGATTTCAGCAGGAGGCAGACTAACTTTGATTAAATTCGTTTTGGGAAGCACTTCTCTTTATTCGATATATTGTCATTGTTTGAAGCCCCAAAGAGTGTGATTCGAGTGTTATAAATCATCATGAGAAACTTCTTTCGGGGGTGGGGTGGGGGTTGAGAATTCAGGAGAGGAGCAATTAGCTTTGATTAGATGGGACTTGGCTCTTTCTAACTTTGAGCTAGGAGGCTTCAATATTGGAAGCTTAGAAGCGGTTAATTGGGTTTACAGGGTAAGTGGTGGTGATTCACAACAAGTCACCAAAATAACTCAAGGATAACTTCAAGCAAGTGATTGGCATCAAGTCACCAAAACAACTCGAGGAGGTTCGAACCATAAACATGTTCACAAAAGTACCGATGAACATGGCAACCATAAACAAATACATCAGCGAGGCATGTTTACGAAGGCTACCAATGAACATGACAATCTTAAACAAGTATATCAATAAGGCATGTTTAAAAAAGTTACCACCAAATAGGACGACCAAAGCAACTATTACTATTTACTAACAACATGGCGTGTTCAAGAAACCAAAACAAAGATTTTAAGGGATAGCGAGTGTTGAAGCTTAGTGACACTGAAGCTAGAGCGAAGTGTTGACGCCAATTGATCAATGTTGATGTTGGCATGTTCACGAAACCAAAATATAGAATTGTAAGGGATAGCGAGTGTTGAAGCTAATGACACTGAAGCTAGAGTGAAGTGTTCACGCCGATTGCTCAATTTTGATGTTGGAGTTGAGTTATTTTTCCAAATACACTAACTTTGAGTGTTTTCCAATCCACCCTATGTGTTCATCAAATGCTAAATAATTTTACCTATTTGCATAGCTATCATATAATGACAATTACTCGATTACAGTGGATTTAGTTATAACTAATTTTGATATTTATTTGTGCCCAAACAACTATTCGGGTGTCTTTAAATTGAACTACAAACACCAGTTTAAATACACTTGGAGTATGTTTGAAGGGAGATTTTAAGAGCTGGAGCTTTAGTTTACAAAATAAGGTTCACTAGCTTTGTTTGGTTGCAGGAGCTTGAGTTTTTATTTAAAACAATAACTTCGTTAAAGCTACAAAATGAAAAGCTACTTACAAGTAGCTTTTAGGAGTTGCTGGAAACTTTAAAACCCAAATTACATAAATGACCTTTGAGTAATTTTGTATCTTATTTAAATGTTTATTTTTGTGTCTTTTTATGTCTCATTATATTTTAAGCTACAATTACAACTACTTTGTCAAACATTTTCGTATAAATAAAACTTTAGTTTTCAGCTCTAGATAAAAGCTCCGGCTCTAACTCCTAAAAGATCCAACCCTAGCTTCAGCTTTCTCATTCGCTTATCCTTGAATTAATTTTTTAAATCATATATATAAGGTATAAATTCAATTCAAGTAAACTTTACATGATCTTTTAAGCATTTAAGTCATTAACACTTAACACCTGACTTCCTAGTATTTTCTAACAATGTATATATGAAATTTGTATAAACAAAAGTTTTTCATCTTTTTACAGCTTTAAAAACAACATAAATTTCATGAAGTTGGGATTCTTGGTGCATGTGCTTCCACAATCATATTCACATGCAACCATGGTGAAGAAGAAGATAATGCATATGGACCAAGTGAAATTTTGGATTGTTATATAGACAGTCCCTACGAGATCGAAAGGGGAAAAAAAACTTAAATGCCCTTCTATGAAAATCAATTGAGGTTTAATATAATGGAATAATGGGCACAATAAGAGGGCGACGTCGTCGGTGAGTCAAAATATGCATGGATTATCAAGTTAAACCAATAATTGTAAACTTAAAAGTTATCGATTCTAGTCGTGATGTAGACCAATCATAAAAAACTCAAAATCTTAATAATAAGCTTTTGTGTGTAGTTGAGTTGATATAAAGCATGGGATGTATTTATATTTGAACATCTAATTTATCAAGTCATCTCAGTACTTTATCAGCATAACTTACTTCATGTTTTATTCACTATCTACGTGTCTCGTAAAGATCCTAGGAGAGAGTTAGTGACTAGAGTCTGATGGTGAACAGAATGGAAAGAATACATAAGTTGAATATGAACTAATTTAATAATTATTCAAACAATAAAAGCAAAATCAATTACTTAATCATAATTAATTAACTATATAACTCTTAAACATTAATGATTCATTGAAATTAGAATAAATGGATAAGAAATAAAAGTAATTTGATCATTTTAAATTGAGTAGAGACAAAAGAGAAAGATATATCAGGTTGTAAGGGATAAATTAGTAAAATAATAATAATAATAATAATAATAATAATAATAGTAATAATAATAATAATAATAATAATAAATAAATAAATAAAAATCAAAGCACACGCTTGCAAACTTGCAAAGTTGCAACTCAGAAGTGTCAAATGGAGGACTTTTATGGAAGAGGCAAACTAAAGGTAACATGCAGATGCAACATCAACATGACCCTCGATATGATGGGCTCCGCAAATCAAGGCATCTATTTGCTAGCTTAGCTTCCTTTTAACTTTTAAATAATTGATTTAAACAAAATCTAAACTAAAATGTTTTTAGCTAGAATGATCAAAGAGTGTTAACACGTTACTTTCACAGTTTCACTATAAGACCATCCTTAGCGCCCTCAAGGGTGAGCTACGGGTCCTTAGGGGTTTGGGCGAAACACCGCTACGCTCCTATCCATATGGTTTGAACCCTGCGGTTTCTCCTCCGGTTTCTCACACCCGATGAACCCTTACTCATTTCTTTTTTTTTTTTTACTTTCTACACTTAACTATTTATTAATATATATTATTATGTACAATTTATTTATTATTTATTATTACTATTATTATTTATTATTTATTATTTATTATGAGATTGCTTTTGGAAGAGAGTAGAAACGTTTATTTACTCACGCCTCGGACGTGACCCATACCGTATGATAACGTCTTTTACCAACATCTATAACAACTTGCAAAATACAAGAAAAAACGGTCAAAGTGATGCGGACCTTATAAAAATCGCACACCAACGTTATCGAGCGGAAAATAACGGAAATTCATTTACGAAAGAACATGCTTGGGAAGCGGTATACAAAAGTCCTAATATTGACTTTTAGTAATGTTAGGATTTTTTTATTATTATTTGTATTGTTTTAATTTTTAATCAATATAAAAATATTTTATTTTGTTATATTATTAAATGTATTTAAAAAAAGAATTAAAAAAAAAGTGGAAAATGTTGGGGTTAGACGGGGTGTGGTACTCCACTTGAGGGTAGGAAGAGGGTATGAGAGAGAAAAGCTGATATGACGCAGATGTGGCAGTAGGGTTCAGTGAGTTTTGTGGGTGTGCTACGGATGGTATAAGGTTGTTAGTTTAATTAAATTTCGTCATGAACACAAAATAGATAAGTGAATATGTGTTTGGCGTATAAAAAAATATGAAAAACTAAAAACTTTAGTTAATGTAAGAGTAAATATGGAGGATCAAAGGGTCTATGATTTAGCAATATCAAGGCGTCGTTCTTTTTAAGATTGAGTGTTTTAGTCTCGTAAAAACAAGTTTACATCAGGTAGGGATGGCAACGGGGTCGGGGGTATCGGGGATTGCTTTTCCCATCCCCATCCCCGCTTCTCACCCCCGGTCCCCATCCCCGTCCCCATCCCCCGCCGGGGAATTGATTAGCATCTCCATCCCCGTCCCCGTCGGGTATCGGGGATCCCCGCGGGGAATCGGGGATTTTGATACAAAACTAAAATTACGAATCTAACTTAACATTTCCAATCGGTACACATCAACATGTAATCAATCATTTTAATAGTTTCGTAAGATAAATAATGTAATTGATAAAAGACATAATATATTTACAATCGTTCGATTATACATATAATATTATCAATCAAATAGATGATTTCTCATACATATATATCAATGAAAGATGGTGATAATACTTTAAAAAATTCTACAAAAACTATACTAACAATTTCATCCTATTAGTTTTTTTTTTTCGTTCTATATGTTCAATAGATCATACAAAACTATCATTTGTATTCGAAGAAAAAAAATCTTATTGATATGTATACTATGTAAGAAAGTTAAATTTAAATATATTTATATGAGAAATTTAACTTTAAATGTGCGGGTTCGGGTCGGGTACGGAGTCGGGGAACCGAAGGGTATCCCCATCCCCGCCCCCATCCCTGTTTCTAAATTCGGGGATTCCCCGGTTAAATCGGGATCGGGTGCGGGGTTTTTTGCCATCCCTAACATCAGGGGTGTGTGGGATGGCATAAAAAAGATATTGAGATGCAATTCTTGTTAGAAGCTTCATAATGATGTAATTAAGCTCTTTTAGTTTGGTTCAGTGTTTTAAGTTTTTAACCTCCATTTAGGAAATGAACTAGTGTTGATATTATTAAGAAAAACGGAACAAAAATTTATAAATTACAGAGAATACTCTAAAAATGTAAAAAGTTATGTAAATTTTGTGATGTGGAAGTGGAATCAAGGGATCATTTGGTTCTTAACTTCCTTTTCTAGTTTTCTTTACCCTTAGAGAGGACGGAGTGGAGGTGTTTATAGGCGGTGATAAGATCTCATACGCCGTGGTGGGAGCCAAAGTCCACACCAATACGGCGCGGTTGAAAGTCTCCGTGAAAATTACCACCGAGTAGTCTGGGCGTGGTAAATAAATTAAAATTTTATTTTAACTATTTTTTTCTAATTTATTGTGTTTTTATTTTCTTCATTCGTATGAATTTTAATAGAATTTATTTTTGTATATTTTTTCTTATAAATTTATTTTTCATTAGGCATTATTAAACATGAAATTAAGAAAAAGATGGGTCCCAGATTTTAGTATGGTGGGAAATGACCACTACGGACCTGTGTGGTAAGCTGAGTGGTGGAAGTGAAAAGCTAACGTGACGGTGTGGTGGGTGTGGTAGATGTAACCACTCCCTCCACTCTTATGGCGTAAATGTTTTGCTTGGTAGAGTTTTGGTTTCTCGATGAAAAAGTTTTCTCTCTGATTACTTTGGTTTCGGTCATGTGTGTTTAAATAAACTCATATGCATTGTTTCCAAGCCACTTATTTGTAGTTTTGTGGTTGATTTGGAACCTTAATTATGAACTAATTGGTGTGTGTCTCCTAGGAAGACAAGTCGGTCACTCAAGAAAGTCAACTTACTTTACCAAGTAGCTTATGGCTTGGACTTATTATCAATTAATAAGCTCCAGCATAACCCCAGCCAGTTTCACCAAACATACCCAAAGTATACACACAAATTTTTAAAATTACTGTTCTATATGCAATATACAAATGTCAATTTGACTTGCCTTTTTCAGGCAAAAAGAAACTTTATCTAAGAGAAAAGTCAAAAGTGGAAGACCAAGACAATTAAAATAATACTGTTGAATTGCGCCATGTTTCGTTATCGCATTCTGATTTGTCACTTTGGTTTCTGGTTTTTGTACAGCTATAATCCTTTATTAATAACAACCGTCAAGTATAAATAATATACAGAAAAAATAATATGTAGACATTTATACCTATATTTAGAAAAAGTATTTTTTAAAAAGCTTGCAAAATACATTTCCCCTTCTAAAACACACTCTTGAAATGTTCGATTGCTTCTTGATTATCTTTATATGATCCTCCTGTAAAAACCGATATGTTATTAATTCAATGGTATATAATTCTAACCTTTTCTTATATTTTTTGAATTTGAGATAGTAGCATTGCGGTTGAAAATATAAAATTTTCTTGAGCAAATAATGTTTAATTTTCCATATGTTGGATATTAAAGTTGTTTAAGTATTGATTACTTAATTAAAGCATGTGAAAACAACATATATAATCTATAGAATTTAGAGGACAAACAATCTTAGTAGTACATCGTAGTAAAAAGAGGTAGATCCAACTGTAAACTAATCGAACGAATATAGATTAAATTAGTTTATGTGCGTTTGTTTTACTTTAGTCAATAAACAAACGCGAACGGATCAACACCACACACACATACATACATATATTTACACACGCTTGTGTGTATAAACTAACACAACGGACCAATAAACGAACGTGTACGAACATACAAAAATGAAAGAGACTATTGTTCATATTCGTTCATTTAACTAGACAGAATTTTTTTTTACTCGTGTTCATTTATTTGTTAAATAAACGAACATAACAAACTTTCTACCAAACGATTCGTCGATGTTTTGTTTGTATACAGTCCTAAGATAGAGTGTGCATTATACAAAAGAGTGATTACTTCACTATAAATCTCTAATATAAGTTTTATTACGAAATATGAACAAATTCAAGGTATTTCAAGAGTTCAAGAGATCTAACATGAATCCAATAAGATTCAAAAATATCATATAAGATGTGACATGAGGTTGGGCATGTATAGTTAAGAAAATGAGAATGTAGCAATTAATGATTTAGATAGAAAAGATATTAGATGAATTATAGAGAATGACAACCAAGAAAAACACCGAACATGGGCCATGTAATTAATTGGTTGTCAAACAAAACATCGATAGTTTTTTCCTTTGGACTACACCCATGTGGTACATTTAAGATCAATAATATCTTATAATTACATACTTAAAGATACAGGTATATCTTACATTAATTAGAGTAATATCACTCTATCAAATTTTAAACTTATTATTTAATAAAATTTTAAAATTCTTTTTAATGAAAGTTAAGAATTTATAGTTACATATTCAATTTAATTTGTAACCAGTAACTTTTATTTTATAATTGAAATTAGATAACATTATCACCTATATTGCAACCTCCGTATATGATTTAATGTCATATATGTTTTAGAAATTATTTTCTGATATTGTTATTATTATTATTATTATTATTATTATTATTATTATTATTATTATTATTATTATTATTAATAATATCTTATTATTATTATTACTATTATTATTATTATTATTATTATTATTATTATTATTATTATTATTATTATTATTATTAATTATTATTATTATTATTATTATTATTATTATTATTATAATTTCAAGGCTGTCATATTTTTAGATAGAGTTACATCTTAAATCATTTAAAATATAAGTTAACAAAATAAATAAAAAATTGACAATCTTTTATTAACAATCAGTCCTAATAAAAAGATTACTAATAATATTAGACCACACGTTGTGGTCAACTCGCTACCATCGGGTAGCATCGGGTTCCATTGGGAACACCAAAACGTGAGTTTGGGTAGCGAGATCGAGTAAGTGCTCCGAGTCCTGGAACTCGATGGGAAAACCGCCTCCCCCACCCCCACCCCCCTCTCAACCAATCACAATTCACACACAATTAATTTTTTTAATATATTAATAAAAAAATGGGGAGAGTTTTAAGGTAAGGTAAAACTTGTATATTGGGTAAAGGAAGGGAAAATGATGTGGCGCTAATGTGACATCGGATAAGGGGAAGTTGCAGGTAAGATACAACGCATAGCCTTAAGAGTTTAGTTTTTGCTTAACTCATTGTAATTGATGCACTACCGTCTCGCAACCACCATTTTCGACTATATGTATTAAAGTCGACAATAGCTAGTTAGCTACCACCATTTCCCCGTCACCAACAGTCCACCACCATCGAAGACCATATATAAATAACAAAATGAATTGTACCACCCTAATTAAAAAAATTTTCTTTAATATAAATTCACGACCTGCTATTATTTATGAAGTATTTTTCTAATGATCAAACAATTAAAGTTTATAACGTACGTATAAGACCATACACATCGGAGCGTGATGAAAGAGGTGGGATGGTATGGGTTTGGAGCTAACACCATCTCCCCCTCTATAGGTTAATTGGAGTGGGTAATGGGAAAAATATATATGAACCACAACGGTATAAAATAAACGCGGAAGCAACTTTGGTTTGGTAACTTTTTTCCGACCCGTATGAACCTGTGAGGATACAAACAACTAAGGTATACCTCCTAAATTATAAACCAACTTATGGCAGCCCTAAATCAGCTCCAAAACAGCCCCAAAATGCAGGAAATTAATATATGTAATCAATCACACACAATGAACACAAATTTTTTGCGTGGAAAACCCCAAAATGGGTAAAAAACCACGGAACACGTAGTGCCGCTTAAAATCCACTATCAACAAGAGAGGAATACAAATTCTTCTCTAGATAACACTGGCGGCATACAACAATCATCATACCCTTGGAATTAACACATCAAGAAGTATGACAAACTAACAAGAACAAGAGAAAAAGATATCACCCTGAAACATTGCTTCTTTGCAGCAGTGATTTCTCAACCTATGAGCATCCAATAAAAATTCTGACAGTTCAAAATGTTGGCCCAGGTTTCGTGAAGCTCCTGTCCAAATTTAGTGAAGATCCAACGGTTCAATCTTCGGGGATCGGCGATCTTGTGCAGCTGCGTCTGCAGTGACGAAAATTTGGGGCTGCACTCTTTTTCTTTTGTTTCAGCTGCTCTCACTCTCTCTTGACTTCTCTCAAGCTGACCAAAATTCAAATTTAGGTTACTTAAAGGTGTGGTAAAAATAAGAGGCCAAATGGGCCATTACTTAGTTAGGCTAAAGTCCTCATGGACTAAGAAAAATAAACCCAACAAATCTCCCCCTTTTTCTGTCTATGAGAACGAGTTCGCCATCCCGGCGATTGAGCAATACACCTTCAACTTTTCCCTTGCTAAAGCCTTTGTTAGCATATCGGAAGCGTTATCATCCGTATGAACTTTATCAAGTAGCAATACACCTTCAACTTTTCCGGCGATTGAGCAATACACCTTCAACTTCTCCTTCTCTGTAGAAGGGCAATCTTTATCAGTTAACTTAAAGTAGTAAGAGGGGAACTAACCACTTTAGCTTTATCCATGTTAAATGTAACACCGCAAAATACAAGCCATTTTTTTTAAAATTCACAGCGAAAGTATTGCAATTGAAAATAGTAAAGATAACAATACTCACAAACTTAAAACCAATACTGTTCAACAACACAGTACATCGTTTAGTGTTACAAAAGAGTTCACAAAGATGGCTCATCTTATCTAAAACATAATATCAGAGCGACGGTCAAACTTCCCCTGTACAAACAACCACCTACCGAAGCTCACCAAAACCTGCAACAAAGAGTTAAGGTGGGGAATTAGCACAAAGCTAAGTGAATGGAATTTAAGCCACAGGTAACAATAGCATAATCACAACAATTAACATAGAAACAAGACCCATAAGGACTACTCAAGAGCGGGCACCACGTATCATCAGAGGCACGGCGGCTCTGCAGAGCCTGCAACCCATATGCCGGCCAAGCATAGGTTTACCGATGACTGCCTGCTAACTGGCGCAGTTAAACCCCCTCTGCTGCAACGAATATAACAGGGGGTGAACAACCGCACAACCAGAAGCAAACGAGCCTAGCCCACACAAACCGGCTAACCTCCCTCAAAGACAGCATGCACACAGTAATCTTCACTGCGCACATATCTTGGACTCGATTGCAATCAATTAACAACAATTCAAACAAACACAATTTCCAATCACCGCACACTCATAGTGCCAATCTCCATACAATCACAGTTTCAATCTCCGTACCATCATCATACCAATCTCCAAGCAATCATATCAGATTAAACAATCTATCACATGATTAAATAAACGAATCCAGATAATCCTCATAATCATAACTAATACCACCAGTGAGTTAAAGTCCACTCACATGCGTTCTCGACCAATCCAAAATCCACACTCAGTTGTCTTATATCACTGAGTCTTTGAGTCCCCTGAGAATACAATATAAACAAGTCAATAACTCAAATCATAATTAACTCCAAAAGTCAAATCAATTCGCAAACAGATCAAAGCTTAACCGTTTCACCTAACATGCATAACCAACAAGAAATACACTCTAAACCATTTGAAATATCATTATATATGATACTAAACACGTAGCAATCAACAAGGCATTCATAAACTTCATCTATCTCCAATTAATCCGTAAACGGTCAAAAACCCAACCCGTTAGATTTCATAATACCATTTAGGAGTGCTTCATAAATCATATGAGACATATAGAAATCAACGGATCATAAACTCAGGTTATCTAACATCATTTCACTAATTAAGCATGCAATTAGCATACATAATCCAATCTTGAAGCATCATTAGTAAACCCTCTCATATATTCCATATAATCAGAACTTAACTCATTTAAGTTAATCACACAGATCCTAAGCAACATACAATTCTTAACAGAACATGTTTCATCATCTAAATCATTCATATATATATCTTAAATCATGCATGAATATCTCAACATCATACAACAACAAACTGAATTAACATCCGAGGCACTACGCACGAGGTGGATTCACTGCGCACGTACTGAACACACTACGCACGGTCTGGATTCACTGCGCACGTAGAGAACTCAAATACACTAAACATGTTTCACACACTACGCACGTAAAGGACACTAGTACGCACGAAGTGGACCACACTACGTGCGACCAAAACTCAACGACATCATCTTCTTCATCATGCACTTCGCACGAAGTTGAGCCACTACGCACGGAATGGACTTCACTTCGCACGGCTAAAACTCAACTTTTCAAGAACTTCTTAACCAAAACTCGACATACACAACACATAACTCATCATGCTAAGTAACTCGAAATCAGTATATACTTCATAGAACATGATATAATAAGAACACAATTCGGATTAAACAAAACCCACATTAATCTTGAACTCTAAAAAATAATAAATGGGTTTTTGCAAGAACACCCATAAGCTTCAAGAATCAACTCAAATATACTTAAACTTACTTGTATAAGGCAGCAAATTAGCAACAAACACAATAATCAAGGCTGGAACAAGCTTTCTTTGAAGAGAACACACACACACACAACACACACTTCACTTTGAAGTAAATATGAGAAATTGACTTCTAAAAGTCAAATATAAAGTCTAAGGTTGGCTGGGAATTTAATCAAATAACACTCAATATCAAATACATATATCTAACATACAGGAACCTAATTTAAGCGGTCATATTCAATTAATAAACACGCAACGAGGTATTATTCGGGACCCTCGTGTAAAATCGAATCATATGGTCTACTAACATATAAAAATATTAAAACTAATATTTTCACCTCATACCTTGCGGTCCAATTAACATCATCATATAATCATAAAAAAAATAACAATTAAATAACAAACAAATAATCAATTACACAAACAATTAAATATAATTAATAAACAAATAGTTTACCATCTCACGTAAACTACCAGACCCAGTAGGAGGATGTTACAAATCTCCTCCTCTTAAGAGGATTCCGTCCTCGGAATCTCACCACGTTACTAACCCAATGGTTCTTCCATTAATCACTTTTCAAGTTGACCTTCAGTTCATATATCGAGAGAATCTGACTTTCATATTCTTCTTTACCCTTATGCAAATAACAGACATTGAGTGTATCATAAACACCTGCCCACTCAGTATAAAGATCAAAAGCAAACATCTGATCACTTATTACTTATCGTATGCAAACTGATCAAATATATAATGAAGAAGTAACTTCCATCGTTCCCCATTACAAGTTATTCCCTTTCAAAGTATTGGATCAGCGTACTGTTTCTGTCTCTCACACCATAGTAACCTTCTCAACTATTACTTAATCAATATTGGAAACCGCATACTGTTTTCTCGTCGGTCTCTAATCAACACATTGGAGTATGACTGTGATGATCGCATAACATTTCATAAAGTGTCATATCAATACCCGAGTAATAAGAATTTCAAACGCAAAATCAATCAATGGTAGTTACAAATCCCAAAGTCTATCAGACTCTACACACATGCATGTAACATATCCTAGAGTTTTTTGAATGGTTCATTCAGTCTGACTATCCGTCTGAGGATGACAAGCTATACTCAAATTAACATGCGTTCCCAATTCCCGCTGTAAGCTCTTCTAGAAGTTCGGAACGATTCTAGAATCTCTGTTAGAAACAATGAATAGTGTAATATCATGTCAAGATACAATCTCACAGTCAAGCTAATCTGTTGAGAAAATTGTCTCATTGGCAGCAAAAATATACTTTATCCATCAATCAGTCAACAATCACCCAAATCATATCATGACTCTACTGAGTACGTGTGAGTTTGGTTACAACATCCATCTTGATAAGCTCCCATTTCCATTCTAATATCTATAGCTGTTTCAAAATTCACAAAATTTCGGGCGTTCTTCTATAACATGAGCATAAATATATCAAAATTCCATGAACTATGCAACATTTGTCTTCATCGTGGACCACCAATTCAGCAAATTAAGATCATTATTCAATTTAGTGCTATCTGATAAAACATATAATCTAGACTTGTCAATCTCTGATAAAATCAAGTCACAAAACTCTCCAAGCAAAGACACTTAAACACTAGACCCGTAAATCTTTAATCCTCAATATTCATCAACCAAATCCTCTTTTCTCTTTAATATAACTTTTGACTTCAAATTTCCTTCATTCAACAATTTCATTTGAACAATTTCAGTCTATCCACTAAGTTAAAACAATCCCAATTTGCATAAAACAAATATTATCATTGACTCCATCGCATTTTCAAGCATAGACTACTGTATTAGCTTTCCAAGGTTGAAAATGAATTTCGCAATCATAAAATTAAATCAATTCTAAATACTGTCTTTATCTCATATCAACTCTTTTGATAGAAAACACATATCGCAAGCTCGAATAATCAGCACAAATTACACATTTTATATCATTTCAATAATATCTCCACAGTGTTTAAGGCAAACAACTGCAAACTCCAAGTCATGCAAAGGAAATATTACTAGGTGTCTGACAAGATAACCATTTCAAAATCTGAAATACTGCTTCTATTCATCATTCCATCAAATCAAATCTCCTTACAGGTTAGCCAGGTCAAATGTCTCGCAATCTAAAATCCATTTTCATTAAAACATTTCTGGGTAATCCAAAGCCCTCAATTATCAGACATCATCTACTATTTCAATTCAGCCTAATTCCAAATACACTCATACTCAAAGTGAGAAAATAAATCTCCATAGCAAATTCAGGATGATATCAGTTGTGTTTTAACAAGTAACTAAACACAATACCTCATACAGTATGCAATTCAACTAATCAGAAAGCAACTTCTTATGGCATTTAACAACTGCACCAAACTGGCTCAAACAACACACACTTAATAGTATATCAAACCCAGATATAGGCATCAACAAAATGAACCAGAAATCATTTATCATCAATTACCTCTACTTCTAGTAGAACAATAACATCAGAAGCAGGCATATTCAATTATCACATACTTAACAAGATATCAATTTCTGCTATAAGCATCACTAACATGAACTAGCAAACGGTTATCATCAGTTATCTCTACTTCTAGTGAAATAGTCACATCAGAAGTAGTCATGCTCAAAACATCACATACCACCACATAAACACTAAAACAATAAGCTTCATAATCAAATAATTATGCGTACATTTATAAAGCTAAACAAAACATACCCGTAATATCATCTTCAGTAATGGTAGTATCATCTACCGACATCTAAGTTGCTCTACCCTCTGGCGAAGAAGGGTTCTTTCTTTTCGTTCCAACTGTTGACGAAGATTCCCCGACTTCTCTTGATCCTGACCCTACCCACATTTTCTTGTCCACTATACAGTCATTCCACCGATGACCTTCCTTCTGACAATTCCAGCAAACACTGTGACGGAATGTACAATTCTTAAGTTCATGACCAAACATTCCACATCGAACGCAATGTACCGATTGATGTGTGCAAGGCTCAGTATGAAAGGATTTGCACTTGCGACACCATTGTGATTCTTGATTTCCATGATCCTGGCTGCTTTGCCCCATCTGTCCCCGTTGACTATTATAATATTTAAAACTTGACTCCCGTGGAGGAGTCTCATCTCGGTTTCTCTTATCTTTAATCTTAATTTCATGCTCTAGCATTTGGATCGCATAATGTATTCTCAATTTATTCTCAGGGTTACATGCTTCCAAAACTTTTACCATTTCTCGCAAGTAGTTCAAAGTTATGTTAAGATCTGAGATACCATGATATTCGGATGATTGATAATCCAAAAATGGCCTATAATCGCAAGGTTGTGTAAACCTCATGTATGGATAAGGATATACTCCCTGAGGTGCAAACGGATAGTGAAATTGTTGTTGTGTCCACTGTGATGCAGAAGTAGACGGAAAAGTAACCGGAGGAATAATAGTCGAAAAAGTCTTAACTTGTTCATTCAGTTTAAGTATTTGTTGTTCTAAACTACAAATAGTATCTCGAAGTTCTTGTATCTCATTTTCTAGTTTATAGATATACTCACACTGATCCGGTTTAGTTCCAGTACCTGCATCCTTGACATGAGTAAGTGTTTCCATATTACTCATTGATGAAGTTCCAATCTTTGCTAGGGTCACAGGAGTCTCAATCGGGGTCTCTTTATCCGTCATATCTGTAATACTCACGACACCTCCACACTTATTAGATGAACCGTTAGTACACACATGCTAACCACAACACACAACAAACTCGAATCACTCTAATTCCCCCACAGGGAATGTTTGACCAACCTCGAGCCAAGATTTGGGAATTGAACACTCTAGCCGTGCTCGCATGCCAAACCAGGGCTCTGATACCAAACTGTAACACCGCAAAATACAAGCCATTTTTTTTAAATTCACAGCGGAAGTATTGCAATTAAAAATAGTAAAGATAACAATACTCACAAACTTAAAACCAATACTGTTCAACAACACAGTACATCGTTTAGTGTTACAAAAGAGTTCACAAAGATGGCTCATCATATCTAAAACATAATATCAGAGCGACGGTCAAACTTCCCCTGTACAAACAACCACCTACCGAAGCTCACCAAAACCTGCAACAAAGAGTTAAGGTGGGGAATTAGCACAAAGCTAAGTGAATGGAATTTAAGCCACAGGTAACAATAGCATAATCACAACAATTAACATAGAAACAAGACCCACAAGGACTACTCAAGAGCGGGCACCACGTATCATCAGAGGCACGGCGGCTCTGCAGAGCCTGCAACCCATATGCCGGCCAAGCATAGGTTTACCGATGACTGCCTGCTAACTGGCGCAGTTAAACCCCCTCTGCTGCAACGAATATAACAGGGGGTGAACAACCGCACAACCAGAAGCAAACGAGCCTAGCCCACACAAACCGGCTAACCTCCCTCAAAGACAGCATGCACACAGTAATCTTCACTGCGCACATATCTTGGACTCGATTGCAATCAATTAACAACAATTCAAACAAACACAATTTCCAATCACCGCACACTCATAGTGCCAATCTCCATACAATCACAGTTTCAATCTCCGTACCATCATCATACCAATCTCCAAGCAATCATATCAGATTAAACAATCTATCGCATGATTAAATAAACGAATCCAGATAATCCTCATAATCATAACTAATACCACCAGTGAGTTAAAGTCCACTCACATGCGTTCTCGACCAATCCAAAATCCACACTCAGTTGTCTTATATCACTGAGTCTTTGAGTCCCCTGAGAATACAATATAAACAAGTCAATAACTCAAATCATAATTAACTCCAAAAGTCAAATCAATTCGCAAACAGATCAAAGCTTAACCGTTTCACCTAACATGCATAACCAACAAGAAATACACTCTAAACCATTTGAAATATCATTATATATGATACTAAACACGTAGCAATCAACAAGGCATTCATAAACTTCATCTATCTCCAATTAATCCGTAAACGGTCAAAAACCCAACCCGTTAGATTTCATAATATCATTTAGGAGTGCTTCATAAATCATATGAGATATATAGAAATCAACGGATCATAAACTCAGGTTATCTAACATCATTTCACTAATTAAGCATGCAATTAGCATACATAATCCAATCTTGAAGCATCATTAGTAAACCCTCTCATATATTCCATATAATCAGAACTTAACTCATTTAAGTTAATCACACAGATCCTAAGCAACATACAATTCTTAACAGAACATGTTTCATCATCTAAATCATTCATATATATATATATCTTAAATTATGCATGAATATCTCAACATCATACAACAACAAACTGAATTAACATCCGAGGCACTACGCACGAGGTGGATTCACTGCGTACGTACTGAACACACTACGCACGGTCTGGATTCACTGCGCACGTAGAGAACTCAAATACACTAAACATGTTTCACACACTACGCACGTAAAGGACACTAGTACGCACGAAGTGGACCACACTACGTGCGACCAAAACTCAACGACATCATCTTCTTTATCATGCACTTCGCACGAAGTGGAGCCACTACGCACGGAATGGACTTCACTTCGCACGGCTAAAACTCAACTTTTCAAGAACTTCTTAACCAAAACTCGACATACACAACACAGAACTCATCATGCTAAGTAACTCGAAATCAGTATATAGTTCAATAGAACATGATATAATAAGAACACAATTCGGATTAAACAAAACCCACATTAATCTTGAACTCTAAAAAATAATAAATGGGTTTTTGCAAGAACACCCATAAGCTTCAAGAATCAACTCAAATATACTTAAACTTACTTGTATAAGGCAGCAAATTAGCAACAAACACAATAATCAAGGCTGGAACAAGCTTTCTTTGAAGAGAACACACACACACACACAACACACACTTCACTTTGAAGTAAATATGAGAAATTGACTTCTAAAAGTCAAATATAAAGTCTAAGGTTGGCTGGGAATTTAATCAAATAACACTCAATATCAAATACAGATATCTAACATACAGGAACCTAATTTAAGCGGTCCTATTCAATTAATAAACACGCAACGAGGTATTATTCGGGACCCTCGTGTAAAATCGAATCATATGGTCTACTAACATATAAAAATATTAAAACTAATATTTTCACCTCATACCTTGCGGTCCAATTAACATCATCATATAATCATAAAAAAAATAACAATTAAATAACAAACAAATAATCAATTACACAAACAATTAAATATAATTAATAAACAAATAGTTTACCATCTCACGTAAACTACCAGACCCAGTAGGAGGATGTTACATTGAACCTGCGAAACACCTTCTCTATATATTGCTCTTGTGATATATGAAACTTCTTGGCAACTCTGTCTCGAGTAATCCGTATGCCAAGGATCTGTTTTGCTGGCCCCAAGTCTTTCATTGCAAAAGACTTGCTCAAATCAAGCTTCAATTGGGCAATTCTTCCAATGTTCCTCCCAACAATCAGCATATCATCAACATAAAGCAACAAGATGATGAAGTCATCATCACCAAATCTCTTAAAGAAAACACAGTGATCTGAAGAGGTCTTCCAGTAGCCTTGCTTCCCTATGACCGACTCAAATTTCTTGTACCATTGTCTTGGCGCTTGCTTCAACCCATACAAACTTTTCTGAAGTCTGCACACATAGTCTTCTTTACCCTTAACCTGAAAATTTTCTGGTTGTTCCATGTAGATTTCATTATCCAGATCCCCGTGAAGGAAAGCTGTCTTGACATCCATTTGCTCAACCTCAAAATCAAGGCTAGCGGATAAACTAAGAACAACTCGAATAGATCCCATCTTCACGACTGGAGAAAAAATCTCATCAAAATCAATACCTCTTTTCTGACTGAATCCTTTAACCACCAATCTAGCCTTGTGTCTAGGCCTAGAAGTATGCTCTTCAGTTTTGAGTTTGAAAACCCACTTATTTTTCATAGCTCTCTTGCCCTTAGGCAATCTTACTAACTCAAAGGTATTGTTCTCATGAAAGGAAGTCATCTCATCTTGCATGGCCTCGAACCATTCTTTCTTGTGCTCATCTTCCATAGCTTCTGCATAACATTCAGGCTCTCCCCCATCAATGAGTAAAACATACTTATCTTCAAAATATCGTGTGGAAGGATGATGATCTTTAGTAGACCGCCTAAGCGGTACGAATGGTGGCATATCCGATACTGGTAACTCTAGATGAACATATTCATCTAACTCTGCTTGCTCTTGAGCATCACCATTAACATCATCAGCACCCTGTTCTTCATCATTCTGTGCATCATCTCCTAAATGTGAGTCAAGATGTTTAGGAGGAACCAGATCCAAGTCAATAAGATCATCATTATGTTGAGGAATTGTCTCTTTATCAGCCTTCTCAACATCTTTCATAGTTTGATTTTCCCCAAACACTACATTCCCACTTCGAATAAGTTTCCTTTGAACTGGATCATACAACCTGTACCCAAATTCATCTTGACCATAACTAAGGAACACACATGGCTTAGTCTTCACATCAAGCTTTGATCTTTCATCTATGGGAATATGCACGAACGCCTTGCATCCAAAGACTCGTAAAACATCTTTGCCGCTCCAAACCCTGTCAGGAACATCAAATTGCAAAGGAACACAAGGGCTTAGATTAATAACATGTACTGATGTATTCAAAGCCTCACCCCAAAAGGAACCAGACAATCCTACATGTGAAAGTAAGCATCTGACTCTCTCAACCAAAGTTCTATCATCCTTTCTGCCAGGCCATTTAACTGTGGTGTCTTTGGAGGAGTCTTCTGGTGTTGAATTCCTTGCTCTCTACAATAAGCATAAAATGGGCCAATGTATTCACCTCTATTATCTGTTTGAATACATTTAGGTTTCTTCCATGTCTGCCTCTCAACTAGAGCATGAAACTGCTTAAACACATCCAACACTTGATCTTTAGTTTTCAAGGTATAAACCCACAACTTTCTTGAATGATCATCGATGAAAGTAACAAAATAGGAACACCCACTAAGTGTTCTAGTCTTCATAGGACCACAAATATCGGAATGTATAAGATCAAGTTTGTTCTCCATTCTGAAGGGAGAACGAATTTTGAAAGCAACTCTAGTCTGCTTTCCTGCCAAACAGTGAGAACATTTCTTCAAGTTAATATCATGCACACCGGATAACACATTCTTCTTTGAAAGAATAGACATCCATGTTGGTCCCGGATGGATACTACAACAACAAATGTTTGTAGAAGGGGGGGTTGAATACAAACTTTAGCTATTTAAAATTTAAGAGACACGCGGTTTACTTTTATATAATTATTATTGATGTAAATCAAGAATTACATGAACTAGATGTGGAAAATCTAAGTTCAATAAAAGGTGGCAGCTAAATTTGTCTAACACATAGACTAAGCTAATCTTAAACAACTAATGTCTAAGATGTTCAACACATGAACAAGTTTGTTACACTGAAAGTAAAATGCTAACTCTTCTAAATTCTCAACAGATGAGATTTCAGTGTTCAATTCTATCTATTCGCATTCTTTGTCTAACACATAGACCATCAGCTGACACTTCTTTACTTGTCTTTTCTTCTTGGCTGATCTTCCTGAAACTGATCCTTTGACTGACACTCAGCATTCAGCTGACACTTTTGTTCTTCAGCTGATATTTCTTACTTACAAAATTCTTTAAGTCTAACATGAAAAACAACACATGTTTTTCATTGATCCAAGCACAAAACTGAATATGTGGTTTTGTTAACATCAAATCCTATTTGAAATACTAGACAGGTTTGATTTCGGTTTGATATCAATATCTCCCCAACAATCCCTTTTCACTCATGTGACCAAGTCTCTTATGCCATAACTCAGCCATATCATCATTGTCAACAACATTTACAATGCTCTTGGAGATCTTCGGATGTGTCATATATAACTTTGATTCCCTTTTTCCTCTTGCCACAATTAAGGATCCGAGAGTTAGTTTCCACAAACCATTACCAAAGTTTTTGTAGTAACCATCTTCATCAAGAAGACCTGTGGAGATAATATTGAGTTTCATATCTGGGACATGTTTTACATTATACAAAACCAATTCCATCCCCATGTCAAACTTCAAGTAAATATCTCCAATACCAACGATCTTTAATAACCCAACATTACCCATCCTAACAACACCATAATCACATGGGGTGTAAGATGAATAGTAATCCTTTCGTGTTGCAACATGACACGAAGCTCCACTATCAAGAATCCAACTCGAATCATCACAAGCAAGATTAACCATATCATAATCACAACAAACAAAGAACTCATCCGTGGTAGCATTTACTTCAGCCTTGTCACTACCATCATCATCTTTCTTGTAATTGTTCTTTTGATTGTTGTAGTTTTTCTTCTTGTTCTCCTTTTTCAACTGTATGCAGATCCAAACCGTGCATCCTTTTCTACCACAGTGATAACACTCAACATCAGCAAATTTTCCTTTGCTGGAACTACTGCGGTGATTACCTGTATTGCTAGGGCCTTTACTTTGACTTCTCCCCCGCCTTTCTGTCACCAAGACATCCGACTATGAAGAAGAACCCTGTGACTTTCTTCTCATTTCCTCATTCATAATACTGCCTTCAGCCAATTCCACGGTGATAGTACCATCTAGTGCAAAGTTGGACAAAGATGTCCTAAAAGTCTCCCAAGAATCTGGTAGTGTACCAAGAAGCCATAAACCTTGAATCTCATCTTCAACTTGATACCCATACCTGCAATCTGATTTATAATACCCTGAAAAACATTCAAGTGATCAGTAATAGGAGACCCACCAGTGTACTTTAATCTCATCATTTGCTTAATCAAGAACAACTTGTTATTTCCAGTTTTTCGAGCATATAACTGTTCAAGTTTGTTTCAAAGAGTACGAGCATGTGTCTCCTCACAAATATGGTTCAAAACATTATCATCAACCCATTGCCTAATATACCCGCAAACCTGTCTATGCAAAATAGTCTATTCTGCATCTGTTTTGTTCTCAGGTTTATCAATAGAAAATACAGGCAAGTAGTAGTCTTTAACATAAAAGAGATCTTTCATTTTCCTTTCCAAACATGATAATTTGAACCATTCAAGTTAATCATCCTAGTTGTATTAGTTTCCATCGTTCAAACAGGTTTATCCCAATCAAGAGCCAATGGTTCTGGTACCACTTTAATGGGAAAAATATATATGAACCACAACGGTATTAAATAAACGCGGAAGCAACCTTCGTTTACCGCTGGGTAAACTTTTTTCCGACCTGTGTGAACCTGTGAGGATACAAACAACTAAGGTATACCTCCTAAATTATAAACCAACTTATGGCAGCCCTAAATCAGCTCCAAAACAGCCCTAAAATTCAGGAAATATATGTAATCAACCACACACAATGAACACGAATTTTTAGCATGGAAAACCCCAAAACGGGTAAAAATCACGGGCCACGTAGTGCCGCTTAAAATCCACTATCAACAAGAGAGGTATACAAAGTCTTCTCTAGATAACACTAGAGGCATACAACAATCATCATACCCTTGAAATTAACACATCAAGAAGTATGGCAAACTAACAAGAACAAGAGAAAAAGATATCACCCTGAAACACTGCTTCTGTGCAGAAGCGATTTCTCAACCTCCGAGCATCCAATAAAAATTATGACCGTCCAAAATGATTGGCCCAGGTGTCATGAAGCTCCTGTCCAAATTTGGTGACAATCCAACTGTTCAATCTTCGGGGATCGGCGATTTCGTGCAGCTGGGTCTGTAGTGACGAAAATTTGGGGCTGCACTCTTTTTCTTTTGTTTCAGCTGCTCTCACTCTCTCTTGACTTCTCTCAAGCTGACCAAAATTCAAATTTAGGCTACTTAAAGGTGTGGTAAAAATAAGAGGCCAAATGGACCATTACTTTGTTGGGCTAAAGTCCTCATGGACTAAGAAAAATAAACCCAACAGTGGGTTGGAACCTTTGCTAGTTCACAATCACGCAAGCTTTTCCCCTCTTTCTTTATCTCCGTCTTTATTTTCTCTTTATCTCTCTCATCTCTTATCTTTCTTCTTTATTATATATATGTTAAACAAAAAAGTGTCGTCTAATGGATGTAATGATTTATGGGATATAATAAGATGTTAGAAAATAATGATAGTAACAATAAAGTCACAATTATTTTTGTTTGGGCTGTGGAAAATTCAGGAAGAGCTAGCATTCTAGAGGTGTACGTGTATGTGATACCGCATGTCACATGAATTTTAAGTGTTTAATAGCATGCGATATCACAAGGGTCATGCAATAAGTCCTTCACTATCATACGATTTTGTATGTGCTTCATGCGATAATTTACGAAGTTGAACCTAATGTGTGAGAAGTTGCTAATGTTGCATATATAATAGTTTATTTTTGTTGATTACAACCTTTTATATAGATGTTGTTTTATAGTGTGTGATTGTAGTTGAACTAACTATAAAACTTGATTTCTATGATTAGTCAGGTGAGTAATAATATTTGATTTTATGTACATATTTGATATAACAAGTATGTTTGGTATATTTATTAAAGTTTGCTTATATCAGTGAATTTCTGTTTTATAGGTGTTATCACTTTGTCCTATAAAGTAATGGAAAGACTCCGGCTTCATTTAAGGATAGTTCATGTGTTATTTAGAGTCACCAACTGCCACCTGAAAATCAACAATTGCCTTTAAACCCTCCTTCTCCAGACCCATATATTTTGCATCTCTCTTTCAGCTATGGGTTTGAACAATGCTATGCGTAGTGAGAGAGATATGCCACCACTTTCCAACCGTCCCTTCATGAACTGCTCCACCGTTATTACTAGTCGGATCCATATCTTACACCTTTCTCTTTTCGCCATAGGTTTAATTGGAGTTATGGGTAGCGAGAGAGATTTTTTGATGCTGCTACTTCACCATGTTACTTAGGGATGGCAACGGGGTCGGGGGTGTCGGGGATCGCTCTTCCCATCCCCATCCCCAGTCCCCATCCCCGTCGGGTTTCGGGGATCCCCGCGGGGAATTGGGGATTTTCTCCATCTACAAAATTGATTTTTCGAAATAAATATACATCAGAATTTTCATACAAAACTAGAATTACAATCTAACTTAACCCTCCCAACCCGTTATCAAAATGTAATCAATCAAGTATTTTAATAGTTTCGTAAGATATGCAATGTTCTTGATAAAAGACATCATATATTTACTCATTCGTTCTATAATACACATAACAATATAGATCAAATAGATAATTTCTCTAACATGTATGTTCATTAAAAAGACGCTTATAATACTTTGATTGACAATTCTACAAAAACTATATTAGTAATTTCATCATATTAGTTTTTTCGTTCTCTATGTTTTATAAATCGTATTCAAACAATAAACAATCTTATTAATATGCATATATGTATATGTATATATATATATATATAAAATATGATCGGGTTCGGGGTCGGGGAACTGAGGTATCCCCATCCACGCCCCCATCCCCATTTCTAAGTTCGGGGAATCCCCGTCCCCATCCCCATCCCCGGTCAACTCGGGGATTCCCCGGTCAAATCGGGGTCGGAGAACGGGTTCCCCATCGGGTACGGGGTTTTTTGCCATCCCTAATGTTACTCCGCCCCTTTACGAACTGGTACAGCTACTCTCTGTTGTCTCTACCTACCTCCTCCCTGGCAGTCTATCTCTACAAACATATATCTTAGTAAACATATTTGACAGACAGTTAAAGTAGGGCTGGTCCTACACACTCTATCTCTATAAACATATATCTTAGTAAACATATTTGATAGACAGTTAAAGTAGGGTCGGTCCTAAGCTTTTTCATACTTTAAGCGAAACAAATAAAAATTACCCCCATTAAAATTTTAAACTAATAACATATTTTAAAATCTATTTCAAACCTAGTCAATTTTAGATCATTCATCCCTAACCCAACTATTATCTAAAAGAATGTTTCAATGTGATTACATAAACTCCAAATATAAGTTATATATCACCTAAAAATTTGTGTTTGTACGTTTTTCTATATTGTTTATATTTTTATTTCTAACAAGGTTGTGTCTAGCTAAGAGAATGAATAAGGTATATCATTGTAAGTGAATTATATATGAAGCATATATATTTAACACATAATATATAAACTGTGCATATATCAAATCTCCTGTATTAACACATCAACTAATATAAACCAAACTATCTTCAACAAAATACAAACTATATTATAATAACAAAATTATATAAACCATACATACATAAAAATAAGTATATGACAGATTGACAATGATCATAGATCATAATTCATAATATACAATAAACAAATTCATAATCAATACAAGGTAGACGTCGGGGCATGAAATTAGATTTGAAAAAAAATCGAACATGTATAAGTGTATTGTATACACACATCAATAAATGTGATCAAGATCAATACATGGAATTGACAAAAAAACAGAACTTCAACCAAAGATAACTTGGAATTGATTACAGTTTCCACCTATTTTAATCTGGATTTCAAATAATCTAACAAAACAAGACTTCACAGGTTCCCTCAGCAAGAACTTTAACAAATGAATGACTGATTAAAAACAAAACCAAAATCAAATAAGTAAAATTATTTGAATGAGCCTTAAGGCTTAACAGCCAATGCCCAACATATAGATGATTGAATGGTAAAAACAAAATAAAAGGTTAATCAAAGTATCATACATACCAACTAAATATTGTAACACACTAGAACAATGAATTCTCAACAATGCCGAAATATTGGATCATTAGAAGCGAAAGGACCGAGGACCGAGGGCATCACCTCGTTAGAGGTCTGGTGTGTCTGAAATTTAAGGAGCCACATCAATTAAGATGAACAAGAGGTGACGATGAAATCATAAACTCTGAAACAGTAAAGGATGAGCGAGGGCCGGGAAAAGGTGATGGTTTAAACTCATTTATGAGTGATTTGATGATGATGCCTAGTAATAACTAATAAACGAGAATTCAAAAAGACTATCAAGGAAACTAGGAAGCTATGAAGAGTAAACACGAGTGGAGGAGTTTACAAAACAGTAAAGTGTAAACTATTTTTAATCTCTAATGGGCCTAGTATAAGCTAACTTAGACTAAAATAACGACGAGCTTAAGCCTATTGATGCCCTGGAGAAAGTGCGGTCTGCCCGTAGGTTGGGCCAGCCTTGAGTTGAAGGTAACTTCGATTGACTTCAATATCACCGCTAACTATCCCCGACTGGTTTCTCTACGATTTAATGAAAGAGGCTGTTTTATGATATTTGGTCTAGTTTCAAATATTATTTATGGTTTTAAACCTATAGATTTCCCCACTTCATCATTATTCGATTTTGATTTGGTGAGATTTGAGTTTTAGAATTTATTTAGGTCTTCTGGTTTATTTTTTATATACATTTTGGAACTGTATGTTCAGGTTTTTATATATGATTCTATTATTACACTGAGTTCATGGATGACTTTTTCTCCTAGTATATATAGATTAATTTTGCTTTTAAGTTTCTGTAACTAGGTAACATATATGTCTCGTTAAATTCGAGTTTACGTGATAAGCAACAATCATCTCATGTGTGAAATGGTGGATTTCACATGTGAAATGATACATTTTCACATATGAAATGACACCCTTTTTGACAACTTATTCGATTTTATTTTTATAGTGTAAATCTGGTATGTTTCATCTGTGAAATTACATATGATGATTTTCAAAACACCCATCAGACTAAAAAAAATTCTAGCTAAGTTCATGTATTTCTCACATATGAATTTATACATGAATATTAAAAAAAAAAACCAATAGGATAAGCTATATGAAATATATAAAATGTGGTGTCTAACTAAAGAGGAAATCTTTTTGATGTAATTTATTAAAATTAATGATTGTTACATTACAATATATTTTAAATATTAAATATATAAACATTTGGCAAGAGCTAAACGTGCGCACATTCCCTGTTCATATAGGAGTTTTTCTATAGTGCGTCGTTGCCATATATAACTCAGTGTTGTAGCTGCAATCCTTAAATATTGCATATAAGTATGTGTGGGTATTTATTCACACATATGTGTCTATGTGTAGGTAATTAAAATTTTAATTTTTTAATGGTGTTTAACATTTATCATGTGTGGGTGATAAATTTTACCCTCACTTTAATTTGGCGGGAAATTTTCCCTCTAAATTTTGTGATTGATATTATATTTAATTACCCACATATAAGGTAAAATATATTAATGTGTGGGTAAATTATCTACACAAATACAAAATCTGATTTTATGTGCGGGTAATTGTTGTAATAATACCAACACATAATATTCATTTATAAATGTGAAGGTAAATACCCACACAAATTTTGTATCTGTATGAGAAGATATCTTGCCTTCATTTGTCGAAGATGATACATCTAACCACACTCGATCCACAGAGTCTCATTGTGACGAGTCTGGTGAAAGTGGTGATAAGTTTAGTAGTCTAGATTGAATATTTAGGATAATCTATGAATGTTAGCATTATTTTGATTACACATACGTCTACTTATGACTTGTTTCCCTTTTATTTGTTTGGTATTTACATTACATGATTGGTATTTAATTCTTTATTGTTGAAACCATTATGTTATAATATTTTTATTTAAAATGGTATTTAATATGTGAATATTATTAATCACACATATTATGTTTATTGCCCACGCGTAAGTGTTTTTATCAACACATATGCAAGTATTACCTACACATAATAATACATTTACCCACACATATTGAATGACATGTGTTATTAACATTTTATATGGTCATGCCACATCACTTGACACGTCATCATCCGCTCGCGGAAACGTACAATTAAATTTTAACACTTTTACCCACACATTTTAATTATTTTTAAACACACATATATGTGTAGGTAAAGAGTAATATCTATACTCACACATAATGTATGTGTAGGTAAAAATCTTTACCTACAGTCATGAGCCCACACATGATTAGATGTTCTACCTACACATAACATGTGGGTAAATACTCCAGTTCTTGTAGTGAGATCAGTTGGCTGTGAACTTTATTGACAACCATGAGGTCAAGGGTTCTAAGCCACTCCCTCCTTTTTATGGAGCAATTTCTTTTACTTTTTTTCTTTTGTTATTTCCGTTATAATCATGTAATTTTAATTACTTTCTTTTTTTATTTCATTTATTATTATGTTATTTAAATTACTTTTTTACTATTACGTGCTTCATTTTCTTTTCTTTTTTTTAATTTTGTCCTTTACATGATTTTATTGTTTTTACTTTTTAACATCTTATAATTTGTTACATATATAGAATTCATTCTCTTAGATTTCCTATTTTCTTGTGTGTTCCACTTTTCTCTTTTCCTAAGCTTTCATTTCTTTGTTCCCCTTATTTTCTTATTATTATTATACTCCTCAAGTTATTAATAAAGGAAAAAAGAAATTCAACAACTCTTATAAATTTGTCTAGATAATATGAACAAAACTCTAATGGTAACATAACCCGCAGCATGGCGCGGGTTTATAACACTCGTTAAAAACAAAGAGAACTTTTTACGTTTAAAAAATAAAAGAAAATTATAATAAAAAAAGAAAGAGACGAGTGACAGCCGACATTATCAGTTTTTTCATTTTATCCCTGTTAATACACTCTAACCATACCTTTTGTTATTTAAATTCTAAGGTCCCGCTTGGTTTACTGGAATTGGGCGGAATTGGAATTGACAATTCCTAAATCTTAATCTTGTTTGATTCACAGAATTCTAGGAATTGAAATTCTGAAATCCTCCAAATTCCACAATTAAAGGATTTGACAATCTCATCCATAATTCAAAGGAATTAAAAAACTTTCCACGGGATTTCACATATACGCCCAAACTTATACGCATTCACAGTCGACCTCGCTATCGATCTTCGCTGAAAACATCGACGATACCTCCGCGAACCAAACACACAAAGGAACACATTCCATTGGAATCCTTCCAATTCCAATTCCTTCCCATTCCAATTCCTTAAAGAATTATAATTCCGATCAATTTTTGTTGGTCCCGATTGGATACTACAAAAACAAATGTTTGTAGAAGGAAGGTTGAATACAAACTTTAGCTATTTAAAAAAATTAAAACACACAGATGTACTTTATATAAATTTTATTGATGTAAATCAAGAATTACATGAACTAGATGCGGAAAATATAAGTTCAACAAAGGTGACAACAATTTTTTCTAACACATAGACTAGCTAATTCTAACCAACTAATGCTTAGAATGTTCAACACATAAACAAGTTTGATTACACTGAGAAAATATTTGCTAACTCTTCTAAATCTCAACTTATGAGATTTTTCAGTGTTAAGAGAAGGGAACAACAAAGTATAAGAATAATAATATTATAATAGATAAAGTTAGTGGGTGGAAAGTAGATTTACTTTATACGCTAAAAGTATAAAGTGTATGTACTCTCTGAAAATGTAAATATCACTATCTATTATTATATTATTAAACTCATACATTTTGCCTTGGAAGTGCAAGTTTCTCTTTCCTTGCTTGTACTTTATACAAAAACATGATTTCTTTAGATTTGACTTTACCAAGTTTGGAGTTGCCAACCATACTTAGTTGTTGAAACAAATCTTCGAGATCTTCCTTTTGTAAAGTAGCTATCACCTTTTCCAGGGGATTAAACTCTATCCTTTTTGTATCCTTGCAGATTCTAAAAGTGCTAATACTTTTACAAAGAAATCTCTAAAGGAAAAATAGAACACATGTTCTGCCTTGACTTAAAAACAATAACAGCTAAGTGTTCATATTTAACACGACTCAGCTGATGAAACTAACTCTAAACTGCATTAATAATTTTGCTCAGATGATGAAATAAATAAGGACTGAAGTGTATAAACTAATCAACATATATGATCAGTAGACCAAGGTTGTTCGACTGATCATTTAGAGTGATAAGTTTATAAAAATTACTTTAACAAAAATTAAACTTCTTATCTGAAGAGAAGAGGGCTTCAGCTGATGCTTTTGATCCTCAGCTGATGCTTTGTAAATCCTCAGCTGATGCTTTGTAAGTCCTCAGCTGATGCTCTTTTCTTCTCCTTTGATCCTTTGAAGCTGATTCATCGTTCGACACTTAGAGTTCAGCTGATGTTTTAATTCTTCAGCTGATGTTTCATAGTTAGAAAAATTTTTAAGTCTGTTTTGAAAAACAACACATGTTTTTCAACATTCTGAGATCAAAACTAAGAATATGGTTTTATTAACATCAAATCCTATTTCAATTAATAGACAGGTTTAATTGTGGTTTAATATTGCTATCTTCCCCAACAATCTTCCCCTATTTGATGATGACAAAACCTTATCTTATTTAAGAGAATCTGTTTGACTCAGAATAGGTATATATATAACTTTTAAGTGCATTTTGGTTACCTCTCTTTTTATTTTTTAAAATAATATTTATAAGTAATAAATATTTAACCGAATCCTATTTTAACGTTTTTCTCCAGCAACCAATAACCACTTTCGTCATGTTTTCCATTGTTTATCTACCTATCACCTATGTGAGACTTGTGATTTGCTGAAACAGAAAGCCCAAGCTGGCTCTTACATATGTTTATTGGGCTTAGTTAGAAAGGAAACATAAGCCCATTATCCTTTAACAATAAATGTATGTGGGCTGGACCTGGATGGATGATAAGCCCAAGATTCCGATGGATCGAATTTGTTTAGGATATAATTCATGGCTGGCCCAGTTTTGGTTGAAGCCCAGACCTTGAAATATTTGAAATCCAACTGTTTTGGTTTAAGTCCATTTAGAGGGAGTTAAAAAGGTTTTTAGTTTGTATGTAAAAGTTGTGCTATTTTAAACGCTTTTTATAAAGGTTAATAATAATTTAAATATTCGATTATGCATGAATTCGTTGGTTTAACATTTATTTCCTTAATGTAATAGAAAATTTAAAATCAATATTATTATGATTAGAAGAAGGTCGTACCACAAAACGTGGTTATTTGAATTATTATAATCGGTGAATTTAGATAGTCTCTTGGTAGATATATAAATGTCATAATTGTTGTGTATGACAAAAAGTTGGTATACATCACATGTAAACTTTTCATTTTTGATTTGACGTATGATTTGGCACTAATTAGGATATCATTGACAAATACTATATTAGAAATCTTTACATGTCGGTTTAAAGAAATGATAAACATTATACATTTAGAAACAGTACTAAATATTTATAAATAGCAAAATAAATGAGAGTTAAAAAATTATTAAAAAGGCGTCAACAAT
Source organism: Pulicaria dysenterica (assembly GCA_947179395.2). Taxonomy (NCBI): domain Eukaryota; kingdom Viridiplantae; phylum Streptophyta; class Magnoliopsida; order Asterales; family Asteraceae; genus Pulicaria; species Pulicaria dysenterica. Next base: position 96,759,988 of record OX359289.1, read on the forward strand.
CAAATCAACAATGGAAGTGTTAGCGAGTGGGATAACATGCGTGATGAGATAAACATGGTTTCATAATAAGAAAAGACGTGATTGTATGTAACACCCAGATTTTTATTAGTATTAAACAAGTGCGATTAAGATATAAGTGTTATGTGTGTTATAAATGACTATATGTGGTTAGATGTGTTTATAAAAATAGAGGGACCATAACTGTCAAATTAAAAATTTGTGAAGTAGAGGGGGCTGTTTTGCTATTTAGCCAAAGTTGATGATAACTTTGACTCTTAAGAAGTCATACCACTACCATGAACATTCCATACACATACATACTTGCGTATTCCTCTTGGCCATATTTTGCTTTTGAAATTTTGATCAAGAAAATAGTGATTTGGTCATTCTTTTAGCTTCATATCAGATCACAAGTGGTGAAGATATGTTTTGTTTAAATGAAAAGGTGTTCATATGGGTTAAATGATGAATTCAAGGATCACAACATGTAAATTATGAGTTGAATATTGTTTTAGGTTGGCTGGGGTGTAGGAAAACACCCATATAGCGTTCAGATGTGTTTTAAACGAGTTTTAATTGTGTTTTAGGGGAAAAAACATTGAAGTCGGCAAGATTGTTGCTGCAGTTCATAAGGCACGGGCGTGCCTTATGAGCAGTACGGGCGTGCCTCGTCGGCCCTGACAAACCCTAGTTCATATGACCCGGGCGTGCTTAAGCACGGGGGGTACCTTGGTAGGTACTGGCATTTAGGTAGTACGCCCTTGTATCAGAGGGACACCACCGTACTTTTCGGAAAGGCAGGTGTGCCTTGTCCCTGTTCAGTTTTCAGTTTTGCAGACATCAGGTGTTATTGATTATATGTGTTACCTTATGTGTGTAGGATCGTGACTGATTTGTTATAACGTATGTACTATGAGGTGCCAGTTAACTGATTACAAGGTGAGTCCTCTAGACTATTACTCATATGTGCAACATGTGTTATTGATGTAGTGTACAATGATGTGACATTCATATATGTTTATAACATGTTTCTCTGTGCAGTAGTAGGCTCAGATTAGTACAGTACTGTAGCTGGTGTTGTTGACAGTCTGGTAAACTCACTAAGCTGTGTTGAAAGTCTGGTAAACTCACTAAGCTGTCGTATCTTATCAGATATTATGTGTGTGTTTTGCAGGTAGCAAAGACAAAGGCAAAACTCCTGTTTGACCTCCGTTTTTATAAAAGTCTTTTGAGAATACGTAACGCCTGTTTGTTGAAATGTTTAGTTTTCGGTACTAAACTATGGGTGTACATATGTGTGTACTTTTGACATAAATAGTGTTAAAACTATGTATGCTTCCGCTTTTATTGTCATTTCAGATGTGTTGTTCTCAAAAGATGATTTAGAGGTGATTTTTAGTTATAATCGTTGATTTTATAAATTGGGGCTTTACATCATATTTATTGTAGAAGTCATAAATTATTATTGTTAGGACATTTAAAAAATAAAGTAAGTAGTTATTAAGCTTTATAAATCTTTTATTGACTTCGTCAAGTTTAATCACTTAGAAAAAAGTTTATGCCGAACAAAATTAGCAAATACCATGTGGTGTTTTAAAGTTTAAACAACTTTTAAAAAACAATGATAAAACTTGGTTACTACTAAATGTTGAAAGTATGATATTTTCCAAGACCAACATTGGATACATTTATTTATTTTGTAGCGTGTTAATTTCTGGGTTAGTTTCTTGGGTTTTGTAGGTTGTTCGTGATAAGCTTATAGTGGATGAAAGTGGCTGAATGGTGGTTGCTGGACTTGTGAAGATTGGAAGATGTTTATATGCTTGAAGGAGGTGTGCTTGAGACCGGGTTGAGACCCGGGTTGGGTGCGCACCTAGTGCGGATGTGGCCCGGATTCTCCCCTTAGCTGCCTTTTATTTAGGTGTGTTACATGTCTCGTGTAATGCTAATGGGCCCTGTTTTGTTTGGTTTTATTTGGGTTATTTGTAGTTTATATGTTACTGGGCTTTATGTGCAAATGGGCCTTATTTTGCAAGCTGGGCTTAATTCTGTGAATAAGAGATTTGGGGGCTGAAAAGGTACTTCCGAGAGAGATTTCATCATCTCCGTTTTCCTGTTCGTACGAAGCAAGATTCACCATCAGTGTTGCTCTTTCAATTTTGCGTGAGTTCTTTTCGTGAGTTCAGGTTTACCAGTGTTGTTTCGAGTGTTAGTTTGTTTTTTGTATTCCGCATCTGTTGACTTACAGATCACGATTTGTGATTCTGATTTACCGGAAGATTGTTCTTGTATTGATCGTATTTTTATCACTAAACATATTTCTTTCTAAAAAACAAATTGATACATGTAAAAGTTAAATAAACAATTTAAAACTTGTTTATTTCAATGGCTTGATAATATGTGAGATTTGTTTAAGTTGAGAAATAATATAATTCCTATATATATGACTATATAATAACAGAAGTATTAAAAAATAACACACAGAAATTATATAAGAATATATTTAAAGACAAAGTTCATGAGATGAGAAGATCACTATTTATAAAAGTACGCGTTTATCCGATCATAACAAATGTTCCAATAGCGTAGTGCCACATTCACATTGACTTGTGCATCAATTATTGTCGCATTAAAGTCAAACTAACTGTGACTAGGAGATGACAACTTGACTCATTGATATTGGTTATGGGTATGAGATTGCAATTATAACTTGTACATCTCCCGTAATTTATTTGCGCGTGTTTTTTTTAACAGCGAAATTTAGTGGCCGGGCCCCAATGATATTAATACGGGCAGTATGCTTATTCCGAGCCACTTATCAAGAGGGATTAAACCCTCATCTGTTATCTCCGGAGATCACCACTATGAGGAATAATACATCCACCATTTTTTCATAGGAAACTACCATTCCCAAAACTTGAACTCAAAACCTTGAGGATATTGTAAAACCCAGGTACCACTATGACAAGTATTATTATTATAATAATAATAATCATAATATACATGCACACACTTAATATATATTGTATGTATTTGTGTATAAGAAAATTTAGTTAAATGGCTCCATCATTTCTTTTATCTATTATTTCATTCCATTTAATCAAACACATCATTGATTTATTGGAAGATAAAGATTTGAAATATATATATAGTACGAGAGTCTTTTTACCTCACGCTTCGTTCATTTCTTTCACATTAGTATCGTATTATTTTCCTCTTTTCTTCTTCAATTCTGATAATCATTGAAAAGAAAAAACAGTCATCGAAAAGAAGGCATAATCCTTATGTCTCCTCACTAATGTTTCTTTTGTTATCTCTCTCACCACCTCTAGACTACAAAGAACCCACCCACACCCTTCCCACACAGGATGCGATCACACCGGAACCCTTAATAGTCGATTGATTATAACACATTGGACTAAATTTGATATTATTTTGTATGATTATGAGTATGTTTGATACAATATTTTTTTTTGAACTTTTAGAAGTTAATCTCTTTTTATATGTATAATAAAAGCTTTCAACTTCCATTGGATGTTGAGTTGTTAGCTTTTAATTAAAAAAAAACATTTTTGATATAAGAAACTAGTTGCAATAACTTTTAAAGCTTCTAACGTGTAATTGTCAAAGTATACGTAAGTACCCTTAATGATTTGTTTTGTTAACTGTTTTTATTAAAATTTGTTTTTGTTATTTAATATTATTTTACATTTTTCACCTCAAATTGTTTTCTTTTACACATGACACATATAGCAAATTAATCCTCCGGCTTCAACTTCTAGTAGCTAGTTACTTTTTACAAACACAAATCTTGAATTTTGATTCTTCTCTTAACGGATACATAAGACGTGTTTTCTCTTTAACCGGAGTCTATAACACTGATCGACAGTTACAACTCAAATCATTGATAGAGATATAGATAAAGAGCCACTAATCACGATTTCTCATTTGTCGAGCACGTGACATGACTATGATTATCTTAGATGAGATGGTTTCACCGTTTGCCACTTGAGTTACAAGAAAAATGAAAATTTAACAATAATTTTTAAAAATCCTAGTTAAAATGTCGATCAAGGAACTCAAGAAATAAAAAGGTGTTTAAGTTTAATTTCGATATAGGGTTTTAATTTTGTTCATAGTCAATGTGCATCAAGTTTTTATTTACTATTCAATTTTTTTATTGCTGCAAGTTTAAGTCTTACTATATATAATTTGTTTATGTTCTATCAATTTTGTTTATGTGCATCAAAATTTTGAGTCGTGTTCATCAATCTCCATACTCTTATGCATCTGTTTGTAAGCCGAGTTCTTGATTTCTCGTTGTTCATCAATGTGTGTCCTTCCAAATCTAACACGTTCGTCATTGTTTTACCATACTTTCATTATTTTTGACTCTTTTCAGTCGATATCCAGTATTTATTACGACTCCTGCTTCTACCACTCTTACCCGTTTTACCTGAAAACTTCCTTCACGAAATCCACATATAGTAAGAAGTGAGGACACATCGATGCGATATTCTAATACTTCAAATTCATAATTTTCACAAAAGGAAATTAAAAAAAATTAAGTTGAAAATGTAGAAATAAGATTAAGCTAGGAGGAGCTAGATTCCAAAACGGCACCGATGTATAATGGTGCAATAAATAGTTACGTAATTTGTCAAACCGACCCATCTCCCCTTCGATTCGCTGGACTTCTTCTATGTTCCATAACAATAATTTAACTCTCAGGGCTTTGACTCTTTTAGTCCCATGATCGATGAGGACGGTCTCATTTGGCCCACACTCTCCAAATCCAATAACAAACTTATTTAATTTATTTCATCACACCTATATGACTATATCTATTAACTATTATTATTCTTTTTTAATCATTCAATGGGTAGGTGTTTCACTGTGTGAAATTGATGTCTTTAAAGAAATCTAGAGGTGAGTTATGCGAGGATATGATGTGCAAGGAATATACATGAATGATAGTAACCTTCATATTCTTTTTTTTTTTATTGAACGGCAAACAATACTTATATATTGCATATCAAACATAGTACATGTACACACAGATACTCAGATACAAGCGCCCCATCCACATACTAAGACTGAAGCTAACACACTTCTATGCCGACCTATCAATACACACAGAACCACAAAACACATCAAACTGAACCATTAATGCTCCAATGATCCACCAGCACAACACCAAACAAACAACACATCGGCATAGACCACGATCCTCTATACAAGCCGAAATCTGCACAAGCTCAGGCGATGCAAAAATCAATATCAAGCGATATATACCATAGTAGTTATGACAGAGCAATGTCGACAACGTCAAAGAAGCAAAACAAATCTCTCACAGCATGGATCGCAATACCCCGCCCTCCAAACATCATGATGGGTCCAGTTTTACTTATATATACTCTCATCATATTCATGGATAAGCAACAACTGGACCAAGAAAGACTCTGAGGCACAACAGGGTTCCTAAACAGGTAACGGAGAACATCATACCTCCCCCCACTCATATACCACATAGATCAAATCAATCCACATCGCACAAAACTAAGAAAGGAACTTTGCGGCTCAAAGGGTTAAAACAGGGAGAGGAAATGCCCCGGTCACCTCCGCCACCTCCAAACCTCCTCGCACCTCATGCACGTCATAACACACACCCCTTATGACACCAAAACCTAGGAAGGCCTCCCCTCATCACCAGACCACTACCGAAAGCCAACCACCTAGCACCAACCCAACCTCAGACCCCAAAGATACCTGACCCTGACATACATCCATACCAATCTTTTGATACCAAAGACATAGAATCATTTACAACCTGGAAAGGACCAATGACTGACCGCAACACGAGACTCAGAGGCTTGAAAGAAGGATTTGCATCGGCTAGCACAAAGATGGCCTAGCAAATCAAAAGGTTTGAAGTGCCCCCCTTATCCCACCAGGTAACCAAAGTGCAACCTCCTGCACCACAATAGACCCCTCAATCTAGCCTATGACCATGGCCACGAAACATAGAAAGCAAAGTGAACCGTGTGTGCGTATAATAGTGCCACCAACACACCAACCAAAGACATATGGCCATAGCCACTAAAACCTACTACGCCACCCTTATATCAACCACCCCACCCACCCCATACAACCCCTCTTCTGATAGCATTCCATGACTATAGAGAACCCTCACACCACTCAAGAGACACTGATACATCACCACTTCCACACTAACCACTCACCCTTGCTCTTACCCAAAAGCCCTACCCTGAGTACAAGACGCACATCCCCGTTGAATAGAGACCACACACACTACAGCCCATACTGGACATAGACCCCTTCTACAGTGACCACACATACTATTTTCTTGACCTCATTGGTACAACGACCACACACCCACACACTCTCACTTTGATATATTTACCCACACTATTTTATCACTCCGTTTAAACAGTGACCACACACTCTGCAAGCCCAAAGACCCAGTAATACCTTACTAGCTCCCACCTTTTGCTCTTTCTTGTCACTACCTGTAAGAACCTGCAAAAGCCAATAGTAGCTAGACTCCTGCAGTGTTAGTAGGCATACATCCAATCACGAACTCAAAGCCTGCCCTCACACCCACCCAATCCACGGAAGCACTCTACCCGCTCCCTTCTTAGCCAGAACATCTGCTTCCCTATTCATATCTCTCGGCAGATGCTGAAACTCACATACCATGAAGCCCTTCGATAAACTACATATTCTACCTAAGACCTCCCTCACCTCCGGGGGCGGATCAACTGTATTATTGACAAAACTAACCACTAAACTAGAATCCGATAGCACCTTAAGATGATCGATATCTAGCCTCCTATTACTTCTTAAAACTAGCATCCCAAAAAACACCGCTTCCAACTCAGCTATTAAAGGAGTGCCCAACGATATGGATTTAGAGAAAGCCCCAATCACCGACCCACTTGAACCCTCCCTGAACACCCCTCCAATACCCGCTCTACCACTAGCAACTGACACTGAACCATCTATATACATGGATACATTCTGCACACTTGACCCGATAGCACCGTCACCATGCCCTGACATCAAGTTTTCTCCCCTCATCACCGCAACAGGCCTAATGCTCAAATCCAGGGTCGATCCTGCTACACTTGGCCACTTTGCAAAACACCACTGTCCAGCTCTTAGCCAGATCAAGTCAACCATACTTTCAACCCCCACTTGTTTGTTATTAAATACTACATTATTCCTCTCCGTCCAAATAGTCCACAGCGCACCATACATAACTAACATCCAAACTTTCCTAATCCACTTCCCATCACACAACCTAGACCATAACTCAATTAAACCTACTATGTTCCTAGGTGTTACCCAAGATATACCTACCCCACTCATCACTCTCGACCAAACCTTCCAAGACAAACTACAGTGCAACAACAAATGATTCGTTGACTCCTTACCCTCGTTACACAGCGGGCATACATCTTCATTTAGCCCCAAAACCCCTCTCCTGACTAATTCCGATCTGGTTGGGATACTGTTCCACGATGCTTGCCAAATAAAAAGACGGACCTTAGGTGAACCCCAGTACTCCCACACCTTTGCAACACCATACACCCCATCTTCCTCACTGTATTTATTCAACAAACTGCCTACAGAAAATTCACAGCTACTATCATACTTCCAAATTACCTTATCCTTCTGATGTTCTCGTGGGCACTGTGAGTTCAATACTCTCATAAATTCATTATATACCACAACCTCCCAGTCAAATACCTTTCTTCTCAATACTATTGTCCAAACCCAAGTCCCACCCCTCCACACCCCAAAGCTATTTACTTTACCTTCTTTTTTGACAGCTAGAGCAAATATTCTAGGAAACCTAACTCTCAACTCAGCTCCTCCACACCACCTATCATTCCAGAAATCAAAAGTATCCCCCCTGCCTAACTTGGCTACAAAGCCTTCACAAATTAAATCTCTAAACCTAGGCTCCGCATTACTCATCAAGACTATATTCCTCCATATCGTAGACACCTTCCTATCTGGAATCCTCAAACCACAATCCTTAAGATATGGGTCCCCATACTTACATCTAACTACCCTTTTCCACATTGAATTGTCCTCGTTCCAGTACCTCCATAACCACTTGGACAACAGTGCACGATTCTTCAACTTCAAATCCCCGATTCCCAAACCTCCATACTTCTTCGGTCTCTGAAATTTTTCCCAAGCCACCATACACAACCCTTTCTTGTCCTCCCCGCTGGGCCAGAAAAACTTCCTTCTTAGCTTCTCTAGCTCTTTGTAGACACCGGCCGGTACTTGGAATAGAGACATATAGTACATAGGTAAATTGTTTAGGACAGATTTAATCAGAGTGATCTTACCTGCCTTAGACAAAAACCTAGTTTTCCACATTTCTAACCTACTTCTCACTTTCTGTAACACCGGCTCCCAAAAGGCCACCTTCTTAGGGTTCCCACCGACTGGCATTCCTAAATATTGACAAGGTAACCTACTAGCCTGGCACCCTAACATTTCCCCTACCCTGTCCAATCTCTCCCCATCCACATTAACCCCATATACTACACACTTCCTTATGTTCAACTTCATTCCAGACATAAGGTAAAACATTTTTAGGACCCGGCACATATTTCTCAGCTGGCCAACATCCATCCTATTTATCAGCATGGTATCATCAGCAAACTGACTATGAGATAACTTCATGGAAAGTTGACCAGAAACTCTAACACCCTCAAAAAGTCCTAACTCCTAACTTCATAGGGAACCTACGTGACGGGGAACCATTCACTAACACAGATAAGGAGGAAATCCTAAGACACCCAAGGACCCAAGATATCCATTTCTTCCCAAAGTTCATCTCCTTCACCCTTATCAAATACTCCCATTCGATGGAATCATATGCTTTCTCAAAATCCAACTTCATTAGAACTCCCTCCTCTTTCCTAGATTTCATCTCCTGGATGATCTCCTCTACGATCATGACGCAATCCAATATTTGTCTGCCCTTGGTAAATGCAAACTGGTAATCCCCTAGGACTTCAAGAATAACAGCGCATAATCTCCTGGATAATAATTTCGTTATGATTTTATACACACTACCCACTAACGAGATCGGTCTAAACTCCTTGATAGTAGAAGGGGATTTGACCTTCGGAATAAGAGTTATAAAAGCCTCCCCTAATTCCTTAGGTAGGACCCCGTCCTCATAAAATTCCTCTAACAACTTGACTAACTCATCACCCACCAAATCCCAGTGCTCTTTAAAGAAGTGCATGTTAAAACCATCCGGACCAGGGGCCTTGTCCCCGTTGCAACTCCAGACAGCAAGTTTCACCTCTTCTTTCTCGAAACCTCTCTCTAACCAACTCGCACTCTCCGCTGATATTCTTTTAACTCCCAGACCCCTCGTATCTATACAACACCCCTTCTTATCAAAGTGCTTCTCAAAATAGTCCGCAATCCCTTCCTTGACTGAATAGGGATCCGATAGTGACCTTTCTTCAATATCAATAGAACTAACCTGGTTCCTCCTGCCTCTCACTCTAGACATAATGTGAACAAACCTAGAATTACAATCACCTTTCTGTAACCATAATAACCTTGACTTTTTCCTGGCCTGATCAAATTCTCTATGTCTCCAGTCCCACAACTTATCCTTCGCTTGCCTCCACCTCCTCCATAGTTCCTCGTCATTAGGGTTAGCTTCTCGTTGGGATTCTAACTCTACCATCAAACTCTCACAACTTTTAATTTTATCTGTCAAAGAACCTTTGTTGAACTTAAACTTCTTCTTTATAGCTATTTTGACAGATTTTAACCTCACTGCCAGATTGCTTGATCTACCGTCATCCCAAGCCTTCTGGACACATTCTCTGAATCCCTCCTCCTTAACCCACCAATTGAACAATCTAAATGGAGTAGGGCCCCAATCAACCTCGTTCATTCCTAACACCACTGGAAAGTGGTCAGAAACCCTATCCTCTGTCAACCATTGGAGGATAGACGGGACTATCTCCAATACTTCGGCATCAAACAGGAATTGATCTAACCTACTGGATACTAACTGCAACTGGTTGTTACTCCAAGTGAATTTCCCTTTACATAGAGGAAGATTCACCAAATGCTCACTTTCAATGAACTCACCAAACTCCCTCATACCACCATTGATGTAAACACACGAAGACCTTTCCTCTGGAATCACAATCTCATTCCAATCCCCACCTAGGACCCAACACACCCTATGCTTAGCTCTACCCTGTCTTAACTCCTCAAGCAGTAAATATCTCCTACCTCTATCATTAGGCGCATAGATATTACACAAAACTACCTCTACCTTTAAGGGCTTCCACATACCTTTTAAACACAGACTACTTTGACCTTTGAATACCTCTTTTAGGTCAAAGAAGCTCTTATCCCACAAAGTCATAACGCCCCCAGCCCTACCCGAAGCATTAACCCAATCCAACCCTACATCAACACCCTTCCACACGCTCTTCCTTATCTTATCACTATGTTTGATGATCTTAGTTTCTTGTAGGAAATTTTTTTTAGGATTGATGCTACGGATAACCCTAGCCACAGCTCTCCTCTTAGAACCCTTACCCACCCCGTTTACATTAAGTGACATAAACATCATAAACAATATAAAACTCAATTAACACAATGAATCAGGTAAGACTACATACCTTGGATGACGCACGCATCTTCTCTCAGACGCCTTTTCACCTCCTCCCGAGAAACTTGCAATTGAAAACCCATATCCGCAATTATTCCCAATATCCTCTCCGCTTGGTCGTCGGAGTACTCTTGTCTGCATTGCCCGCCCGAATCAATGTTCAACTCTTCGGTCCCAACATCCTTTCTCTTACCCTTACCTTTCGACGAACTCTTACTCACTTTACTCTTTTTTAATTTCCTAACGCGCCCCCCTTTTCTAGACATACGACGCTCAAACGCCAAATATATCCAATCCTCTATAGACAAATTCTTATCTTGTAAAAGCGCTTTCCTCTTCGCCTCAAAATCATCATCGGTCTCCATTTTCTCCGCTTCTATTTCCCCACACACCCTCTCACAATCTTCAAAAAGTTCATGAATTTGAACATTGACTAGGCCCTCTTCATAAATATTATTGACCTCAACCGACCCATCCATTTTTTCCTCTCCAACCTTTATATCCAACCCACAACACCTTTTACTACTACAAATAATATCCTGTCCAACACCACAACTCTTGTTGACTTCTTTTACATTTAATTCATGGTATTTTGATGGCCCACCACCAGATATGTCCATATTATTCAACTTATCTTTCTCATTTAATTCATGGTATTTTGATGGCCCACCACTAGATATGGAGCCTAATAAAGGCTTAAAAGTTTCAAAGATCCCTCCACCTATATCTCCACATCGTAGGCTACTTTCACCCAAAACATAATCATGGACCCCATCAACTTTTATCCCTTCATATACTCTGTCATCATCGAGACTTGTACAGCCCCCCTCATTAAATGCAACTTTACTTTTCCTAGACAAGGAACAATCATTTCCTTCCGTCAGCTCATCTTCCCTCGCCACCATGGAAACTTCGCCGGCAGCTCCAGAGCAACCCACGGCCGACCACTTCACCGGTGAGTCAAATCCCACTTTAACTCCATCGATCTCCTTGTATACTTCAGTTTCCTTCTCTACGTCGGTCATCATTACCTGTTGGTCGTTCACCATTTTTTCACCATCGTTCACCTGAACCTGATTTTCCGGTGAATAATGGTTCTCTACCTCCACCGTTTTTGTTCTTCCCCTATTAATTGAAACCGGCGATGACACACTATTATCCCGTAAGTCATCTTCGCTGCACTCAGAGCTTGACGAGGACACAGTCGGTAAAAACCCAGAAGCTCCATCATCGAATGTAAAGATTCTAAACATTTTGTTGTCTATCTCAACATCTACAAACAACGGCAATTCGGCTCTGGATGTTCTGATCAGAATTCTGGCCACATCCAATCTACGTTTTTCTCGTGTATTTTTGTCGACCATAATAAACGACCCCCATAGATTAACCAAACTTTCAAAAAAACGAATGTTATAAGCGTGAAGTGGGACACATTCAACCCGTACCCACTTCAAGATGGTACCATCTACATCTTCATCAGACCAAGGCTTTACCCATTCAAAAATCTCCCCCACCTGCTTGCTATCTGTAACGGCCATATCGATAAACTCAGTCATCTTTTTGCTATTCTTAAATGTTAACAAGAAGAGCCTGCCCCCCATAGTTCTAGGCATAAAACCGAATCTATTAGCCAAATCTAAGACTTTCTCCATAACATCCGCCACCCCCATAACACCTGTTAATAAAGATTCCTCAATCCCAACCACTGCTGACCTTTGTAGCCATTGGTTTTCATCTTCCTCGGTTGAGAATATAAAGCTTGAACTAACTGACTTTGGTTTTCTTTTACTAACCTGACGATTCACTAGAACGCTACGATCTTCCAAACCCGGAGCATTCATCTTCTTATCATTTCCAAAAGCATCTTTGTGACCTAACAACGCATCCTTGAATGTCACGCCATACCTCCTGATCGCTAGGGATCTTATGTTCAAATTATTACGCATGCTGTTACGATAAGGTACACGATCGTTACTTTGCCCAGGTATTCGTTTTCTTTCTATGGCTTTGCCAATGACCGCTTTGAGATCTCCGAAGAACTTGGTTGATAACCTTTTCAGTCTCTCTTCTTCTCTTCCGTCTCTCCGGAATCGCACAAAACCGTATCTTTTACCTTGGCGATTTGGGATTCTTGATAAATACACATCACATAGATCTCCTTCTTGTTTCATTGCATTCCACATGTCCCTCGCTTCCCATCTACTCGGAAAATTCGAGACATAAATTGAGTAGCAAAAATCATTACCCATGTTCTTCCTGCCCTGAACTTCATTACGTTTCTGAGTACCGAACCTCCATCGACTGTTGAATACACTATTAGTGTCCCTTCCCCGCTGCTTCGATGTTGATCCTTGCCTGACATTCTTTTCCGGTGATGTACCATTCCCCCGCCACTCACTCACTCCTCTCATTACGTACACCCAGTAATCTTCATATTCTATTCATGCATAGTCGGTTTTTCTTCACATCTAATCCTTATCTACGTACACTCGTAGTTATTACTTGATAATCATATTCTAACATCTATCTAGTATCCCATTTTGTTAGATTAAGAGTTCAAATATAGAAAGAGAGAGAGAAATTTGTTAATTTGGGCCCGCAATTTCTAATCCCTTTCCCATCTTCATCACACATTCACACTCGCCGTCTAACTACACCTCTAAGAGTGGTAGGAGTAGGAGGGGTGTCACTCCATGATAGGGGTGAGCATTTAGACAGGATAATTGAACCGAATCGAAAACCGACTAGAACCGAACCGAACCAACACCGTATATAATCTTCGGTTCGGTTTTCGGTTTTGTAATTTCATCATTTTCGGTTTCAGTTCACTCAGTTTCAGTTTACTTTTTTAGGTTTAATTAATATTTAATATGATTAAGCATATACGTATTCTCTCCTAAAATTTTATAAATCACCTCCTAATTAGTAATTTAATTAATATGAAATTCAAATGTACGCAACTTTGGTGCATAATATGCATCCATTAACTTGTAATTCTCCATATCTATGGAAGATGAACCGGTGTCACAGAGGTCAACGGAATGTTAATTACATCTCCCGTCAATCACTAACTGCTACTTAATTATCTTTATATTATATACTACATTTATGTTTCTCTCTCTTAAAATTATTAAGACTACTTAAATTGAAGTAGTTAAAATAATATGCACAATGTACAACCTTCAAGTTATTTAGACTACTTTAATTCACACCTTTTTTTATCTAAATTAATCTAATTCACTCAATATTTAACTATTTGACTCTCCAAATTTACTTTAACTTTTATATATTTAAAATATTATCTTCCACTAACACACTCTCTTTTACAAACACAATTTTATCCCCACTCACATCAACATAATTTTCAAAATCTTATTAACTTCTCTCACCTTATTGCATAAATATAAATCTTTTTTCTTATTTTAATGTTTTTTAGAATTTATTTTTAAAATTAATAAAATAGTTGATGCACATATAAGAAATTTTGAAAAAAACGAACATGTTGCCGAAAACTTTTTCGTGAAATTGAATTACGCGAATAACATGTCACTACATTCTTGAAAACGACATGTTGCAAAATTGAAACTATTCCCGCCACAGCATTGCGCGGGTACGCTGCTAGTAATACATTATATATATAAACTTAAAATATATAGTACCTAAAAGATATTACCTGTGGGTGAATATGATTTATTTCTCGTGTTCTACATCTTTAACTCGAGCCTTTAGGCAGTGCTAATAACATCATTGCTACTTACTACCACAATGAATGTAAGCATAATCTATATCCAATTAATTGTCTTAATTTGTTGCTAGGACCATACATAAGACTACAAAAAAAAGGTTGATATCTTGTAATGCCTGCACACACACGATTGTAGTTTAAAGACATATAAGCAAGGACACTAATGTTTTTGTGATTTTTTTGAAAATCAAATTAAATTTAAAAATCATGTAGAAATGCCTCCACCTCATTTCAATTTTTTTGTTGATGGAGAAGCCATAGCTAATGTAGAAATGCCCAAAGCCTGTGTTCTTAGTCATTCTTTACTAAAACTAAATTTTGATCCTTATTGGTCCTAATTCGGTTCTAGGAGCGAAATCCTGAATCGAGACTGAGAGTAAACCGGAACCGTATAGATACAGTTGGTTCGGTTTGAAAAATAACACATTTTCGGTTTCGGTGCATATCGGTTCGGTCCGGTTCCCGGACCACGCTCACTCCTACGTCCATGATTACACTTAATAGAGTTTGGGGGTTGGATACCACATAAGAGGTGGTTAACATGATTACACTTAATAGAGTTAGGGGGTTGGATACCACATAAGAGGTGGTTAACCATTTGTCTTTTTTTTCTTTATATAATTTTTTATTAACTAGTGTGAGGTGGACCGTAGAATTTTTTGTGGTAAAAAGTAATAACTACAAGACTGAATAATGAATTGAGTGATAGAAAAATAAACTAATATAATAATATGATAGGTCTCATAAAATAATAGAAGATAAACATTTCTAACACCTAAGTAGTAAGTTCACCCCTCCCATCTCTCACCCACTCTCGTATATTCTTTTTTTTTTTTAAAAGCTCTCGTATATTCTTATTTCTTAAGTAGAAAGGGTACTGCGTTCACTTGACCACGGTGTGAATACCATAAGCCTAGTTTGATTTTTACGTTTCTACCCGCATTTAATGAAAATGTCAACTATTAACAACAAAATATGTTTAGTATGAATAGGTAAAAAATAGACATTGTTAGAAAACCATAGAAAATCACTTATTTTCATAAAAATGAAGTTAACACGTCATTATGAGGTATGAAATTGTCATCATGCAAGTGGATGCATGATTAAATACGTAAAGAAAGTCGAGAAAAATTACATCACAACTCCTTAGATATATAATTGTTGGAATGAGAGATGATATATCCACTTATAAAGTTCATTTATCCACTACAAACTCATGTTTCACTAACTTCTAACATAGCTTCAAAGGTGTTATACCTATAGTGGATGAATCAAATTTATAAGTGGAAGAATCAACTTCTTTGTTGGAATAGGTAATGACATGAAGAGAAGTTTTACACTATATTCATAATTTATTTTATATTGATAGTATAAGTTTTAAAATAAAAGAGTAAGATAAAAAAAATATGAGAGAAGTAGAAAGATAAATTAGAAATATTTTATAATTAATATTAGCAAATATAATTTTCCTAACATTAGCATGTATTGAATCAAAACAATTAGTCTTTGATGTAACAACTATTAAATTACAAATTCATGCGTTTTACTTTTGGTTAAAATTATTAATTTGATCTCTCATTATTATGGGCCTATTCCTTTAACTCAGTTTTCTTGCATGATGTATTGTTTACTTTTTCACGTGAAATTACTAAAATATTGTTAACCTTTTATATATTAACATATATTTATTTTAGAATAACATTTAACGATTAAGTAACTATTTAATTAGGTTTACTTTTAATTAATTTTGGAAAAACATTTAAAGATTAAACAAGCAACAAACTTAATCCTTTCTTCGAAAGCTAGTTTCACTGATTTATTGTCACCATTTTCGACCACTCTCAGATTGTAAGTTAATTCAAACACTCTTAAGATTACGTAAATCTCTTAAAAAAGGTAAATCGATGTCGACTACAAAATCTTTTTTTTTAATAATATATAGATTTTTTAAATTAATAATGAAGGGATTTTAATTAAATAAAAAGAAGAAGAAAGATAACACGGTTGGAGTAAAACACCAATTGCAAGAAAGAAAGACACATGACTAGTTGAGTAGCAAGTAGCATGAAAGGACCACGTCAAGTTGAGAAGGTCACAAGATAACAGCCAATTTTTACAATGGCGGTGACGTGTCGACCTCTTTTTCTTTTATTTTGAATTTTTGTGGACCCACGTTTCCATGTCGGCGTCCCCACGCACCAACGTGTCTTCAAATACTGCCAAAATTCTACTTTTTTGGTTTAGCTAATTTTCTTTACCCTTTGAAACTATTGAAATTACGCTTTCCTAGTTTTCTTATTCTTAGCCCGTCCGTTGCGCCAAACCCGATCTCCTTCGGCTTGCTTGGGTTCACTCGTGAACATTTTTACGGGTTGATTAAATCGATTGAACCTACATGCATTTTCTTACTTTATCTTTTTTGTTTTTTATCAACTGCTATTTTCGAAGTAATAAAATATTTTTTTAACAACGGCTAAATGACAGTTTAATGCATATACAAACATATTCACAATATAAACTTCTTTCTTCTCTAATTTATTTACTTCTTTCAAATATTATTTTTTGTTTTACAAAATATGGAATCACAACCATATGTTTTATCGAGTGGTTCGTCGGATTCCGTACCAGCTTCGGCAAAAAGAAGAATTTTTTTGTGGGAATGGTTCGAGAGGCAGCAAACCTACTCTTTGATAGCACTGCGGAGTCGTCAACCAAAATCATAAGTGGAAACATAGAAAGAGGTCGGGTGGCTGCAAATGAGCGGTTGTTAAATGACTATTTTTGCGATATCCCTGTTTATCCAGCGGAGATATTTAGACGGTATTTTCGTATGAGCAGACAACTATTCGAACGAATAGTTGACGATCTATAAGTAGAGTACGCAAATTTTAGAGAGCATTGGGATGCTAGAGGAAAAAATGATATTTCTTCGATACAAAAGTGTATTTACGCTATTCGGTAATTGGCGTACATGGAAGCCGCCGACTCACTTGATGAGTATTTGAGGATGGGAGATAAAACAACACAACATTGCCTACACAGTTTCTGTAGAGGTATTATTATGCTTTATGGTAAAGCTTATTACGGAAACCTACTTATATCGATATTCAGTAGTTATAATAATAATACCTTATTTTTTCATGAAATGTTTATCTTGCCAACCAAACGCTACTAAAAGGTTTTCTTGGATTCATATTTGGTGAAGACAAAATGAAGGCTTGTATGATTGTTAACAACTAGCATCGGATTAACGATGTAAGACGTGTTTGTGTTACGAGGCTATAGAGGCGATCTCTCTTAGTCACTTATTGTTTAAACAACTTTATTGGTTAATTTGATTGATTTTGTTGGAACCTAGAGGGGGGTGAATAGATTCTTTAACTTAGTTTACCAATTTTTACACTTATAAAAATTATAAGCTGTGTTAAAAAGATTTTTCTTGAAGTTTATAACACAACAAATATATATACTTGAAATAAAGAGAGTAAGGGTAGAGAGATATCACCAATTAGAAGACAAGAGATTTATAATGGTTCATGCAAGTGTTAACAAACTTGCACTACATCCACTCATTGGTCTCACCCACCAAGAGTTTGCTCCACTAGCTTCTCTCTTTGAAGGTAGAGATAAACGTTTTACACTTCTCTTTTTCACTTGCAAGAATTAACACTTCAAACTTGCAAGTAAGGTAAAGATAACCTTGCTTCACTCTAATTCTATAGACTAGAGTTGATTCTCACTTCACTCTAATTTGAAAGGCTAGAGTTGATCCTTACTTCTCTCTAATTCTAAAGGTTAGAGATGATCCTTACTTCACTCTAATTTGAAAGGCTAGAGTTGATCCTTACACTATTACAAAATATATGGAAAGTAGAAATGTTTGAACTTTGATGGTTTTCACTCTTGCTTTGATCTTGATCTTGAAAGATTGAATAATATCAAAGTATATGTGCTTACAAGATCTTGTATGTATTCTCCATATTTCAGATTGCAAGAGCTTAGTGAAATCACAAGACTTGAGTTGGTTTAAATAAGGAAAAAGGTGAAAGTTCAAAAAGTGTCCAGACAATCCACGGTCGATCCACGGTCGACCGTGGCTTCGACCGTCGGCCTGCTGGAACTTTTTGAGTCTTTCAAATATAGATGTTGGCCTTTTACCAAAACCACACACAACTCATTTTTACCATTAAAATGCATTGAAAAGGAGTCCTAGAAAAGTTGGGTTGGTGTCATACTTCTTATGTTTGAATTTAAACACCAAATAGGAAGTTTAGAAGCCAAATGCATAAAGCATGTTGGACTTTTACTTCTTTCAAAGATTCATTTTCCTAAATTTGGTGTTGTATTGTTTCATAGGAAGATTGTGTTTAGTATTTGCCAAAATAAGAAGTCTTGTACTTATTTAACCAAACTTGTGATTTTTATAAAAAGTTTGTTAATTTTTATAGAAGTTTTTATAAAAATAATTTTATAAAAACATAAACTTGTTTAATTGTAAGCTCATATATTTCAAACTCTTGTTTGTAGATATCTTCGTCATTGGCTTTGAAGATTTCATCTTCATTTGTTGAGTACGAGTTCGGTTGACTTCAAGAAGAACAAGTTGTGGGCTGTGCAGTGACGGTTGATTCACGGTCGACCGTGATATCGACCGTGAAGGTTGAGTGTTTGCTTTTATCTTGTTTTCTTCTTTTCTTGTTGAATTGAAGTCTTCAATTATGTGTTCTTCACTTGATCATTAATTTTGGGTTTGTTGATCTTTAAAGAATGTAGCGTATGAACATATGAATAAATTTGATAAGCAATAATATTACTTGTTCATATTTTTATCATCATCAAAATAAGGAGTGCATTTCTTAATGTGTGACCATGTATGCACTAACAGATTCATTGGGATCCATGACTTTATGAAAACTGACATATACATATATGCTCATACTTTAGTTACCTTATTGTTATTATTAACTTTTTGAGACAAGAATTGCTTCTTGGTGCCACCGATGTCTCTAAGATGTCTTTAAATACTCAGAGTCCGTTTAGTTCACGAAATGAATATGAAAGAGTTGAAATTTGACCAAAGAATTTGAATTCTTTGAAATTGGAATCCGTAAAATCTATATCTTGTTTAGTTAGTAAAACTAAAATTAAATCCAACCAAAAATAAATTATTCAATACATATAAACCAAAATAGATTATACTATCAACCGTACACCACCCCCTACCCCTTCCACCACCCACCACCCCTACGGCCCTACGGCCCTACGGCCCTACGACCTTACGACCCTGACCCCCTTCCACCGTCACCATACCTCCTCTACCAGCTTACCCGACCTATGCTTACTCACTCTACCCTACCCCCACCCTACATACCCTACTCCCACCACCTACACGACTACACCCACCCTAAGCCACCCTACCCCACCTTACACCTTACTTATAATATCTACTCTACCCCTCCCTATCCTCCACCACTCCACCTTACCCCAACACACCGACCCTACCACTTTACCCTACTATCCACAATCCACCTTTGCACCACCTTACCTACCTATTATACCCACCTCTACTCTATCAACCCAACCTACCTATTATACCTACACCTACTCTACCTTGCTTACTCTACCTCACCCCTACCTACACACCCACCCCACCATATGTTAAGGTGGGGGTATGGTGAATAAATATGGAGTTGGATAGGGGTGGAGTGGTTAGGATTATGTAGAGTTAGGGTAGGGAAAGATGTCATACGATAGGTTGAAGTAGGTATGATGTCATGGGGTAGGGGATGGGGTGAGTAAGGTGTCATAGAGCAGTGTAGGGTGAAGTAGGTAGGATGAGGTGGGGTGAGGCCAATAAATGGTGGAGTAGGGTGAGGTGAGGTAGGAAAGGAGTAAAAATTATATATTTGTAACACACATCGAACTAAAGAAAAACAATGTAAATATATTCAATACTAATCTCAAAGTGTAAAGATATTGTCGTAAAAGAAGTCCACATTCACGTCAACTATAAACCCTGTTCTCGAGTTTTTATAGTAAAATAAAGGAAATGATATGAAAAACAAAAAGGAAAAGTTATGTTTTCGAGTTTCATTTAACGAATGAGGGGGGAAAGGGAGGGAGGGATTTGGAGGAGAAATGTCTCAATATTTATGCTCTCAACGATGAGAAGGTGTGGAACGAAAAGATAACATTTCGCTTATTTTATTCTATTTTATAAACTCAAAAGCAGACCAATAGAATACAAGTGCAACTGTAATTATTTTATTTTAACGATCATGGTATTATAAATGTGACTGATCAATCCTATACCAAATATGATAATCCAAGTTAATAATTTTATATGTTTCATAATATTTGTTTCAAAAAAGAAATCTTGACAAAATAACCTTAATTTTTAGCATGTAATGATACTTTTTTTAATAACAAATTGAAAATTATAATATCTTTTTATGCAAAATTGAAATTAACAATCTTTTTTTATAAAAAGTTAAAATTTATAATTTTTCTCGACAAAAAATTATATGTTATCTGTATTGATAAATTTTGATATATGTGTTATATTTTTTCAATCATTTATCCTTTATTTTATTGATAGAACTTCCATAGTTATATGTGAGTCATATATTTCTAGAATGAGAAGGTTTTTGGGGTACCGTATTCTACTTGCAGTGGACAACTAGTTTGGTTGATGTCACAAGGCAATATGACTTGTTAGTCAGCTTTCATATGACCTTTTCGTATTTAATGCATCTGCATATCCTCTATAAATAATTATCCATCTTATAAAACAAAATAATATGTTACATGACATAGTAAAATTATGTTAATAATAGAAAATTAGAGATCAAATTTGGCCAATTTTTAAAGACAAATTGAATAAAAAAAGACCTGGCCCTTTTACAAATTCTTATTTTAGGTATTCAATTTTAATTTTCCTGATGTAAGGTACTGATATATATTTTATTCAAAACAAGAAAATTTATGTGTCGTTACTAGGTTATTTGTCCGGTTATCATCCCAGATAGTGATCATGTAGTTGCCAAAAAAGAAGAAAAGGGCTGCTTAGTTATAAGAAAATTAGGGTGGCAGTTGATTAGAGATCTCCATTGAGTTATTCCTATTCATCATTGCACTACCTATTTTAAAATAACTAGTTTATTGACCCGTGTATGCACGAGTATTTTGGAAGTGTATTTGAGATATTAAAATTTTTAAATAAAAATAATACAGTAAATGAAATATCACCTTTATGATGAGAATATACTAATTCAAAAAAGTGTCATATTACATTACAATAAAATTTATACCAAAACGTAGATAAAAATGAGACGGTCATAAATATGTAATTATTTTTTCTCTAAACAAAATATTTCACAAGATACTAAACATAATTTATAAACAACTTATAATTAATTACATTATTATAAATTTTTTATAAAACTCCTTCACATTTTCTTAAAACCCCCTCATATGTTTTATAAAACCCACTCATAATTTTTATCCAACCTCCTCCCAATAGATTTAAAATTGAATTCAAATTACTCATATCCACGATTTTTAATCTTTCCAAAATTATTTTGAGAATTGAATAATTTTGAAATTGAAGATTATGATTAGTTGATTAAGACTCAATTTATGATTATTTTTGAAAATTTTGCATGCCTTATATATAGATATATAAATAACTTGTCCAAAACAAGGATGTCATGAGTTGTGATGTTTTTAGGGATGCCGTTGATTGGAGACATCAATCGACTGATTTCTGCATCGCACTACTGGTCCCAAATAGTGATCATGGTGTTGCCAAAACTTGCTTCAAGCTTTGTTTAAGGTGATTAATTCGATGTCGCAAATTTGATTTGTCATTCTGAATTCGGTCTATCATGGATATCTATTTCGTTGCCGGTTGTATATTGTCAAGTGTCTTTTAGGCCTTTGTAGCTATACTTTTTTGGGCAGTTTTTTGTTCACTTTTCTTGATCATGATATGCTAAAATGATTGTATCAGGCCGGAGTATATTTTGCTCCTTGCATAATAGTGTTGGATCATGATTTAGTTAGTTTTAAAAAAAATTATCTTTATTAAAAAACAAGAGAAATTTCAAGTTCGTTAAACAAAATTATAATAAAGTATGTTCATTATTATATAACAAGGTCGAATACCCGCGCTTCGCTGCGGGGTTTTCAAGTGTATTATTTTTATTATATAGATAGGTACTTATCCGCTAGCCTTCTAAACAAAATAAGTCAAAGATGTTTTAGTTACTACAAACGTCTTCTATTACAAGAGTTTCAACATTAAAAGTGAGACATATTAGTAGTTTACAAATATCTTACTACAAGTCATTTTTCCGGGAAAAAGGGGGCAAACACCAGCCCAAATGGTAAGTTCCGGCATACCCCATAAAAATAGGTCAAAAAATATTTTAGTAGACGATATAAGAAAGAATTTTTTAGTATTACGATTTTTAGAAAATTATTTTTTAGATTAATATCATATTTTGATAATTTTTATATTATAAAAATGAGACGATCACAAATATATTTATATTTATAGAAAACATTATGTGTTTAAAGTTGTAAATGGAAAATAGATAAGATATAGTTAATTAAAAAATTTAATAAAATAAGTTAAGGCTGGAAGGGAATAAAACAACTAAAAATGAGAGGTGGTAAGGCTGGAATGAAAAAAGCAACTTAAAATGCAATAGTGAGGAGTTGAACCCCTGACCCTCGGTATAAACAGCAGGCATTTAACCACTCCGCTACATTAACTTAGGTGTGTGTATTTGCACCAAAACATATATAACATATTATGTTCATAACTTCCTGATAAATGTTATTATATATAATTTGCACCTCAATTAAGGGGGTGTTTGGCCTAAGTTCTTTATACACTTATTTTTCCGGTTTATATTTTATAAACTTATTTTTTTCAGTGACTTGCAGACTTATTATGATTTTAAAAAAATAAACTAAATTTATAACAATAATAATACGTTAAAAAAACAGTAAAAATAAGCTAAATAAACACCCTTTAAATAGTGATACACCAACGCAGCACAAATTTTCAAAAGTTCACATTTCAATAACTATTTTTTTATCTTATTGTGATACACCAAGACACGGAGTAGGTGCTTTATTTTTTTGCTTCGACTCTGATGCAGAAGAAAATGACTTATCAACCAACAAATAAATGGCAAAAGTTAGTGTACGGATGAAGAGGCCCGCACGGAGACTCCTTAGATTGTGGGTGAAGACTGAACACAGTAAACTTCGGGTAATATACGGGGTGAAATTCAAAAAAGATATATTTTTACCAATTACCACTTTTGACTCTTAGTTGATCCTCTTATTTGCTGACATGGGTAGGAAGATAGAGGCAGAAGATATATCACCTCTCGGATGAAATTTATCATCACAATCATTAGGCTTTTTTTCCCTCTATTACATCACATTTCACGCCGTGTTATAATACCAACTGAATCGTGATCATAAATGTGAAATTGTTGAGGTGAGTACTTTCACATTCAGATTATGCGAGATGTGTCTTTGTATTTTTATTTTCTCAGTATGATAGTTTTTCCACTTGTCTAAAGTTAGTTAATGTACTTGGCTAAAAAATAGAGGACCTACGTGAGTGTTTTGAAATAGGGATAAGTAGGGATTTAATGTGATGACTAGGTGATGAAAAAGAGATGTTACATACATAATGTAGTATTGTTATACAATACCATCTCTTATTCCATTATACCAATCACACTTACCAACTAAATAATTTTATACAAATTAAGAAAATGAAATAAAAGGGCTTGTGTACACAACATGATGGAGATGACTACGGGACAATCATGCTAGCTCCTACCCGAACTATTAGATAATGATATTTTGAATTAGTATAAGATGATCTAACCTTGTTATATTGATGGGTTAGAGACCATTCAGGTTTCTCATTATTCCTTATATTTTATAAATATAACACAAAATAGTTACGAAGATTTCCATTAGTTTACATGATATTATAGTTTAATATTTTAGTGATATATTCTCTCTCTCCTTTCTATTATCTCTTTATCGCTGTCACCATTGAATTTCGGTTGTCTGCCACTGTGTTTCTTCTCTTATTCTTCTTTAACCTCTTGTACTGCCCCGATAACTCATTATAAATAAAAATAGATTAGTCAATTTTTTGTTGTTATACCATGAGCTACAACTATAGTGGCGACATAGTTGTATGAAAATGTTGTCATAGCTCTTGTCATCCTTGTTGCATTTCTAGTCGCCGCTTTGGTTGCTAGTACATCATCATCTTGCTGCTACGGAGTTATCTTTTATAGAAATATATATATATATATATATATATATATATATATATATATATATATATATATATATATATATATATCCTTTTTTTGTTTCTATTGTGTCTTTTATTTCTATTTTATTTGTAGTTTTTGCTTAAGTATAACTGTCTGATCGTTTACCATTCTCATTGCGGGAGAATAATAATATTAGGAGTTTAATATATTATGAAATGACCTAGATTGTATTATAAGCTAGGTCTCGTTAGAGTTTCTCATGTCTTGCTTGTGTTATATGAAATAGCAAACAAGATAAATACATAATACCTATAAAAGTTATTATTATTCATACACGTCTCCCATTCGATCCCCCTCCCCCATCCCCTCTTTTAAAGGAGTAATATTAAATCTTTTTAAAAAGTGTCCTCACAATACTTATTGTTCTGTTACCTCTTTTGCAAGTTGTAATTTTTAATATATATCACATCATAGTCACACACTCACATTAAATCCGTAAACTTATCTTTTAACCCTAAAGATTAGGGTAGATTGACCTTTCTAAACTTTAATTTACACTTTAAGTTAGTGCATTACATATGTCAATTATCCAGTGTGTAGGTCAGGGGTGGCAATTGTAACACTGTACTTTTTTTTAAACATATAATTAAATCGCATGCGGAAGCTAAATACATATAATTAACTTAATTACATAATAGATACAAAAGATTATCTTGTTTTATACATCAAAACTTTTACAGTGTTAATCCAAAAACAGGCTCTTATCAAAAACTTGACATCAGAGTACGGTCTGTCCATATTCCCAGTCCAAGCTTCAAAGCTCACCGGAGGTAATCTACAAAACAGTCTAGTGGGGAATTAGCACAAAGCTAAGTGAGGTAACCAATATCTAATCAAATACAAGGCAAACATGTCTAAACCAAATAGCTCATGAATCCCAGGAGAACCGGCGGTGTTGCAAGCACCTACAACCAAGGTTGGCCAAAACCAAGGTTTACCGATAACCTTGCTAAAATGGATAACAATACCAGCTTTCTTGGGTACAACAGATGCACCACAAGATCTGATACGGTAAATCCCCCAAGCAATGGTTCAGACTAAACTGATCTCCAAATAACATGTATATACAATCCAAACAAGAGCATTCCAAATAGGATATCAAATCCTGTATATCAAAAGATATAAACCCACTCACCAAAGTCTTCAAAGATATGAAGCACACTCAAGTGACTAACTCACTGAGTCTTCTCAGTTTCTGAGATTGAAGTAACCCAAGTCAGTATTCAAATTATAATACTGATCCAAAATAGATATCATATCTTATCATGTAAATCATGTATGTACACAATTGCATATATACATATTCATCATACTATAATCTCAAAGATATACAAATCATTGAATCCGGTTGAATCCAAATCCGATCGAATGGAAATCCGAGTAAAGGTGTAAATCCGATAATACCAAATCCGATAATGTCCAAATCCGATGGAATCATAACTCAAATCCGAGCATAGGCACAATCCGAGCAAATGATCCAATTCCGATAGAATCCAAATCCAAATCCGAGTAAATATACAATCCGAGTAAATATACAATCCAAGTAAATATACAATTCGAGTAAATATACAATCCGAGTAAATATACAATCCGAGGGAAAAGTTAAGGCATTACATAGAAGTTTAGTCGGATTCCGACACATCCCAAATCCGATAAAAGTGTTAGGAAAATCCATAAGTGTTTTAGTCGGATTTCATCCAATTCCGACTGTTTCTGTCGGATTTCACCAATTCCGAGTGATTCATTCCCTAAATCCGATAAATTCATATGTTCTTCCCCAATTTCAGTTTCTAACACAATTCAACACTGATTTCTAACATGTTAATATTCTATGTTTCCAGTAATCATTCTAATCTCATAAAGATCATATAACAAACATAAAATCTAGCATGCATACAACCTAACTCATCAATTCATTAGCATGCATCAATCGGAATTCATATTTATCATACAACATCCGAAATAATTAATCAATTTAACAATTTGAATCCAGAATGCTAACCTCAACAATGAGACGATTTCAGTAATTTAATTGCATGCAAGTCTTAAGATCAATTGTTTGATTCTTGTTCTTCTTTTCTTCTTACGGCCGAGAGCAAATGTTTACACACACACACTTTGGTAATTTGTTGTTAATTGCATGCAATGGGATGGGGTGATGACTAACTCACCAAACCGGCCACCTCACCCCCCACTAACACAATATTAATTAACAATTAATTTTAATTAAACCAATTAATCAACATATCACATTTAAATCAATTAATCCACATAATTAATTTAAATCCCAAATCTAAACTTGATTAATTACCTTAATCCTACTAGGTGTAACGACCTGAATTTCGGAGTAATTTGTATAATGTATACATATATTCTCGGTTAGTCTTAGTAGGATAAATTATACGACGACTGAGGAATTAATTAATATTGTTGAGCTGTTAGAGAGACGGTAAGTGAGTTATATGACTTTATGTACAATTAGTGTGTGATGGACACAAAATATTGAAAGAAAAAGAATAGGGACTTAGGGGTTATTAAGGGAAACATTAAGGATTAAGAGGGGATTAAAGGATTAATATCAATTAGGGTTTTAATCATGTTTTGGCAGCCCATATGTTGTTCACGGCAGTTCTTGAAGGTCTCGCACTGTCTCTCTCGATTGGCTAAAAAGTAAACAAGGAATCATGGTGTTTACGTGAAGGTATTCAATCAAGCATGTATCTTTAATCCTTATCTATGTGTTCTATGTGATTTGTGTTTGATTTTGAGGATTTAATCCCGATTTTGGGGGCTGTGAATCGATGAAACAGAAGTGTCATAGGAGTTCAATGGGTACTACGAAACTGTCGAATTTATGTGGGATTGTAGTGCTAATATTGATCGAAAGGGGGCTGTTCTTCGAGCGGCAATTTGAGGTGTTGCAGGGGTTAACGACGGCAGCAAACAGAGGGTAGAAGAAGGCTCGATTTCATCTCCACTTTGGGAAGTAAACCATCAGGTAAACATCCTTAATCCTTAAAGTATATGTTTCTTTCAATCACCGATGGTATTTGCGGGATTGTAGGAAGATGTTTAAGATTTAGATTGAATTGGATTATGAAGGCAATAATTAAGTGTTTTTGGGATGGTGCCTGCTGTCGACAGCCACTGGAAGTGGCAATTGTATGGAGTTAAAAATGTAATCCTTTGTTCTTTATTAATATACACATTCCATGTGATAGCTTAAGTTAAGAATTAATTTTATTAGGGGCAAAATAAGATTTGAGTTCATAAGCATGTCAATTGCGATTGTGTTAAAGATAGAATTTAGATTAATAAATTGTTAAAGGGAGATGGTAATTTGAGGGTCTGATGCATTGCGATTTATGTAGGGTATAAAAGTAGTTACTCTATTATTTAAAGATGATACGTTAACTACAATTCTATCATGAGAAGTGAACTACGATTGAGTTTAGTGGTCCTGCAATCTGATTAGTGTTTTGATTAAATTAGATTTACTGTTAGCCGTAATGGTTTAGCACAATTGAATTGAGAATTTAATTAGAATTAGAATTTATTTCTTAATTGTATCTCGTTTTCGGTTTCGTTATTCGCTACTTGATAGGACTTCTTGTTTTTTTTAGGTGGCTCGTTAACTTCTCGCTTTGTTACTTGGCTTCTACTTTGGGACTCCAGGTGAGTTCAATAGCTTTTCAAAACCGAGTACAAAGACAAAACCATTTTTCTAAGGGATTTGATTAATTTAACTTGATTGATTGTTTGATGACTACTTGACTACATGATTTGCGTTACTTGATATAATATGCATGCTTACATGATTTGATTAATTATTTAAGATTATAATATGCATGCTTGAACTTAGAGGGCGGGGGTAGATACCTTAAATGCTCTTTATAATCACGGGCCTAGTAGGAACCTAAACCTTCTAGGATAAAGTGCTAGCCAATATGAGTCACCGTGTTTTCTAGATAGCTCGTGTGGCACATGGTATGCGGTACCTCGATATTCGTGTACTGGAGTGATGTGTGACCAAGAGGTTGGGTCATATGCAGAACATCACGAGTGTGTGAGGAGGAGAAGGACGGTTGCCTCCGATTGTACTTGCACACTAAACGACAATGCGTGGTATCGAACCTCGCATAGTCAGTAGTGAAAGCGGAGATACTCTCGGGATTTATGTTTCGGGTGGGGGTCGCAACCCACTTGGTGCATAGGTTGGCTCCGATTGTACTTGCACACTAAACGACAATGCGTGGTATCGAACCTCGCATAGTCAGTAGCGAAAGCGGAGATACTCTCGGGATTTATGTTTCGGGTGGGGGTCGCGACCCACTTGGTGCATAGGTTGGCCGGGCACGTGAGTAGTGAATTTTTGGGGTTTCCTTGTGGGTTTAGACTTTAGAGTAGGAACACCTTCTCGATATATGATACGATACATGATATGATTACGATTATGATTTGTGATTATGATATGACTATATGATGACCATGATTGTTATGATTAATATTTGACCCAGTATGTGTTATATGAGTTCGGTTGCGGGTTCGGGTCAAATATACGTTGGGTCGGGTGTGGGTAATTATTTATTATCATATTCGATCTAAACTACTATTTTATGGTTTCGTATCCTAACTCCTATTGACTCACGAGGCGTAAGCTGACACTTGTTTCTTGAAATGTGTCTTGTACTCGTGCAGGCGGCTTAGGTGTTCGTGCTTGTGAGAGGGGTTGCTTGGGTAGTTGAGTACTAGATATGATACCATTTGGGCATTCGTTAATTATTTAATTAACTTGATTGATTTAGAAAAAGAATTTTGATTATGAGTTTCGATAGTGACACTGTGGTTTAAACGGTTTCACATGAGTTGTACTTAAATATTGAGATTTCCGTTGCTAATGATTAGTTAATTATAAAAAAAAAGTTAGTTGAGGATTTTGAAAATCACGGTGTTACACTAGGCCGGGTAAGAGGGTGTTACAGCAATAATGTTGTCATTGCTTCTTATCGGGGAAAAGAAGTTCACGACCCGTGGCCTTCTACCTCGATGCTTCCCCAGGTGGGGGTGTCAGTAAAACATGACCCGAACCCGACACGTTTATTTATTCATGTCAGGATTCAAAACACTAACTCCCTATATGTGAGACTCGCGCAACCTGTTTAATTATACGAGTTAGCATGTTGGTGGGTCATTTGCAGGTTTGCAGATTTTCGATGGTTGGAGAGTTGTAAACGAATTGAAAGATCTATAGGTTTAAAATTACACGAGCTACCAAAAATATCATAAATTTTAAGCTCAGGAGCTTATTTATTTAATATTCACAAATTTAAACCATCAACAATGTACATTCTCGGAGTCTAGATAATAACTACATTAGAATTTGGTTTATTTATGAAAAAGATAAAATTATAGAATATTAAACTGGTTTGCGTGTCTACCCATATATATATATATATATATAAATATATATAGGGGAGGGTTCCATTGAGAACCGATAAAAATGCGAGAACCGCGAGAACCAATCTTAGCCGTTGATTTGATAAGTGGAATTCATGGATGGAGAGCATGGGGGGATCGAGTGTGGCAGGGTGTATGTGAGGAATTCATGGGTAGACAATGACATTGAAAGAGGGGGAATTAGACGGCTCAGATTGGTTCTCGCGGTTCTCGCAATAAAAATGGTTCTCGATGGAACTTCTTCCTATATATATATATATATATATATATATATATATATATATATATATATATATATATATATATATGTTACAAACTCACAATCCATGACAGATGAACAGATTTAATTTCAAGAACAAAACTCTCGAACAAAAACACACTAATCACTGAAATGGTGAAAGACTTCACGACGAAAACACGATTACTAACCAACTTATGATCGAAAATAGAGCAATCATAGTGGTAGAATTGAACAAACAAACAGCGAAGGGAGTTCTTTTGTGTTTTACGCAGAAGTTTGTAAATCTCGAATTCCCCAGATGAAGACTCCGGATATATCGCACATATCTGCTTGTTTTTTTCCTTTAATCCCTTCAAATTGTTTAATCTTTATAACCACGACCCTCAGAATTTCCAATCTTCACCCTTTCAGCCCCTGCACTTCCAACACTCTTTCAAATCCAACACTCTTTCAAATCTACCTGCTGCTTTTCCTGCTTTCTTAAAACTAATCTACACACCAACATTTCAAATTAATAAACTTACTTGACGAGACTAAAATTGAAACCAATAACATGATCATTTTAACATCCCCTCAATTTTAGTCCAGAACAAATCAACGAGCTTCAGCTCATCACAAAACATATTGTGCTGAACTTTACAAAGACTTTTAGTAAAAATGTCAGCAACGTTTTTAAGAGAATCAACCTTAACTGTTTTGACAATGCCAGCACTTATTTTTTCTCTAACAAAATGCAAATCAATTTCTAAGTGCTTGGTTCGTTCATGAAAAACAGGATTTCCTGCTATTTGAATAGCAGAATTATTATCACAATAAATATCAATAGGCGTTAATCATTCTAATCCTAAATCAGTAAGCAGCTTTAAAATCCACATAAGCTCGCAGGTTACTAGAGCCATTGCACGATATTCTGATTCTGCAGAAGAACGAGAAACAGTAGATTGTTTCTTACTTTTCCAAGACACTAAGGAATTACAAGAAAAACACAAAATCCACTTACAGACCTTCTAGACGACAAACACTTTGCCCAATCAGCATCAACATAAGCAGAAAGTATAGGAAACTGACCTCGTTTCATATGAACACCTTTACCTGGAGCACCTTTCAAGTATCTCAAAACTCTGAAGGCAAGTTTTAGATGCTCTCCTGTTGGAGCATGCATATACTGACTCAAAACATGAACAGAGTAACTTATATCAGGCCTAGTTAATGTCAAGTAAATCAACTTCCCAACTAACTTTTGGTAAACACTTATGTTGGACAATACATTCGAATTTGAACCAATGACCGGAACCGACACATTTACCTCCATAGGGGTATCGAAAGGCTTACACCCAAGAAACCCAAATTCATTTAAAAGTTCCAAACAATACTTTCTTTGGGACATGCAAACACCATCAGAAGTCCTAAGAACTTCAATCCCTAAAAAATATTTCAACTCACCTAGATCTTTAATTAAAAACTTTGAACTCAAAAAAACTTTTACTTTATCAATTTCCTTAACATCATTGCCCGTAATTACAATATCATCAACGTACACAAGTAAAGCAATAAATAATTTGTCCTTCTTCTTGGTAAACAGAGAATAATCAGATAAGCTTTGAACAAACCCATTTTCAAGCAAACACTTCGTCAATTTTTCATTCCATTGACGAGGAGCTTGTTTAAGCCCATATAACGACTTTACCAATTTACAAACTTTATTATCGGATTGATCAAAATAGCCTTCGGGAAGAGACATATACACACCTTCCTTTAAATCTCCATATAAAAATGCATTATTTATGTCTAATTGATACAAAGACCAATTATTATTTACTGCTAGGCTTATTAAACACCTCACACTAACCATTTTTACCACAGGTGAGAATGTTTCTTCAAAATCAATACCCTCTCGTTGGGCATATCCTTTAGCCACTAGTTTAGCTTTATATCTATCAATTTCACCCGTAGACTTATATTTTATCTTGTATACCCATTTGCACCCAATAGCTTTCCTACCAGGTAGCAAATCAGTAATTTCCCATGTCTTATTTCTATGTAAAGCTTCCATTTCTAAGTTCATTGCATCTATTCAATTTTGATCTTTAGAAGCTTCATGAAAGTTTTTAGGCTCTACACTTCTATTCAAATTTGTTGTAAAACAACGCAACTCAGAACTAAGATTAGAATAGTTAACAACCTTGTTCAACGGATATTTAACCTTCCCTTCAACCACAAAATCCTCTAATCTTTTGGGTAAACTAGTATTCCTAGTAGGCCTTCTAAAATCACTAGTCTCATTCAAACTGGTATCTTGGCCATCATTGTTATCGGAATTTAAAAAACCAAAAGTATCCTCATGAGAAACACTCTCAGTTGAGCTTTCATCATTAGGTGTTTCAGCAGACCCATCTGAACCGGTAGATTTATCCAAACCGATAGGCTCAAATTGATTACTGACATCACCCTGTGAATTTCCTTTCCCTTCATCATTAGGTAAACTATTCTCACCCACTTCAACATCAAGATATGGAGTATCAAAAAAATTCAAATGATTTATCTTATTAGTAAACTCTGACTCAACAGACTCACATTTGGGTCTCATGACCAACGGAAAAATATTTTCATAAAACTTCACATCCCTCGAATAAAAAACTGTTTTTGAATCAAGACTATACAGCTTGTAACCTTTTTTAGAACTTGAGTAACCAATAAACACTCATTTCTCAGCTCTAGGTCCAAACTTATTTGAATTGTTCAATTTAGTTGCAAAACAGAGACACCCAAAATTTCTTAGATGTTTTAAAGAAGGCTCGAACCCAAACACCATATGAAAAGGAGTTTTTCCATTCAAAACAGAAGAAGGAGTTCTATTAATCAGATAACAAGCAGTCAAGATACAATCAGTCCACATGCTCAAAGGAATTCCCCCCTGAAACAAAAGAGACCTAGCAACATTTAACAAATGTCTATGTTTCCTTTCAACAACTCCATTTTGTTGAGGAGTATAAGCACAACTCGTTTGATGAACAATCCATTCACTAGTGAACAAGAGACTCATTTTATTATTTACAAACTCGGAGCCATTATCACTCCTAAAAATTTTGACCCTTTTTTCAAACTGAGTTTTAACCAAATTTACAAAAGACCAAACATAGTCAAAAGTCTCATATTTGGTTTTCATAAGATAAACCCAAACCGCTCTTGTAAAATCATCCACAATGGTCAAAAAGTATTTATAACCTTCTTTACTTGTTATTTTATAAGGACCCCAAATATCTAAATGAACAATATCACCTAGACCTTTGGTTTTAACATAACTAAGAGGGAACGGTTCTCTGGTTTGCTTTGCCTTGTGACAAATGTCACAAGGCATCAAAGACTCCTCACCTAAATGAAGTTTATCTTTTAAAACATATAAAGCTTGATCAGCTGGATGTCCTAACTTAGTATGCCAAAGATATTTAGACTGCAAACAGACATTAGCCATATTGCATTTAAAAACTTCACGGTTATCCTTATGGTCAAAAAAATACAAACCGTCCCGTTCACTACCAGTACCCAGAGTTGTCTTTTGAGGTAAATCCTGTATGTAGCACTTAAATTCATCAAACCCAACAAAGTACTTGCTATATCTAGCAAGTTTATTAACAGACAACAAATTTACACAATATTCCGGAACGACCAGCACATCAAACAAGGTTACATTGCTTGAAAGTTTTAAATCTCCTATTTTCACAACTTTAGCATTTGTCCCATTTGGATGACCCACTATTAAATTTAGATCAGACACGTCAAGCAAATTACTCAACCCTTTTTCAGAAAATGTCATGTGCTAATTTGCACCAGAATCAAGTATCCAGCCCAAACCAGAACCATCATTGTACAAAGAACTATTGGAATTAAACCAACTACTAAAGCAACAAAAATCACCTGCAACATTAGCCTGGACAGCCTCAGAAGAGCCTTTGCTGTTTATCATATTCTTTAAAAACAACATTTGCGCAGGTGAGAAAGGTAGAGACGCGGAATCAGTCCCAACTTCAAAGTTATTTGAAACATTATTATTAGAAAACTTTTTATTAAAATTTTGATTATTTTCCTTTTTCTTGTAACTATCAGGGTACCCAAAAATTTTGAAACAATGTTCTATCGTATGACCTTTCATGTTGCAATTCTCACAAAACAAGCCAGAGTTAGAATTAGAGTTCCTTCCACTCCTTAGTCTACTATCATTCGCTTTTGCAACAAAGGCAGATGATTGACTCTTAACACTAGAACCATTTAATGGAACACCTCTATGAGACTCTTCTCTCGAGATGATAGCAAAAGCAGATTTCACACTAGGCTGGGGATCCCTAGTAAGAATATTGCTTCGGATAGGTAAGTAAACATCATCAAGACCCATTAAAAACTGCATTAATTTCATGAGATCATTATGATCATGATATTCTTTAGCTGCTTTGCAAGCACATTCTGGAAGTCTTACTAAAGCATCCAATTCTTTCCAATACGAATTCAGCTTATGATAGTAATCTTAAACTGAGGAACCATTTTGACTTAATGAATTAATCTTCTGATGAAGATTAAACAATGACCCGTCAATTTTATCACTCATTTCAATGTACAAAAAAAAACTATAGCAACAATAAAGATGTTACAACAACAACATAAGAACATATTATCTATGCCAATTCACAGAATCTAGCCAAGAAACAATATAACTCCTTGCTTAGAACAGAACACACAAAAAACCTTAACAAATTCAGTCAAGTCTAAACAAGGAGTAAATTAGGTTCTATGAGAAACCACAAAACAGTCGCTCACACAGATGGTAACAGATAAGTAAAGCAAACACAGACAAAAAAGAAATTGGAGAAGTTCTTGCTTATAGGCCAAGTATCACAACGATGGGCAGTTTACCCCTGTCCGACAGGGGAGCTCACCGAGGGATTAACTTGCTACCAGACAAGATAAGTAAGAAATTCCTTACAAAAATAGTCTTCGTAGATAGACCAGCCCTTTCCACAAGTCTTGATCTACCAATTTAGTTGCACCAGCGGAAGCAATGAATTTTTGATTCTGTTCTTGAAGACCAAAACACCGTACCAAACACGTAGGAATCGGAACCCCCAAAGAAACGAAGAATCGAAAAACGAAGGTGCCCAAGACCTAGCCCGAAACAGTAACCAAGAGATCGGAAAATACTCACAAATCGGAGCCCCTAGGGCTCTGATACCATGTTACAAACTCACAATCCATGACAGATGAACAGATTTAAATTCAAGAACAAAACTCTCGAACAAAAACACACTAATCACTGAAATGGTGAAAGACTTCACGACGAAAACACGATTACTAACCAACTTATGATTGAAAATAGAGCAATCATAGTGGTAGAATTTAACAAACAAACAGCGAAGGGAGTTCTTTTGTGTTTTACGCAGAAGTTTGTAAATCTCGAATTCCCCAGATGAAGACTCAGGGGGCGTTTGGTTCAAGTATTGGTTTTGGGGGGAATGGGATTTATACAAGGGATTTGCATTTAGTGGGAATTCATTTGGTGGGATTTAAAATCCCACACCTATGTTTGGTTCAGCACAAAACCCATCAACAACACCACCAACCTCCCACCACACCTCTATCGCCGGCGATTAGGGTTTCAGTTGACGGCGAAGGCGAAGTCGATGGCGACGGCGAACCAGGGTGAACCACGAGTGGCGAAGTCGGCGGTGAACCACGAGCAGTGATCTAGGGTTTTCGATTGAAGGTTTGACGGTGAACCACGATGGAACAGACGAAGACGATCTGGGGTTTTCGATGGAAGGTTTGACGGTGAACCACATGGAACAGACGAAGACGGTCTAGGGTTTTCGAAGGTCGACGGATTTTGCGAAGGCGAAGGTCGACGGGTTTTCGAGGGTTTTCGAACAGATGAAGACGATCCAGGTCGATGGCGATCTAGGGTTTCTTGCGACGGCGATCTAGGGTTTCTTGTGACGACGGCGACGGCGATATAGGGTTTCGAACAAACGAAAACGGTGATCTAGAGTTTCGAACAAATGAAGACGGCGATCTAGGGTGGTGAATGGTTTCTGTCGTTCGCCGGAATAATAGCCGGAGGGTCGCCGGAGTTTGCCGGAGAAAATGACTAAGTGTGGGATTTCAAAATACCATGGGGGGTGGAAGGATTTCTAAATCCCTCATTCATGGTATTTTAGAGATTCCCAGGATTTGAAATCCTCCTTCCTATTTGCAAACCAAACACATCATTTGAGGGGATTTGAAATCCCATTCCCATGAAATTCCTCCAAATACCCCCAACCAAACACCCCAAAAGGATATATCGCACATATTTGCTTGTTTTTTCCTTTAATCCCTTCAAATTGTTTAATCTTTATAACCATGACCCTCAGAATTTCCAATCTTCACCCTT
The DNA here is from genome assembly GCA_947179395.2 of Pulicaria dysenterica. NCBI lineage: Eukaryota > Viridiplantae > Streptophyta > Magnoliopsida > Asterales > Asteraceae > Pulicaria > Pulicaria dysenterica. The sequence continues at coordinate 96,796,930 of OX359289.1, forward strand.
TCAGCCCCTGCACTTCCAACACTCTTTCAAATCTACCTGCTGCTTTTCCTGCTTTCTTAAAACTAATCTACACACCAACATTTCAAATTAATAAACTTACTTGACGAGACTAAAATTGAAACCAATAACATGATCATTTTTTAACAATATATATATGCCCTTAAACCTACCTAATTATTATACGTGTCATACAAGTTAATTGGTTTATTTTCGTACTGGATTTGTGTTGTGTTTCAAATCGTGTCAAGAATGACCACCCCTAAGATAAGAGAATTTAGTAAAAGTATAAAGGTTTAGTTTCTGAAAGTATATTGAAGTTGTCATCTTTTCCTATTGTATATACCCGACTAGAAAAACTGTCATTTAATGGTTCGTTATGTGCTAAATTCTTTGATAATTTATCACATATTCGATATATATTATATTTAGTTTGTTTTTTATATTTTCTAATATAATTTAATAAATCTAAGGAGATAAAGAAAACACTTCTTTTTCAAAATTTAAGGAATAACTTTAAATACATTACATGTAGCTTAAGCCTTAACATTCTTTGCTAGACAAACCAATTTGACCAAGTGGCTGTGTCATTTTCTATTTCCTGCAAGTGTTCTTAGAAAGAAAAATAAAAATTGGCCTACATTAATTAAGTTTTTTTAAAGAGTATTCACATTTCTTTGCTATTTTCATTTATTGATCATCACCATGCATCATGTTTTATCTAATAGTTTGCAAGGAAAACTATGCCAAGCACTTTGTTTAATAATTCAGACTCTCATCTTACATGTGAATAGAAAAGGAATGTGGATTTGTTAGAAAAGAGATTATAAATTTAAATCTAAATATCGTAATGAATGTTTATATCTATTTGTCATATTTGATTTTTTCTTTAAAGTTTTAAATTCAATCTAAATCACCACGACAAAAAGAGCTTGTAATAGTTGTTGTTTAGAGGCACCACTATGAATACCAAAACGAAGGTCGGAGTGTGTGAGTAGTAACGAGTGTTGAGGAATGTAAGACGATGGTAGCCTGAGAGTTTAAAAACGAAGAATACAGTAATAAGTGTGAGTAGAGCAACAACGCTCAAAGTTGATAGCCTAAGAGTTTGAGAACGAAGAATACAGTAAAAAGTGTGAGTAGAGCAACTATGTTCTGAGAGTTCGAGTAGGTGAAGATCGAGGATTGTTGTCGATGGTTTCTTAAGCTTGGCATTATATAACTTTGAAAGGTTTTCAAAGATAACTATTATTTATATATAGTTTTTAAAAGGTATTTTGGATTTTAATAGAAAAATCAAACATCCTTTACACCTTAAAAAAAATTAACGAATCAAATCAAGAGATATAAAGAGTTCTAAAAAACAAACGACATCTCGATCTAGTGATGTTCCCATTCTTGTCGTAAAGATTTGCACTAATCCTATAATCTATCATAAATAATCATAAAACCAATATCCATCACATATGCAAATAATTAGTAAAAATATCTAAGTGAATTAATTACTTATAATTACTACATCACAAATAATTTTGTGTTACATGCAATTTTCACTAAAACAAATAAAAACTTACTAAAGTTACATATGAAATTGTTATTGATCATTTCCCAAGCTTATCGACTTTCTTTTATAATATAAAGTCTTATTATTAGAAATTTATAGATGTGTAGACGTTCTCTAACTAATTTATTTGTTTTTTCAAAAATACATATGCACGCCTACGGATATTTCTAACTTGTTAATATTTTTCATAAACATAAAATCTTATTTTATTTTATTTTTGCTTATCTTGAGAATGAAAAAACTATATCGTTCTTTCAGACGCTAAACCTTTTAAAATTATATATTTTTTCTATAAATATAAAATAAAATATAAGATATTTATGTCTTTAAAAGCAAACGATACGATAAAATGATAAAAAGATGACATCTATAGGAGGTAATTTAATGAAATTTTACTGAATGGTACTTGGTAGTATTTATTTCATTTTATATTACAATAAAAAGAAATATGTGTTAATAATCAAGTAGAACTTTAGGTCTGCCTAGTGTAAATATATAAAGAATTTTCGTTTATTTATGCATTTTCATTAAATTCCAAATTAAAAATATTTCACAACGACATTATTGTTTGCCTATAAAAGGGCCTTCGAAGAACCAAATGAATATTCAATAGATTTGAACCTCAACATTAGCTCCGTTCTTCATTTCTTCCCCTGTTTCTCAAAGTTCCCCAAAATCAAAAATCATGAAAGAAGCAACCATTAATCCTTTCGATCTCGATTCAATCAACAATTCCGTTCGATCTTCATTGTCAACTTTGATCTTAACAGGTAGAAATAAAAGCACCTTGGATTCAATCTTTTCACACTGTTTCTCAACCTCACCATCATCGATAGAAGAAAACAGAGCATCAGCAGGGTCTTCAGTTTATCTGAAACAAAGAGATCTGATTCACAAATTCTCAACCAATTTTAACACGAAATCCCCAATTGGGTTTCCTCAGCAACCGACAAATTTATCCAGGAAGAAATTGTACAGAGGAGTGAGGCAGAGACAATGGGGGAAATGGGTAGCGGAAATTAGACTGCCGCGAAACAGAGTGAGAGTATGGTTAGGGACGTACGAATCGCCGGAGATGGCAGCCTACGCTTACGATCGAGCTGCTTATAAATTACGCGGAGAATACGCGCGATTGAATTTTCCGAACGTGAAGGAATCAGCGGCGTTGGGATTGATCGGAGATAATCGTAAGTTGAATGCCATGAGGACGGCTGTGGATAATAAAATTCAGGCGATTTGTCAGAAGGTTAGAAGAGAGAAAGCTAAGAAAAGGGCGGAGAGAGAGAGGGTTAAGGTGGTTGGAAATTCAACGGTGGCGTCAGGCGGTGTTGAGAGTTGCAGTGGAAGTAGTGTTTCGGAAGAAGGGTGTTTGAACAGTGAAAATTCTTCTTTTTCCGGTGACTTGACGGCGGTGGAGGAAGCGGAGACAGGTGGCTGGTCGCTGGCGAGGATGCCTTCATACGATCTGGATTTGATATGGGAAGTACTTGCTAATTAGTCCATCTGTATCCAACGAGAAGATATATGATAGATACAAATAGCCTTATAAGTCATCAAATTTAAACTTTAAGGTTTAAAACTTTGTTTTGACTTTTAGCAAGTTAACTAGTTAAAATATATTTAATGTTTCACAAAGAAATCAAATGTGTGTTGATATTTTTGGTGTACATATTATTAGACACACTTTTAGATATTAACACCAATCTTTTGACAAAGGAAAATAATGTTACAAACTTAATAATGATAAATATGCTCATGGAACATGTTTTAGTATTATAATGCAATTTTATACGTAAAAATAATACGGTGTTGTAATTATTATATAAGTCGTCATAATTATAAACTTATTAAAATCAGAAGCTAACCAATCTCAAAATCGAACATGATTTCAGATAAAAACTAGAATGCTTGAATTATGTTGGATTTACGGGTCGAGTTCTGTAACTTTGTTTTACAATATTTATTCTAAGAAAAATAGTAGAGCTACTTGAAATTACCCTTTTTTTTATTTTTAGTAGCAATATAATACATGAATATTTATTTAGAATGTAATTCATACTTCCAACACTTTTAACTTCTTTTTCAAACAACCATGTTAGTTTGTATGAATAGATCAAGTTCCTACCTTCACACAAATGTGTAGACAAAAGTTCAAAAAGTTACACCTAACAATGTGAACGAACTACTAATTATGTGAACAAAGTACCAATTATATGAAGTCTAAGGTGACTACATAATTCTAAGATCTGCATATGCATCTTTAGAGATTGTACCGGATCATGATTGTGAAATTCTGACTTGCTCAAAAATCAAACCCTTTAGTTACCCGTATAACATGTAATTCGAGTTACTCAACCTAATGTCACATCATCTTTCCTTTCCAACTCAAAAAACTAGTATAAACGTTAGATATCATTTGTTAGGTATTTAGAGTTTGTTAAACTCTTTTTAACTTGCACAACACGATAAAAGTGTGGACTATAGAAACTTCTGACCGAAGACCATTTTGTATACGGATAGAAAGATAACATTTAAAAGGTTTACAAAATTAGACCACACAAGTTGTGCAAAATTAATGCATTTCTTTACAATTTCTGAAACTCTTTTACACTAATCGAAAAGAAATACATAATATGTTGTTCTGATTAGAAAATTATAAGAATTGAACAAACTAATATATGATGCAAACATAATTTCCCTTTTATAGAATTTTCCATTTGTTTTATAATTACACAAGTTTGAAAATTGAAATTATCATGCAACACTTATACAACTATGAACATTCCGATATCAAAACCAACTCTTTTTATTTAGATATGACATTTAGATTTAGATATATAATTTTTTAAAAACAACCAAAAACTTAAATTTACAACTCAATAGTATTTGGAGATTCTTTTTCCTAATATTAAACCTAGTGAGATATTTTTCCCAAATGCATTAATAATGTTGTTGAAATTAAAAGATTTTATAATCTTAACTTGTATCATATCAATAATAACAATATATAAAATTGATGTGACCAGAAAGAGGAGTGGAAAAAAAAGCTAAGGATAATCTCCTTGTGTTTCTGGTTTGTTGGAGAAATGGACATGGGTGTGTAATTAGACGTGCACATTGACCGGATAATACTATAACCGGTTATAGTATTATCCGGATCGGATTTTTTATAAAAAAAAAAACCGGTTTCGGTTAAAACCGGTCGGATAAAAACCGGTTATAGCCCCAACATATTATACTATAAAAACCGGACACGAATATTACTATAACCGGTTTTTTAAAAAAACCGGTTTTTTTTCTTCCCAAAAAAACCGATCTCCGATATATATATATTTTTTTTTTGTTTTTTTTTTAAATACATTTCCTATAATATATACTATAAAAAAACATACATGTGAAAAAAAACTCAAATTTTGATTAATTTAAATACTTAAAAAGTACAATATTAAAATAACAATTTCCTAATTAAACATATTCAAATTACAAACGTCTAAACATTCTAATAAAAATACTTAAAACCATTCAAACTTCGAATTAAAAGAGGGAAACTAGGGAGGAGCTTCGGCATCGCCATCACCCCTACTACATAGAAACCCGTTCACGCATCTTCTTCTTCGCCATCTTCATCGGGAGACGATATTCCAAGTTCCACTTCTTCATTGTGTATGTTTGATTCCAAGTCGACGTCAATTGGGTCTTCTAGTGTGGTCACGTGTTGTCTTCTAGCCGCACCATCCAAGTAATCTTTTAAACAAATACACACTTCCACAGATTCGAGACTCAACCGTGATCTTCTTGCGGATACGACCCTGCCACTCACAGAAAAAGCAGATTCCGAAGCTACCGTAGAAGCTTGGACGGTTAGTAGATCACGGGCCATGGCGGCTAGAACCGGAAATTGTGATTCCCTTTCCTTCCACCAAGCCAAAATATCAAAAGTTTGAAAATCCTCATATGTATAGTTTGCTATAAAATTGGTTGACATGTAATTCCCCAACTCACTACTTGGGGTGGAACCACGTGCTCTCTTGGATTGAGAGTTCATAATTGTGTTAAAAAGTGACAAACCCGCATTACTTTGGCGTCTACTAGATTCCGCTCTCATTTGATCATGAATGGCACTAGATGTCCCGTATTTACCCAAATAGATCTCAAACATATCTCGAAAACATTTATTGAAATAATTGGTTTGGTTAGTTATAAAAGCGGGATCATCTTCGGTAAGGTTAAAAGAAAATGCAATTTGTTCGATTAATGTTTCAACTCCACCAACGTTTAAACAAGGGTTTAAAGCGGCGGCACAAGTAAATACCGGGGGAATTTCCTTAAAATATTTTAAAAGTTTTTCTTTCATTTTTGCCCCAACGAGTTTCAATTCTTCACCTTCAAACTCAAAGTCACCAATTTTGTTAGCCATCAAAAACAATTGGTTAAGCACCAACGGACTAGTGGGATAATAAACGCCGGATAAACAAGTTGTTGCGTCTTTAAAAACCTCAAGTAAATCGTGGAGTTTTGAAATAATTTCCCAACCCTCATTCGGATACTCTTGTGCTACTAGACCTTTATCAAACAAGTTTTTGTGAAAAGTTTGCAACGTATCTCTTTGCCTTAAGGCGGAGTGCATCATCATCCAAGTGGAGTTCCAACGAGTTGGACAATCCAAATTTGGACCCAAAGCTTTACAATTAACCGACTTGCAAAAACGTTTATAATTATTCAACCGTTTGTTGTTGGAGCAAAAAATCGATTTTATCATTTCTTTGAAATCTTTTCTTTTGGAGTCAATAACCTCCAAACCGGCTTGAACGGAAAGATTGATGATGTGTGCAACACAACGAGTGTGAAAAAACACACCGTCTAAAATTGGTGAAAGTAGTATTTTTAATCGTGGAACCGCGTTTGTGTTATTTGACGCATTATCAAACGACATAGAATAAACTTTGTTTTGTATGTTATAAACACAAATCACCCTTTTTAAAAGCGCAAATAAATTTGCGCCGGTGTGTGGTTCACCAAATAACTCAAACGCGATTGTATGTTTCATCATTTGCCAACTATCTTGGTCTAGCCAATGTGCCGTGACGGCTAGAAAAGAATGTCCGGTGTTATGTGGAGAACTCCAAACGTCACATGTAAGTGACACACCATAACGGTGTTCTTGGAATCCTAAAATTATTTTTTCTCTAGCCTCACGCCACATTTTTATTGCATCACGCCTAAGGGTAGTACGACTTACAGCGGTGTAACGCGGTTGCATTAGTGTTTGGATGGTTTCGGTGAAATCTTTATCATCAAAGTGGTCAAACGGCAAAGCTTTTGTAATCACGAACCTCGTAAAAGCGTCTCGTAATTTGTCGTTGTCGTAAATGAAAACACCACCTTGATTCGTCATGTTGGCTTGAGTTGCACCGGATGTTGCTCTTAGCGCCTTGCATGACTTGGAAATATGAGCCCTCAAAGTAGAGTTGCCTTCGGGTGCTAGAAACTTGTGACAAAGTTTGCACCGAGCCCTTTTTGAACCGTTGGACATCTCGCACAAGTCGAAATGTTCCCAAATTTCTTTATTTCTATTATGCTCGAGAATCCTCACCACATCGGGGTTTCCTCCTACGGAAGATGCTCCCGTATTCGGCATGTTACTACTACCGGCCATGATATCAATCTCAAGAAAGTGAATGAAAGTGAGCTTTGGTGAATAAAAGTAGAGAATTTGGAGAGAATTTGGAAGATGTAAGTTGTGATTTAATCCCACAACATACCCACACTATATATAAGTGTTTTGGGTGGCAAAATGGTAAAAAAATAAGAAAAAAACGGTCAAGAAACACCCCAAACGGCTAGAAAACGGCTATTTTTTGAACCTAACGGCTAGTAGTAAAAAACCAGATAAAAACCGGTTTCAAAAAAACCGGTTTTTTATCCGGTAAAAAATCCGGTCGGCCCAAAATCTTTATAACCGGTTATACTATCCGGTTTTGGAAAATCCGATCCAGATAAAAAAAACCGGTTTCTACAAAATCCGGTTTCGGATATTTTTTCGTATAAATCGGATATTCGGTTTTTTTTTTGCACCTCTATGTGTAATAGAAGAAAAAGACCAAAATCAAGTGTCAAGCAGAATGACTTTTTGTGTCTGTCTACTTGCTTATTGTTTCTTTCTTTTTTCTTTTTTTTAATTCATGTTTTTGTGTATTGGATATTAGGTGAATTTGTGTGCTATGTAAGCTTGGGATCAAGTATCTGAGTCAGTATTTAGTTTAGATCTATGTATTGCAAGACAGTATCTTCATAAAATAATCTTTTATGTAAAAAAATAAATATTAAAAGATATATAATAAACAAACCTAATGAATAGGGTGTTTAAATTTCGAAACCGACAAACTGATCCGGAAAATCGTAAATTCGTATTTATTTTTAGGTAAACTGGACCGATTTTTTTGTTTTCGATTTGGTTAATCGAACCTATATTTTCTTCAGTTTTAGGTTAAGGTTATAGTTCATGATATTTACGACGGATGATTAACCGAAAAAGCGAAAAGTTTTATTATTATATATACACACAAGTTGCGTACAGCATATTTGCACTTATAACTAGTTGATGAAGTAAATTTGTAAGTAAACTTTATGCACAATGTTGTAGCTTTTAGCAAGTAAATTTTGTACACAATGCTTCGTGTAATTACTTTTTTAACTACTTTTTTTAATAAGTTGGTATTTTAGTAAGTTAATTTGTAAGTTGTAACCACTAGATGCACAAGTGTTGTAAGTTTCATATGTTTGGTCATTGTAATTAATCAAATGGCTAGCTATTTGTTGATTTATTGTCTTTTTCGAATTTTAAAATAGGTTTACAAATTAAGAATTGGTTAACTGATTAACCGAATTACCGAACCAAAATAAATTGTTAGCAGGTTATAGGTAAACTGTCCGTTTCGGTTTAAGTTTAGATTCACGAAAAACAAACAAACCAATATTTCGATTAACCTGGCAAATCAAATACTTGACTAACCATTCAGAACACCCCTATCAATGAATGCTTAGGGGGAAAATTGACCAGTGGGGATACTCAATAGTCAGTAACTGTACTATGAAGGATTGAAAGCCCATACTAGCGGTGCTTGGCTGCTTGTTATAATAATCATAAAAAGCAAGTCTCAACCATAAACCACACTTGGTAATTAAATTCTGATTTTGACTTCTTCAATCATTCAAGCTGTTTTCACACTTGAATTATCCGTTTCCAAATTATATCAGTTTTCATAGCCTTTAGTCGAAGAAATCAATTCGAAACAACCGGACCTTAACAGAAACCGAATCAAAACGATCAAAGACACTAGAAACCTTGACCTTCAATCGAAGAAACCGAAAAAAAGAGTTGAAGTTCAACCAGGGACTTCATTCGACTTAAAATGTGGAGTAGAGTGAGAGACCATGATGTGAGAATCGTTAATTGTTTTTGGCGGTCTTGAAGAAATCAAACAAGTGTAAATGATGGTGTGCATTTCGTTCACGGTTTATAATTTATATATGGACTTTCCCTCACAAACTAACACCACAAGTATACCCTTGATGTTGAAATCAGGATATCAGGTTAAAAACTTTAAAGACAAAGCTACTAAAGTTGACTACGATATAACACACAGGCAAGTATGACCTAGTTGTGTAGATGTATAGAAATTATAAGTCCGAGTATCGTTTTCACAAGGAATAGTTAATGCTGACTCGAATAAACACAAGACTACTAATTAACCTATTTGATGTTTAAAAAGATAAAGTTTTCTTTAATAAAAATATAAACTAAATAAATGAAATTGTAACATCCGTCCCACATCGGTTGGAGAGGGGAACGAAACATGCCTTATAAGGGTGTGGATACCTCTCCTAGCATTAGGCCTTTTGGGTGAAGTGTTTCATTCCAGAAACAAAACCGTGAGCCAGTGGGGCAAACGGGGTTTGGGTCATTACAAATGGTATCAAAGCCAGGTTCCGGACCGATGTGCACAACAAGGACGTTGTGTCCAAAGGGGGGGGGGGGGGATTGTAACATTCGTCTCATATCGGTTGGAGAGAGGAACGAAACATGCCTTATAAGGGTGTGGATACCTATCCTAGCATGAGGCCTTTTGGGTGGAGTGTTCCATTCCAGAAACAAAACCGTGAGCCAGTAGGGCAAAGCGGACAATATCGTGCTGCGGGGTTTGGGTCGTTACAGAAATAAACGGACAATGGAATCAATAAAGGCAAAGGAAACTAACTATGAACAATAATGAAAATTTATTTATTCACACTCAAATTACCCTAACATGACACACATTGGAATCAATTTAATTTTAGAATAATCCACTCTCAATTTCTTATAGTTTATTGTATTAAGGTTTTGATAAAAACAAGTCCTTGTTGAAAACCATCCCCATAACCAACCTATTTCGTAATCTATCAACCTAGTTAGATTTTCATTTAACAAACCCTATCATTTCTTTTAACAAAACCCTATCATTCTTGTGATGGTAAAGTCCTTGTCTCTCAACTTAGGTTATAAGTGATTCTAATCATTTTAGACAATTCATAGACGAATATAAAGAGGCAAACAAATCATATAAAGTCCTGATTTATAATCAATACAAACCATAAATCACAAGATGATTGTCAAGTCAATGTTAACCAAAGAAGTCAAAGATAGGTTTCAATTAATCTAAGTGAAATAAAAAGCCATAAGTCCATAACCCATAGACATACTAGAAAACAACAACAACAACAACAAAAGGAACCCGTTATAGAGTATAGGCTGATGGTAGTAACCCGAGTCCATGTTGTAGATGTCGTTGTCTCCCTCCAACTATCCTTAATCCTGCCTATTAGACGATCACATAATCAATCTGTTGTGTTTCTGGTTCTTAGCTCTCGATTGTATATGTCGTATATCACCTTTTAGTTGCAGCTGCTATGTATGAGTTCTATTTTTTTTTTAACGACAGAACATACTATATTTCTAAATCTACACAACTTGTTCAATCACAAAATTTGAACCAGCAGTCATGCGAGCCTTCTAACTTCTAATACATCAATTCCCATGGCCATGCACAAACGAAACAACGGCCCAACGCAAAAATATGGCAGCCCTTTTTTATTTGCTTCTAATTCGGCCCAAAACCCATTTTAAGATTTGAACTATTTGTTATTTTTGGCGGCCCACAAAGATTAATTAGAAACTTGGGCTTGATCTGCTGTCTGTTTTCGGCCCATTTACAATATTCCAGCCCAGGTTAAACAGTCCCACCATCCACAATATTACAGCCCTTTTAATTTAATTTTCGTGACCATTTAAATCTCTCCAATTTGTGAATTTCTTTTCCCAAATACCCTAAAGCATAGATTATAACAAATTAAGTCATCATCAACCTAATCAAATATAAAAATACATTTATTAATGGGATATCGAATGTAAATTATAGGTACATTTTAGCCGATATCAACCCCGTAGCAGTAGTAAACTTAGTGCTTAAGTTGGACGTTTAACCCACAAGGAATAAATTCTAATGCCTAATAATTTACTAAGATTCATCTAAAAAATAGATTCCCCTTAGAGCAATAACTAATCAGAACAATGAGCATTATATTATGATTGAGTTTAACTATCCAAAGTTCTTAGAATCTATGAATCCTTATTAACCTAATCCTCCGATGGTCTCGTTTTGGACTTAGTTAACTAAAGTGATTTGGTTTCCAATGGTATTGACACGCATGCAGCCCATGAAGTTAATAAGGCCCGGCACTCAACACTTATTTCGTCAAGTGGTAAGTTTAATAAAACCATGCACATTCAAGTGTTTCATGCAATTACGTATTCTAACTACTCATCCAAAGTATGATCGTTTAAACCCTACCGATAATAAGATCCATACGGTTTAACATAAACAAGGATTGCTTAAAACATGACCACTATTTCAACTATACGTATTCATGAACAAGTCATATGCATAAATCAAGAGAAACATGCATTTATGACATACACATCAATAATCAAAACAAACCATCCAATCATATGTTCAATCAAATATATTCATCATCAACCTAGGGATTTCCTCATCTCCGAAACGAGGGATTACTCCCATAAAACAACCAATACTATACTCGAAAGGATTAGAAAAATCTAAAGTAACATGTATAGATCAGAGAGCGGGTGAAACGGCCTCTTAAGATGTTCTTTGAGCATTCCAGTTCACTCTAGAAAGCTACTGTTAGTCAAAAGTAAAAAGTAAAACTGTTAGTTTATTTGACTCGTAGCTCAGAAGATGTTAGACATTAGTATTAAACCATGGAGTTTGACAATTCTATTTTATTTTATTAAACCATGGAGTTTGACAATTCTATTTTATTTTAGCTTCTTTCTGGTTGGATTTCTTTAAAGGGTTAATAATTGTTTATCGAAGTTTCATCTACTTTTCGTTTTAACCCTCAAAGTTTTTTCTTAAATGAAATAACCATAAAGTTTGATTTACTTTTCATTTAAACTTTTGAGTTTTTTTTACGACTTAACTCTTATGTTTACCTTTAACTGCTAAAGCAGGTAAAATGCCTATTTTTTTTTTCCTAATTCTTCTTTTTCTACATTCAAACACAGATCCAGTAGAAGAACACATGAATAATAATCATCATCACTAAACATTGAAGATGGATGAATCAATATCATCATCATCAAGATCATCTTCAACATTGAAATCTGGTAATCGAAATATGAAACACAAATTAGTATAAAACAACCCTGATTGAATCTGGAAATGATGAATATGATGATGAAGATGAAGAAACCCAAATTGCACACACCCCAAATTGAAGATGAAATTGATTCACAGATCGACACACAAAGATGGAAATTAAAGAACATGCATCCCAAATCAGAACAACATGTACATACTTCGATTTAATAAACCCTAAATGTTTGAAGATCTGGAATCATGTTCATAAAACAACAAAGGAATGGAATGATGTTCATAAAGAAACCCTCACCTCAATAACCCTTAAATGTTTATGGTGGCCGATGGTGGTGGTTATGCTGGTGGCAGTGGCAGTTCTGGTTATGGTGGTGGCGGAGGTAACCTTCATTCTGGTGGACATCAAACACCCTCATCGAACACCATTAAACTCATCTTCTTCTAAAAATCGCACCCAAAAACTCGATTTACAAATGAAGATGGATGAATCTGAATCAAAATCGATACTCATTCTTCAAAATCGACACTCATCTTTAAATTTGACACTCATCATCATTCTGTGTGTGTGTTTGTTTGTGTGTATAAAGGGAGATAGAGAGCAGAGAGAGAAAGTGTGCGGAGGAGATTAAAGGGTGTTTGGGAAGGATTGAGCGGTGTTTGGAAAGGATTACAGGGTGTTTGGGAAGGATTCTGGAGTGTTTGCTTATAATTTTACCTTTTATAAACATTACAAGTTAACTAAACATTATGGTTATTCTGTTAAAAAAAACTTTGATGGTTAAACCGAAAAGTAAGTAAAACTTTGATGAGTAAACCATTTTCAACCTTTTTTTAAATGCCTATTTTTAACCTAAAATAATAAAATGAATGAAAATGAGGTTAAATCAACACTAATGCATGGAATCTCAATCAAAAGAAGGATATCACATATAAAAAAACACATTTAAAATGAGTGATATTAATACAGTTATTTTAATCCTTATTCATTAATTTCTTAGGTGGTATTTGGTTGAATGGATTCTTTAGAAATTCTTAGAAACTGGTATCCAATTCTAACAAAACCTTTTGTTTGGTTCAAAAATCTATATGGAAGGAAAATGATTCCTAAATAATTAAAACATTCCCTTAATATGAAGGATTTCACTTTACATCCAACTTTGGATGAAACTCACTTTCTTTCCATCACCTATGTCCATCTTATCTGCTAAAGCCTTAAGGACCATATCTTCGCCATTCTCATATTACCGCCATTCACAGGTCGCCGCCGTCACAGGCCACAACCGTTCAATGTCGCCATCCATAAGAAGAATTTGTCGTCATTGTCAAATCGCCGTCACCACCCTCAAATCACCCTGTTCTCAAAGAGTTGTCGTAGCGTTCAACAGAACTTGTCATTTTCTCCGTTCGTTTAGGGTTTCTATTGTCAGTTCTCGCCATCATTTAAAGATCTTTCTGTTTTCTCGGTTCTTTTTAGGCTTTTAATGTTGTTTCTCGCCATAGTTTAAAGGGTTCTCACCGTCGTTCATCTCTCACCACCGTCATTAGGGTTTTCGTTGTTGGTTTTTTGAGGTTTTAGTGAAGTGCAGTCGTGGTGGTTGTGGGTGGTGGTAGGTTGTGGTGGAGAGCATACAGATGTATTCACTATTCTCTATATTCCAATTAAACAACCAAGTTCAATAAGAAATATTTTAAAAATCAAATCCAATTTCTTCACATTCAAATTTCTTTAGAGATTTCATTTTTTATTAAAAACATTATAATGAATCAAATGTCAACTTAATTTTTTTATGGAGTTAATGTTTGTGTCTTTATTTTATTTGCAAGTTGATTACATTTTGAATCAATCTTGATAATTATTTGGTATTTCATATTATTGTTCCACTGTTGATTAATTGATTAGAAACCGTGTTTAAGCCTTTTAATAATTATTTGTGTGTTTTTTTATTTACAAGTCTAGATCCTTTGATGATCACCCATTTTCTATCAAAAATAATAATATAGATAGATAAGGAGTAAAAGGAAAGAAAAGTTGACAAATTTTATCTATATTTAAAACAGGATATTATATATATTTATAACAATACTTATTTTAAATGTTTCTATACTTATAAACATTTTAAATAAATGATATGTTAGTCATTTTATTTTTTATACATTAAAGTATTTGTGATTGTAGAATTATTTACTAGCTTTGCACATCCTTTTCCCCTATGAAATTAGTGAGAGATTCAAATAACAATATATATTTAGGTGAGAATGAGAGACTTGATCATTATCATTAATTTGATTTGATCTGGTCCACATTTGCCCTTCTAATATTCATTACTCAATCATAAATTGCGATGGTCATAAATTGCAACAGGTGAATTGCGATCGTTAGATCAAATAGATCAATCTAATTGATAACTAGAATTTATTCTTTCATTCTCACCTTAATATATATTCTCACAATAACCTTCCCTTACAAAATTAATCATGTTTTAACTACTAACTAGTTTATTGTCCCATACACGCACGGGTATTTCAGAAGTGTATTTGAGATATTAAAATTTTCAAATAAAAATAATGTAGTAAATGAAATATCACCTTTGTGATGAGAATATACTAATTTCAAAAAAGTGTCATATTACATTACAATAAAATTATACCAAAACGTAGATAAAAATGAGACGGTCGTAAATATATAATTATTTTTTCTCTAAACAAAAATATCACAAGTTACTAAACATAATTTATAAACAACTTATAATTAATTACATTAGTATACTATTTTTATAAAACCCTCTCACATTTTCTTAAAAACCCCTCATATCTTTTATAAAGCCCCCTCCAATAGATTTAAAGTTGAATTCAAATTACTCATATCCACGGTTTTTAATCTTTCCAAAATTGTTTTGAGAATGGAATAATTTTGAAATTGAAGATTGTGATTGGTTAATTAAGACTTAATTTATAGTTATTTTTGAAAAATTTCATGTCTTTTATATATATATATATAGACAAAAGTTCATGCGAGAACCGTTGTTAGCGCGAGAACCGCGAGAACCAATCTAAGCCGTCCAATTCCCCCTCCTTCAATGTCATTGCCCACCCATGAATTCCTCACATGCACCCTGCCACACCCTATCTCTCCACGCTCTCCATCCATGATACTTCCCATATCCAAGGAACGGCTGAGATTGGTTCTCGCGGTTCTCGCACTAACAACGGTTCTCGCATGAACCTTCCCCTATATATATATATATATATATATATATATATATATATATATATATATATATATATATATATATATATATATATATATACTTTCACTTAAACGGGAAGAACATTGACTTGTTACTAGATGCACAAGTAAACCTTCCCTCGCTCTTTTTGCACATTAAACATTGTAGTCTTTTATTCGAAATAAGAATTACAAAGCTTATAAGTATGGAAAAATCATCTGTAATATTAATATTACCTAATTTAGGTAATATTTTACTCACAAACCACTTTGATGAAGGATAATTTATAGCCTTTTCATTTTACTCTTAAAGCTTAACGCTGTGTTCCCGAGTTAAAAATAGGGGATAAACTTTTTAATTTTTTTCATTTTAAACAAGAATCCTCGAATTCATAGGGTGTGTACTTCAGCACATAGATGATGATAGCTTATAGAGACTTACAATTCTTATTTTTCTAAACTTTTGTTTAGGGGAGAGTTCAAATAAGAACTGTTTCTCGTATGAGCACCAATCTTAGTCCTTGATTTAAATTAATCAATGACTAAGATTTTTTGAGGGCTCATTAATGAAGCATTAATAAGAGTTATTTCGGGGAAATCAAGTCTCACAAAATTAATGACGGTTCATTCGAACGCAATTCACGGTTGGATAAATATATAAAATACCAAAATACCTTTATAAATGAGTCATTAATGACGTAAAAAATAATTCTTGCAGTTTTCATATGAAAAACAATTCTCGTTTTAACTTTTCCCCACTCGTTTATATCAAAGTTTTAAACGAACTATAACTTTCCATTTTGCCTCAAAAGTTGTGGTTTTAAATTAAGCTTACAAAGCTACTACACTTTGATTGATTCTGAATCTTTTCTTGGCTTTTTGGTGATCCTTTGGAAAAAGCCAGGAGGTTGTGGGGAATACCCGGTCTCTCCCATGCTTCACGTTGATATCAATTCTGGAGCCGGCTTATGAAAAAATTATTTTTTTATTCATGAAGCAAACATACGTAGACTTAGATTTTTAAATAAAAATGTATATGTAGATACACTTAACTCTTTATTTAATACATTATCCAATCATGAATTACAATAGCCAATTACAACAGATGAATTACGAACGTAAGATCTAATATACATTTAATTGATCGCTACGATTTGTTCTCTTATTCTCACCTAAATATTCACTGCAAGAAATTAGGGTGTTTACCCACACACATTATGTGTGGGTAGAACATTCATATATGTGAGTAATTAGCTTTACCCACACATAAGATAAGTGTAACCATGTGTGGGTTCATGCCTGTAGGTAAAGATATTTACCCACACATACATTATGTGTGTATATAGATAATACGCTATACTTACACATATATGTGTGTTTAAAAGTAATAAATATGTGTAGGTAGAAGTGTTACAGTTTGTTTGTATGATGACGTGGATGATGACGTGGCAAATGACGTGGAAAAACGCTACAAATGTTAGTGACACATGTCTTTCGATATGTGTAGGTATATGCTTTTTATATGTAGATAATAGTTATAGTTGTGTTGGTAAAATCATTTTTTGTGTAAGCAATAACCACAATATATGTAGGTAATAATATTCACACATATGTATATAAATACAAAATGCGTATGAGAAAATGAATACATATGTAGCAAAAACACTATATTAAATAAAAATACATAACATTATAGTTTCAACTACAAAAACCAAAATATCAATCACGTGACTAAAATACTAAACAAATAATATAGAAACTAGACTAATGTATCACAATAATGCTAAACGTTCGCAAATAATCCTAAATATTCATTCTAGATCATCAAACTCATCACTACTACACAAGACTCAACATGAAACCATCCGAACAAAGTGCGATTAGATGTATTATCTTGAGATTGTCTCGACGGAGGCAATATATTTTTCTCGATCTTAATATTTTTGTATAGTTCCAACGATTCCTTCTATGATACGAACTTGATCCACCAATTGATTGTAGCAACGATGATTTCACTCGATAGTACCTGTAGTCCAACGTGCAATGGGATCTCAACCCCATTCACACAAACAAAACTCTTTCCAAGTATTTTCTCCATAATAACTGTCACTTATTGAGTCCACTGAATTTTCATTGCTCGGCTTCAATATTTCTTCCTATTGAAGCAAGAAATAACACAAGAATAATAAATAAAAATACCATAGACAACAAGATTAACACGCACAAAACATAAACTCGTAGACATTAAAAGCACGCATATATAGAAGCACAACGAAATAAACCTACAACTCATACCTGAGATTGGATTTGGTTGATTGCATTAGACTTGAGACTTCCCAAATTTTCATTATCTGGGAAAGAAGCTATATTATATTTAAAGTCAAGAAGATTAAACAAATCTAAGTAATCATATCTATAAGTAAAAAGTTTTAAGGGATTCGAATAACTTATTTTGAAGTATACGTACAAACCACACAAACCAAAAGAAACAAGGCTCGTGAGAAGTCAACTAATTAATATCTAATATTTGCTTCTCCTACCCTAAGGCTAAGCAATTTGTGTTAGACCATCCGCATCGGCGTGTGAGGGAGGGGCGTGAGAGGCCTTCACGCAGAGAAACACCATCGCCGGCCCATGTGATCGGCCGCTCACGGTCACGCTCGTGAGGGTGGTCGCGGAAGTGAAGAGGAGAGGGAGAGCCGTTGGGGTAGCCGTTGGGGGGTTTTTAAATATATATTTTTTTATTTAATCCATTTATCTCCTATAAATATAACCTCTTCTCTTTAATTTTTTCACACATATTTTTTCTACATTCTCCTCTCAAACATCTATATTCTTCTTTAAACATTTATATACATACAAACATGTCATCTGATTCGTCGGATTATTATGACGAAGATATCGAGATTACTCAAGCGGAGGTAAATTTTCTCTCCGTTTATCGTCAAACCCGCACCAATTTGTTTATTGGAATGTCGAATGCGGTTTTGGATGTGTTGCGTGAGTATGATGAAGTTAGCTCGAGTCAATCATCAAGACGGCGAGGCCCGGATCAATTTAGAGACCGTGAAGCTGCACACGAGCAACTTGTAAAAGATTATTTTGCGGATGTAACGCCACCCCTAACGAGCTTAAAATTAGAGTTAATTTAAACTTTTTAAACAACGATTATCAAAAGCGTTGCAGCGGAATTAAACACCATTTACAAAAACAACCAGTTTGACTCGGCTAATTAATTACAACAAAAGGATTAGCCAAGTTCAAAGCTACAAGCGTTACCTACAAGTTTTCCCGACCATCGGATCCATACATAAAACAACGTGTTCCCCAAAAGGTATATACAACAAAAACTACCATCAGTACCCGCCTCTAGCATCAACCTGCGAAAAGATAATTCTTGCACCGTTAGCTACAACTAGCTAGTGAGCACCAATTACACATAAGCAACAATAAGCAGGCTATCATGTAACAGAACAGCACACAGGGCTATCCTAAGATATTGAGGCGAGCCAAACGTGTCAGCAGTAGTCGTATGTTGCAGGGGAGCCAACCCCGCTCAACAACCCAACAGCAGTCCACGTGGTACACCATGTCTTTCATGCTGGTTCCAATCTATCAAGGAACCCAGTCCCATAGAGGAACGGCGGCCTGCAGAGCCCTACCCAAGTGTATACTACTTGAGTACCGTTAGTTCCCCAATCCGTAGTCCCTAAGGACCCTGGGAACCCAGCCAGATACTAACACCCGTCTACCTGACTGACCTCCGTGTTCTCCAATTTAGTGTCCGGACAAAACTTCATAAACAAATAGCTGATCCAATAAGGGTCCAGTTCATGCGCGCATATAATCACAACAATATCTTTCATATCAATAATATTAAGCATGCTTGTGCAACTCTATCATAACATACCTCCATTTCCACGTATCAATGCACCAATCACGTGTCAACATGTACTACAGATAACTTACCTACTGAGACTCATGGGAAACCGGTACTCACCTCGAAACTACAAGAGGCAGATATGCAATCGGGAATCCCAAGAGCACACAGAATCGTCCGAGTCACCTAACACCAATAAACATAGATAAACACCCCGTAGTAAACACTACAATAGACTGTACTAACAACAGTCTCAACAAAAGGTCAACATGGCTTCTGACAGCCTCCTACGGCCGCAGGAACATGTTCCTACGCCCGCAGGACACCCATCCAACACGTACTACGGCCGTAGTATATATACACTAAGCCCGTAGGATCTCTTGCCAAGGGACCATGACCTACGGCCGTAGTAACCATTCACTACGCCCGTAGTATGTATCCTTTGGGTAACTACGGCCGTAGGTTATATACCCACGCCCGTAGTCTTGTTTCCATCACCCGTGGGTGGTAATCCTCTTGAATTCAATCCTACGGCCGTAGCAACCATTTACTGCGACCGTAGTAACTACTGTCAGGATCGGATATAGATTATATCAAATAACAAGAACTAACTTTAAATAATTAATCAGAGTAAAATAAAAGTTAATCTTTAACTATGATCACAATCAATTAAGAAGTTGCGGAATCACACTTAATTGATTAAAGAAGGTTTTAAACAAAGATTAATTCAATCAAACAGTAGTTTTATTAATCAACCAGAATGATTACAAAAGCAAACTTCACCCCCAATCTAACTTATTCTGTTAGACGAAGAACACAGACTGTTCTTAGGTTTCAACAAGAAACTTAGAGGCTAAAACACTTTCTGAAAAAAATAACAATAAGAACAAATGCTTTGAATAATGAGATCAAGTCGTCGTGCTTAATTGATCATCTAATGAAGTATATATAGACTCTTGATCCTCCTTGAATTGTTGACAGTTAGGTAATCTTCTATCTTCTGAGATAATCTTGATAATCTTCAAAGTATTTCGAGATATCTTCAAAGATAGGATTTTCCAAATATAGCTCAACAGAAACTGTTTAATGAACACAACAGTTCTTTAGTCTTCTAACAGTCTTCAGCTTCAAGGTCTTCTAACAGTTTTGACTTTGCCAACTAACAGTTCTAAAACTTGCAGCAACTGTTAGTTACAACTGTTTTCATATATAACAGTTTTACCTTTGCATGTTCAATGGTTTCAATGACTTAGTAAATTTCCCAACAATCTCCCCCTAACTTAAAGTATTGAACAATACACTTAAGTTGTTTTATAGGGTTCAACCATAGAAACATTCACATAAGCAAAGAACACATTAACACTAATTTTGCAAAGTAAAATTGTTATAATCAAAATATGAAAGAAAAATTACATTTTCTCTTTCTCTATCAGCTCCATCCTTTCTTTCAGTCTTCTTCCCAGATCTTCCCTTAACCTTACAGGACCATAGAACCTTGCCTTTACCATGTACATCAGCTTGGTCCTACTGTGATCAACAAAATTAAGATCAAACCACTGGGTTTTAGCATTGTTTGTCACAAGATTATACACCCTTGATCTTTCAAAAACTTTCACAGTCAATATAGGAAATCTTTCATCATTTGTCAGTATTGACATTACTCTCTGTGGATTGCATATACTCGATAAATGTACTAAAAATACTTTTATCTCAATTTCAGCATCCTTTCCAAAATGACTTACCCCATATTCATACATTTCTTGTACATCTCTCCTGGTCACACTATCCATCAGTGCAGAGAAACTGACATAGCTTTCAATTGGTTCCACCTCTCTAACAATGGTGACACCCTGCTTTCCAGTTTCCACTCTCAGCATTTCAAACCTCCATTCTTTGATATGCGACTTTTGAGCTTCAAATTTATCAATTCTTTCTTTTATCTCTTTTGAGAGTCTATCTTGCAAAATAGTTTTGACCAAGCCTGTTTTGACTTTTTCTTCAGACTGTTGGGGTTTTTGGACTGATTGGGGTTTCTTCTTTTCCACTACTGGCTTGGGAGGTGGAACTGTTTTCTTCTTTACAACTCTTTTTCTTTTTACTCCCTTACCAGCAGCTTCCTTTACTTTCTCTTCTTCATCAATCTGAGTAGTAATCTCATCAGCCAGCTTCTTTGCTATCTCAAAATCAGTCTGTTCTTGTTCTCTTAGCTCAGCTGCTAGCCTTAATGCAAATTCATGATCACGCTCTTCTTGTTGCTGTCTTGAAAGCTTGAGTTTAAGACAAACAACAACAATTTCTTTACCTTTGCCTGAAACAGGAGGCAACTCAGATTCTTTCTTTCCTTCCTGGATGACTATCCCTTTATACCCTTTCTTTGGTGGTAAAGATTCTAACGTAGCAACCTTTCCATCAAGCCATCCATCATCGATTTTATGTGCCATTCTAGAAGAACTTATTCCCAGATATTGAGCACTAATATCAACCAAATAGTTCTGCTTAACTGTTGACCACGATTTGAAAATCTCAGTGCTTGGAACATCTGCAGTTGATACCATCCTGTTGATTAGCATCCTATCAACACTTGAAAGCTGTTCTTCTTCTTCTTCATTAACCGCTTGGACACTTGCAACTGTTAGTTGATTTGAAGTTACAACTGTTGGTTGTTGTGTTGCAACTGTTTGCTCATTTGGAGCAACAACTGTTTGTTTATCCTGTGAAACTGTCTGCTTAACTTCTTCCTGCTTGGATTTTCTTCTTCCTTTAGCTTGAGCAGTTGAAGAGATTTTCACCAAGGATTTGGGTTTAAGCAACATCTCATGAGTATGAAGAACATTTGTTGCTTTCTTCAGATTCTCATCAAGAAAGTTCAGCTGCTTATCTTGCCTTATTAGCACCTCATTGTGAATTGCTACTACCTTGAGCACTTCAGTTGCCTTCTCCAACTGTTCAGTCAGTTCTTTTATCTTCTCATCTTGAGAAACTATCCTTTTGTTTTGAAGAGCAATCCTTTTCTTTAGATGTAAATGAGCAGCAAGGTAAGGTGCAAAGTTAGGATCCGTCAATGCATGTTGTTTCAGTCTAGTCTCAATGTCAGTTAGTGTTTCCACTGTGACCATATCATCGACATTTTTCACTGGTGGCTTACTCCCCTGAGTATCACCATCAGTACCCCTCTTTTCTTGGTTCTGGGGATTACCAGAAACTGTTTTACTAGTCTCTGTTGCCATGGACGAGGTCTTAGCTATGTTGACACTGTCCTGTTTATCCCTTGCGAATAAAACAGTAGTGTCAGCCTCAAAGACCATATGATCACCCTCTTGAGGAATGATCACCTCCTCATTGTGCCTGGGAGACAGCACCAAAGGTTCCCTTTCGATATTCTGCACAGGTGAATGCTCCTGTGCAGGGCTAACAGTTTGGGGTTCACTAACTGTGGTGGAAGGAACACCAACAGTTTTTCTCTTCTTTCTAAATACTTTTAGTGCAGGGGCTTGTGTTGTGGCTTTTTCAAAGGAAGCAGGTTGGAAATTTTGAGTATCTTGGACTGTGGGTTCCAGTGTTGGTGGTGTAGCAATACGATGGGTTTCATGCTCAACACTGGCAGTCCTGTTTCTTGACAGAAACTCCACCATTTCAGAGAGTGGAGGAGTTATGGCACCAGAGAAACTCTTGCCATTAATCAATAGTTTGCTCAAAGTGGAAGCCACATGAGCAGAGGGAATAATGACCCTATTGTGTGTTTTTAGATTTGGCATCAAAAAGTTTAACAATACTTGCACAAATCGAGGATACATCAAAAAGAGACCATACTTGGTCCCTAGATGTTTTACCATGCCATTGAAAATTAATTTTGAAAAATTGAAGCAACGATTGTTGGCCAAACAGATTAAGGCCAAAGCAATGTTGCTTCCAAACTCGTTCCATCCTGTTCTTTTAGGACTAATGCACTGCTGGAGAGTATGGATTAAATACTTCCAGTGAGCACAAAATTGTCCCTTATAGAATGTACCCTTCCCTGAAGGACCCTCATACCCAAGCTTAACAAGCTCGGCATGCAAAAAAATCTAGTGAAACTGAATCAGAATACTCACCCTCACTATAATTGAGTTGTAGAAGGTGGCGAATGGTGTCCTCAGAGATTGAGACGGTCAACTCATCAATGGTAGAATCAATCCATTGCACGTCATCAGTTGTTCGAAGTTGAGCATGTTTCCAAAACTGATCAATGTAAGAAGTGTATATGGTAGGATTGATGGTGAGTGCAGTGTTGAGATCGGACAATGAGAGATAATCAATCATATCGTGAAACATGTGAAGATCATCGGGTTTTGAAAGAAAAGCAAGCATATTATGTTCCTTGACCAATGGAAGGGGAGCCATGGCGATTTGATAGCAGAATTCTAGGGTTTTAGCGTTCAAACGAAGTTCAGTATGCGTAAAGAAACCTCTGAGAAGGGAATGGTTTATATATGTTTCGATTGTTGAACGCAATCCAAAGGCTTCTAATCCAAAATTCTGCAAATACTAAAACACCCTTTAATAGCTTAACAGTTGACGGACAAAATAAATTAACAGTTGAGAAACTGTTTTCATAAGATGTAACAACTGTTATTCAAAAATTAACTCCCTTAGTTGACAAATTTCTCCCCCTCAGTTGCACATGGACCTTGTCGAACAGTTGCCGAAGCCATATGCTAACAGTTGAAAACTGTTAGTATTGAACAAAACAGAAATGTGCAACTGTCAAACAAACTTTCAGCTCTCATATATCAAATGCTCATAACAAGGATAGTCACGAGTGTGAAAAACTGTTTGTGAGACAGGTCAGCAGATATGTCCAAAACTGATGTGTGAAATTGCATTTCCCTCTCTGAATACTTAAAGGATAACAGTTGTTAGAAAACGTAACTAACAGTTGCAAACTGTTAGTGTGAAAAACATGGAATAATGAACAACTGTTAGTCCAAGTTAATCATTCCAATGTTGGAAATCAAAAAGTTGAATCTGCTCACATCAAAAGCTTTAGTGAACAAATCAGCTAATTGATCATCAGTATGAATTTTCATAACTTGGATTAATCTCTTTTCATTGCAGTCTCTTATGAAGTGAAATCTGATTTCAATGTGCTTGGTTTTAGAATGCTTCACTGGATTATTAACTATGCTAATAGCACTGGTGTTATCAACAAAAATAGGAGTATTTAAAAAAGACAAACCATAATCCAGAAGCTGATTTTGGATCCATAACACTTGTGAACAGCAGCTTGATGCAGCAATGTATTCAGCCTCAGCTGTTGAAGTTGAAACTGTTGTTTGTTGCTTGCATTGCCATGAGACCAGCCTTGATCCAAAGAATTGACATCCTCCAGAGGTTGATTTTCTGTCCACATTGGCTCCACCATAGTCACTATCAGAATATGCCACCAAATCAAAAGGTGAATCTTTAGGATACCAAAGTCCCAATTTTGGTTGGCCTTTGAGGTATCTAAGGATTCTCTTTACAGTAAACAGGTGTGACATCTTCGGACTGTATTGGAACCTGGCACAAACACAAACAACAAACATTATATCAGGTCTAGAAGCAGTTAAGTACATTAATGAACCAATCATTGATCGATAGAGGTGTATATCAACATCCTCCCCCTCAGAATCTGCTCCCAACTGTTTGTGTGTTTCCATTGGAGTACTTGCCAGCTTCACATCTTGATAGCCAAACTTGTCCAATATGTCCTTGACATACTTAGATTGGCTTAGAAAAATACCAGTGGGCTTCTGTTTGACTTGTAATCCCAAGAAAAATGTGAGTTCACCCATTGAACTCATCTGAAATCTTTTGTGCATAATGACTTCAAATTCTTTGCACAAGCTGTCATTTGTGGATCCAAAGATTATATCATCAACATAGATTTGAACAAGCAAAATCTCTGTTTTAACAATCTTTGTAAACAATGTTTTGTCAATTGTGCCTCTCTTAAAACCATTCTCAAGGAGATAGGATGACAATGTCTCATACCAAGCTCGAGGAGCTTGATGTAGACCATATAGGGCTTTATCTAACCTATATACCTTGTCAGGGTACTTTGAGTCTTCAAAGCCAGGGGGTTGACACACATATACCTCCTCATCAATAGTGCCATAGAGAAAAGCAGACTTGACATCCATTTGATACACCTTAAATCCTTTGAAGCTTGCAAAAGCAAGAAATAGCCTAATGGCTTCAATCCTTGCAACAGGTGCAAAAACATCATCATAGTCTATTCCTTCCTCTTGTGTGTAGCCTTGTGCAACCAGTCTTGCTTTGTTCTTGATAACAATCCCTCTTTCATCTTTCTTGTTTCTGAACACCCACTTGGTGCCAATTACTCTTTTACCTCTTGGAAGCTCAACCAACTTCCAAACTTGCTGAATTTGAAATTGTAAGAGCTCCTCTTGCATTGCCTCTACCCATGAAGGATCTTTCAATGCCTCAATTGCTTTCTTTGGTTCTATTTGAGACAAAAAGCAAGCATTCCCGTCAAATTGGGAAAGATCCACACCAATATTTTCATTTTGCAGCATATTCCTTGTTCTGATAGGAGTGGTTGGATTTCCAATTATTTGTGATATTGGATGAATCTTGTGAACTCTTGATGTAGGAATGTTTTCTTCAGTCAGTTCATCCCCTAGATTAGACAGATCAAACTCACATTCACTTGAATTTCCAGCGTTATCACACACTTGATCAGCAGAGTCAGTGTGGTGTTGAGGATCATGGCATTCCATGTCCTTTAAAGATTCAGCATCCATCAATGGATCAACAGCATTGGAGAACTCTTGTTGAAGCATAGGAATCACAACAAAGTCTTCAGTAACTTTGTTTGAACCAACAGTTGTTGGTTTTGAGCTAACAGTGTCAAAACTGTTTGGGCTGGAGGAAGATGTTTGATGATTTTCACCAACAGTTGTTGGGGTACCTGTAGCTGTTTCAGTAGAATACTCAAAAGAAAGAGATTTAGACAATGCATCAATATCAAATAACCAATCAGGTCCATTACCTGCAATATTGATCCTATTTTCATTGAAAGAGACATTCATACTCTCTTCTATGATTCTAGTGACATTGTTAAAAACTCTATAAGCTTTACTTTGAGTGGAGTATCCTACAAAGAAACCTTCTTCAGCCTTACTCTCAAACTTGCCTAACTGTGACTTGGTATTAAGGATAGTGCACGGACAACCAAACGGTTTGAAGAAGTTGATTAAAGGTTTTCTCTTGAGAAACAACTCATAAGGAGTTTTCCCTTTGGACTTGACTACTTGTACTCTATTCTGAACATAGCAGGCAGTGTTCACTGCTTCTGCCCAGAATGTCATTGGAAGCCTAGAATCGGCTAACATTGACCTAGCAGCCTCTATCAAAGTCCTATTCCTTCTCTCAGCAACTCCATTCTGTTGGGGAGTCCTAGGAGCACTAAACTGTCTTTCAATACCTTTACTTTCACAAAAACTGTTTAGCTCATAGTTCTTAAATTCAGAACCATTGTCAGATCTAATGACTTTCACCTTCAAATCAGATTGATTTTCAATTTTAAGAATAAGAGACTTAACAAACTCAGCTGTTTCATCCTTTGTTCTAAGAAATTGAACCCATGTGAACCTGGTGAAGTCATCAACTATGACTAAACAATACGCTTTCTTCCCTATACTCACCACAGATGTAGGACCAAAAAGGTCCATGTGTAACAATTGTAAAGGTGCAGTAATAGAATAAACTTCTTTGGTCTTATAAGAAGTTTTGTGTTGCTTGCCTTTAAGACATGCCACACAATGATCATCACATGAGAACTCTTTTTGGGGCAAACCTCTTACCAAACTGTTTTTAGCTAACAAGTTCATGGTTTTAAAATTCATGTGACACATCCTTCTATGCCAAATGGCAGACTCATCATGAGATGCTTTGGAGAGTAAACAGCTTAACACATTTTGTTTAGCAATCTTTTGTGGATCAAGACAATATACATTATCTTTTCTAGGTGTTCTTAAAAGAACATCCTTCTCATTTAATTTAAAATCTTTTGAAAGAATAATGCATTCTGAATCTGTAAGCAAAACTTTGTTTCCATTGTCACAGATTTGAGATACACTTAATAAATTGTACTTAAGCTGTTCAACAAAGAAAACATCATTAAATGTAAGTGTACCTGCCTCAACAGCTCCTTTACCTATGATTTTTCCTCCCTTTGGATTTCCTCCAAATGCTACAAATCCTCCATTGATTCTTTTGAAATCCTTCAAACATTGTGGATTTCCAGTCATGTGCCTTGAGCATCCACTATCCACATGCCAAATTCCTCCTTGATTCGTCCTATGAATGCTCTGCACAAATACAATCAGTTAGTAGCAGGAAGTACCCAGGCCATGCAGGTCTTGGGTACACCGTTCAAGTCATAATACTTAAACAGAGTTTTGTTCTTTTTGATTTCATCCAAATTAGATTTCTCTAACTTGTGTGAAGAATACTTTGTAAGAACATGTGGTTTCCAACTGTTGTGATTAACAGTGGACACCTTTGAACAAACAGCTGGTGGAGTTGATAAAACAGATGAATCAACTTGTGATTCCTTTTGATTTTCAGTATGAAGAACAGTCTTACCCTCTCCAGAATCAGTTTGTTTTTGAATTTTCATCCAAGCCAAACCAGTAGTTTTTGGTTTTGCTAAAACAGTTTTGGAACTGTTAGTTGGTTTGGATGTAACAGTTTTAGAACTGTTTGCCAGTTTTGGCTTAGCAGTCTTAGAACTATTGATCTGTTTTGACTTAACAGTTTTAGAACTGTTATTCTGTAGTTTGGGACTTTTGTTTTGAGTGCCATTGGTCTGTGGGTTATAGTAACAATCTTGAACTAAATGATTAAATCTTCCACAAATGTAGCACTTTTTGGTTTTCCCAATAGGTAAACCAGTTCTTTGTGACCAGAATTGGTTCCTATTTCTTTGGTTTCCTCTAACAGTTGCAGATTGAGGAAACTTTTGGACACCATGTTTTTGACATGTGCATGCAGGCATTTCAGTATGCCTTTTCTTAGGCTTGGGTTTAGCCTGAGATTTTGAAGCTTCCATTTTCTTCTTGGCATACATAACTTCACCAACTTTCTCCTTTCCTTTGGCTTTGGTACTAACAGTTGGGCTTTTTGGCTTATAACTGTTTGGGTTCTTGTTGGAACTGTTAGTGTAAAGATGGGGACTATTTGTAACAGTTGTGGAACTGCTAATAGAGTTAACAACTTTTGAGGGTTTTGGCTCATTGGTGAGGGGTTCAGTGGATGCTTTTACAAACACCACAGGTTGCAAAGATGATTTTGTGCGAATGGGCTCACACAGGATGTGATTTTCATATGGAATACCTTCATCCTTCTTCACAACTTCCTCATTATCTTCAATACTTACTACTGACACAACTTCATCTTCATAACTTTCAAACTTTGGATCAGCTGACTTAAGTTCATCTTCCAAAGGTTCATTAACATATCTGTCAGCTACCTCAGACATTGGAGTTATGTAGTTTTGGTTGTATGGAGGTGGGGTTTGTTTGTATCCTAGGCCAGTTTTCACCTTGTCTCTCACTTGAGATTGTAGCAGAGTCTCAAGCTTAAGGTTTGCAGCCTTGAACATTCCAAGATCAATGTCCACACCCTCCAATTTCTTTGTGAGTTCATCCACCTTGCTTTCTTTTTCAACCAACTTCCTTTTCAGACTATCAATCTCATCTTGAAACTGCTCTTTCTCCCACTTATGATATTTTCTATCATAGTCCATTTGCAGTTCATTAGCCTGATAGTCTTTAATTTTCTTTTCAAAATCTTCTATCACAGCAGTATACTCATACCTTCTCTCCTCCATTTTACTTAGAGCAGCACATACTTTCTTATTGTGCTCTCTAAATCTCTTAACAATAGCTCTACATTCACCAGGACATAGTTTAGAAGATACCTGTATGTCCTCAGATTCTGGAGAATCCATCTTGATGGAGGAGTCAGTCAATGCCATCAAAGCTTTGTTGCTGGTAGCCTCCTCTGCTTGATCACTCCAATCAAATCCATGGCCTTCTTGTGAGACCAATACTGAGGAGGTATGGTTCTGAGTTGGCCTCTGACCTTGATTCTGAACTTGTCCACCAGATCTGCATTCTCTTGCAAAGTGGCCAAGTTGTTGACATTTGAAGCATCTAACCTTTGACTTGTCAAATCCAGCCTTGCCATCAGCTCTGAAATTCATGTTTTGCCTTCCAGTTCTTTTAATGAATCGCTTGGCTCTAACGGTAAGCATGGCCATCTGCCATTTGAGATCCATTTCCTCAAGATCATCAGGGTGCACTTGTTCAAGATCCTCATTGGTGAGGGTTGAATGTGCATGGCTGGCAAGAAAAGCTTCAAGAACTGCATCTGTAGTATTCATATCTAGTCCAACAACAGAACTAGTACCTGCACCACTATCAAGAGAGTTAGTTAATGAATGGTTTGATTCCATACCTGAGGAAGATAGGAGAGCAGCATTATGGCTAGGGATAGCAGTTTTTCTTTTTCCCTCTATCTCTCCCTCAAACACTATCAAACTATTATAGAGGTCATCTAACTCTATGTCTTCAAGAGAATCCTTGGTTCTCCATTGTGCAGCAAACACAGTCCATTCATCACCTAGAGACCTAAGAAATTTTCTATTTATCTCATCTTGATCAAGCCTAACCTTAGCACTCTCCAGTTGACTCACCAGTTTGTAAAACCTATCAAAGATTTGGGTGATACTCTCATTCTTCCCACTGGTGAAGTTCTCATAGGCTTGTTTAAGAAGGTCTCTTTGGTTTCTCTTAGAACTAGCATTCCCAGCAAACCACTTCTCCAGAGCATTCCAAAGTTCATGAGCATCATCAAATTTCTTGAATTGATGTTGATACTCATTGGGAATAGCAATCTGAAGGATGCTGAGGGCTTTCATCTCAATCATTCTATCCTTCTTTTCAGCATCTGTCTTTGGTGGTGGTTTCTTCTTTGGTTTTCCATTCTCATCCAGTTCAATGGGATTAGTAGGAACAGTTTCAATGATTTGCCAAACAGCATAGTCCATTAGTTGGACATGCTGTTTAATTCTTAGTTTCCACATCTCAAAATCAGATGGTTTGAGCATGGGAACACGAATGTTGGACCCTGATCCACTGTTATCAGAAGAACCTCCCGAATCCATTGAAACAAATTGATTTAAACAAAAAACAGTTTTGAAAAATAAAGCAAGGTAAAGCAAAAACCTTCAACTGGTGATCAAAGGAACCTTAATGATAAGGCTCTGATACCACTTGTCAGGATCGGATATAGATTATATCAAATAACAAGAACTAACTTTAAATAATCAATCAGAGTAAAATAAAAGTTAATCTTTAACTATGATCACAATCAATTAAGAAGTTGCGGAATCACACTTAATTGATTAAAGAAGGTTTTAAACAAAGATTAATTCAATCAAACAGTAGTTTTATTAATCAACCAGAATGATTACAAAAGCAAACTTCACCCCCAATCTAACTTATTCTGTTAGATGAAGAACACAGACTGTTCTTAGGTTTCAACAAGAAACTTAGAGGCTAAAACACTTTCTGAAAAAAATAACAATAAGAACAAATGCTTTGAATAATGAGATCAAGTCGTCGTGCTTAATTGATCATCTAATGAAGTATATATAGACTCTTGATCCTCCTTGAATTGTTGACAGTTAGGTAATCTTCTATCTTCTGAGATAATCTTGATAATCTTCAAAGTATTTCGAGATATCTTCAAAGATAGGATTTTCCAAATATAGCTCAACAGAAACTGTTTAATGAACACAACAGTTCTTTAGTCTTCTAACAGTCTTCAGCTTCAAGGTCTTCTAACAGTTTTGACTTTGCCAACTAACAGTTCTAAAACTTGCAGCAACTGTTAGTTACAACTGTTTTCATATATAACAGTTTTACCTTTGCATGTTCAATGGTTTCAATGACTTAGTAAATTTCCCAACAACTACAACAACACCCTACGGCCGTAGTAACATTATACTACGCCCGTAGGAACCACATTTACAGTGTGTTCTTGATCTGTTCGTAAACAGCAGCTGACTCTCGCGTTTTTGACTCAAAATCCAACTTGAATCCGTATTCAAGTGTTTTCACAACATATCTAACATACATATGAACCTTCTAACATGATTTGGACACAAAATTAACACAACAACACACCTAAATCTTCAAATTTGACATCACACACACAAACACACCAAGAACTAGGTTTTTAGAAAAAATACTTACAAAGATGATGATCTCAAGCTCTAAGAACAGATTTAGCACTTGATTCCAGCCTCTAGACTTGGTTTCCTTCTTCAATCCAACAAGAGTTTGTATGTGTTTTGGTTTGTACGTACATGTGTGTGTGTAAAGTGTGTGTATGTGTTTTGAGAGTGTTAACAAGGGATAAGTGAGGCCTTAGGCCGACTTATCAACTAATACCCCTTACGGGTATTTTGTTCTCCTATTCAACTTAAATCTCAACTTAGGTTTATCCGTTTCAACTAACGGAGATATTTTTGGAACCATTATCCAAAACCGTTCAACTATTTGTCTACTTGGTCAACTTATGACACTTTTTATATTACTACATTTTTTATCCACATTTAACACTAGTTAACACCATTTAACACCAATTAGCACCAATTCACGTTTAAAGCACCAATTAACATATAATACACCATTTAACAACATGTATACTACAGTTAACAACAAAACACCAATTAATGTCAACGTACTACAATTAAAGCTACAGTTACAACAGTTTACAACTAGGCCCCATATTGGGGTGTTACAAATCTACCCCCCTTAAGAAGATTCCGTCCTCGGAATCTGATCGTCTATAAACAAGTGAGGGTATCTAGCTTTCATGTCGTCTTCCGTCTCCCAGGTCATATTCGAACCCGGGTTATGCTTCCATTTAACTAACACCAGTTTAATCAACTTTCGACGCAACTTCTTGGTTTTAGAACCAAGTATTTCTACAGGTTCTTCAACGAGGCGCTTTGAAGCGTCAACCTTCAATTCCTGTAGAGGCAGAATCTGGTTCTACTCCACCTTACACTTACGCAGATAACACACGTTGAACGTGTTGTGAATTCCAGAAAGCTCTGGAGGCAACTCTAGCGTAACTGTCTGATCGTTAACCACGTGAATGATCCGAAATGGACCAATATAACGTGGACTCAACTTGCCCTTTCTACCAAAATGAATCACGCCTTTCCCGAGAAACTTTCAGGAACACCCGATCGTCCTCCTGGAATGCAACTGGTCTGCGTTTAGGGTCAGCATATACTTTCTGTCTGTCACGGGCCGCTTTGAGCTTTTCCCGCGCAATCTTCACTTTATCTGCCGTAATCTGAACAATCTCAGGTCCAGCAAACTGCTTTTCACCGGGTTCTAGCCAACACGTGGGAGTACGACAACGCCTCCCATACAACATTTCATAAGGTGGCATCCCAATACTGGAGTGGTACGAGTTATTATAAGCAAACTCGACCAACGGCAAGTGAGAATCCCACGCACCACCAAATTCAATAACACATGCACGAAGCATGTCCTCCAGCGTCTGAATCGTTCTTTCCGACTGGCCATCTGTTTGTGGATGATACGTCGTGCTCAGATGAACACGTGTACCAAGTTCATGTTGCAAACTCTGCCAAAAATGTGAAGCAAATCTCGCATCACGGTCAGACACAATTGAACATGGCAAACCATGTCGTGACACCACTTCATCTACATACAACTTTGCTAACTTCTCTAGCGGAGTAGACTCGCTGATAGCTAGAAAATGAGCGCTCTTGGTCAATCTATCGACAATGACCCAAATAGCATCATGACCCCTAAGGGTTTTCCGCAATTTCGTCACAAAATCCATCGTAATGTGATCCCACTTCCACTCAGGGATCTCTAGTTGCTGCAAACTGCCATAAGGCTTCTGATGTTCTGTCATAACTTGCGCGCAGATCTGACACTTTTCCACAAAAGAAGCAATATCTCGCTTCAAAGTAGGCCACCAGTACAATGCCTTTAAATCATGTACATCTTTGTGCTGCCTGGATGAACCGACATCCTAGATTTGTGAGCTTCTTGCAGTATCAGCTCACGATTATCACCATGAAGAGGTACCCACACGCGAGACTGAAACGTCTTTAGTCCGCGAGTATCATCAACAAGTTGATCTTTTAGCTTTTTCATCGTTTCTATTTTGAGATTATCATCTTGCAACGCCACTTACTGCACTTCCTTCAATCGAGCAATGATATCGGGAACCACAGTAAGTTTCATGAATCTAGCATCTATTGTAGAGCTCTTGCGACTCAATGCATCCGCCACTACGTTGGCCTTACCAGGATGGTAACAAATTTCACAATCGTAATCTTTTATCAACTCTAGCCATCGGCGTTGTCTCATGTTGAGCTCTTTCTGCGTGAATACATATTGCAGGCTCTTGTGATCCGTACAGATCACACATTTGGTGCCATAGAGATAGTGCCTCCACAATTTCAACGCAAACACCACCGCTGCCAACTCAAGATCATGAGTCGGATAATTGCCTTCATGAGGTTTCAATTGCCTTGAAGCGTAGGCAATCACTTTATCTCGCTGCATCAGTACACACCCCAATCCAGAATATGAAGCATCATAGTAGACAATAAAGTCTTCAGATCCCTCTGGCAAGGTAAGTATTGGAGCTTCGCACAGTAGCCGTTTCAAAGACTGAAACGCTTGTTCTTGAGCTTCCGCCCAAACGAATGCAACATCTTTGCGAGTTAATTTAGTTAAAGGACCCGCAAGCTTAGAAAAGTCGCAGATAAACCGCCGATAGTAACCAGCTAAGCCGAGAAAACTTCTAACTTCAGAAGGAGTTCGAGGAACTCCCCAATTCATAACTGCTTCGACTTTCGCCGGATCAACTTTCACGCCATCGCTGCAGATCACGTGACCGAGAAAATGAACTTCTCGTAGCCAGAACTCACACTTTGAGAATTTATCGTAAAGCTTCTCCTGTTTAAGAGTTTCGAGAACCTCTCGCAAATGCAACTCGTGTTCAGCTTCAGTCTTAGAATAGATGAGAATATCGTCAATAAACACAATCACCGATTTATCAAGAAATGGACGACAAACCCGATTCATCAGGTCCATGAAAACAGCAGGAGCATTGATTAAACCAAAAGGCATCACCAAAAACTCATAATGACCATAACGAGTACGGAAAGCCGTCTTCGGAACATCTTCATTAGCAACTAACACTTGATGGTATCCAGACCGCAGATCAATCTTTGAGAAGCATGTCACTCCTTGCAGTTGATCAAACAAATCATCTATCCGTGGCAAAGGATACTTGTTCTTTACCGTTCGCTTATTCAGCTCCCGGTAATCAATGCACATTCTCATCGTCCCGTCTTTCTTTTTCACAAATAGCACCGGAGCACCCCAAGGAGAAGAACTCGGGCGAATAAAGCCTTTGTCAAGCAACTCCTGAATCTGCGTCATCATCTCGCGAACCTCGGAAGGAGCAAGACGATATGGAGCTTTAGCCACAGGGGTAGCCCCCGGAACAAGATCGATACGATACTCAACATCTCTGACTGGCGGTAACCCAGGCAACTCCTCAGGAAATACCTCTGGATAATCAGTCACCACCGGAATATCACCAACAACACGTTTCTCTAATTTAGCGTCAATCACATGTGCTAGATAGCAATCGCAGCCTTTCGAAACCGACTTACGAGCTTTCATAAGAGAAATGATAGGAACATCGGATTTTCGTTTTTCGCCACGAGCCACAGCATATGACCCGTCAGGCAAAGGAACTTTGATCAACTTCTTGGAACAGAAAATCTCAGCGTTCAACTTGCTAAGCCAATCCATCCCAATCACAACATCGAATCCCGCAATCGACATTAAAAGAAGAGAAACAGGAAAACTACTCCCGTCTATATCAATAACCGCTTGAGGAACATTATCTACAACTGGAACTACTTTACCACTAGCAGTCTCTATTCTTACGGGCTCAGACAACACAGATATAGGTATTTGCAGTTTATCACAGAAAGATACAGACACAAAAGAATACGTAGCTCCAGAATCAAACAATACACATGCTGGGGTAGAGTTAATAAGAAAAGTACCCGTAATCACGTCCCCAGCACCCTTCGCCTCCTCTTTCGTCATCTGAAACGCCCGCCTTTAGCACGGGGAGCGTTGTCTTTCTTCTGCCCTGAGGCAGATCCTCCAGCTCCAGCATCGGACTTTGAACGACAATCTGTAATCCGGTGCCCTGGCTTGTGACATTTATAGCATACATTCTCTTTAAACTCGCACTCATTCACCGAGTGCCCTTTCTGACCACATCTAAAACAACGAGTAGTGGCCTTCGAACAATCACCGGTATGGTAGGTGTGACATAGAGAGCACCAAGAACCCTCAAACTTAGCCTTCTTCGAAGAATCAGGCTTTCCCCCAGTCGACGACTGCCCCTTGGAAGTAACAGATTTCGAGA
This sequence comes from Pulicaria dysenterica, assembly GCA_947179395.2. NCBI lineage: Eukaryota > Viridiplantae > Streptophyta > Magnoliopsida > Asterales > Asteraceae > Pulicaria > Pulicaria dysenterica. Next base: position 96,832,881 of record OX359289.1, read on the forward strand.
ACTGCTGAAACTTCCTTTTCTGACCCTCAGCAGCATGATCCCCCTTTCCCTGGCGTCTATCCCCATCAATCTGTCGGGCTATCTCAAACGCCCGATCCAAAGTAGCCGCAGCTCTCACATGAGCGCGATAGTCAAGTGGCAACATGTTCACAAACTTTCGCATCTTGGCTTTCTCGTCAGTCACCAAATGCGGTATGAATCTAACCTTATCCGTAAAAGCATGAATAAGGTCCTCAACAGGCTTGTCCCCCTTACGGAGACTACTGAACTCATTCTCCAATCGCTCCAGATCATAATCTGTACAATACTTAGATTTCAACTTCTCAGCAAACTGCTCCCAAGTCAGAGCATCAATCACCTCCGGGCTCGACGTGTCTTTCACTGTATCCCACCAATCCAGAGCTATCCCTTTCAACATCCGAACAACATATCTGACGCGGAGCTCACGTTCACATTCACAAGCTTCGAACACCTGATCCGTCTCACGTAACCAACGAATAGTCTCAGAGGGATTATCACTACCCTCGTAAACCTTCGGCCCGCAAGACATAAACTTCTTGTAGGAGCACTTCTCTGGTTTCTTTCCTGCCAGAGCGTTCTGCAACAGCTCCCTCGTCAATCGGAGCTCCTCCTCTAACAATCTCACATATGCCGCCTGCTCTTGATCATGCCTTGGTGGCTCCACATTATGCTGAGAAGCTTCGTCCTCAGCTTCCCTTCGTTCACTAGAGGCCTCGTCCTCCATTCGTTTGAGAGCCTCTTCTGTCGTAGCTCTACGTTCGGCCATTTCTACTCAACTAGCTATTTACACGTAGACCACAGCTAGTACACCATTTATTCACCATTTACTAATACTACAATTAATCATTCACGTAGAACAGCCACATAACGCTCAACTCAACCCCAATTACCCGATAGGAACACTTAACGATGGTCGAACCCGAGCTTGAGATTGAATACTTCAACGAGTACCCAATTCCTCAAACTTAGGCTCTGATACCTACTTGTAACGCCACCCCTAACGAGCTTAAAATTAGAGTTTATTTAAACTTTTTAAACAACGATTATCAAAAGCGTTGCAGCGGAATTAAACACCATTTACAAAAACGACCAGTTTGACTCGGCTAATTAATTACAACAAAAGGATTAGCCAAGTTCAAAGCTACAAGCATTACCTACAAGTTTTCCCGACCATCGGATCCATACATAAAACAACGTGTTCCCCAAAAGGTATATACAACAAAAACTACCATCAGTACCCGCCTCTAGCATCAACCTGCGAAAAAGATAATTCTTGCACCGTTAGCTACAACTAGCTAGTGAGCACCAATTACACATAAGCAACAATAAGCAGGCTATCATGTAACAGAACAGCACACAGGGCTATCCTAAGATATTGAGGCGAGCCAAACGTGTCAGCAGTAGTCGTATGTTGCAGGGGAGCCAACCCCGCTCAACAACCCAACAGCAGTCCACGTGGTACACCATGTCTTTCATGCTGGTTCCAATCTATCAAGGAACCCAGTCCCATAGAGGAACGGCGGCCTGCAGAGCCCTACCCAAGTGTATACTACTTGAGTACCGTTAGTTCCCCAATCCGTAGTCCCTAAGGACCCTGGGAACCCAGCCAGATACTAACACCCGTCTACCTGACTGACCTCCGTGTTCTCCAATTTAGTGTCCGGACAAAACTTCATAAACAAATAGCTGATCCAATAAGGGTCCAGTTCATGCGCGCATATAATCACAACAATATCTTTCATATCAATAATATTAAGCATGCTTGTGCAACTCTATCATAACATACCTCCATTTCCACGTATCAATGCACCAATCACGTGTCAACATGTACTACAGATAACTTACCTACTGAGACTCATGGGAAACCGGTACTCACCTCGAAACTACAAGAGGCAGATATGCAATCGGGAATCCCAAGAGCACACAGAATCGTCCGAGTCACCTAACACCAATAAACATAGATAAACACCCCGTAGTAAACACTACAATAGACTGTACTAACAACAGTCTCAACAAAAGGTCAACATGGCTTCTGACAGCCTCCTACGGCCGCAGGAACATGTTCCTACGCCCGCAGGACACCCATCCAACACGCACTACGGCCGTAGTATATATACACTACGCCCGTAGGATCTCTTGCCAAGGGACCATGACCTACGGCCGTAGTAACCATTCACTACGCCCGTAGTATGTATCCTTTGGGTAACTAAGGCCGTAGGTTATATACCCACGCCCGTAGTCTTGTTTCCATCACCCGTGGGTGGTAATCCTCTTGAATTCAATCCTACGGCCGTAGCAACCATTTACTGCGACCGTAGTAACTACAACAACACCCTACGGCCGTAGTAACATTATACTACGCCCGTAGGAACCACATTTACAGTGTGTTCTTGATCTGTTCGTAAACAGCAGCTGACTCTCGCGTTTTTGACTCAAAATCCAACTTGAATCCGTATTCAAGTGTTTTCACAACATATCTAACATACATATGAACCTTCTAACATGATTTGGACACAAAATTAACACAACAACACACCTAAATCTTCAAATTTGACATCACACACACAAACACACCAAGAACTAGGTTTTTAGAAAAAATACTTACAAAGATGATGATCTCAAGCTCTAAGAACAGATTTAGCACTTGATTCCAGCCTCTAGACTTGGTTTCCTTCTTCAATCCAACAAGAGTTTGTATGTGTTTTGGTTTGTACGTACATGTGTGTGTGTAAAGTGTGTGTATGTGTTTTGAGAGTGTTAACAAGGGATAAGTGAGGCCTTAGGCCGACTTATCAACTAATACCCCTTACGGGTATTTTGTTCTCCTATTCAACCTAAATCTCAACTTAGGTTTATCCGTTTCAACTAACGGAGATATTTTTGGAACCATTATCCAAAACCGTTCAACTATTTGTCTACTTGGTCAACTTATGACACTTTTTATATTACTACATTTTTTATCCACATTTAACACTAGTTAACACCATTTAACACCAATTAGCACCAATTCACGTTTAAAGCACCAATTAACATATAATACACCATTTAACAACATGTATACTACAGTTAACAACAAAACATCAATTAATGTCAACATACTACAATTAAAGCTACAGTTACAACAGTTTACAACTAGGCCCAATTTTGGGGTGTTACAGCGGAAAACTGCAACTACAACGACGAATCGTTTAGGCGACGTTTCCGCATGAGCAGACGACTATTCACACGGATAGTCAGAGATCTTGAGGGATGGGATACATTTTTTCAGCAGGGTGTCGATGCTAGAGGAAGAATAGGTTTATCTCCATTGCAAAAGTGTACATCGGCAATTCGGCAATTGGCGTATGGGACGACCCCTGACGGATTTGACGAGTACTTGAAGATGGCGGATTCAACCGCACGGTTATGCCTAGAAAACTTCACCAAAGGTATCATAACTCTTTATGGTAAGCGATACTTACGCAAACCTTCTTACCATGATATTCAGCGTTTGTATACCGCATATGAGAGTAGGCACGGGTTTCCTGGCATGTTAGGAAGCATAGATTGTATGCATTGGGAATGGGACAACTGCCCAAACGCATGGCGAGGGCAGTACATGAGAGGTGATCATAAGAAACCGACTCTTATGCTAGATGCGGTTGCATCACATGATCTTTGGATTTGGCATGCATTCTTCGGAATGGCCGGGTCCAACAATGACATAAATGTTCTAAACCAGTCGCCGTTATTCAATGATTTATACAACGGGCGAGCACCGCAGTGCCCATTTGAAGCAAACGGTGTACAATACAAAAACGGCTACTATCTTGCAGATGGGATATACCCTGACTGGGCTACTTTTGTCAAATCCTTCAAAACACCTCTAGATCAAAGACGAGCAAGGTTTTCTACCGCGCAAGAAGGGGCAAGGAAAGATGTGGAACGGACTTTTGGCGTGCTTAAACAACGGTGGCATGTGATAATGCACCCGACGAGAATGTGGCATACGGATAAAATACGTTCAACAATGTACGCTTGTATCATATTGCACAATATGATATTGGAAGACGGAGAACAAGTGATTTGTCCATTCGACGAAAACATTAATCAATCAAACGATGAAGACGACGTAGAGATTAGCGAACAACAATTTGAGGCTAATGTCCGAGAAGTACGAAGTGCGGAAATGCATCACAACCTTCGATCGGATCTAATCGAGCACATTAATCGGCTTCCGAGATGAAACGACGACGATAACTAGTATTTTTTATTTAAATTAATGTAGTTATTTTTTTTTTGTAATTTGAAATTTATAAAATATTATTTGAATTTATATTGTTATTTAATATTTTTTATAGTTATTATGTTTTAAATATATTGTTTAAAAAAAGAAAAAGAAAAGAAAAAGAAAAAGGATGTGAAGGGTGTGATGGATGCAGGGGTTTGTGTGATGTGATGAGAAAATGGTGGAAAGTTGATGTGGCGCTGATGTGGCTGTGTGAGGGGTGTGATGGATGTGGATGGTCTTTGAACTCAATATATAAAGAATCTACATCCAACTACATTTTACAATGTTAATTTAGCTTAACTTTTGCACAACAACAAACATATATATAAAGCATCACACACAACTAAGAGAATTGCCAAAAAGGTTAAGTACTAAACATACTATTTCAAATATATATTTATAAGCCAATTCCACAATTCTAATTCAAAATTAATAAGCTGACAAAAAATTTCTCCTTTGACAAATTAAGAATTTATAAGCGAATTCCAATATCAATGCATAGAGAGTGAGACAACTTCTAGAAATAGCATCTGATTGTTTAGTTCATTATAAAGTAAAAACCAAATCCGCTATATGGAAAATACTCAACCACAATTGAGGATTTCCTTTTCGTTGAAAAGAAAGCAACAAAATGGAGTTTGATTAAGAATTCATTTATTAAAAAAACACTATCTTGATGTCTAAAAACCAACGAGTAAAGCATCCCTAACTACACAAGTAAACATTAATTATATACAAGACCACTAAACCATCAATTTCTTGCATCCAGTTCTTCTTTGCGAACAGCTTCCATTAGCAATTTGAATATTTAATTGAAGCTGCATTGTCTAAAATATTGATTTGTTTCTATACTCTATTTTTTGATTTCTTAGATGTTATTCAACTACAATCAATGATTCACATAACTACACATATACATATACAATAAAGTATAGAAGAAAGAAAAACATGGTGATTGATGTAACACAAGAGGAGAAGAAACTTTGACATCGAATCATCAAGTACTTACCGAAAGTATGAACGAAACTGAATCAACGCACACCAAACCGTAGATAAAATTAGAATAAATAGGGTTCTTCGGAATCAAAATGAAGCTGATCGATAGTACTCCTTGGTCCTCTGTCGTTGTATATAGATTAAAAACCGTCTTCCGCCATTTCGTACGTGATATACTCCGTCTCCTATTTTCTAGCAACTTCAAAATTTTCTAGCAACTTCAAATTGCGCGCCTTTTATGTGGCTGTTTTAAATAGAAGATTTTTAATTTAAATATTCACTTCAGTTTCTTACAAAAAATTCGACTTAATTTTTTTTACAAATTCTATTGATGGATATTATGCTAGGAAATAAGTATTTATTACCCACACCTATATAACATTTATAATTATGTGTGGATATTATATATTCCACCTCATATACGAAGGAAAAAAAATGTACAAAAATACCTATTTTATTTACATACATATTTATATATAATTTTTAGGTGTTGATAAACTTAAACAATTACCCACACATACAATCAAGTTTATCATTTGTGTGGATAATTTACCAACACATTCCAAATAATTCATAACAAGTGTGGGTAATAAACATGCCGCCAATTCCTGATTTTAGAGGTAGATTTTCCCTCCAAAATAAAGTGTTAGTAAAATGTATTACTCGCACATAAAAAGTGTTGAATGTTATCAAAAAATGAAATTCTCAATTACTCACACATACGAAATATGTGTGGGTAACTACCCACACATTAAAATGTGTGACTAATCTATGTGTGGGTAAACATCACAATTTCTTGTAGTGATTCACAATAACTCTCACATGTGTGTGTGTGTGTCTATAGGTTGGTTCATGCAAAAATGTGTTTTATTTACGAAAAGTACGAGAAGTAATCTAAACATTACGCTTAATTAATTGATGGCTAAGATTAACTATGACAGTTTAGTAAATAAATCAAAATTTAGGGTTTATGGAGAGAGCTCCAACATAGTGGAGATTGTTGTGTTTGCTATGATTTATGCTTACTATTGTTTATTTAATCTTTTTCAGGGGTGAGAGAGCTCCAACATAGTGGAGACGGCTCTTAGTCAGAGAATATTTTCCACAATATTGACAAGATGTACTTATGACGTGTAGTCTGGGTGTGGTGCGAACCTCGTCTATGATTTTGTAATGATGAATGCTTGTTTTTACTCTAATAATTATTTTTCCAAAAAAAATGAGGGCGTTACATCCTCTCCAACTACTCATTTTTAAAAACCTTAATCCACACTCAAAATTTTCTCTCCAAGAAGCCGTCGGTGATTTTTGAGGCCAAATCCACCATGGGCGGCGATAAAAATGCTCATCCACCACCGTTGTCAACTCTAAACATCCACCACTATAACATCCATTTCAATTTTAGCGATTTATTATTAAGTGATTACTGTTTGGTAATAGAGAGAGAAAATGTTTTAAAGAGGATTAAACTAAGATTCAGTAAGATTAAATTAAGTGTGTATTCTTGGTGAAAGAGATTGGACTAGAGAGAGAAAATGTTTAAAAGAGAATTAAACTACGATTTAGCAAGATTAAAGGAAGCTTAAGCTTAAGGAAGAAGTTTATCAAGATTATAGCAAGGATATAGCTTTATCAAGTACTAATTCTCTAGATTAAAGGTCCGTTTTTTAATCTCTTTAGATGTGTTATTGAGTTCTTGAAATGAATTACATGATTGCATTTATAGATTGTGTTTATGTGTTTGCGTGCTGTTAAAATTGGTTAAGATGATGTTTATAAGTCATACTAAGACTTTTGAACAAATTTTATTTGGATTAATTCGAGTTAGAATGAGATAAATTGAGGTTGTAAAGGGTTAAGCTCGTCGTAGAAGGTTCTGCGTTTGTGCAGAGGTCAATACGGTCGTATTGTATTTTGATATGGCCATATTCAGCTGGTTTGATATGGTGGTAAAATTTGATAGGGTTGTATCAGAGAGTTTGATAAGGCTGATGTGCGTAAAGCGTACCATGTTTTTTATTTATAATTTCCGTTATTATTTAGTACGACTACAACACAAATAGGCAAGAGGACCTAATCGGTTTTTATAGTATAATAGTAAGCACGGGTGTCGAACTCTAGGGGAACGGGTATGATTTGATAAGATTATAATGATTTAAATATTAAACAAATTAAACTAATCTAAACTAAACTAAAAAGCAATTAAATCTAAACTAATGACAATAAAATAAAGAAAGCAATTAAATGGGGGATTTGTTGTAAAGATATGAACTTGGAACCAATCAAACCACTAAACTATCTAAAAACACTAAAAGCATGCAAAAAGGACAAAGAAGCGATTAACTCGGAGAATTAAATAATAATGAAGATGTTCCCTCCCTAGATTCAACTCAACTCATTTCATGGCAATAAATTCATGGCAAGATAAGCTATGATACTTTTAATATTCATGCATCGATTTCTAAAGTGATTACAATCTTGGTCCAATCATAATCGTCTAATTAACCTAATCAATTACCTTTATGGTCAAAAGTGCAATTAAATAGTTTAATTAGCAATTAATTCGATTAACAGGTTAAGCCACAATCCTAATGTTTGTATGATCAACAAAACATCAAATTAACATATAAATTGTCATTAAATGGACATCACATGCAAAAGACTCCAACTTTAATTGCTCAAAAACATAGGATTAATCAATAAATATTCCTCAATCACCTATTGGTCCTAGATAATCAAGATGCAAACTTTATGATTCAAGTGGTCTCTCAAAACATAAATATCAGATTCTAAGCAATCAAGAAAGATTCATAAACATGGATAAACATAGATTAGGCAAAACCAAGAACAAACATGAATAAAATATCAAAAACCATGAATTAAACTAAGTCATTACATGAGTTTCATCTCCTCTAGGGAGGAAAACAGAAGATCTAGCCAAGATTCAACATTCTAAACTTCTGGAAATTAAGAAACAAGAAGAACATGATGAAGTAGAATGAAAGAAACTGTAAAAGCCGAATGATCTTCACTTTTAATCTTCAAAATAAAGCTCCAATGCTCCAAAGCTTTGCTCCAAGTCTTCTCTGCTCTCTAATGGTGTTTTCTGATGTTTTAGGGTTCAAAGATCGGAACCCAAAGCTGCCCAACCGAATGAATTATCGAAATATATATAGGCTGCAGAACTGGCGACTTCGCGCCGCGAAAGGCGAGATCGCGCCGCGAAAAGTGTCGAGTTAGCGACGCTAGGGCAGAAAACGGGCAGAATTTCGGGATTTTCAATTCTTTGATCCTTATCTCATTTTCTATCCCTTTTTCTTCATGTATATCACTTTGAATAAGATTTTGAACCTAAAAGATAATATTTAAACATATTAAATATATATTAAACATATTTTCATGATTTTTATCCAAAAACAATTATATATCGCATTAAAAATATATATAAAAACCGCGATATCAAAAGCCATATTAGATTTTGATACGACTATATATAGTTGGTTTGAGATGGCAGTATTATAAATGGATATGGTTGTATGAGTTTGTTTGATATGATCATATTGAGTTTTAATATGGCAATATAGGATATTTTTATATGGTTGTATTGTAATCTTAATGTGGTCATTTAGGGTCTTTTAAGTGAAAGAGTCGCATACACTTCATGGCGAGTGTATTAAGATACTGCGAGATTTCAACTAAGCTAGATGTAGCAGTTTTTAGCTTTACGGATGAGAATACCTTGATTTGGTACTTGTAAGTAATGATTCATAGACACTTGTATGGTAACATTGGCACACCTATATTAAATAAAACTCGAAAGTTTATGTCAAGGAATTATATAGCAACCATGAGTTGTATTGTATTATGTACAAAACTAAATAGGTGTAAAGTAATTATGTACTTAAAGTATGATGAGTATATGTAATAAGCAAGTATTGTGCATATTGAAGGTAAAGTAATGATAAATATTGTGTATGTTGAAAGTAAAGTAATAGCTAAGTTAATATATGTGTGATACACTATAAAGAAAAAGCCATTTAGTGGCATACATTTTCTATTGCATATGGTTTTTGTGCCATTGTTAGAAGATTTCAATGACACTTTACAAATGTCACTAAATATATAAAAGACTTTAGAGATGAATTGCATGAGAAAATAGAGATTGGTATAATACGGTAATGAGATTTGAATTATAATGTGTGCGTGTGTGTATATATGGATAAAAGAGAAATAAAAACGAAAAAAATGGAAAAAAAATAAGCATGTTGTGAATAGAAATTACTTTGAAAATTAATAAAAGAGTTTATTAGAAATAAAAATGAAAAAAGGAGAAAGAAAATGGGCATGTTTCAAATGAAATTTATTCAATGTCATCATAGTATGTGAATATTATACCTCTAAGTTATTGAAATTAATAGACATGTTATCGACAAGAAATTATTTGCCAACGCCGTATTGCACGGAAGCTCTGCTAGTATATATCTATACTATATTATAAAACATTTACACCCCTTAATCTCTTAATTTTTAAGTAAGTTAAAATATCTAATGCCCATCACATAAATCCCGTAAATAAACCCACTTAAATAGTCCTTGGATCTAACGATTTAGGTAATTAAGAAATCGAATATATAGAAAGTCATTAAATTCTTATAAAAACGAGCTAGATCTTAGTACAACATATCTCTCTTATTTTGTTCATTCAAAAGACGATATCTTACTAACAATATACATTTCTCCATTTATATTGGTCGCACGATGACATAATACTAAACGAACATATTATGAGACAAAACTATTTGCTACTGCCGTATTGCACAGATTTATTATAATAAGCGTTGAAATATATTAATTAATGATATCAACTAGACATGAGTAGCTTGTAAGAAAATCTTTATATACTAGTTGTAACATTCCCGCACGTTGCGGCGGAGTTTTTAGTATGAACAAAATATAGAAACTAACATCTACATATAAATACATTTAAAAAATAAAATTTGGAAAATTTTAATATTTACGATGTATAAATTTGAATCATCTAGATTATTCTACACTAAGTCAAAAAAAAAAAATCTTTAAGTTGTGAAAAAAATTAAACATTTAGGTTGTTTAATTAGATTTAAGTCAATTTTCAAATTTTACTTTTCATATTACATTCAAGCGTATTTCTCTATAGTTTAAATATAAATAATAACGTAATATGATAGGTATCGACGAAATGTTTTTTTACTGTATATCAAAAAATAAATTTTCTTAAATAAACGCTATTACGCTCAAATATATATCAAAATGTAGATAAAAATTAGTCGGTCACGTATATGTATTTATATTTAAATTAGACATTATGCGTTGAAACTTAGAAGTTATAAAAAAATATCAAAAACATATAATTAGTAAAAATAATAAACAACTACGATTTTAAAATTTAAATTTATGGTATTGAGCGTTGAATTAATCAATTATTGATATCATTCAAACACGAGCTAATATGAAAATATTTATTTATTCATGATGCAGACACAGACACATTATCAAGAAGATTAAAAGTTGATTAATTAATTAATGAATGAAAGGATATTTTATTATATGTATATAACATGATGATGATAAATGTGGAAAGCATACCACCAAAATGGAGTTGCAGAAGTATTTTACATGTAAACTTGCATCATTTTTCCTAACTCAATTTCTAGTTTTTTCCTTATCTACAAGCTCTCATAGCTTTCTTGAATGCATCTGTAAAAGTATTTCATCAAACTTCACATTATCAGACATTGTTTTCACTCCAAATGATGACACTTCTTCATACTCAACTGTTCTTCAATCCACCCTCCAAAACCTTAGATTCAACACCTCCAAAACCCCAAAACCTTTAGCAATAATCACACCCTTCACATATTCTCATGTCCAATCCACACTCATCTGCAGCACAAGATCCAAACTCCGAATTCGAATCCGAAGCGGTGGTCATGACTATGAAGGCCTTTCCTACACCTCTTTTGATCACACCACCCCTTTCATCCTTCTTGATCTTAACCAACTTCGGTCTGTGACAGTTGATTCGTTTACTAAAACTGCATGGGTCGAATCTGGTGCGACTCTCGGGGAACTTTACTACTGGGTGTCTCGAAAAAGCCGTGTTCTTGGATTCCCGGCTGGTGAATGCCCCTCGGTGGGAGTTGGTGGCCACCTAAGTGGTGGAGGATTTGGCATGTTGTCAAGAAAGTATGGTTTGGCTGCTGATAATGTGATAGATGCATTGATTGTTGATGTGAATGGGAGAATCTTGGATAGAGATTCAATGGGTGAAGATCTGTTTTGGGCAATTAGAGGAGGTGGGGGAGGTAGTTTTGGTGTTGTATTATATTGGAAGATAAATCTTGTTCATGTTCCACCAATTGTTACAGTTTTCAGTCTTTCTAAAAGAGTAGATCAAGAAGCTATTCATCTTGTTAACAGATGGCAATCTATTGCACATAATATCACCAAGGATTTGTTCCTTAGCCTCTTAATAACTCCAATTAATGAAAGATTAACGATGCAAGTAACATTCAACTCGTTGTTTCTGGGGACGACTGATGAGCTGATAACAACACTCAATGAACAATTTCCTGAACTGGGATTACAGGAAAATGATTGCATTGAAATGAGTTGGATAGAATCAGTAGTTTATTTTTCGAATTATTTAAGAGGAGAAAGTGTCGAATCTTTGAAAGAAAGGAGACCATGGCCAAGAAAATACTTCAAAGTTAAATCAGACTATGTGAAGAAAGTAATCCCTGAAGAAGTGTTAGAAGAGCTACTGAATTGGTGTTTGGAACAAGATAATGCAAGTCTACTTGTGGAGCCACATGGCGGGATGATGAGCGAGATAGGAGAAACCGAGACGCCGTACCCGCATCGGGAAGGGAATTTGTATGTCATACAGTACAATAGTCAATGGTATGATGAAGGGTTTGAAGCATCTGAAAAGCATGTTAGTTTGATGAGAATGATGTATGAAAAGATGGCACCATTTGTGTCTAAAAATCCAAGGGAAGCTTATGTGAACTTCAGGGATATGGATGTGGGTATAAATGGTAATGCATGTGGTACAAGTTACTTGGAAGCAAGAGAATGGGGGAGCAAGTATTTTAAGGGGAATTTCAGGAGGTTGGCAATAGTGAAAGGGGTAGTTGATCCAACTAATTTCTTCTGTTATGAACAAAGCATCCCACCTCTGGCTTCCTTTGGCTTTCACCAAGACATGTAATCTTGTAAATTGTTTGGTTACATATTTGATTTTAGGTATAAATGTCTTTTAGGTATATTCATTTTACATATGAATGCATCAATTATTTGCTAAATGTTTTGAAAATCATTTTAATAAACACCTATTAAAGATCAATATTTCATTTCTGCATTATCTTTTATAAAGAAAATTGTACAGCTTTTAGCAAGATGAGAAAAAATATTGTAATTTACATATTCAGATTCAATTATTGTGAGATCCCTATTCCCATTTGGCATTTGCTGATTCACACAAATATTCAAACAGTAGTGGCAAGTTGTTTTGCAACATGCCACCCTGTTAAAGAGGAAATGCAACCCAGAATCTTGTAAGTAGATACCAGACTACATAAGTAGGTACATACTACATAAAAATCGTTAAAAGTTACCATAAAAAAAATAAACACTTGATTACATAAATTAATGGAAAATCTTAACCTAAAAGATGAAAGCCAGCATTGAAGAAGGTAACAGGAGACAGCCATTAATGAGTTTTTGGCATTAAAAACTCAAGGAGTTTCTTGATTGCTGCATTTTGGCATTATAAGCCCCTTCTATATCTTCCTGTAAAAAACAGTGAATTGTTTGCTAGACTTCAGTATCATTGTAGTGAACAATGTTTAATTTAGTCCATGTTTAAGTCATAGTCCTAAGGGACTAATTAGCCTTTGGATCAATGACATCAATAGTCCAGATTGCATTTTAAAATTTTGGGTGGAGGAGTATTTTCGTAATTCACATGTGATGCTTTACAAAAATGTTATGCGTTACCTTGCAAGATTTCAGCAAAGGCTGTAAGAATGATTCTCTGAAGTATCTGATGGACTTTCCGATCGAGGTTCTATCCCATACTGGCATCAATCCACAAATAATAGAAACAGAAGAATGAAACATAACAATATAAGCATATGATGATATAACTAAAAAAATTGTTCGATTTAGGGTAACATGATCGGTCAATATGCAATATGACAGGATTAGTCAGTTGGATAATATGTTCTAATTTTAATTTTGTAGTTGAGGTCACCAAGGAAAATAAAAGCATACCTTTTTCACCTTCTGCTTGCAAGCCGCTTGAATTGAGTTCTCTCAGAAGCTGTTACATACAATACTCTTAGTACCATATTTTCCTCAAACAAACATAAGAATAGTAAAAGATTTTATAATGTAACGGAAAGAGACAGTATCAATCCTTTAGAGCAGGGTTTAACTCAGAAGATACTTATAAAAATATTAGTTGTATTACCGTAATTGGTATCGACTGGCAAGATTTTTGTGACATCAAGATGATAAGAATGATCATAACATCTTAAAGAGCTAGAGCAGCTGTTAAATTCAGTTTATCTTTTTTAATTCTAATTATTTAGGCAATCAATAAATATGTGTATACAAATCTCATCAGATGTAGACTTGGATTTTCACTATGAGAAAACATCCACCATTAGAAAGAAGAACTAGCAAGAAGAAAACATTTGGGATGTAAATTGGGGATATAAAAAGAAGACTGTAAACCAGAATATATAGGCGGCCTGCTTCAACAGTTTCAAATTTTAAACTTAAAACTTTTTATGATACAATTCATTATTGCATGAATTTTTTAAAATAATGATCAAGGATGAAACTGATTAAAACCATAACTGCAAATACTGATACAAGAAATAGTTTTCTCGCGAAAAACGTACCTTGGAAAGTGTAGGCACATTGGTGGGGTCAAACTCATCACAAACGTTTGGATTGATAGGAACACAGACACGACCTGTAAAAAAAGGTGATGTAAAACATTATCTAATGAAGTTTAGCAAGTCTTTAAGGATAAAAGTTTGAACCTGTTTTAGGGTGTACGCAAAAAGGTGCCTTCAGCAAATGGTTCATGTGTTTTGAAACCTGAAAAATAACTTCGAATGAGCTTAAGAGTAACCAGATTGGACATATCTCACAATTTAGTACATTATATGGTGGAAAAACATGATTAACAGAAACTATCACAGAATGAAACTTAGGATTAAGATAAATAAACATATCACCAACTACTGATATACTGAAAGTAAGACATAGAAACTGACCTCCATATCAAGCCGAGGATAAGTGAAAGAAAAAACAATCTCCTCGGCACATCTACGAATCCCTGGTGCCTGACGTGTGAAAATAACAACAATAGCTTAAAGGACTAGATCAACCACTTTTCTTTTAGTTTAAAACAAAATATATTTAGACCAGCCATACAAAATACAGCTTGGCAAAGAATCAAGAAGTCAAAAGCTTCATCAATTCTTCGATGGATATTATTTAATATAATGGGCATACCTTATGTTTGCTACATAGGTGTTTAAGTTGCTCCCATCGCACAATATTTACATCATTTGCACTAGAGCGCCTATTGCCTTGCCACTTTCCTCTAAGCTCTGAGGTTATCGCTGCAAGGTAATTTAAAATCTTATAAACAGTTCATGGAAGTAATCTTGCTAATTCTTGTTAACTAAAAATGCATACATTCATCCGGAATCATGTCCAATATTTTCTCGTATCTCTCATCTGAAAGTAACTGTTGGCTGCAAAGTAATTTCTCAAAGTAGTTGCTCAGTACATCATATGATCTCCTGCAAGAAGATACAAGATTCAAATAAATGTAACGAGGGATAAAGATAATGAGTAATAAAAAAGTTCGGTACTTACACAAGGAAAGGATGAAGTGCGGAACCCACAAGAGAAACCTTTGATTTACTATTACTGTTACCCTGAAGAACAAGAATTGACAATAAAGGATCTCAATGATACAAGATTTTGCACAATTGCATAGTACGTATGAACAACTAAAATCAACCTTGTATACACGGAAGTAGTCTGCAACAGCTGCCCTCTGTTCATTGTTCAACCTGAGATTCAAGATGGTAACTTCAGGTTCACAACTTGATGTATTGAACTAATGATGCAATTATAGAATTGAAAACAATCGTTTTACAAGTTTGCAGTTTCACCTTCTTGCTTTTCCATCACAAACCCAACAATGAACACCACGCCGGCCACTGTATACCCAGAGAATATGGTTGAATCCAAAATCATCTGACCAAATTGGACATGGATAGTGTTGCAAATATTTCAGTGAGAATAATATTTAAGAGGTGCATATGCCAAGTGTATTATTTTCACCTCTAAGAGCAATATCAATCACTTTAATTGCAATCGTCATCAGAGGCCAGCAGTCCAAGCAAACATCTGCTCCTGAGCAGCAATATCTGGCATCATCGTAATCGGAAATATCCTGAAAAACATAATGGTAAAAAACCATGTTAATTAATCAAATGTTTGTATTTAAACTACTAAATGTTCACAACTCTTTCATAAGAAAGAGAATATTACTATATCAAACACTAGCTCTCTTTCCACAGGAGTAAAAATGTTGTCCCCAGTTTGTCCATATGCATGTCTCTTTGCAGGCTGTTAAAATCAAGAAACATGTACCAATAAGCAATAACTACAAATTCACAAGATGTTGGCCAGTTACTGTTTAATTTTATTTACAGTGTATTTTGCAGGTAATGCAAAAAGATTTGGTTATATATTAAATATGCAGGAAGTAGGTAAAACATACAAATCATAATAACTTATGGAACATGAAGCGGAAAATTAATTTTCTTCAAGAATAATATAATGATGTGTCAGACTCTTACATCAACACTATAAACAGGACCGATGTCTATTTTGAATGGGCATTGTTCTTTGATGCTTTTTTCCAGGTCAGATGCATTGCTGAAAGACTGGAAGCGCACATATATATCATTATCCAATGTAAAAGAAAATTCTCTTCGCCCAAAATATGAGTCATCACATCCAGGATGCTTCCCATCTGCATGAATAAACAACAGAATTCGGTCATATAGATAATTCACAATTAGAGAGTAAAGAATAACAGTGTAAAACATATGTTGCCCAAAGCATTCATGGTTTGGTTAAGATCATGAATCTTGAATCCAAATATCAAAAGGAACCCCGTATCTACTTACTAAAGCTCTTTCAGTAAAATGATAATGTAATAGAATTACCATTGCCATATGACATCCATTTGGACATGTCTGCGTGAGGGAAAAGCCATCCTGCAAAAGTCAAAAACTGAATATGAACACATTGATCAATGGTAGAATTATTATATAAAAACTGAAAAAATACGGTCATGTATTCATAAAACTCAATTTATCTTGTTCTTTCTTATACTTAAATCTCTGAGATAATTTTAAAATTCAATTTACAAGCATCACCGAAATGTCATAAGTTTGAGCAACAAAGCTCCAACCTAGTAACAAAAAATGCTACCAATAATTTAGTTGGGCATAAAAAAAAGACTGTCAGGAAGTATTACAAGTAGCTCTTAAAGTAATAATTGGCCATAAACATGACATAGAAGCATCTTCTCCGACTACTTTTGGATCAAGCTTCATCATTGGATCAGATTATAATATGCAGCATTCTAAAAAAACACATATGCAGTTCAATTAAGGAGGCCAAACAAGCAAATCTTTAGCTTCAAATTTAATTGTCACTTTTGCAACAGAAACGAGACTTGTAGCAAGTAATATAATTAGCAGAGTGTAGCTGAACTCATCTCAATTTTGCATCTGAAAGATGATCCCAATTTGCTCATAAACCAGTACAAACAAATCATAGTTACAAGAACTCTATCAAGGATAGTGCATCTATGACAGAATTTGTTTTCATGAACAATTACCGTAATAAAGTTTGAGGTAGCTAGAATTGAATGCGTCAGAAAAAGAGTCTACTTCCATGTTTTGGGGCTTAGAATCGTCGATTGACATGTCATCTCTTCCATTCTCTGCTTCTTCTTTAGTCATACTTGAAACAATTGACACCTTTCCTCAAACCCTAACAAACAACAGTCCCCAGTTCCAGATCAGCAAAACCTACGGATTTCCAAACTTTGGTAAATTAAAGACTAAGCTCTTCAATACATAAAGAAACACAGGATTAGAAGATACAAGAAACATTAATTAAAAAAGATAAAGAACGTACCTTAGAAGTGTGCTTGGAATTACAGTTGCGGTGAAGATTGGATTTTGGGGAAAGATGGAATCGAAGGGCAGATGAATGACATAGAAGATTTTGGCGGGAAAATGGTGGAAGGCGGCGAAGGTTAGTTGCCAAACGGCCCAAACATTATTCTTAACAAGTATATGGGCTTGATTGAAGGCACACAAGCCCACTGACTCTGTCTCTCTCCTCGTTTGGGCTTATTTGAGCAAGTTTGTGATCTCTCAATCTCTCTCAAATACTTTCTTAAAGTTATTAATATAAAAAGTATTGTAGAGGAGATGCTTAAGGTGTAAGGATATGTTTTGTAAGTCTTCGATTCCAGCTATAAAATTTTTGTTACAATTCTCTCTTAATTTTTCACTACTAACCCTTTCTCTTTTCTCATATTTCTATAATAACCTCGAATCCTTTCTCAAATTTTAATTATAAACTCAAATAATTTGTAAGTTATAATAAAAATACCTAACTTTACTATGACTTATAATTCTTTTTACATTATGATAACTTTTTTTGTTTCGTTTTCGAACATATTCAATGACAAGGTCAATTATAAAATTGTGTATGGATATAGTACGTCTATATATGTTTACATGATATATCTTTTGTACTCAAGCGAATTGAAATTTTCTTTTAATAACAAAAAACCAAATCTGAACTTGAACCATTTAAAATATAATCAAACATGAAAAAATGAAATTCAAAACTTCATACATCCAAAAAATGAAATTCAAAACTTCATATATCCAAATAGTATAATATGTATATGTAAATAATTCAATACATTCTATATAAGTGTAAAACTCGATTACATAACTATATATGATTAATAAATAGGGAACTTTATGTTAAAAATCTTTTATTATTTTGCTATAAATCATAACAAGAAATTCAATACATGTAACTTGCAGCGAAATACGAGCCCTCTAACCTTGTTGAATAAACAAACATGTATGTGTAAAAAAATATAAACAAAAAATTCATCATTATATTTAAAAACCTTTAATATGTAGAATACAAAATGCTTATATTGTATTTCAATTTTAGCAATAATTAATTTTATATCATTTTACCAATTTAGAAACACGTATGACGTTTTGGTTCAAAGAAAAAAGTATATTAATCTTGAACATAGCATATTAATCTTCTCAGTATTTTTGAATTATCAATAACTTTCCTATAATTAATTAGAATAATTAGAATTAATCTAAGTTATTGTTTAGTTAATATATTGACCTGAATAAATCTTCCGCAGATTACTTTCACGGCTCGTCAAGTTATCACCGTGAATTTCTATTATTGCGGTAATGTTAAAAAAGATCAATTTCCTCATTACTTAGGTGGCGAGATGTACAGACTTGTGGATCTCGATGTTACTGGCTGGAATATTTAGGATTTTTTTGAGTTCATGTGTTCGAGGTTCAACAAATTTGCGTATTTGTATTATTGTGCCCCCTTCGACGTTGTGGGAAAACATTATTGCTATTTGAATAAAATTTTTGAATCAATGATTGACCTTGCGGATAGACTTGGTAGCGTCGATATTTATTTTTCCTACTTTTAAATAGATAATTATTTGTTTTCATCTGGATCGGCATCTACTTACGTTAGCATCACCAAGTCTATTTCTTTTTTTACTGATCTAATGTAGTTTGAGTTAATTGATTGTAATTTTAGTTAATATTGGAATATTTTACTTTCAATGTAATTTTAGATTTGCAAATGATCATTGCCTCTTACGTCCTATCTATCGCAAACGGCCACGACAACCAGCCACCATACCTCATTATTTTCCGCCGCCGCATTGCGCAGGTACCCCACTATCTATATATATACTACTGTATAAATACCTTAACACTCTTTTTTTTAAATTTTAAGACTTCTTAAAATTCAATCAAAACAACATCTTGACCTTCTATTCGATTTAAACTAATCTCATCCACTCAATATTTAACAAATTTTCACTCTCTTAATTTACTTTAATTTTTTATTCATTTAAAATACACTCTCACACAAATACAACTATTTCACCTATATCAACACAATCTTCAAAAAATTATTAACTTAACTCTCCTTATTTCATAAATATAAATATTTTTACTTATTTTAATGTGTATTAGAATCTATTTTTAAAATTAATAAAATAGTAGATGCAAAGAAAAGAAAATCTGAAAAAAAATGACATGTTGCTGAAGACAATTAGTTGTAATTTTTTATGTACTATTTTTTTATTTTAATGAAAATTAGTTATTGATCTTTTTTTTTACTTTTTTTGCAATATATATGAATTTAGAATCTAATTTTATAATTTTATATTATATTTTGTAATAATAAATAATAAATAAAATAGAGAAAATTACACCAATTAACCCTGTGGTTTGTCACTTATTATATCGTTCGTCTCTGGACTTTATTTATTACACTAGACGTCTATAACGTTTACATTTTGTCATGTCTATGGTCTTTGACCCACCTGAAATGACTAAAATACTATTTTCTTTTTACCAGAGATCATAGGCGTGACAATATGTAAACGTCAGTAACCTCTGGTGTAATAAATGAAGTATATGGACAAACGGTGTAATTTATGACAAATCACAGGGATTATCCGTCTAATTTACTCAATAAAATAATTTATAATTAATTTAAAATAAAAAACGTACGAAACATAAGTATTAATAGTATTTAAGTATCTAATGTGACCTTGCGTGAGAAATGTAAATACACCCATGCACATAGATGAATATGTTTTTAAATAATAACACTTTGATCCAAAGCTGTCATTAAGTATCTAACTCTGTAACTCATGTTTATTTAGTGACAGGAAGACGCGCTTTCACGCAAGCCAAAAGAAAGGAGGACAAAACAAAACATGGTGTCTCGTATCCGTTGCTATCTTCCAATCTCCCCTTTTAAAAACACTAGTAGGATAGGCTAGAGAGCAAAGTAAGACGAATACTTGCAGACAAACAAGCTGATTGATTGCCACTGCTCGGTAGCTCCACCGTCGTACTCCGCCGTCTCACCTCCGTAAGTTAAAGCCTCTCCCTCTCCCTCTCTCTCTACCTACGTATATTCTTACTTCAGTGAATCATTACATTTGCTGCTTTCAATTTCTCATGCTGATATTATTAAATAATCATAGATTTGTATATATATATTCCTAGATCTACTCAGATACACAACGGAAGTGACTTCACATTCGCTTTCTTCTCCTGATTTCTCGTCATGTTTTGTCATTTTCCGGTTTAACATTCTACTTTCCTAAATTTCAGGGGGAAAAGCATTCAAAAAGTTTATAAGCCCTAATTCTCTGCAAATTTAGAAATTCTACACGAAATGAAGCAAGGTGGAGTTTGGGATGTAATTACGTTTTTCGCCATTGCGTTAGTGTTCCTGCAATGCTCCTGCTCGGCTGCCGGAGATGTTACTTGCTCTGGACTGGTGCCGATGGTATACCGGAGCGATAAGATATCGATAACTGATTTTGGCGCTGTTGGAGATGGAAGAACGTCGAATACCAAAGCATTCAGGGAGGCGATTTACCGGATTCAGCATTTGAGAAGGAGAGGAGGGACGCTTCTTTACATACCTCCTGGTGTCTATCTAACTGATAGCTTCAACCTTACTAGTCGAATGACTTTGTATCTAGCAAAAGGTGCTGTTATCAAAGCCTCAGAGGTAAATAATCCATTACAATTGTTCCTTCATATTAATTGCAACTCATGAATCTGGAACTCAAATTCAAAATTTGTGACTTAAAAACAAGTTTTAATCCGCGGAATGCTTCAAACCGGGCTTCATTGTCGTAATTTGTCTTTTTAAAGTCTTTGTTGTGAAAACGAACAGTCTTTTAATGTGAATGCTGGAATTTGATAAGTGATTGCGTACTTTATTGAGTATTGTGCTAACGGACTCATTTTTGCTACAAAACAGAAGGAAAACAACAATCTCTGCACACTTTAACAGTACTTATTTGATCACTAGATTTTGATGATGTAGCTTAAGACATGTATAATTGCTAGATCCATGTGTTAGATTTTAATCAATTTATTTAGGATTCAAGATTGGTGTGCTAGCTTATAGCCTTATAATAATTAAGCATGCTACACATATCTAAACTTTTATATCTTCAAATTAGATATAGTTGTGTCAATACTATATTTCAATTAATGGAAGCATTAGAAGCAAAACATCTTTTTCTTTGAAACTAAATGCGATTTACTTCCGAAGATGATCAATGCAATAATTTTGTTAAGGTTTAAGTCAAAACTACCTCTTTGTTTATCGGAAATATGATCTGTAAAGCTTGCAGCACCGATGGTGGGTACCGTCATACACACACACAAACTTTAAGTGAGGGGTCTTTTAGTCATTTCAATACTTGCTCATTTAAGTGTTTGTGAGTGTGTCACCAATCACCATGGGCGCTGCTAGCTACCCGAATCCTAACCCCTTGTATATTAGTGATCATTAGAAAAAAAACATTCATCTTAATGTGCAATGTTTTTTTATTTATTATATGACATTAATTAATTAATATCTTAAATATTTAAATTGTGAGGTGAGATGTCCACAGACACATTTTATTTATTTTGATTTATTGCTAATAGGAGATGCTACTGTAATTAAAAGTGCCTTTAATTATTATTTAGATTCCATTGTTTCTATTTGAGGTAAGTATAAATTGAGTGGAATATGGTGTTTGATAGAACAATACTTTGCCCATCGTAATGAGTTAACGGTTTTCTAAAGGAGCAGAAAGTTTGGCATTTAATTATTAGGGACCTTCGATTTTTAGAAATTAATTAGGGACCCACGCCACATAAAAAGAAATGAAACTTATTTTGATTAATGGAGGTGATAGCAAAGTTTAGTGGGATCCTATATTTGCATGCGGGACCTATTGCATGTGCATACCTTTGTTACATTATGGGCAAATAAATATGACAGCTATATAAAGGATGGCATTATTAGTTTACTCACACCAATAAGAACACTTTTCTATATCAAAAGAGATTTATTTTTGCATGGTTCGTTTGTTAATTAATTTATTTGGTGATTAGTATAAACTATATAACACCAGTGCAATAGAGTTTAGGCATGTTTTTTTAATGTTGTATAATTACATATTATCTTAAGCACTCATTAGTTATTGATTTTTATTAGAGTCGAAATTGTATTTTGTAGATAAAAAATGTAGCATTTTTTATTTAAAAAAAAGAGATTACAGCTTTTATTATATATATGGGGAAAATATGGCTACTTCTCCAAGGTTGCATTGGTTTAGAAAATTTTGGACTGTCTTTCAATATTATACACCAAGTCCTCTGCTAGTTTTGTCCAAAAGGCAATTAAATCCAAATTGTACACACTGCACAAAACTGATTAAGATTCACATGTTTTAAACTTGGAAACAAAGACCAAAAACTCTGAACATTAAACTTGTTTGTTATGGCCAAGACACAGAAAGAGGAAAGAACATAACATATTATTTATATCAGTAGTTTGGACTCTGGAATCTGGATTAATATAGTAAGCAATTATTTAGTAAAAGCAAATAAATGATGAACTTACATTTTAGTATCTGATTTATTCGTATGTTTATATATATGAACAATGATCTGCTTTCTTTCTCCTAATTGTTTTGCAATTACACGCTATATCACTGCAAAACAGATTTGATTCAAGTATTGGACTGCTTGTCAAATGTCTGCATAACAAAAATTCAACGGAAGACTGTTAATAAGTGCACTATAGTGCCAATAGGTAATTTGGTCACTCTACCTCAAAAAATGTAATGTTACTATGTTTACACAATACAAAGTGAAAATGCTACGAGTGTGACAAAAACCCGAGGAACTGAGGATTTGATAAACATGAAGAGTAGTTAAACATAATTAACAGTCATTAATTCCTTAAAACAAGAGCAAATTAACAATTTTCTAATATACTCCAATGGTTTTACTGTTTAACCTTTTGTCATTCATTCTTCAGGACACTGCAAACTGGCCTCTGATTGCTCCGTTGCCTTCTTATGGAAGAGGGAGAGAACGTCCAGGGGGAAGGTACATGAGCTTCATCCATGGAGATGGCCTCCATGATGTGATTATTACTGGTATGTATATTGTATCAATAAATACTTTGTTTCTTCGAATGGTCTGTAATTAAGCTTATTATTATTTATTTTCATTAAAAGCATTACTCACTTCATATTATTTTCATGTACTCATTTTTTAACAGGTGAGAATGGGACAATCGATGGCCAAGGTGGTGTTTGGTGGAACATGTGGAGACAGAGAACCTTGCAGTTCACTAGACCAAATCTTGTGGAGTTCAAGGATTCTAGAGGCATTATTATTTCAAATGTGATCTTCAAGAATTCACCTTTCTGGAACATTCATCCCGTATACTGCAGGTATGATATAAACATAGCAAAATCCGAGTATAAATCTGTTATGAAGCTTTTAGAAACACGCGCATATCTGAATACAAAGTGTAAATTTTATTGAACACTTTTTTGTTCTTTCTTTTTGTGGTCTATACACAGCAATGTTGTTATTCGCTATGTGACAATATTGGCTCCTGCTGACTCTCCCAACACTGATGGAATCGATCCAGGTACCTTATACATATAAAAACAAATATGTTCGTGTATGCTGTATACTTTTTTTTATTTCTTCTGTTGATGCAGATTCAAGCTCCCATGTATGCATAGAGGACTCCTACATTTCCACAGGAGACGACCTTATTGCTGTTAAAAGTGGATGGGATCAATATGGAATTGCTTATGGCCGTCCAAGTAACGACATCACAATCCGGCGAATCACCGGATCATCTCCGTTCGCCGGAATCGCAGTCGGAAGTGAAACTTCCGGCGGGGTAACAAACGTGTTAGCAGAGCACATAACCCTTTCCAACACCGGGATCGGAATCCATCTGAAGACAAACATTGGTAGAGGTGGAATCATAAGAAACATTACTATTTCCAATGTTTACATGGAAAATGTCCGGAAAGGAATCAAGATAGCCGGCGATGTAGGTGACCATCCTGATGAAAACTATGACCCAAATGCACTGCCAGTTATGAAGCATATAAGGATTAAAAATGTGTGGGGTGAAAAGGTCCAGCAGGCTGGTTTAATCAAGGGTTTAAAGAACTCACCTTTCACAGACATTTGCCTTGCAAATATACATCTCTTTGGGTCAACTGGTTCGAGAGATGGTCCGTGGAAGTGCTCAGATGTAAGTGGTGGTGCGGTTCAAGTTAGCCCATCACCATGTTCAGAGCTCATCAGCAGTAGTCAAACCAGTGTTTGCTCTATTCCTTTCTGAATTTATGTCATAATTTCAACTTAAAGTATTATTGCAATATATATAATTCCTTTTGATTACACAAGAGAAACTCAAACCATCGTGCATGAGCACGCCATCATGGAGACTTTAGATTTGGGTACTAGACAAACAAAAACTACTATATATGGTACAATCAACTACTATCATTTTTTGACACTAAGGTACTTAAAATTGAAAATGAAAAAAGCTCGAGGATGCCGATTATCCCAATCATTTTTATTGCTTTAAAGAATCAAATTCAGCAGTGCATGATTCATTTTTTTGAAATTTACCTAAAAGAATCAATACATGTTAACTCCTAACAAAAATTAAAATTATAAGAAAAACGTGTCTCGTTTTAATTGGGTAGTTATAGTTTAATGTGTTTGTCAAATGATTTATAGTTTAATGTAGCATAAATGCATAATCTTAGTTCTTATATATTCTTTAGAAGTAATGTGGGTTGCATGTAATTAGTTTTAAAATTATTTGCATAACTTGGTTTTGTTTTAACTTTTGGAATTTCTATCTTTTACTATATTAGTTTGGTAAATTTATCTTTTAGTTGTGTTATATCACATAGTACTATTATTGTTGTCATCTCTTTCTTCTTTGCCCTTCAATTTATGAGTTTCTTTTTTTGGTGATATTGGAGTGTTGGATCGAAAAAACATGTCGATGGTCTTTGATTCTTTGTTACAAAAAGTTTTGTTCAATCGCAAACTTGTTTCGACCATAATTAGGGCATGACATGTGATATGTTCACAAACTCTATTTCTATGACACACAGCTCACACCCGTTAGGGCCGGCCCATTGCAAGTTCAAAGTGTGCACTTGCACAGGGCCCAACACAAAATGGGGCCTCTTATTTCTGAAAGGTCCATATATGTACTAGGTTTTAGGGTATACAATTGAAAGGCCCAAATAGACTTTACTGCTTGCCTGCTTGCAACACAGCGGCGTAAGAAATGAGCGACACAACCTCCAAGCCGGCCGACGATTCCCTTTCCCAATACTTTCATCTCGAAACTCGGTGGAAGACGAAGGGGTTGAAGCCAGTTGCGATTCTCTATGAGTCGACTGTCAGCTAAGGATGCTTTTGCTTCATCAGTTCATCATATTGATTTTGATTAGCAGATTATCGAGAATCCAAGTCATTCAATACCTTCTTTTGCCTCACATTCGAGAAAGGAAATCGACGCCTCAGTGCCATCATCAATGGAGCATCATACAGTGCCTTCAATCGACGCCTCCACACATCCAGGCCATTGATTCGCCGCCTCACTGTGGAACTCAGCAGACTGCGATTTCCCTTCATCCATTATATTGATTATGGAGGCCTCAGTGAGTCAGTGCGGAAACAATCATCTAGTCCTCTGTCCTCAAGTGAGTTTATGATTTTAATCATTTTAATCAGACTGTGATTTCCTTTCATCCATATAATCGAATAATCCATTCAATGATTCGGTGACACTATGACAAAGGTCATAAAGTTTGTAAGTTTCTGATTTTAATCTTTATGTTCTTCCTAGTTTTCTTATTCTAAATGTTTATTTGCATATGGTGAATCAAATTAGCCAGTTCTATCATATTTAAGTAACGAAAATATTGTTTTAGGGAAAGGAGACAGTAGCTTTAATGCTTCTTTCTGGAATAGGGTTTAGTGTTCTTCCTTAGTTTATTAATTATTAAGAGCGATTAGTGAAGTCTGAATAGGAAATTCAGGTGTGTTACATAAGTACTATGATAAATTGATAATGATTTAAGTAATTAACTAAAATATGTGATTTTGTAAGAGTGTGAATTCGTGTCATATCCTAAATACGTGATTCTTTTACTTTGAATAAAAATTTCAGTTTTTATAAACTTTGTTTAGGGATATATTAGTCTATGTAAATTCTACTTATATAAAATAAAATTTAGTTTAGGGGTCTTGTTTTTTGTTTTCGCCTGGGGCCTAAAAAATGGTTGGACCGGCCCTGACGGTCCGTGACTCTAAAACACAAATTATGTAAAAAGAAAAAGAAAAATCCATCACATCCCATTACTATCTCCCCACCCACGACACATACGCCCTCACACTGTAGTCTCAAGTAGCCGTGAGTTTTAGAAACTTTTCTTAAAAACACAAATTTCCACAAGTGAGCAAGTCCTTAATGATGTCTTAATGTTGAAAAACTACAATTTATTTTCACTATCTCGTTGTTAATCCTTTATGTAAGGGTGATCGTGTTATCCAAACCTAATAATCTATACCTATATTGGTTATAAGTTTTCGGTTCTTAGTGAAATTAATACCCAAAAATATTAATATTTTTTTGTTTATACATTAGTACAAAATAGACTTTTAACCCCGGTTTTTTAAGGCTTTTAACCCCTGTTTTGAGGGGGGCTGAATTTGGGGGGGGGGGGGGGGTGGGGGGGGGGGGGGGCGACTAAAGGTCACCCTTTAACCTCGGTTAAAAAACCGGGGCTAAAAACCCTTCAACCCCTGTTAAAAAACTGGGGCTAAAAGTAGTTTCAAACAGGTCTGAAATATACTTTCTACCCCGGTTCCTTAGCTAAAAAACCAGGGCTAAAGGTGAGTAAAAGAACAAAAAAAAATTATACAATTAATTTCTTAATTTCCCGCTAATTTACACAACAAAATCAACCCAATCACTACATAACAATATCTTAATACAATATAAATCATTGCAAAACTGAAAAATACGTAATGATATACGAACCTAACAAGTTTTAATTTCCGGTATACCGGTGGATGTTCAACATAATAGATTGAGTTGCTAAATGAATCATCATGAAAATATATGAAACAAGATCAACTAACAACCCACTTGATCATTTTGAGGCTTGAATCTACTCCATTTCATAGTTTCACAAACTGCAAAAAGCAAAATAATAAAAAATAAATAAACAAGAGTAGTAAAAAATCATCTCACATAAAGTCATATTAGTTTAAATAATATAGTCACCTGTGTACTGATTTATTCTCCTATCTGTTCTAAGAAAATATGTCTACTTATGGTAGTCATATGTTAATTCCATTAACTATTTAACTTTCAGTCCTACAGCTACTCAACCTACTGGAAGCCATCAGTTCATCTAATCAATTACTGATCATCATCCAAAACCAATTAGCAGCTAATATGTTCATCAAGGGGCTTGAAAATTGTGATGATATTAATTTAGTTAACCTATTAGAATTTATTTAAGTCAACAGAGGCACTGAGTATAGTTATTCAACTAAAATCAGAAACATAGGCATCAAAATAAAGACTTTAAAATAGGCTTAACTCTAATTTAATGATTCACACAAAAATGCTTTATTGATCTAAGACACACTAGATCAGTTTCATAATCCAATGCTTTCACCATTTAAATATAGTCACAGTGCATTAAGAAGATAGCAACTTGGTTTACTGTACTTCATAGTTGATTCAACTAAGAATTTAAGCAGTGGAACAAATTAGAAGCATCAGTGGACAGAATCAAGTAAGTTGCGAAATTGAACAGATGTATAAACTCAGATGTATCAGTTGACAGATGACGGAATTTATTTAGTATCTACAGATCGATATATTGCTAAATTGCAGGTCAAAAAGATGAGAACTTGGTTTGATTTCGGTTGTTCTTAAGCTACAATCGAAAGAGACAGCATATACTAACCTTAATTGGTTGCTGACTATGAACGAAAACACTGATCTCAACCCTTAAACGTAGCTTCAGTCCTTAATCGACCTTTGCTCTTCGCTGCACTGCTACTCGTCCTTCGCTAATATTTTTCCTAACTATATATCAAAGCATAACTTCCATTGGAAACCTTTACAATATACACAACTTTATATCTATAAGGGAACCGTAAACTGGCAATTAAAACCAAATTGCTGCAAATGCAAAGAAATATTCTCAAAGCATAGACTCCAAATTCCATTTAGTATCCTCAAACCAGATTATATCAAGTCCAAAGGAACTCAAATGCAATTAAGCACTCATCATTTCTAACATGACTTGGTTGAAGCTAAACAATAACAAAACCTTTATAACTATGATTTCATTGGGTGTCAAGTGTTTTGGTAGGTCGCATAAAATTAGTTTATTTCTATTTGTTTTAACATTCCAGATAGAGAATTAAATGACAAAGGCAATTGATACAAAACCAAAATGAAACAGATTAATTTACAAAAACTAGAAAACAAAACTTTGCATGCACCCCATAACATCAAAGACATTTCATTACAAAAACAGAAAACAAAACTTTGTATACACCCCATAACATCAAAGACATTTCATTACAAAAACAGAAAATAAAACTTTGTATACACCCAATAACATCAAAGACATTTCATTACAAAAACAGAAAACAAAACTTTGCATACACCCAATAACATCAAAGACATTTCATCAAACACCTGCTGCACAAAATTTATCTATGTAACGATCACATCAAAATCAAGTAGTTTAAATACCCATAACTGACTTAGGTGCTGTTTGTTTTTTTGAAGACATAAATGTCTTATGTCTTATTCTATGTCTGCAGGATAAGATGTGGTTTAAAAGGTCTTATGTCTGCGAGATAAGACTGTTTGCTTTTTTAATTTTACGAAATGTCTTATTTACTATATTTACCAACCACCACCTCCACCACCATCACCACCGCCGGTGATCACCACCAACCGCCACCGCCTACCACCGCCACCGTCACCGCCACCACCCCGTCACCGCCGCCACCACCGTCACCGCCGCCGCCCCGCCACCGCCGCCACCGTTACCGCCCCCCCCCGCCACAGCCGCCACCGTTACCGCCGCCGCCGCCACCACCAACAGCCGTCGCCGACCACCATAACCGCCGTCGGCACCGTCACTGCCGCCGGCACCGTCGCCGCCGCGGCAACCGTCACTGCCACCGCCCCGTCATCGCCGCCGCCACCGCCGCCGCCGCCACCGTTACCGCCGTCGCCACGCCAGTGACGGTGGCGGCAGCGGTGGCGGTAACGGTGGCGGCGGTGGCGTCGGTGATGGTGGCAGCGGTGACGGGGCGGCGGTGTTGGCAGCGGCGGTGACGGTTGCCGCGGCGGCGGTGACGGGGTGGCGGCGGTGACGGTGGCGGCGGCGGTAACGGTGGCAGCGGCGGCGGCGATGATGGGGCGGTGGCGGTGACGGTTGCCGCGGCTGCGACGGTAGGGACGGCGGTGACGGTGCCGGCGGCGGTTATGGTGGTCGGCGACGGCTGTTGGTGGTGGCGGCGGCGGTAACGGTGGCGGCGGTGGCATGGCGGCGGCGGTGACGGTGGCGGCGGCGGTAACGGTTGCCGCGGCGGTGACGGTGCCGCGGCGGCAACGGTGGCGGTGACGGTGACGGTGGCGGCGGCGGTGATGGCGGTGGCGGCGGCGGCGACGGGGCGGCGGCGGTGGTGGCGGCGGCGGCGACGGTGGCGGCGGCGGTGGTGATGGTGGTGGCGGCGGCGGTGACGGGGCGGCGGCGGTGAAGGCGGCGGCAGTGACGGTTGCGACGGCGGTAACGGTGGTGGCGGCGACGGTGACGTAGGTGACGGCGGCGGTAACGGTGAAGGTGGCGGCGTTGACGGAGCGGCGGTGACGGTGGTGGCGGCGGTTGCGGTGACGGGGCGGCGGTGGGTGGTCGGCGGTAGTGACGGTGGCGGCGGTGGCGGTGGCGGTTGGTGGTCGGCGGGGGTGGAGGGTAGCGTCGGCGACGGTGGGTTTAGAATAAGTGATAATAAGTGGTTTTAAACCATTTATCAAAATAAGTGATTTTAAGTTCAAGTAAGATCTTATTGCATCTTACGTCTGATTTTAAACAAACGGTCTTTTAATGAAATGTCTGCGAGCCCGCAGACATTTGTAAGAATAAGTACTTATTATAGAAAAACAAACGAGGACTTAATATGCAGAAAACAAAATCAAGGGTTAATCTCTCAACAGTTGATTGTGACAAATTCTGGATTTCTACTTTGACCGTTTGCTCGTTCTATTCCCAACTGAAAGTATAAATTGGTATTTCAATGTTTTCCTTTTTCTTTCTCTTTTGTTTTTGGCGCATTTAATTCCTTCTGGAAGTATAATAATGAAGGTTTTTTTTCAAGGATTAAAGGGCTGATTAATAACTTACTTGTTAAATATGCGCTGTCCACACAAAAGCAGAGACCAAAAAGATGAGAACTTGGTTTGATTTCGGTTGTTCTTAAGCTACAATCGAAAGAGACAGCAGATACTAACCTTAATTGGTTGCTTACTATGAACGAAAACACTGATCTCAACCCTTAAACGTAGCTTCAGTCCTTAATCGACCTCTGCTCTTCGCTGCACTGCTACCCGTCC
This sequence comes from Pulicaria dysenterica, assembly GCA_947179395.2. Classification (NCBI taxonomy): domain Eukaryota; kingdom Viridiplantae; phylum Streptophyta; class Magnoliopsida; order Asterales; family Asteraceae; genus Pulicaria; species Pulicaria dysenterica. The sequence goes on from OX359289.1 coordinate 96,864,151, forward strand.
TTCGTTATACTGCCAATCACCGACTCACTCTCTCTTTCTCTCTCGTTTTTCAGTGTCTAAGCGGTGGTGACGACATATGCAACAGGAAACAGGTATAGCAGCAGCGCTTGAGTGCGTGGTGGTGGTCGGCGTAAGTGACGATTAGGGTTTAAGGGTATGATGATGTATCGATCGGGAGTTAGGGATGAAAAACTTGGAGACATTTACTTGTTTAGGGTTTCGATTAGAGGGTTTTGGGAAGGAGATAGGGGGAAACCAAATGTAAATGGGGGGAACGAAATATAAGCCCCGGAGAACATTCAACCCCTCTCCTTATTAAGAAACCGGGGTTAAAAATAATATTTAGACCCGGTTCCATATAAATAACCGGGGTTAAAAGTTTTAAACCTTTTAGACCCGAGTTTTTAATATATAACCGGGGTTGATTCCCTTCCACGCATTTTTAGCTTGCATTTCACACATTCAGCCCCGTTTTTTTGTGATTTTCATCAAAACCGGGGTTAAAAAGGGGGGACTGAATGTGGTTTTTGTAGTAGTGATAATCCATATGCAAATTTAAATGTAAAACATCAGACACATTTAGTCGAAATGGGTTATACAAATTACAAAACACATCATAAACCTGATAAAAGAAAAATTACACGACCCAAATCCAACATAAGAATAAACCAGTTGCCTCGAAATTGACCACAAAGACACGAACCTAGTAACTCAAACCTTACCTTTGACACAAGTGATGCACATGCTCTAAGAAAGTAATAAATGAACACGTTATACACGTTGAAACCATCTTTGTAGCCAAATTATTTGTTGTTCTATATATAAACAAAACGAAAAGATAATAATGTAACATATCACAAACAGAAAAAACAAAAAATCAATTAATTAATTTTAACTAACATATGCTTAATTTCTACATCTTCCATGGATGCAATTAATTAGTTATGTACAAACTACACATAAGTATACAACAAACAAAACAATATCTGCATACATACCCAAATTATATCTGATGATGAACGGACGGTGGAGATCAAACATGCATCATCAATCAAAAGTATGCTTCAAAAACTTGCGAATGCTCTTCATCAAATTCGAATTCATGTTCATATTCATATTCATATTCAATCGGCCGGCTTCCTCCTCTCTCTTCTTATCATTGTGTTGGCGAATCAAACTCTTCAGCTTCTCCCGATCGAACACATTCTTCGTCTTCCTTCCATCTTCGTTGTTTTTATTCCGGCGGTTGTTTTGCTGGTTACGAGAACTGTAATGGTGCTTCAATTTCAGCCAATTCGACGGAACTTCGCCGCGGAAACTTTCTGGTAAGGGACGATCGGTTCTGCCGGCCATGATCTCCTGGTTTTGTTCGGAGATCCCCGTCCGATGGCGTGAGATCCGGTACTGTGCGTGTTTCCGGCAAGGCCGGCGGTGTGTGCCGATCTGTTTTGGCTCCGGAAGAGGTTTGCTGAGGAAGTGACGATTGATCGGATGGAATCTGGAGAAATTCGTACGTGGCGTTAGATCATTCGTCGAGTTTTTTTCTGGTTCAGGATTGTAATTGTTGGTGGTGGTTTCGTTGGAATCGGATTTAACGTTAATGTTTGAACCGGTGGAAGCTACTGATTCTCCGGCGGCAGTTTGCGTCTTTTCGGTCACTTTGGATGCATCGTCAGTTGAGACGGCGGAGGGATTGGTTACCGGCGGATGTAGAGCGGGACGAGCGGCGGAGACGGTAAACATCAACAACATGAAGAAGATGACGGAAGCGATTTTGTTATCCATGATTTCGGAGGTAATTAGTTACGTCCGTACATGGGTGTGGTAAAAAAGAAAGTTGGTTATCCCGGGCAGGTTTGACGGTCAATCGGGGCAGCGGGCAGTGTGGATTATCATCCACGTGGTTGGGATTGTTGGAACTTCGAATGATAACCAGGTAAAAAATTAAGTATTTTTAAGTTTAAATAATAATAATAATAATAATAATAATAATAATAATAATAATAATAAAATTGACATAAACATTTAAATTTTAGATTACATTTTAAAACTAGAATCATGAAAAAAACAAGAATAAAAATTCAAACAAAAAATGACAATAATGATCGAGTAACAATATATTTTTACTCTAATTTAAAACCTTAAAAAGATAATTATCATTCTTCTTATTTTATTATTTACAAGTAAATGGATTAAATAAAATTTGAAATAACTAAGAACTAGTAAAAATCATTCTTAGTTCACATGTTTTAAATACATAAAGAATCTACTGATATAGAAAATTCATAATATATCTTATTTATATTTAACCTTTTTAATGAAAATATTACACATACTCTGTATTGTATTATTTTGATATATATACTTTATAATTGGTTACAACTCTTCTCATACTTTATACATATAATCAGTCATGAGCAATACAACCGTGAATAATTCAAATAAAATGCACATCATCAAAACATTATTTGATGACCTAGATTGAAAGAATATAAAAAAAACTAAGAATAATTCAAAAGACTGGGAGTAGAAATATTAGTTTGGGATGGATCCAAGACTTAATATTTAGTTTAAAGTCTCTACTTATATCACATGTTAGTATCAATAAACCTTTTGATAAATTTAAAGTAACATTTAACATTTTACCTTCAACTTACAACAACAAGCAATGTATAAGTCTTTAGAGAAAGGAACCCGCCGAAGTTTGTTTCTTCATACCATCACATCCGTCTTGCTTAAGATCAAAACATTGAATTTTCAGTCTCCCCAGTCTTCTGGCAAGACTCTAAATACATGCCATTAAAAGCTTATTATATTTAGGGTCGGGCCAGAAGCCCTTGAGGGAGAGCGAGTAATCAATGCCTTGGAAAAAATTGTTTACATTACTTCTCTCATCTCATTGGTGTTTAGATCTTGGTAAAGCTTATTGGCGGAGAACCCATTTTATAAGCCAGCAGAAATGGATTTACTGCCGAAAAGATAGAAAGGAAAGAAGATAATCCAATGTGGTGGGTCTTACATATCTTTGGCATTTGGCATTTAGCGGTACCAATAAATCTTGGTTAGGAAGAAAAAGATAAGATTTGTGCTATTAAAAGCATATCCACCCACAAATCATCAATCCACGTATAATCATAGGTTGCATATTTTAATCCATTATTTAAGTTTTTGGGAAAACAAAGTTTGTGAATGAAGAGTCATATCACAATTTGCTACTTGAAGAAAAAGAAAGACTAGTGCTAAGGAAAAGAGAAGAAAATATGAATATAAATCAAATTGAGATATGGCCATATGGGTTCATAAAAGAGTCATATAGACGAGTTTCCTCAAGCATTCATATTTACCGAATAACCGAATTGTCTTAGTGGTATGGACTAGGTTTTTAGCCCACTGTAAGGTCTCTAGTTCGAGCCTTATTATGAGAGTTTCAGGAAACAATGAATGAGGGTTTTACTCCATCGTAGCGCGTGAATTGAGTCTCGCATATTGCCATATATGGATGTCACTATGGACCCAGCCCACTAACATAACTTCGATGTTCAAATAAAAAAACTAAACAAACATTCGGCAACCACTAATAATAATAATAATAATAATAATCCAATTCTACATAACTTTTGTTAGCGCGTGCGCACACACACATATGCATTAATGTGGAAAAGTTTGGTCGAGAACTGTTTGTAACATTATTAATGACTCATTAATAGGGTTATTTTGGTCATCTATATATTTACCCAATTGTGAATTGTATCCGGATGAACTATTATTTATTTGTGAGACTTGATTCTCAAAACACTCCTTATTGATGCGTCATTATTGAGCATTCTGAAATCTTAGCCATTGATTAATTTTAATCAACGACTAAGATTGATTCTCACAATCATCATACGAAAAAGAGTTTTCATTTGAACTATCCTGTGCGTGCGCACACACACTCCCATTGCTATATAAAAATCCTCGGAATAGATGTCTAATAAAGCCCTACTTTAATTGTAATTAGGCTCTATTAGATTTCCATACCTAATATGACCATCATCTAAGCACAACGAGTTTCCAACGAAATGTAAATCCTTCTGACATAGCATGGCAATCATCTGAATATTTAGATATATAGCTCGACTACTTTGTACTCATACAATTAGATCTAAGTTATGTTTGTTTACTATTTAAGTTATATTTTTTATTTTTAGCTGTATTTTCAAAAAGTATATGATAGAATATGTAAATACCCTATGGGCTATGGGTATATAGATTTTGTATTTTGCTCTAAATCAATTAAGCATTTCAATTACTCTTAATTACTATGTATGTTGTTGGTGAATTTTTTCATAATCAATTGCACTAAGTTCATAATTATTGTGTGATTTCCTTCAATACACTTGATATTTGATACAATTGGGATCCTACAATTGATATCGGAGATAGTGGATCAAAAGGTGAGAAAATTTCATCTTGATCTCTATTATTCGTCTGTTCGACATATTTGTTTTTATACGAAGCAATTCTTCGATCTTCATCACGAATTTGATGTGGTTTACTAATATTGAGTATTGATTTGTTATCTACTTATTTCGAATTTCATTAGATTGAAAACAATCAAAATTATAAGTTAGATCTCATTTGTTGTTCGACATATTATGGGTTCACATCTACGAACTGTTCTTCCATAAATATCATCAGTTCACCTGTGATAATGAAAATGATTGTTGATATGTGATTACATACCGATTTCAAATTATTTAAGATTGAATTTCGTCAAAGTAAAGTCATAAAATCATATTCTAGTACTTGGTTTGAATATTATGATTGACATATATATTTTTTTGACATTCAGGACATGTTTTATGCTTAAATAAACAGTTTAGGTTGTTTGAATCAAAATTGGTTTTTGATTTGCGTTTTTGGACTGATTTTTGAGCATATTGACATAAAAAATCGAAAGAATTAAAAATTAATTCTGGATTTGGATTTGTTTAGTTTTGACAACTTGAGTTTTGGAATAAAAAAAGTTCATCAGGTGTAATAGAAAAGTACAGGAGTGCAAGGATCAAAAGCATTTGGTTGATTCTTAACTTAGTTTGATCGAGTCCCGATTGAAAACTTCATCAGTTCGCAATCGCAAAACTGGCCTCGTAAACCAAGTTTACTTGGAATCGGAAGCTATTGATTAGTCATCAGAGTCGAAAACCTTATCAGGTCCTTACAATCGAAAACCATTGTTAACCTCACAATCGAAACCGTTCAATTGAAAACCTTTACCGACCTCATTAGAATCGAAAACCATCTCCCTCATCCATCAAAACCAAAAACAACCTGTTCTGAATCATAAACCACTTTCAAGAGAATCGTGAAATATTAAAATCACAAACCCGCATAAGGGTGTTATGTACTTGGCAGGACTAATTGGTTATAAGATTCTTCATATTGCTTGTTATTGTTGAAGTCCTATTAGCCAAGTAAACTAATTCTTGAAGAAAATCACCTTTTATGATTTCACTTAAAGATCCATTGTCTAGTATCGACCATGATTCGTGCCAAACAAGAGGAAGTTATCAAATTAAACAAGGAGATACAATAAAGGAGTTCAAATCTTCTTCTTTTTGTAGTATGGCAACAAACAGAAAAAGAGAGTAGATTTGGAACAAGAAAATGTCAAACTTACTTTACAACTTTCCGCATTGAGTAATTGACCGAAAAACTCCACATATCAGGAAACAAATATCATGAGTTTGATACTGGAGAAGGTGTCAAGATAATGAATCTTGAGCAACAAATGTTGGATGTTCAAAGCAAGTCACATTCATAAAGTATGAACTTTGAAGCTGAAAGGAATTAGTTTGTGTTTATTATTTCGAATTTGGAACAAGACTTAAAAATCTGTGTAGAAGAAAGGTCACGACTACTTTTGATTCTGAAAAAGTACAAAAGTGTAAGTCTTCTAAAGGTAAAGAAATCAGGGGCGGTTCTTATAATAGTCCATGCAGGTGAATCATCAAAAAGTATTGTGCATCCGAAAACCACCTACTCTAAGGATGATTATTCTACACCTAAACCTTACACAAAGAAATTTATCAAAAGGGTGAAGCTTTGGAGAATGACATGGAATGAAAGTAAAAAGAATTATAAAGGAGTGGAACAACAATTTTTTCCTCAAAATCATTATTTCTTTGTTTCTCGTGTTACTCATTGTGCTTACAAGAATTGTGTTGCTCGTCGTGATAAGAACAACGTTGATCCTAACTTCATGAATCATAATTCTACTAATCCATTTCTACATGTTAGTCAAACAAGATTGTTCTCGAATGTTAACACGAATGCATGTCTTCCCATGTAACCTGAGCTAAAATATCCATTTGTAGTTCGTTCTCTCAGACATCTCAGAGACTTTTTAAGAGAAGGTTTTTATAAAACCACACCAGTTTTCACCATCTGTCTACCATGAGAAGATATTTCTTCAAATTATTAAGGATAAGCAAGGTAATGAAAAAGTTTCAAGTCGTTGTTGAAAATCAAGAGCTACATTAGAATGTGAGTATATTTTTGTTTGATGAATAATTACAAGGATACAATAACTAAAGATTTCCTCAACAATAATTATGTTTTATGTTCAAGATCAACTGTTCCAGCGGATAAGATCTTTTCGCCTATTATATGTCGTATTTGTATAACGGACACAAGGGAGGGGGGGGGGGAGAAGAGATGTTAGACACAGACCCAAGTTATGTCTATTTACTAGTCTAGTTTAAGTTTTGTTTCTAGTTGTATTTATAAGTATAGGGTACAATATATAAATAACCTATGGGTATATAACTTTTGTATTTTGCATTAAATCAAGTAAGCATTCCAATTACTCTAAAATAATGTGTATCATTTAATTTTTTACTTACTTTAACATGCTACTACAAAATAAGTTTATTAATTAGATATTAAAAAGGTAAAACCTTTTTAAAAATATATTGTTATTCGGTAGTTTTAATCCTTAGAATAATAAGTGGAAGCTTATCCACGAATAATTGACATATTGATTGTACGGATTGTTTTATATTACACCAAAATTTACAACAAAAAGAGTTTGGATGTTGCAATAAAGACAAGGTTTAACGTTTGTATGATGAATAAAGTTAAAAACATGTAAAAGTTAAACGGGTTGAATCGTAATTAAAGTTAAAGACACTTGGCCGACTTTGTGATTGTGTTGATTGCTTGTTGCACATTTAAAATGTCTTATCTTTTACTGTTTGTACTAAAAGCTACTAATTTGTTCCAAGATATGTCGTTTCTCCATACTCTTTCCATGGACCACAAATCAGTTGCCTTTAAATAATTAAAAAGGTAAATCAATGAAGACGAAAATGGAAATTTGAAGATGTTCCACTACCAAGAATGTTCATGACCCTTGGGATAAATGACAAGTCACAAAATATTTTGATCCACAACACAAAGAATCAAAATCCTTATTTGACATTATTAGCATTTAAAAACCATAGCTTTGAGCATGTGATATATATATATATATATACACAGGGGAGAGTTCATGCGAGAACCGTTGTTAGTGGGAGAACCGCGAGAACCAATCTCAGCCGTTCCTTGGATATGAGAAATATCATGGATGGAGAGCGTGGAGGGATAGGGTGTGGCATGGTGCATGTGAGGAATTCATAGGTGGGCAATGACATTGAAGGAGGGGGAATTTGACGGCTTAGATTGGTTCTCGCGGTTCTCGCGCTAACAACGGTTCTCGTATGAACTTTTGTATATATATGGAAAAGTTCATTTGAGAACCGATTTTAGTGTGAGTATAGCGAGAACTAATCTTAGTCATTGATATGATAACTGAAATTCATGGATGTAGAGCGTGAGATGATCAAGTGTGGCAAGATGCATTTAATGAATTCATAGGTGGGTGATTACAATGAAGGAGGATAATTTGGACGGCTCAGATTAATTCTCATGGTTCTCGCAATAAAATGGTTCTCAAATGAACTTATATATATGTGAGGGTTCAAATGACCAATTATTTTTCACACAAAAACTGTGAGAACCAATCGTGGTCATCATTAAAATTTAATCAATGACTATTAATTTATCTTGCTCATTAATGACTTGTTAGTTGGTCATTAATGAGGGTCTTTTGAGAAATGAAGTCTCGTCATTAATGACGGTTGAGTAAATATACAAATGACTAATACCATTATATATAATACTACTACTAATAATAATACTAATAATAATAATAATAATACTAATAATAATACTACTAATAATAATAATACTAATAATAATAATAATACTACTACTACTACTACTACTACTAATAATAATAATAATAATAATAATAATAATAATAATAATAATAATAATAATAACTGTAATTATTATATATATATATACACACACACACAGAAGAGTTCAAACGAAATTAATCTGTAATAGGAATAGTGACTCATTAATAGAGTTATTTTGGTCATTTAAATATTTACCTAACTGTGAAGTGCGCGAGTAGACTGTCATTAATGAGTAAGACTTAATTTATTTCAGAATATTCCTCGTTAATACGTCATTAATTAGCGTAATGATGTGTCACTAATTAGTAATTCGTTACTAATGTGTCACTAGTTAGTAATTCGTTACTGGCTCCTAATGACTCATCAATCAGGATATATTAGGAAAATCAAGTCTCATTAAATAATGATTCATCCATCTTGATGCAATTTACTGTTGGGTAAGTATATATATGACAAAGTATCCTTATTAAAGAGTCATTAATGAGCATTAATGCTAGATAAAAATGGTTCTCACAGTTTTCACATTAAGAACGGTTCTCATGTGAACCTTTCTTAAATGAACTTATATATATATATATATATATATATATATATATATATATATATATATATATATATATATATATATATATATATATGTGAGAGTTCGTCCGTTCTTCTTGCGAGAACCTCATAAATCAATCTTAGCCTTGATTATAGTAAATCAATGGTTAATAATAGGAGATGGTTCATTAATGACTCATTAAAGTATCATTAAGGATTCTTTAAAAAATGTACTTTTGGAAAATTAAGACTCATTAAATAATAATCATCCATCCGGACATAATTCACAATTGGATAAAAATATAAATGACCAAAATACCATATTAAATGAGTATTATTGATGGTTACAAATTATTCTAACGGTTCTCGCATTAAGAAACAGTTCTCAAATAAACTTCTACATATATGTATGTGTGTGTATATATCTATCACTATATAAAATATTTAGCTTTTTTTATGACTATTTTATTTAAGTAGTACAATTATTAAAGAATCTTATATAATACTTTTAAACAATTTAAACAAAATTCGGGCTTAATTTAATGTGTAATAAATTGCATAAAATGAACCAAAAATGAAACTTGGTTGTATGTGATTGTATACAATAACAATTTTTATATATATATATATATATATATATATATATATATATATATATATATATATATATATATATATATATATATATATACATTACATATATATAGTGGGGGTTCAAATGAGAACCTTAAATAAACTGAGAGTGGGAGACTCAATCCTAGTCGTCCAATTCCTCCTCTTTCAATGTCATTGCCCACCCGTGAATTCCTCACATGCACCCTGTCACACTCTATCCATCCACGCTCTCCATCCATGAACTCCACTTACAAACTGAACAGTTGAGATTGAGTCTTCCATTCTCAATTAATTTCTCATTCTGATTTGAACCTTCCCCTATATATATATATATGGGATGGTTCAAACGAGAACTGTTTTCGTACGAGATCTGCGAGAACCAATCTCAGCCGTTCCTTGGATATGTGAAATTCATGGATGGAGAGCGTGAAGGGGATCAAGTGTGGCAGGGTGCATGTGAGGAATCCATGGGTGGGCAATGACATTAAAGGAGGGGGAATTGAACGTCTCAGATTAGTTCTCGCAGTTCTCGTACGAAAAATAGTTCTCGTTTGAACTTTTGCCTATATATATATATAGTGTTCTTGATTATATTCATCCACAGATATACATAGATCATCTCCCATTTCAAATCAATGACAACTATGTGTTCTTGTATAAACATATACTAAACTTCTAAGTTTATTAACACACAACGGACTTTGGTGCTCTTCATCTTGCATTTGATCTTGATTTTTAAATCTGTGTTAGGGGTTTACTTACACATATAAAAGTTAAAGGTACATTGATGTGATATCAGAACATAACAATCAATTGCAACCATGGACACTTCAAGTCGATTTCCGATTCATATTTGGATAAACACTATTAGATATTTCAGAATAAACCCACGTTTCTTTTTGGTCAAAGTTGTTTAGGAGTGAGCCTTTTTATCTTGCTTATTTTTCGGTCTTTATTTGAATTAGCCTAGCTGAAGTAGACGTTGTGGTAGCTAGTTTTTCTCTGTTTCTGTTTTGCTGTAAGCTGTATTTAAGCAGCCCTTTGAGTTATCAATAAACATCGTTTTTGTTCATCAATTGTTTCTTGAATCTCTAACAGTGACATCAGAGCTAGGTTACGAGATACAAAAACAGAGAGTGATAAACATGAGTAAGGATAAGAGCTTGATAAAGATCCCTATGTTTGATGGGCAACACTACGATCACTGGAGTGAGTTGATGGAGAATTTGCTGCGTGCAAAGGGGCTATAGAACCTAGTGGAGGTTGGCTTTCAAGAGCCATTTATCGGACCAGCGCCGGCGGATCAGAGGGCACGGCTGGAAGAGGCAAGGCTGAAGGATTATCAAGTGAAACACAATCTATATCAAGCATTAGATAGGGTTACATTTGAGCAAATCCTTGACCGAAGGACGCCAAAGATAGTGTGGGATTCTTTGAAAAGTAACTTTGGTGGAAATGCAAAGGTGAAAAAATCTCTACTCAACACATTAAGAAGAGACTTTGAAGTTCTGCACATGAAAGAAGGCGAGTCGGTCACTGCGTATTTTGCGAGAGTTACAGTAGTGGCAAACCAGATGAGAAGTAATGGGGAAGTCATGTCTGACACAAAAGTGGTTGAGAAGATACTCAGAACCTTGACTGAAAGGTTTACTTATGTGGTGGTCTAGATAGAAGAATCGAACGATGTTGGTACAATGACAATAGATGAACTACAAAGCTCTCTTGTAGTTCATGAGGCGAAGTTCAAACGGCTAGATAAAGATGTTGAAGAGGAGCATGCTCTACGTGCTTCAATAGGCAGTGAAAGGATGAATAATAACAGGGGAAGAGGACGCGGATGGAGAGGTCGAGGCAGAGGTAGAGGAAGACAATCTTTTGACAAAGCCACAGTGGAATGCTACAACTGTCATAAGTTGGGGCATTTCCAATATGAATGCACTTCGTGGGAAAAAGGTGCTGACTATGTTAAACTCGGAGAAGAAGAATTGCTACTAATGGCTCATGTTGAATCTCTAGGGGTGGATAAAGAAGGAGTCTGGTTCATTGATTCGGGTTGTTGCAATCATATGACCGGGAATAAGAAATGGTTTATCACTATGGATGAACATTTTTCTCATACTGTGAAGTTGGGAAATAATGCTCAGATGAAGGTTATGGGTCAAGGGAATGTGAAGCTGAGAGTTGAAGCAAGAATACAGATTATAAGTAATGTGTATTATGTTCCAGATTTAATAAACAACTTGTTAAGTGTTGGACAACTCCAAGAAAAGGGTCTGGCAGTATTGTTTCAGGACAAGGCTTGTAAGGTTTTTCATCCAAAGCATGGGCTGATTGTACACAGTTGCATGACAACAAATCGAATGTTTCTTGTTCTTGCTGAATTACACAATGATGCATGCCTTCAAGTGACACGAGAAGACTCCGTTGAGCTTTGGCACAAGAGATTTGGTCACCTTCATCACAAAGGACTTCAAGATTTGCAGCAGAAGCAGATGGTTGAAGGCATGCCACAAATTGAATCAGCAACTAAAGTATGTGAAGTATGCAATAAAGGGAAGCAACATAGAGAAGAAATTCCAAAGAAAGAAGATTGGAGGGCTTCAGAAAGATTGCAGCTAATCCACTCAGATTTATGTGGACCAATCACGCCGGCTTCCAAGAGTGAAAAGAGGTATATTTTGACGTTTATTGATGATTTTAGCAGGAAAACATGGGTTTACTTCCTTTCAGTGAAAAGTGAGACATTCGAGAAATTTAAGCATTTCAAGGCCCAAGTGGAAAAGGAGACCGGGATGAGCATTCGATGTTTGAGAAATGATCGAGGAGGCGAGTACACTTCTGATGCGTTCAAAGAATTCTGCAACAATCACGGAATTAAGAGACAACTTACTGCTTTATACACTCCGCAACAAAACGGGGTGGCTGAACGTAAAAATAGAACTCTCATGAACATGGTTCGTTGTCTATTGGTGGAAGGAAGAATGCCAAAGTCTTTTTGGGCTGAAGCAACAAAATGGGCAGTACACATAATTAATCGAAGTCCAACATCAGCAGTTAAAGATGAAACTCCAGAAGGATGTTGGACTGGTAGAAAACCTGATGTAACACACTTTAAAGTCTTTGGGTGTGTTGCATATGCACATGTACCAGACCAGAAGAGAACGAAGTTGGAAGATAAGAGTCGTAAATGTATTTTCTTGGGAGTAAGCGAATAGTCTAAATCTTACAGGCTCTACGATCCTGAAAACTCTCAGATAGTTACCAGCAGAGATGTGATCTTTGCCGAAGGGGAGATCTGGAACTGGGGGAGGACAGAGTACGAAGAAGAACTGAGTTGGAGAGATGCAGAATTTAGCGATGATGAGAAAGATGAAGGTGACAGTAAGTGATCAAGCTACAAGAGAACTTGAAGAGGCAACACCATCAATCCCTGCTCCATCATTGCAAAGACCTTTCATTGAGTCAACAAAACAGGTAAGTGTTCCTCCTAGACATTTGCAAGATTATGTAACTGGTGAAAATCTTTCTGAAGACGAAGAAGGAGAACAGTATTTTGTGTTTTATGCTGCTGAAAATGATCCAATATACTATGAGGAAGCTGTAAAAAATGCTAAATGGAGGAAGGCTATGGATGATGAAATACGAGCCATTGAGAAAAACAATACTTGGGAGCTGACAGAAGTGTCTAAAGATGTGAAAAAAATTGGAGTCAAGTGGGTTTTTAAAACCAAGCTGAATGAAAATGGAGAAGTAGACAAGTACAAAGCTAGATTGGTGGTAAAGGGTTATGCACAAAGAGAAGGAGTAGATTATGGTGAGGTTTTTGCACAGGTTGCCAGGTGGGACACCATCAGAATGATACTCTCTATAGCTGCACAAAGAGGTTGGGAAGTTCATCAACTTGACGTAAAAAGTGCGTTTCTTCATGGAGACTTGAAGGAGGTTGTTTACATTGAACAACCAGAAGAATACGTTAAAAGGGGGAAGAACAGAAGACATATCGTCTAAAGAAGGCTCTGTACGGGCTGAAACAGGCTCCTAGAGCCTAGTACAGCAGGATAGAGGAATACTTTGCAGGTAGAGGCTTCGAGAGGTGTAGCTATGAACATACTTTGTTCATAAAGAAAAAGGAAGGAAGTCTTTTGGTGGTTAGTCTCTATGTGGATGACTTAATATTTACAGGAACTAATTCAAAGTTATGTGAACAGTTTAAAGCTTCTATGAAATCTGAATTTGATATGACCGATTTGGGAAGAATGGAGTACTTTTTTGGGTGTTGAAGTACACCAATCAGAGGTTGGAATTTTCTTGTGTCAAAGAAAATATGCAAATGAGGTACTTGCAAGGTTTGGAATGAGCAATTGCAATGCAGTTAGTACTTCCATGGTTCCAGGAACAAAGTTTTCTTTGAATATTGAGGGAAAGTCAGTTGACAGCACATAATACAAGCAGTTGATTGGAAGTCTCATGTACATTATTGCTACTCGACCAAATATGATGTATGCAATAAGTTTCTTAAGTAGGTTTATGGCTACACCTAAGGAAGATCATTTTTTAGCTGCAAAAAGAATTTTGAGGTACTTAAAGGGAACAATGGAGTATGGTATATTTTATAAGAGAGGTTCAGATGACACACTCATCGGTGATATGGATGGTGGAAAAAGCACTTCAGGATATGTGTTTATGATGGGAGATGGTGCAGTAGCATGGAGCTCCAAAAAGCAGTCGATAGTCACTCTATCGACCACCGAGGCAGAGTACGTAGCAGCTAATGCTTGTGCATGTCAAAGCATATGGATGAAAGAAGTTCTAAATAACATTATAGAAGATCAATGTAAGTGTGTGACTGTATTCTGTGATAACAGTTCATCCATCAAATTGTCAAAGAATCCAGTATTCCATGAGAGAACCAATCACATTAATGTGAGGTTTCATTTTATACGAGACTTAGTCAAGAATGAGGAAGTGGAGCTCAAGTACTGTGGAACGAAAGAACAGCTAGCAGATATCATGAACAAGCCTCTCAAACTTGAAGCTTTTGTGAAACTTCGAAGACTTATGGGTGTGCAAGAAAGAAAGTAGTTAAACTAAGCACATGTGCTTAGTTTAGGGGAGGATATTAGATATTTCAGAATAAACCCACGTTTCTTTTTGGTCAAAGTTGTTTAGGAGTGGGCCTTTTTCTCTAGCTTATTTTTTGGTCTTTATTTGAATTAGCCTAGTTGAAGTAGACGTTGTGGTAGCTAGTTTTTCTCTGTTTCTGTTTTGCTGTAAGTAGGCCTGGCAATGGTTCGGGTCGTGTTCGAGTCAACCATTTTCGTGTCACTTTCGTGTCGATCCATTCTTGACCTGATTTAGTTTCGTGTCGTGTTCGGTTCATGTCACTTAATTCGTGTTCGGTTCGGGTTGTGTTTTCGTGTCGACCCATTTTTTGGAGAAAAAAATCAAGTTATGTTTTCGGTCAAATAACTTGACTTTCATGTCGGGTTTTCATTGTTGGGAAAATGATCTCATCAGTTAAGATTTGATGAGACAAAGTTAAGTTTGTAAGATGAGTTCTACATATAACTTAAACAGAATTATGAAGCTTACTCAGACTGAACACTTATAGTGATTCAGACTGATTCAGACTGTGTATGTCACATAAGGTATATATCGAGTATTCAGCTTGATGTGTTTCAAGCTGAGTGACTCAGCTCAGAAGCAGAGTCAGCTCGACAGAGTTAATAAATATGTTTTATTTAACTCTTTGGACTTCTAAGGATGAGTTAATAATTATACATGTTAGTTCATGTTTGAATTCAGGTTTGTTCTCGAAGAACTCAGCTTGATGAGTTTCAAGCTGAGTAACTCAGCCTGAATAAAGAAGTCAGTCTAAGTGAATTTAAATGTGTTTTAAATTATGTTTTAACTCTCTATATCTACGGCGCGGATAAGAAGACTCCAGAATCAAGATTGAAGATTGAAGACTCAAGATAAGAAGATTCAAGATTCAAGATTCCGAGTTATCCGATAGTTAGTTAGCAAATTAGGATTAGTCCAGTTTGTTAGGAACCGTAGGAACAGGATTATAAATACTTATCTCCTGATAAGTTTAGAGGTACGACTACGACTCACAAACAAAAACAACTAAGTGTTGAAGAGCCAAATACCTCACCTCACCGTATGTGTTACGATTCTTGAATCATTGTTTGTCAGTTCAACGTGATCAAGAAACTCACAGATTTCCAGATCATTCGTGTGTTCGAATTGTCACATTAGTTGTGATATTGGTAAGTAATCATTAGTTGATTCAATCTTTGAAAAATCCTGTTTAGAGAGTCGTCAGTATCTATAATCATAAGTTGATTATAGATAGCTAAGTTTGAGAGATTGAGAGATTTATATTAGGTGATTATATATCAAGAGTTGCTTACTTGATTATTACTGTAATCATCTTCTTATTCAAAGCATTGTAACCATCTTCATATTAATAAAAGCATTCGACTGATTGTGGTTTGATTTACTGTGTGTAACACTTTTATTTGATTTGTTCAATTTCCACAGAAAGTGTATTCAACCCCCCTTCTACACACTGTTTCTTGTTGTTATTCTCACCAAGGGACCAACAACTAGTATCAGAGCAGGCTGAACGATTTCATCAGTTGAATAGTTCAAGATTCTGAGAAAGATTGAAATGTCGACAAGCAATACTCCATCAAACTTTCCTCAGATCTCTGCTAAAGGATGTCCCATATTTGATGGATCTGACTATCCTATGTGGAAGTTCAGAGCCATGCTCTTTCTCAAGTCCATTGACAACCGTATGTCGGATGTCATCACTAAAGGACCAATAATCCCCAAGATTCCTTCTACTGTCAGTGATACATCTTCTAGCAGGGCTGAAAAGGAAACAAGAAAGCCTACTGCATTCTGGACTGATGAAGACTGGAAACTCTTCAATCTAGATGACAAGGCAAAGAGTGTTCTAGCGAATTCCCTAACTAATGAAATCTTGCGCACTGTGACTGGGTGTCAATCTGCGAAGGATATCTGGGATACGCTAAGTGTCACTTATGAGGGCACAGATCTGGTCAAGCAGCAAAAGAAGAATCACTTGAATAGATCTTATGAAAACTTCTTTTCAAAAAGGAACTAAGCCTTGGCAGATTTGTTCACAAGGTTTCACTGCTTGATAAATGACATACTAAGTGTAGGTATGAAAAAAGATGAAGCTGAGCTCTTGCTAAAATTTCTGGATGTGTTACCAGAAAGGTTCAATGAAGTAACCACAGCACTGAGGGCTGGAGGAACACTACACATGTATAACCTACAGTCCATTTATGGGTTTCTACTGAATCATGAACAGATCACTGAACACAAAAGAGCTTCTCAACAACAACTCAAGGAGTCTTTGGATAAATCTGAAGTTGCATTGGTTGCACAGAAAAAGAAGAAAAGTTCCAAGACACTGGTTGTTGAATCTGAGACTGAGTCAGAATCTCAAGCTGACAACTCAGACTCAGACTCAAGTGATATTGATGATGTTCAGAATATCACTGAGCAAATGGCAATGTTAGCCAGACGTTTGAGAAGAGCTCAAAGGGGAAGAGGAAGATCTGACAGGGGCAAAGGGAAGAGTTCCTTTGATCCCAAAAATACTGTGTGCTTCAACTGTCAAAAAAAGGGACATATTGCTGCTGAGTGAAGATCGAAGAAGGTAGAATCAACATCAGTTGTTGATAAGAATGCTTACAGAGCTGAAAAATACAAGAAGAAATATACTCAGCTCAAGAAAGGTAAGCCAGAAGACAAACCCAGTGCAAAAAGATTATACACTGAAACCTGGGATACAGAATCATCCACCTCAGATGATGATGTATGTCTGATGGCTCAAGAAGATGAAGAGTTAGAACTAGACGAGGTTGATTATGGTCAGTCCGAATCAATCTTTGAAGCTGACATGAAGGAAGCTGAGGAAAACAACAAGCTAAGTGATTGGGATCCTGCTTCCATGTACAAGGTCAGTAATTTCTACTCTTATACAGATGAGGAGAAAGGTCTTGTGTTTGATTATTTGTTAAATGATTTAAAGACCAGCCTTAAGTCTCAAAATGACCTCAAAGCTGAAATAGCAAAACTGAAGGATGAGATTAAGGAAAATAAATCTCTCATAGATGTTGGTAAGAAAGCACAATGTTATCTTGAATGTCAGAGGCACATTAATCAACTTCTTAGTGAAGAACTTCAGGAAGCTAAAGACAAAGCTGACTGTAACACTGTACTTTTAAACATATAATTAAATCGCATGCGGAAGCTAAATACATATAATTAACTTAATTACATAATAGATACAAAAGATTATCTTGTTTTATACATCAAATATTTTACAGTGTTAAACCAAAACAGGCTCTTAATTAAAACTTTGACATCAGAGTGAGGTCTGTCCATATTCCCAGTCCCAAGCTTCAAAGCTCACCAAGTTAATCTGCAAAACAGTCTAGTGGGGAATTAGCACAAAGCTAAGTGAGGTAACCAATATCTAATCAAATACAAGGCAAACATGCCTAAACCCAAATAGCTCATGAATCCCAAGAGAACCGGCGGTGTTGCAAGCACCTACAACCAAGGTCGGCCAAAACCAAGGTTTACCGATAGCCGTGCTAACAGTGATAACAGTACCAGCCTTCTTGTGTACAACAAATGCACTTCAAGATCTGGTACGGTACACCCCCAAGCAACAAGCCCAGCATCATGCTGATCTCTAAATAACATGTATATACAATCTAAACAAGAGCATTCCAAATAGGATATTAAATCCTGTATATCAAAAGATATAAACTCACTCACCAAAGTCGTCACAAACTCTGATGCACTCAAGTGACTAACTCACTGAGTCTTCTCAGTTCCTGAGATTGAAGTAACCCAAGTCAGTATTTAAATCATAATACTGATCCAAACATAGATATCATATCTATCCAACTAATTCATGTACGAACACTATTGAACATATACACAAGTTCATCATACATAAATTCCAAAGCATATAAATCATGTTTATATACTATATAATTTATCCTTTGCAAAATTCGAATCCCTTTGAGAATCGCATGCGATTGGTTCATGCGAATCGCATGCGATCAACCACTTGTAGAATCCGGGTTACTTGTGAATCGCACGCGATTGAATCTTGTGAATCGCATGCGATTTACACTATGCTTTTCCATGCGATTCATACACAAACCCGAATAATTCTCTAAGTTAAATCCAATGCGATTCAGTCTAATTCCAGTGCGATCAATTGTTACAATCCAATCGAATGCAATCCAAAATGTTAGGGCAAGTTTAATATAATCCAATCAAATGCGATCCAAGTTTTCATACTTATCAAATCATATGCGATTAAGCTCAATGTGATTCGATTCCAGTAAGGCAATGCGATTTAAATCCAGCAAAGGCATTTCTAAGTATAAAGGTTCAATGCAGTTCGATTCCTAAACAGTCCATGCGATTCAGCACATAAGATTCGGATTTCAATCAAATTCCGATTGTTTCATCCTCCATATCCGATCAGATCATAAATTCATCCAAACTTCCACTTTATTTCATAATTAACATCGATTTAAGCATGCATGTTCTAAAATCTTATAAAACATAGAAATATCATATAAGCATGATCAATCTAACATGCATTCATATATTCTTCATGAGTTCATCATGTTTACTCGAAAATAGCATGCAAATCCTAAAACCGAATTCAAATAACAATTAACACATAAAGTTCAATTAATCTAACCTTGTGATCTTGAACACTTGAAATATAATATCAATTCGAGATTATAAGACCAAAATCGGCTTTCTTCTTCTTTCTAACTTCAACCGAGAGCAAAGAAGAACACACACACACTAAGTTTGAAGTTTGCATGCAAATGAGGAATGAAGAAAGAGCTAAACCTTTCTAACCGGTGAGTATACCCACAAACACACATGAAAAAAGGGGTTAGTGGCAACCTAGAATAATAGGGTGGTGACTAATCACTCCCTAATCGGCCACCTCATGGCCACCGCCCCACCATCCATTATTTTAATATTAATTTAATGATATTCACAATTATTCATTTAAGTCACATAATAAAAGAATTAATTTACTTAAATTAATTCAAAACCCAAATCAAACTTAATTAATTACCTTAATTAATCTAGGTCGGAAGAGAGGGTGTTACAAATCTACCCCCCTTAAGAAGATTCCGTCCTCGGAATCTCTTCGCGCTCGAACAAGGAAGGATAACGGCTCCTCATGTCGGCTTCGGTTTCCCAAGTTAAATCAGATCCCAAACTGTGATTCCATTTAACCAAAACCAATGGTATCTGCTTCTTTCTCAACTTTGTAACCTTTCGATCTAACAGTTCAATTGGTTCTTCTACAAGTTTCTGATTAATATCAACCCGAAGATCCTGAATAGGTAGAACCTGTGTCTGATCCTCTACATTACACTTGCGAAGATAACACACATTAAAAGTGTCATGAATTCCCGCCAACTCATCAGGTAGGTCTAAAACCACAGTCTGATCATTAACAACTCTTCGGATTCTAAAAGGACCAATATAACGAGGAGCTAACTTCCCACGTTTACCGAATCTGATTACACCTTTCCAAGGTGATACTTTCAAGTAAACCATTTCCCCCTCGACAAACGATACCGGTCGACGTCGCGGATCAGCATACATTTTCTGTCTATCCCTTGCAACTTTTAACTTTTCCCGAGCAATAGTAACCTTATCAGCTGTCATCTGTACTATTTCCGGTCCTGCAAATTGCTTTTCCCCAGCTTCTAACCAACAAGTAGGAGTTCTGCAAGGTCGACCATACAACATCTCATACGGAGGCATACCAATACTACTATGATAGGAATTGTTATAAGCAAATTCCACCAGAGGCAGATGTGAATCCCATGATCCTCCGAATTCTAACACGCAATCCCGAAGCATATCTTCCAAAGTCTGGATAGTTCTCTCTGACTGACCATCTGTTTGCGGGTGATATGTCGTACTCAAATTTACCCTGGATCCCAATTCCTGTTGCAATCTGTTCCAGAAGTTAGATACAAACCTCGAGTCTCTGTCTGAAACAATAGATAAAGGCACCCCATCTCTAGACACTATTTCATCTACATACAGTTGAGCCAGTTTGCTTAAAGAAGCAGTTTCAGCTGTAGCCAAGAAGTGTGCACTCTTAGTCAATCTGTCAACAATAACCCAAATCATATCATGTCCTTTTTGTGTTCGTGGCAGTTTCGTTACAAAATCCATCGTTATGTGATCCCATTTCCACTCAGGCTTTTCCAACTGTTTCAACGATCCGTACGGTTTCTGATGTTCAGCTTTAACTTGAGCACAAATGTGGCACATCCCTACAAACTTGGCTATATCTGTTTTCATTGTAGGCCACCAATAACGAGTTTTTAAATCATGGTACATCTTCGTGCTACCCGGATGTATTGATAGTCTGGACTTGTAAGTTTCGTTCAGTATTAACTCCCTCAAATTTCCAAACTTAGGTACCCAAACACGTGTATGATAAATCCTCAAACCACGCGAATCAACAGTTAAATCTTGCTGACGTTTAATCATCAGTTCATCCTTTAAGTTCTCATCTTTCAAGGCTTCTGACTGTGCAGCTACCAATTGATCCACTAAGTCAGACTTAATCTCCAATCGCATAAATTGTAGAGTTTCTGTAGATCCTTTTCGACTGAGTGCATCTGCAACTACATTCGCTTTACCAGGATGATACTGAATATCGCAGTCGTAATCTTTGATTAGTTCTAACCAATGGCGCTGTCTCATGTTTAATTCTTTCTGCGTAAACACATACTGTAAACTTTTATGGTCTGTGCAGATCGTACATTTAGTTCCATACAAATAGTGTCTCCACAGTTTCAATGCAAACACAACAGCTGCTAATTCCAAATCGTGAGTTGGGTAGTTTCGTTCATTTGGTTTCAACTGTTTAGAAGCATACGCAATCACTTTACCCCTCTGCATTAAAACACAACCCAAACCGGCGTGAGAGGCATCACAATACACCACAAAATCTTCGGAACCCTCAGGCAACGACAGAATAGGCGCTTGGTACAACAATTGTTTCAGAGTCTGAAAAGCATTCTCTTGAGCTGAACCCCATAGAAACGGAACATCCTTTCGAGTTAACTTAGTTAATGGTCCAGCCAACTTAGAAAAGTCTTTTATAAATCTGCGGTAATAACCTGCCAATCCCAGAAAACTCTTTATCTCAGTAGGTGTTTTCGGTGCACTCCAATTCATTACTGTCTCAATCTTGGACGGATCCACTTTGATACCTTCTTGACAAATCACATGTCCCAAAAATTGAACTTCACGTAACCAAAATTCGCACTTCGAAAGCTTGGCATATAACTTGTGTTGTTTCAGAATCTCCAAAACCTGTCTTAAGTGCTGATCATGCTCATCTTCAGTCTTTGAATATACCAAAATGTCATCGATAAACACAATGACGAATTTATCTAGGAAAGGTCTACACACACGATTCATCAAATCCATAAATATGGCAGGAGCATTTGTTAAGCCAAATGGCATTACTAGGAACTCGTAATGACCATACCTAGTACGAAAAGCAGTCTTTGGGATATCTTCCTCTGCTACCCTGACTTGATGATAACCCGATCTAAGATCAATTTTCGAAAAATAAGAAGCCCCTTGTAGCTGATCAAACAGATCATCAATTCTCGGCAAAGGATATTTATTCTTGATAGTTCTCTTGTTAAGATCTCTGTAGTTAATACACATACGAAAAGTTCCATCCTTCTTCTTAACAAACAAAACTGGTGCACCCCACGGCGAAGAACTCGGTCGGATGAACCCTTTATCAAGTAATTCTTGAATCTGTGTCATCATCTCACGGATCTCAGATGAAGCTAAACGATACGGAGCTTTCGCAATCGGCGAAGTACCAGGAAGCAGATCTATCTTGTATTCAACATCCCGAATAGGAGGTAATCCCAGTAAATCATCTGGAAACACTTCCGGATACTCTGACACAACCCGAACATCGGTAACCACTTTCTTTTCTTTCTTTGCATCGATTGCGTAGGCCAGGAAAGACGCACACCCTTTAGCTAGAGATTTTCTAGCTTTCATAAACGAGATGATTGGAAAAGAAGAAGAAGATCTATCCCCACGAGCCACGACATGCGACCCGTCAGCCAAGGGAATAGTAATCAGTTTCTTGTGGCACTGGATACTAGCCCTATGATGACTTAACCAATCCATGCCTAGTACTAAATCAAACCCCGGAATAGGCATCAGTAAGCAATCTACAGGCAGACTAGTACCATCAATATCTATAGAAACCCCATTCACAGAAGAAGTTACAGGCACTAACTTACCATCAGCTATCTCTACTTCTAAAGGCATAGCAATAACAGTAATAGGTAATTGCAGTTTGTCACACAAAGTTACAGACATGAAAGATCTATTGGCACCCGAATCAAATAACACACGAGCAAGCATAGTGTTCACAATAAACATACCCGTGATAACATCACTGTTTTCTGTAGCTTCTGTAACTGTCATCTTAAAAGCTCTACCTTCTGCAGAAGGTGTTGTTTTCCGCTTTTGACCTGCAGACGATCCCCCGACAGTTGCTACCCCCTGCCCCGTCCCCTTTGACCTCTGCTTTGTGCAAGCCCCAGCTCTATGACCTTCCTCATGGCAGTTCCAACAGACGTTTGTTTTGAACCTACAAGCAGACGGTTCATGGCCAAATCCACCACAACGCAAACATCTTTTTGTCTGAGCTGTACAAGGACCGGTATGGCTGGAATTACATGGTTTACACCATGGCTTTCACATCACCCTCAGCAGCACGAGCAAGTGTAAAAGCCTGTACCAATGAAATTGCCATCCGGGTGTTACCCCGGTACTCAGGTAATAGAGCTTGAACAAAATGGTCTATTTGTGATGGCTCATCTGGAACCCACTGCTTGGCAAACCTTAACTTTTCATTGAATTTCACGATCAACTCATCTACTGACATTTTGTCGTCTTGTGCTAAATACATGAACTCCCGTTTTACCTTTGACAAATCATAAGTGTTACAAAACTTAGCTTGGAATTGCTCCCAAGTTATAGAGTTGATAACATCCCGAGATAAGTGGGCTGTTAGAGAATCCCACCAAGTGGCAGCTTGCCCTTTCAATCTCTTCGTAGCAAATTTAACCCTATCAGATTCCTCGCAGTTGCAAGTATCTAAAGCCTTAACTGTTTCCCGCAACCAGTTCAAAGTATCGGTAGGATTAGAACTTCCAAAATATTCAGGCGGCTGGCAATCCATGAAATCTTTGAATTGAACCTTGGATTTAAAACCTCCCTGATTAGGGTACCAAGGTACAAAGAAATTATGTTGCGGTGGGTACTGTTGTTGGGGTTGGTAAGGTTGGGACATAGGAGGCATAGACACAAATGGTAAAGTTCCAAACGGTGTTGACACCGTGTTATAAGGTGCAACTGAGTAAACAGGTGGTGGTATGGATTGAGTAAACACTGCCGACTCCCGAGGCATCTGGATTGTCTGAGTCGGTTGTGATGACTATGTCTGAAGTTGTTGCTGCTCCAATTCTTGTACCCTATCCCTTAAAGACTGTAAAGTATCTTCTAACTGCAACACATATTCCTGTTGCTCAGATTCACCATTGTGAGAAGTTCCTGCCCTGTTATGCTGTTCATTTGCTGCAGTAGAGGATTGATTGTTGTTCCTTCTGGGGGACATAGGGGTAGTTGTCGGATTCACGTTATCAGCCATTATCTATGCTATACACAGCATCTCACCAATTGTTAGATATAATCCGTTAGTTAAAACACATTAACTACCCTCAATGCTATTCTACTAATTACCCACCCTGGGAATACTGGACTGACCAGAGCCTAGGTTCAAGTATTGCACAAATCATTCATGCAAATCCTCAAACCAGGGCTCTGATACCAACTTGTAACACTGTACTTTTAAACATATAATTAAATCGCATGCGGAAGCTAAATACATATAATTAACTTAATTACATAATAGATACAAAAGATTATCTTGTTTTATACATCAAATCTTTTACAGTGTTAAACCAAAACAGGCTCTTAATTAAAACTTTGACATCAGAGTGAGGTCTGTCCATATTCCCAGTCCCAAGCTTCAAAGCTCACCAAGTTAATCTGCAAAACAGTCTAGTGGGGAATTAGCACAAAGCTAAGTGAGGGAACCAATATCTAATCAAATACAAGGCAAACATGCCTAAACCCAAATAGCTCATGAATCCCAAGAGAACCGGCGGTGTTGCAAGCACCTACAACCAAGGTCGGCCAAAACCAAGGTTTACCGATAGCCGTGCTAACAGTGATAACAGTACCAGCCTTCTTGTGTACAACAAATGCACTTCAAGATCTGGTACGGTACACCCCCAAGCAACAAGCCCAGCATCATGCTGATCTCTAAATAACATGTATATACAATCCAAACAAGAGCATTCCAAATAGGATATTAAATCCTGTATATCAAAAGATATAAACTCACTCACCAAAGTCGTCACAAACTCTGATGCACTCAAGTGACTAACTCACTGAGTCTTCTAAGTTCCTGAGATTGAAGTAACCCAAGTCAGTATTTAAATCATAATACTGATCCAAACATAGATATCATATCTATCCAACTAATTCATGTACGAACACTATTGAACATATACACAAGTTCATCATACATAAATTCCAAAGCATATAAATCATGTTTATATACTATATAATTTATCCTTTGCAAAATTCGAATCCCTTTGAGAATCGCATGCGATTGGTTCATGCGAATCGCATGCAATCAACCACTTGTAGAATCCGGGTTACTTGTGAATCGCACGCGATTGAATCTTGTGAATCGCATGCGATTTACACTATGCTTTTCCATGCGATTCATACACGAACCCGAATAATTCTCTAAGTTAAATCCAATGCGATTCAGTCTAATTCCAGTGCGATCAATTTTTACAATCCAATCAAATGCAATCCAAAATGTTAGGGCAAGTTTAATATAATCCAATCATATGCGATTAAGCTCAATGTGATTCGATTCCAGTAAGGCAATGCGATTTAAATCCAGCAAAGGCATTTCTAAGTATAAAGGTTCAATGCAGTTCGATTCCTAAACAGTCCATGCGATTCAGCCCATAAGATTCGGATTTCAATCAAATTCCGATTGTTTCATCCTCCATATCCGATCAGATCATAAATTCATCCAAACTTCCACTTTATTTCATAATTAACATCGATTTAAGCATGCATGTTCTAAAATCTTATAAAACATAGAAATATCATATAAGCATGATCAATCTAACATGCATTCATATATTCTTCATGAGTTCATCATGTTTACTCGAAAATAGCATGCAAATCCTAAAACCGAATTCAAATAACAATTAATACATAAAGTTCAATTAATCTAACCTTGTGATCTTGAACACTTGAAATATAATATCAATTCGAGATTATAAGACCAAAATCGGCTTTCTTCTTCTTTCTAACTTCAACCGAGAGCAAAGAAGAACACACACACACTAAGTTTGAAGTTTGCATGCAAATGAGGAATGAAGAGAGAGCTAAACCTTTCTAACTGGTGAGTATACCCATAAACACACATGCAAAAAGGGGTTAGTGGCAACCTAGAATAATAGGGTGGTGACTAATCACTCCCTAATCGGCCACCTCATGGCCACCGCCCCACCATCCATTATTTTAATATTAATTTAATGATATTCACAATTATTCATATAAGTCACATAATAAAAGAATTAATTTACTTAAATTAATTCAAAACCCAAATCAAACTTAATTAATTACCTTAATTAATCTAGGTGGGAAGAGAGGGTGTTACACTGACCAACTTCAGAAGGTCACTGAGTCCTGGTGTAAGTAATCAAAGCTTGCTGAAAAGTGAATAAACCAACAGATACCTAAACAGGTAAAGGCTGTACTTGGAGGTGACTATCAAACAGCAACTTATGTAGCTGATGATGAGATAGCAAGTACAGACTCTGAGGAGGATAGACAACTGATTGAGTCTCAGAAGTCAGTCTCAGAGAACAATCATGGTCAAAACTTGAAATTCAATATGTTTGTGAAAGCTAGTGATCATGGGAATGAGTGCCCAACATCAAAACAGCATGGTAAGTCTGTGCTGGACAGATTAGGCACTCAGTCTGTTCAAAGAACTTCGGTCATAGAAAGGCTTAATCCAAACCCTTTCAAAATACAAAATTCTCTTTCTGGCTCGGAGAGAAGTTACAAGAACAGAAAGACCACTGTAGGTCAGAGGTCAAAAGACGACAATGGTAAGTCCAAAGTTGTGGATCTTGGTAAGTCCAAGAATATCAACAGTGGTAAGTCCAAACCTGTTGAAACTGGTGAGTCCAGCAGACATGACAAAGGTAAGTCCAAAGTCATGGAAAAGAAGGTTGTTAGTCAATCTTCTCAAAAGGATAACAAACAGAGACCTGACAAAGGTAAGTCCAAAGTCAGTGATCACCAGGTGAATCAGCTTGCAAAGAAAGTTGAGAAGTTATCCACCACATACAATCCTAAAACTGAGAGCAAATTCTCACAAGGATTGTTAGACACTCTACCTCCTGTCATCATTGGAAGAAGGAGATGCTACAAGTGTAGAAGTAGAGGTCATGAGGCTAAGAACTGTGATGCTGAAATCCCAAGGCCTAAAGAAAAACAAACTGATCAGCCTACACAGGATTCAGTTCCTGCTCAAGCTGAACAGTCAATTCAACAAGATGAAGATGCTAAGTGCTCCTCATCTAAACCCACCAAGAAGTGGGTTCCCAAACAAAACTAATGTGTTTAGTTTTCATCTCATGTGCAGGGTTCAAGTAAATGGTACTTGGATAGTGGATGCTCAAGGCACTTGACTGGGTGGAAAGGATTTCTTAGTGATTTCCAAGAAGAAGAAGGTCCTAAAGTAACATTTGGAGACAACTCACATGGAAGAACTAAAGGCTATGGAAAGATGAAAGCTGGCAACGTTATATTCCAGAGAGTTACCTATGTCAAAGGTCTCAAACACAATCTGATTAGTATCAGTCAATTGTGTGATGAACCCAACAACAAGGTGCATTCCACAAGAAAACTATGACATAAAATTGCTTACATGTTGTATTCAAAGTGGTTACCTATCTTAACAAGTCATAAGAAAGTAAGTTACCTATTTAGGTAATAAAAAAATAAGTTTCCTACATAGATAATTTTAAAAAAGTAAGTTACCTACATTGATAATTTTAAGAAAGTAGGTTGCTATTTTATGGCCTTAACCCTTTATAAATATCATATTTACACTCAAATCATTTCTGATATCATATATAATCAAATTCTTATCTTTATCATTTTAACATATCTTATAATAAACAATAAATATTTGACCATGTTGCTTATAATTGTAACGCCAATGATTATCTCTTGTACAAAAAAAATAATAAAAATAAAATCACATCTTTTCGTATCATGATACAACATTTCTGCCAGTAGCCCATCACATCTACCCTCCCCTCTTGTGGATGTTTCTACCGTTAGTCATGATGTTACGCCTCCGGTCGCTATTTTTTTGTAAATTCTTATTTATTTCGTGTTTTATAATTTATCTAATATTTTTTATTAAACTTAACATTTATTATTTTTAAATCAATACGGTATCACAAGAATATTTAACATAGTTATTTTCTAGGTAAAATATGTTTTAATCCCTAAACTTTAGATTTGAAAATGGTTTAACCCCTAAACTTTGTTAGTGAACATTATAATCCTTACACAATTTTTGTAATATAATTTAAGCCTTAATCTTATTTTACTTTATTAATTTTATCCCTAATCTATATCTAAAATATTTGTTACTGTATCGACGGGGAATCTCAACCAATCCTATCAATAAAAACACCCTTTCTCTAGAAACTGGTTGATTGAAAGTTGAAACTCACATACGGACCTTTGTTCCATTGTTACCCCCTTGGATATCATCAACAATACCTCGATTGCACTCATAGGTTCTTATAATGCAATAGTTTGATAATTGCACATCTTCGATTTCCTCTATCTCTATATTTGTTTTAGAGTTTCTAGACAATCCATGTGAAGGTGATTCATGAATCTATAGATCGTCAAACACTGGTGAGCACTAACCAATTGGTTCTTTAATCTTCACCGGTTCAAGTTTTAGAGATGAGTTGGGTTAGAGTTTGACTGAATTGAACTCGGCTCTATTACATCTTTAAGCTTAAAGATTAAAATGTTGTTAGTTTGGTAGCCTACTATTGAAAATCAAATGACAAAAACGATAAATTATAGCAAGTTAAAAGATTAAAACATTCATTATAAAAATTTAGGAATTAAACTATCTCTAAACCTAAACTTTAAAAATATTAAAATATATTTTATCCTTATTTTCTGAAACAAGGGTTGAACTTCAATATTCGCTCCATCTTATATAGCATCTTGGCATAATTGACATTCTAATTTTCTTTTCACTTATTTGATGCTCGCTTTGAGTGGCGATGGTATTCTACTATTTTTTATTATAAAAAATAAAAAGTCGAGGTTTTTGTTCATTCTTTTTCCTTATCACATTTCTGTGTGCCAATTCCACGTGCTACAATTTGTGGATATATAATTAAAAATGCAATACACAACTTTAGGCCGGTATAATAAACTTTTGATAATTTTTTCTTTTAATTCATGGATCCTGCCTTTTTATTTATTGTATAATACTTGTGGTTGTGTTATTTTTATTAATTTGTATTAACTATAAAATTGTAACAATAAAAGGGGTGTATTGATGCATGAATGAACAAATTAATCTAATGTTATATGACATATACTATTTAGAATGTAAGTTTATCATTTTCCAGAACTAATAAATTTATGTCACGTGATATTATATTGATCTGTATGCTAAGAATTCGATCATCACATAACCTTTTCATTCCATACAATAAGAAGTTGTAGGTTGAGT
Organism: Pulicaria dysenterica; assembly: GCA_947179395.2. Taxonomy (NCBI): domain Eukaryota; kingdom Viridiplantae; phylum Streptophyta; class Magnoliopsida; order Asterales; family Asteraceae; genus Pulicaria; species Pulicaria dysenterica. The sequence goes on from OX359289.1 coordinate 96,893,647, forward strand.
AGCTACAGAAACAAGCAATATATCAATGAAAGCTTATTCTCACACAAGTTTTAGTCATACACAATACGGTACAAGTAGTTAATACACATGGTACAAATAGTTAATACACATGGTATAAGTTGATGATACATATAGTTAAAAACCGTTAAAATTCACTTTTGATCCGAACTATACAATATTCAATCATATTTACAATTTTAGAGAGTTTTCTTCAATATGTGTCAACAAAGCAAGGGATTAATCAGCCCACAGTGAATGACTGGCCCAAGAGTCTCATTAAGGGTCCAGGCCGCTTTGAAGAATGAAGCCCAAAATCAAGAAGTCACTACTTTCTTCGGTCTCCCACAGGCCCACGTATGCATGAGAGCGTTTTCCATACACATGAAAACCAAGCTCTTCCCAACTTACAAGCTCTTAAGCATAGATTACAAGTGTTTTAGTAATTTTCTTTCTCTTAGTTAGTAACCGATGGCAGTTGATCCTATTTATTCATTTATTTAGGTATGAGCTTAATTCCAAAACCGATGGTAACCAAATTGAACCAGATCTGAAAAAAACAAAACTGAAAAGTCTAAGGTCCAGTTTGTTTCACCGTAATGTGAAAGAATGTAATGGAATTGAACTCAAATTACGTTGTATATTGCGTTTGGTAACATTATTTTGAACGGAATTAAGTTCTTCGAAGTGTTAATATTACTTTAGGTAGATAAATGTCATTACGTAACTAACATGGATGGAATTAAAACCATTTCCATTCCTTCGCATTACGGTGAAACAAACAGGGCCTAAAAGTTAGGACCCATAACTGAACCTCAATATTGCGGTCCGGTTTCAGGTTAAAACTGAATCAGGCGGAACCGAAAACCAAAATAACGGAGCAATTATCCGGTCCGGTTCCGGGTAAAACCCAACGAACCGAAATAAGAAAAATATACAAACCAAGAACCGACTCGAAAATATATTGTTCGATGCGGTTTAGTTGGGCCAAACGGTTCTTTTCCTCATCCCTACCTGTATTGATTCCAAAAACCTAGGTAGTTGAATTGTAGTTTATTTCCTTTGTATAAGTATTACATTTTAATATTTCTAGAGATTATGACTAGAAAATTGCTTCATTATCAAGGTCGGTCCCGATATTTCAAAATCCTTGTGAAATTTAGTAATTAAGACCCTTAAACTTAAGAAGAATGAACAAAAGCATAACAAACATAATGTAGCAATCAAATACGGAAGACCCTTAAACTTAAGAAGAATCATTACCCATACAGGGTAATTATTTGTACACAATAACTTTTTGCCATACACAATAATTAGGACTTTTTTATCCCTATCAACCCACTAACTATTAGTCTCATCCATAAATTTATGGACATAATAGTCCAAACAATAACATTTTGTTGTGCATGGCAAAAAGTTGTTGTTTAAGAATCGTTACCCATACATAAAACGCTTTTTGCTACTGTCAATGGTCGGAGAGAACGCGGACTTCCAGTCTTAGTCGTCGATTAGAAGGATGAAAGAAGTGAATATATGAAAAAAGATAAACATCAAGGAGATGATTAATGTTAAATAACACACATAAATAAAAAAAGCTAGGGCCCAATAAGAAAGTTGCAGGTCAAAGAAGGTCCAATAGGAAACCAACACCAGTTTTTTTTTTCTTTTCTCCTAAGCCTTGGAAACAAAAAACATAGACATGACTTGAAAACTGGCCACTCTGTATAAAATACATGACAAGTGTCCATCTCGGCCGGTGAAAATTTAAGTTTTAGAAACTAGAAGGCGGGTTGAATATTTTCTATATCCATTTTTTTAAATAATAATAATAGTAAGTACAAATATAGATATACGTAATAAATAAATAAAATGTGTGAAATGTAAATTTGCGGAAAGTATATAAATAAATTTATAATAGTATAAGTATATATACATATATATAGATCTTGATGGATGTACTATATATATATAGGGAAGGGTTCTATTGAGAATCGATTTCTTCCTTTCCAAGATCGTTTCTTCCTTTCCAAATGCTATACGCAACCATCTTAGCTGCTGCTTTCCACAATTCAAATTGAGAATATGACCAGGAATCCAATTTTCTGTTGCAAAGACCACGAAAATCAGCATCCAATTTAAACTCCAAACCCCACCACTTGTAGAAATCTCTCCAGATTGGAATTATCTTCGAGCATTGTACTAAGGCGTGACTAACACTTTCCTCTGCTTCAAGACATCTTGGACATAGAACTGATGGAACATCAATCTCTCTATCTCTTAGATTGACGAGGACCGGTACTCTATCACGAAACACCCTCCATACGAACAAGTTCACTTTCTTTGGAACTAATTTCGTCCATTCTGTCGGAAATTGGACCTGTTGAGTGTTGAACCTTCTCTCTTCAATTTTCTGCCTGATGAGCTTAACGGAGTATATGTTCAAGTTGTTCATCGACCACTCCCAACGGTCTTCCACCTGTTTATTTAAAGACACACGACTCAACAACTCTTTTAGACTTACAAGTTCCCTCCCAACTCGACCAATACTCGACTCGAAAGAACGGAAATCCCACTCCCAACTTGTTTGAGACCACAACCCGACCTCAACGACTTTACAACTTTTATTCCTACATCTATTATACAATCTAGGGAAAGACTTTGACAGCTTAAAATTCCTAGCCCATTTATCGTACCAAAAACTAGACCGATTGCCGTTACCCACAATGACCCGGAAACACGACTCAAGAGACACACCCAACTCGTTTAACTCATTGACAGCCCACACTATCCCACCCCCAAATAGACCCTTTGTCCACATTGCCCGAACCGAAACCACCTGACTCACCATGAATACTTCTAATGACCTTGACCCAATTAGACTCACTATAAACATTAAATTTCCAAAACCACTTTTCCAGCAACCCCAAATTAAAGGATTTCAAATCCCCCAAGTTTAGGCCCCCCCTCTCAAAGGATCTAATCGAATCATCCCATTTAACCCAACCCATTTTTTTGTTATTTCCATCACCCCCCCAAAAAAAAATTTCTTCTCAAGCTCTCAAGTAAACTAATAATACCTGCCGGCGCACGAAACAACGAAAAGAAGTACAACGGAATACCAGTAAGGACCGATTTGATTAAAGTTATACGACCCCCGAACGACAACATACTCTTTTTCCAAGAAGATAACCGATGCTCAAATTTCTCCTTAACCTTCTTCCAGTAGTCTCTTTTCCCCATATTTACGTTAACCGGAATTCCTAAATAATTAATTACACCATCACCCTCTTTGCACCCAAATTTTCGAACAAACCTTCCAACCTCCTCCTTACTCACCCCAAAACCCGAAATACTACTCTTTTTCCAATTTATTTTTAGACCCGAAACCTCTTGCCAATTTTTCAAAATACTCATCATAACTTTAAAGTTACTCAAACTCCAATTACCAAAGATCACCGTGTCATCTGCATATTGAAGGTTAGACACCACTACTTTGTCTTTACCTATTACCACCCCATTAAAAATGTTTCTAGAACACGCCTCCTTGAATAAGACATTTAGGCCTTCCGCTGCTATAAGAAACAGATACGGGGAGATAGGATCTCCCTGCCGACCCCCCCTTTCCACCCCAAACTCCTCCGAAGCTGACTCATTAATTAGCACAGACATTAAGGTGGAAGATAAGCAAGCCCTAATCCACATTAACCATCTTGCACCAAACCCCATTTGACCCATCACATTAAACAGAAAATCCCATTCTAAGCTATCGTACACCTTCTCAAAATCAATTTTAAACAAGAAACTTTTACATTTATTCTTTTTTAAGTCATGAATAATTTCACCCGCACACAAAATACCGTCTAAAATCGATCTACCTTTAATAAAAGCAGACTGGGTATCACCAATTAAAACATCAATTACCTTCTTCAATCTGTTTGTTAGAACCTTTGAGACAATTTTATAGTAACATCCAACCAAGTTGATTGGCCTGAAATCATTGAAATTCATCGGATCAGAAACTTTTGGAATCAAAGTTATGAAAGAAGAATTACTACCTTTTGGAAAACGTCCCAATACCCAAAACTCATTTAATGCAGCCATAAGATCATGTTTTATAACTTCCCAGAAGTGTTTAATGAACCCAAAAGTGAATCCATCGGGACCCGGGGCCTTGTTGCTACCACAATCCCACACCGCGCTTTTTAGTTCACTCATTGAAAATTTATCTTCCAACTCCTTAGCTTGAAACCCCGAAAGTCTTTTAAACCTGCTTGATTTAAACACTAACCTCCTACCACCTGTGCTTTTGAAAAACTCCCGGAAATGACGAGCTGCTTCTTTTTTCAACACTGACGGATCACTTACCCACGTCCCCCCAAAATTTATACCCACTAGATTACTTTTTCTAATCCTTCTCTTGACCATCGTATGGAAGAATTTCGTGTTAGAATCACCCTCACTAAGCCATTTAATTTTAGCTTTTTGCTTCAACATTTCCCTATTTGATTTTTCAAAATCTAACCATCTATTTCTTAAATCCAGCCATGTTATTTTTTCACTTTCTGTCAAATTCCCCTCTTCCGCTTTTACCTCTAACACTCCCAACTCTTTCTTTAGCCCCTCTAAGTTTTCCTCCCTAATTAACTTCCCCTCATAGTACCACTTTTTTAGACCCATTTTGACCAACTTCAGCTTTTCCATAAAGATGCTATCTTTGTTTTTAGCTCTAGTACCCGACTCCCAAGCCCTTTTAACCACCTCTTCGCAACCCTCCATTTTGATCCAAGAGTTAAAAAAATTAAACGGTTTAGGGCCTGAATCAATGGTTTCCTCATGTAACAGAATAGGATGATGGTCGGATCTTTTCCTATCCAAAACTGAGCATTTAAAGTTTCCCCAATAATTTACCAACCCCTCCGACACCAAGAATCTATCGAGTTTACTAAATTTCAAACTCTTGGAACATATTCTCGTGAACTTTTTATTACTTAACTGGATGTTAAAAAGATTATTGTTCCGGATGAAGCTGTTGAAAATTGACGCATTACTATCGCAAAAAACCGTGTTAAGTCTTTCTTCTTTGCATCTGACTTCGTTAAAATCCCCAAACACCACATGTTCCATTTTATTAAAGTACAGCAAATTTTCTAGATCCGACCATAACTCAATCTTTTTTTCTTTTACATATGGACCATATACATTTATAACCATCAGGTCCCTCCCAGATCTAGCCACCCTCCCTTTAATAGCAATAAAATTCTCCCCCTCACAAGTTACTGTGTTATGCAAAAAATCAGAATCCCATATCATTAGAATACCCCCTGCTGAACCACGAGCTTCTTTATGGATAAATTTAAAGTTACAGGAACCCCAAATTGATTCAATGAAATCTTCATCAATATCCCCCATTTTCGTTTCCTGAAACCCTAAACCCTAAACCCTTTTCACAACATCAGCAAGGAACCAGTTATGTGGGGCCGGACAGTCACGTCGCTCCAAATGAAGCCAGAACACATACGATCTCAGTACCTAGGTCGCAAAGGGGAGATAGCAACAAAAATGTTCTGAAAGCAAATGATAAGAATGACAAAAACGAGGTTAACTCTGTACCAGCGAATATGGAGTCGAGTTCCAGGCATGAAAACGCTACCACAGAAATAGCAAAGGATCAACAAACAGAAATCGATTTTAGACCCCTAGGTTCAGGACGAAGGAGCATATATATATATATATATATATATATATATATATATGTGTGTAATAGTAAATATATGTATAAATATAAGTATATAAATATGTATGCCTATGTAAATATATAGTGTATATATATGTATGTATATATATATGTATATATATATATATATATGTATGTATGTATCTTTATGAAGGTACCAGATATATATATTCATTAGCATTTTGAAATATAAATGACTCAATAATTAAAATAAATAAGTTTCCGGGCTAAATTATTCGTTACCGCCGCATTGGTGCGGGTACTATGCTAGTATGTATCTATATATATATATATATATCTTACTTCTTTATAAAACATTTACAACTTTCAAAACTCTTAGTTTTTAAGTAAAATGAAAACTATTATTAAATAAAGTAACTATTAGATTGATTTAATGAGATTCATATTAGATCATTTTAGTGAACAATCCTTCTATAATAAGAAAATATTTAAAACATCAAATCAATGTCAATTAACTTAATTATTAGAAAATATTTTAACAACTAAACATTTCATTATAAATAATCTATCACATAGTTGAACTTAATTATTAAAAAATGTGTATAAACAGAATTATGAATTTGAATGACCTTTAACCTAAATTTATAAACATTTATGGAATTTAAATGACTCAATAATGAAAAGGACAAGTTGCTAAGCAAGACTATTCGTCGTCGTCGCATTGACGCGCGTATTATGCTAGTATATATATAGGTATATATTATTAGTTTATTTGGATATAGAAAAAACTTTATCTAAAGTTTTGATAATTGAGTTTCCGGTTCCACTTTGTTTAAGAAATTATCTTAACCAAAATTTTCAAGAACTCAGATTTTTTGCTTTTAAATTACTGCCTAAGGTACAGCTAATCTGTGCGTACGTATACACTTATACACATATATATGACATTTGACATCGTTAAATAAGAATTGCGATATCTACCTCTTCTTAAAAAATATTTTTCTTCAAAGATATTAAAATAATTTATAAGCTAAAAATAGGATTCCAACACAACTATAGTACCATACCATATTAGAATGACATAGACCTGTAAGAATTTTTCTTATTTAAAAGAAAATCAAAAATTAAATTATTTTTGTTAATGCTGATCAATTTTTATATTTTAGTCTCGCTTTAATTTTATAAAATCTGCTACATTATATATGCTAACTATAGTAAACTACAGTTTTATTATAATATATTTATTTAGGGGTTGGCTAAATGAACAACCCCAATTTACTAAAAAACATCCTCCATAATTAAATTATATTCATTCCAAATTATAAGTATTTAATAATTAATACAACTATACTTTCTAAATTTCTTTATCTATAATTAAATTCTTTTTTCCATAAATGTAATAAACATGTTTATAATAAATAAATAAAATTTTGTAATAAATTTTTCCATAAAGAACATTTGTATACTCGGTTATAAAGCGTTTATCGTTCAAAATTAACATAAAAACCTATATCGGAGTTTTTCCAGAATTCTGGGATGAACGAAACTTTTGCCGTGCATTGTATATGGTTTTTAGTGTAGAAAAATTATTCTCGTCTTGCTATTTCAATGTCGACGATATGTCACTCGGTGCAACATTTTACTCGTCATGTCATCCACCAATTTTTTTCATTTTCTTTCAACCGCCTTTTATAAGCATACCCCTCCATACACTGTGCAGGTTGATGATTATGTTTATCACATATCACCCTCAAGGTCCACCCACCATGTTGTTTTAAATAGATCCTACCAATTGGAATTGACAATTGGTCTTTTTGGTGCCTGATTATTTACTTGTTTTTTGAAACTTGTAATCCCCACCGTGGTCACAAATAAGTCTGACGTAAGACACCACACCTTTCTTTTTCTTTGATCTTTTTATTACAATGATATAACCAAGTGATAACGTTGTATTTTACACCCATTCCATCTGCTCTTCAAGGGACACAAACACCTAAATTTTAAATATTTTTTATTCAAAAATATGTACATGTTACGAACATAAAAATATTAAAATCATTGTAAGTATCATACCTGATCGGTAAAAAATGGTGAAGTCACATTAGAGATGTTATTGTCATCGCTCGTCACATTTTATATCAACACTACAATGTAAGATGAAAAAAATTACTTATATAAAAAATAAAACCTAAACTATAAAAAATAAAATTTTCCAGAACAAATCTTATGGTTTCATATTATTAAATATTATAAAAAATCTTTGTTTTTTAAATTAAAAACAGTTAATAAATACACTTTTAATAAAGTTTACAAAGCAAAAACTTAGTCAAAAGAAAAAAATAAAAAAATAAAAAAACTCATATATGATGTATTTATAGCTTTAATCTAGTGTTTTATTATAGTAACAATATCTCTTAATTAGGATTTAGATTTAGAGTATATTTACTTTTAGATTTAGGGTGTATTTTAGTAAGGCCATCGGTACCGCCCATTTTTTACCCAGCTTACCCTGACAGCCACATCAGCGCCACATCAACTTTTTCTCTCTCATACCCTATTTACCCAGTTTGCTAGTACCACCTTCTCTCTCATACCCTAACATTTCCCCATTTTTTTAATTCTTTTACTTAATACAATTTATTATTTAACAAAATAAAATTACATTACTAAAATAAAAATTACTAAAACTTGTGAATTTGTCGAAGTAGTGCTTTGTGTGCTAAAACGGCATCCAATTCTTCCCCCGTAAGGTGATCGTGAGGGCTTTTGTAAAACGCGTAGTCCTCGTTGAATCGAGCCGCTCTATCCATTAGCATCTTTTGTTGTTGGAGTTGAAGTTGTTGTTGCTCGAGTTCTAATTTTTTCATTTTGTAACTCATTTTGTTGTCGACCCGAACGTTGAACTCGTCTAATTTTCCCATCAAAGCTGCAACGCAAGAGTCCGGAGTTGACCCAATATTAGCACTCCCCGACGCCATCCTTTTTCCCTTGTTCCTCCCGATTGGTCGTTGAGGCTCCTCAAACTCAACAGCCTCGTCATCATTGTCATGAAATTTAAAACCAGCATCGGAAGATTCAGAAGTTTTGCTTCGTTTTGAAGCCCGGGATGTAGATGAACTCCTCTTTGACATCGTTGCAACGTTGTGCCATTTTGGACTTTTTTTAAGAACGTCCCAAACGCGTTCATGTTTGAAAGCTTGTCCTCTATTTTGGTCTTGGTATCGGATGTGTGCCGTTGATAGGATATTGGCTTCGCTCCATCCGCTATTTTGGCTGTTTACCAAGTTGTTGTAAACACCGCCAAACAAAGTTACTTTCTTGTTAATGTCTTTGAATTTTGTGGAAATTTGATCCACTGTTCTGTAATTTGCATGATCCATAATTATGTAAAACCTCTCCTCGACATTACACCAAAAGCTATCTAAAATTACAAACAAAAAAAGTAACAATAATCATATAATACGAATTTTTTATAATAATACTAACAATAATAATAATAACAATAATAATAATAATAATAATACTAACAATAATAATAATAATAATAATAATAATAATAATAATAATAATAACATGTGTTTGCGCGTTTCCGACTATCGGGTCCTCGGAAACTTCTATCCATGCGCTTGCTAACGCCACCTCCTCCTCCGGTGTCCATTTTTGTGATGTTGCTCTCCCCTCAAATTTCTTCTTTTTTTCTTGTGTCGGTTTCGGGTTTGGGTTTTCGTTAGGGTTTGAAGATTGGGTTGGGAGGGATTGTGGTGTTTGAGGTTCTTGGGTTTCCGGCACAATCTCGTCTTCTTGAGAATCGATGGTGACTAGGTTGTTGATAGTAGCGGGTGGAGGGAGTGGGAAATTTGCGGGAATCCAACCTTGTTGGAGCATCCCGTGATAGGTAAATAGATGTGGATTAATGGATTGATGTTGTGGTTGTTGTGTGTACATCATATTCGGGTCGGGATGTTGAAAATGTGGTATGTAGCCTTGTTGTTGAAAAACGTTCGGGTCTTGTGCATATTGTTGAAAACCGCCACGGCTCGGTGTACCCAAACTCTTATCGCAAGCACCACGGGATGGTGTCGTGTTTTCATCCATAGTAGAAGATTTGGTAAAAAAATGAAGATAAAAGTGTGTAGGGAAGAAAAGTGAGTATATAAAATGGTTTGGTGTAAAAAATATGAAGAGATGTGTGTAATATATATATAGTGTGTGAAGTGAATTAAAAAAAAATATTTAAAATATTTATTAAACTAGCCGTTGCATTTATTTTAAATAAATTTTTTTTTTGTTACCGTTGGGGTTCAACCGGGTGTTTATACCCGGTCCACAATACACCTCCACATACCCGATGCACCCGTACGGGTGTTACACCATTACCCGGCCGAACCCGGTACCACACCCGGATGGTGGTACGGGTGGCCTAATAGGGATGTTGATTTAACAACACCCATTTATTTATTTATGACATATTAGAATGACCTCTAAACGTAAGTATTCCTAATAAGAGAACATTTTCAATTATAAAATTACCAAGCAAGGTACAAGACCATTAAGATAATGTTACAAATTAGTGAAGAATAAATACTTTCTGAATTAAATAATTTCATAAGTGAAAATATTATTTCGAGAAATAGTATCTATATTTTCCTTATTCATCCTCTTATCTACTCAATATTTAACATATGCTGTACAATAATTCTCTTTTTTTATATAATTATTTAATTTGAACACTTGTCTTAATTATATATATGATTAAATAAATAAAAACAAAAGTAGAAAGATAGATCATTTCTCTTTATCTCTCTTTCATAATTTAGTCTTATTATTAAATTATTTAGCCTTATTATAATTAAGTCTTGAAAGTGATGATTATGTAAAGTACAGTGACTTTTTTTTTTAGAGTTCTAGAATGATAGAAAGTCTTGCCACTAGTGGACAAATTGATTTCTAGAAGAAACATAGATAAGAAAGGGCGACCATTTTGTGGTGTTTGGTTAAACCCCTAGGCCCTAACATATTTGACCATCTCATGTTCCTTTTTTAAAAACTTTCAATTGTTATTCTAAAAATTCATAGAACCTCAACTTTTACTGTGAAATTGTCCCATATACTAGTCAATTGACATATATGGATGAAGCCAAAGTTTTTTTTATTAACAAAGGCTCTAACAAATATATATGAGAAGGTCAACCGCTATTAATAGAATTTTAGTTATTAACACACATTCTTATTGTAATCTATTAAAAATTATATATGTATAGGATTGGTGATCAATAATAAATTAGGATAATAACCTTGAATGATAACATACACATCTACTACTTCACCTTATAATTGCTAGAGTTGCATGAAATTCTTGATCGGATAGTTCGGACTTCGGAGTTTGCACTCAACTTTTTAATCAAAAGAAAACAAGAGCAGAACACACAGATTTTCAAGATTTGTTATATTTGTTTAAGACCAAAAATAGATTATAATTTAAGCATTAAAATGTTGTGAAATTTGACGGTTAAGAGGGTGATGCCTCTAAGTGTCATGACGCTGTCCCAAACTATTCAAGAAAAGACTCGTCCATTGACATGCCAACCAGACCACCATAAGACAAGAAGTGTTGCCTCACGCTGCAAATCATGTTTCCCCTAAAACCATTTATTTTAAAACCATACTAGACCGGCTGGTTCAATTGACCGAACCAGGAATTAGACGGGAGGTTGGTTTTTAAAGAACTTTTAAACCAACTAAACTAATGAACTTGGAACCGCTGAGTTGCTCTGAATAAGAAGTTTTGTAATATTTCTTTTTTACTTTTTCTTCAAGTATTTTTATGTACTTTTATTCAATATACATTTTTAAAACATTCTCATATACTAACACACTTTCCCACGTACATCAACAAAAAAATCTCAAAACCATACTATCTCTCTCTCTCTCTCTCACACACACACACACTCACACATTATATAAATCGAGATCGTTTTCATTTTATTGTTATTCTATGAATTAAATCAATAAAGAGTTGATGGAGAAAAGTGAAGTAAAAGAAACGGTAAAAAGGCAAAAAGGAAAATAGACATGTTGAGCATGAACTATTCGTTCACACTGCTTTGTCCGAATACAATACCCCAACACTCTTGAAAACAAGATATTATTAAACGGAAACTATTCATCACACACATACAGCGCAAGTACCATACTAGTAACCAAACACCCAGTAAATAAACACAAAAAATGTCCCTCCTTTAGATTACGGGGAAGAATTCACTATACGGGCGATTGAGCACATACCTAGAGCTTTTCTTTTGCTAATTTCCTAGTCAACATGTCTGAACCATTTTCATATAAATGAATTTTATCAAGTTCAAACAACTCATAGCATCTTTAATCCAATGATAGCACACATTAAAAATATTTCTTTCTTTTATATATGATATATAAAATTTCTAGCAAGATAAATTGAACTTTACTTATCACATCTTTCCTATATAATAAATAACTAAATATAGGACACGTGGCTTTTTTATACATCATCATTTTCTGGTTTTCCCGCTCAAGAACCCAACGTATTCTATTGCCACGTGTCTTCTTAGCTTCCAGTGCTTTCTCCTTAGGGTCCTATTTCTTCAGCAGTAAGAGGCCTTCATATCAACACCCGTAATTACAATTCATAATTATTGTTTCATCACAAAAATTTTTGTGGCGTGAATCTAGTATTATATATATGTATGTGTGTGTATATATGTGTGTCTTAATGTTAAGACATGTGTCTAGTAGAATAATATAACGCTAAGCTCTTGTAAGTTGTAAAAACCTTCTCAACTATACTATTTCTTTGCACGTTTCTAATGTCACCATATACTTGGTCTAGATTGTGACAAGGCGAGACATTTTTGCCACGTTGATTTTCATGACACTACTTTCCTGCAAAGTTATCAAATATCCAAAAGCAATTCCATATTGTCTTTATTTCCCACCACATCAAAATCTATATTTCTAATAAGCATAGGCTAAAATTGTCAAAGATGATACCCAATTTGGAAGTACGTCACAGATATCCGAGATTCCTTTTAGCTACTTCTCAATGCTTCTTAGCAGGATTGCACAAAAACAAAAAAAAAACAAAAAAAAAAAAACTAATAACTGCATAGGTTATATAAGGCCTTGTATATATCGTGTCATACATCAAGCTTCCAACTAATAAAGCATGATAATTAATATAGTCTATCCATTGGTTCATGTTCTCGGTTTCAAGATATTTGAGATATCTTTTATCAAACATGTCTAAATCTTCAATATTAATATATTATGTACACATTCAATATTTTGAAATTTCCTTTGTGAAGCTTCGAAGATTATTCGGATCACTTCCTTTAGCTTCTCATGGTGTTCAAGCTTCATCAATTTCCAACCCGATGATGTTTCTTATATCTTTGATTGTCTTTTTTTGTGTAAAAGATGATGACAATTTTAAGATGAGTTTTTCCTATTGTTGTTTTTGGACATGGTTGATAAAGTATGTATGCTAGAGAATAATCTACGGGGAAACGGGTATCCCCGTTTAATATAAGCATGTGATTAAATGGGTAATTTTCACCGTGAAGATACCCGTTAAAATATAAACTATGATTTTTCACCACGGGGATTATCATGGTTAAAATTTTGCAATTAGTTTTAAAGAACGATTATACTAAATTATACAACATTATCGAATACAAACATATTTGAACCGAGATTTAAGTATTAACGAGTCTAAATGCATCTAATATATCAAAATCAAACAATTCAAATAAAGACAACGATTAAAATTAGGTTGTGTGACAGTGTATAAAGATTTATATATATTCTATTTAAAATTAATATATATATATATATATATATATATATGTATGTATAATGAATATTAAATTATAACTAATATTGGGTAATCGGGCAGGGGATCATCAAACTCGTCCCCGTCCCCACTTAAAATAATCGAGTTTTCCTCATCCCAGTTTATCGTCCCCAGACCCACCCCATTTATGTTGATTTTCAGTTTTCTCGGTCAATTTTAGTTTTTTCTGGCATCCCTACCTAGTGGGGTCACCCCTTAGACTGCCCGCATCGGATCGCGAGGGGGCTTCGTGAGGGAGCTTCACGAGGGGGAACACCATCGCCGGGGTGAGTGAGCGGCCGCTCACGCTCACACCCGTGAGTCTCGTCGCGCATGTGAGAGAGGAGAGGGAGAGAGCCGTTGGGGGGAGAGAGCCGTTGGGTTTAATTTTTTTTATTTATTTTTAATCCATTTATCTCATATAAATACACATTATATTCAACCATTTTTTTCACACAAAATTTTACTCATCTCATATATTCTCTACATTCATCTTTTCTCTCATAAAAAATATACATTCATCTTTTCAAATTTTCAAAAATATATTTCACAAATGGACAAGGGCAAACAATCGTTCAAAACCCCACGACGGGTTTCAAAGACGGGAAAAGACACGAGCTCGCAACCGATCCCACCGGAAAACATGTTGGGGATGTCATCTCCACCACCGAACTACATCCAAAATATACAACAATTTCCGATGTATTCACCTACTCCGATTCCCGGTGGTTTTCATAGTGGAATTTACCGGCCACAACCCCAGATATTCAATCAATTCCAAATGGGTTTTTCGGATTTTCAAAACATGAGTCAAGGTGGCTTTACAACCCTCCTTCAAAGCCAAACATATCAGGGTGACGATGAGCCTGATGTGGAGGAAGATGAGGACGAGGAGGCTATTCCCGACACCCCACGCGAGGAGGTGGTACCCGAAACACAACCCGATCCGGTGCAAAAAGGAAAAAGAAAGGCGGTGCCGTGGAGTGCCGGGGAAGAGGTTTTGTTGGCTACGGCATGTGTTACAATATCTGAGAATTGTGTGACCGGCAACAACCAAAAAACAAGTAAGTATATATATATATATATATATATATATATATATATATATATATATATATATATATATATATATATATATATATATATATATATATTATTTAAATATATTTATGTATTTATTTAAATGTATATATTATTATTTAATATATTTATGTATTATTATTTGTAGTAAATTTTTGGGGGAAGGTGCGTGATTTTTACAACGAAAAGAGAAAGGAGTTCATTGAACGCACCAAAGACCAACTCACGGGCAAGTGGAACGATATGCGGAAAAAAAATAACTTTGTTCAATGGCTTGTACAATAATTTCACCAACAACGCCCAATCCGGATGGAGTGAGGTGGACATCCTCAAGAAAGCCAACAAACAATATCGGCTAGAAAATAAAAATCAAGTGTTTGCTCACGAGGAGGCATGGAGGAAATTGAAAGATCATCCTAAATGGTCAAATGTGCCCCAAATGATGGTTGAAACCCCGAGATCATCTAAAAGAAGCAAGTCTTCGGACCTGTCAACCCCGCACACTACGTCTTCCAATGCCGGGGTGAACATTGATCTTAACTTTGAAGACATCGACGAGGATGACGATGATGTTCAAGTTCACGAGCCGATACGTCCACCGGGGCGGGACAAATCTAAACGTGCTAGCAAAGAAAAAAACACGGGAAGAGGCTCGGGCTCGGGTATCATGGACGTGATGGCGGAATTCAAGGGTTACGTTGACAAGTTCGCATCCGGGAACGAAGAAGTGATTAAAACCGAGCAACAAAAAATAAACGCAATGAATAACGTAGCCGAGTTGATAAAAGAGAAAAACCGTCTAATGAAAGAAAGACAAGAAAGCAAAGATTTCGATTTTGTCTATGGCCGGCACGATCATCTCACGGGGGAAGCGTTGGATGCGGTGAACAAACGAAAGGAAATTATCAAAAAAAAATAAGGGTGGTAGATTTTTCTTTTTTTAAAAATTATGTACTTTTTATTTTTATTTTTTTAAGTTATGTACTTTTTAATTTTTAATATTTGAATTTATATTATGTTTTAATTATATTGTTTTAAAAATTAAATAATGTTTAAAAAAAAGAAAAAGAAAAGAAAAAGAAAAAGGATGTGAAGGGTGTGATGGATGCAGGGATTTGTGTGATGTGATGAGAAAATGGTGAAAAGCTGATGTGTCGGTGTGAGGGGTGTGATGGATGTGGATAGTCTTATCCCCTCAGTCCTCACACTCTCCACCTTTCTATCAAATTAGCAACACAACACTTTCATTCTCTATCTTTCGACTCCTAACAATATTCTTATCTTTCAATTTTAATATTTTTTTTCCTACATGAAATTAAAAGGCTATAAGTTAAAATATCAAAAAAAAAATACAGAAAAGTAATTCATAAATATATTTGTGATTATTCGTGAAAATTGGGAAGTAGATAAAATGGAAAGGTAAATCAGAAGTGTATAAAACAAAAAGGTATAATGGAACTCTATTTATAGCGACAAAAAGAGAATAAACAAATAGAAAAACAAAGGGTCACCTTCCCTCCCCCTTCCCTTTTTTATTATATGCTCAGCTATTCAGGAACTTAAATAATTTATCCGAACTTAAATTGTTAAAACTTCGAAACAAACAAAGTTTTAACGAGCTCGAGTTTAAATTAAAGTTCATTCAATAGTAAGCCCGTGTTTAAACTTTAAAGAGTGGACTCATTTACGTTCGTGAGCCTATAAACAGGTTACATATACAAAATTAATTTATTTCATTATTTAAACTTTTATATTTATTCCTTCTTTTTTATTAATTATTTTCTAGCACAGGATATGACGTCTTTCTTCCACGTACTTGCTATCATACTCTTCAACTTGATGAATTGTATACACTATTTTAAAATAAATTTTTTTTTTTCATTCTTGTAAGTATCAGGCACGTGGGGTTATAGATTCTTGGAATAATTTAACCTTGACGTGTGATTGAATATGAACTATTAAGACTGAAAACAAGATTTTTTAAAATTGGTCAAAAGCAAGTAGGCTCACTCAACTTTTGACCAAAAACGCTGGTCCATGTTGGAAACTTAAACCTTCACTCGGTTTCCTCAGTCAATGTTATGTTAGCCTTCAAACCTTAAAAAAAATTATTAATTAATAAAAATAATTGCATAACTAATTAATTACTACTGGTAGTAATTAAACTTCCTATATATAGTCTCCCCATTCATTCCTTGCACTCCACTTGCACCATCTCACTTCTATCTCCATACATTAAGCTCCTGAACCTGATGAACAAGAACTAACTTTCAAAAGTCAACCCCACTTTTAGCTTGTACCCACTGCATCTACAGTTGTACACAAAAGACATGGAAACAGCTTGTGTTTATGAACAGAAGGCAGTCATCCATGAGCTAACTCAAGGGATACAAATGGCTAAGCAGCTAAGGTCTAATCTTAATTCAATTGAAGCAAGAGAATTCTTGATTCCCAAGATCTTGTCTTCATATGAGAATGCTTTGCATGTTCTCAAGTCGGGTAACTCTTCCGGGCAGCCTCGGTCTGCTGCCCAGCCCGTACCCTGTGTGCTCGAGTCATCACCATCCTTACAGAGCCCAGGAAGTGAAGGCTTTGAGTCTGACCAGCCGTTTTTCGGTCAGCAGAGCCAAAATGTTATTTCTAAAAAGAGGTAATTTGATTTATTCTTTTTACTTCTGCATTAACATCTTTGTGAATGCACAAAATCTAAATCTTTTTTTTTCTTCTTGATTGGTATTATAGAAAGGGGTCTCCTACATGGGAAGATCAAGGAAGAATATGCATTGACAATGGATTAGAGGGAAACACTGATGATGGATATAACTGGAGGAAGTATGGGCAGAAATACATCTTGGGTGCCAAATTTCCTAGGTAAAGTTGTATTCTATTACAGATCGACAGCGGGACCCGTGCAATAATAAAAACGGGTCCCGCAGTCTAGCCGAGTATCCGCTATCCTTTTTTGATTAAGGCATGAAAGTTATTCATCAGACCATCATCTCATCTTCTAATATATCTTGCAGAAGCTATTATAGATGCACACACCGTAAGGCTCAGAACTGCTTGGCAACAAAACAAGTGCAGCAAACAGATGAAGACTCAACAGTGTATGAAGTCTCATACAGAGGGACACACACATGCAACCATCAATCCCAGTTGGCGGTACCACAGCCACCGTCACCTGAAAAGTATGAAACAAAGCCAACCCACCACCAACTATCGCCGCCAAGTCCTGATGAGATGCTCTCGAATCTCAGAGCCAACCTGAGTGTTAACACCTCTGACTTCAGTGATGCAACTATTCCTTCTTCAACTTCCTTCCCTTCAACATCTTTTGGATACGTGGAAGATTACCACCACCTTCATTTTCCAAACCATTTTGATGAAGAGTTACTGCAAGTCTACTCTCCACCGTTTATCTCCCCGGCCGCCTCTGGAACAGATTATTTCCCGGAATGGACACCATCATTAGATTTTCTAGCTACTCCGGTGGATGTCGACCTTGATTTCGAGTTTCATAACTCTTTGCTTTAGAAGGTTACGATCATTAAATCCATAGAGGGTATATGTGAGAACTAGATTCTTCATTAGTGGAACTATGTTTGTACAAATAGAAATGAAAGATTAACTTTCTATCTAAGGAACATCTAGAAGTGATTATCAATATCAAGATTTTGCCAATCTTGAACTAGTTTCTACATGAGATGTAAGCTTACGGTTTTTGTTGTATGCATGTTACACTAAGACCATATGGTATACATTCTCCCCTCGCATCTTTCTTGCCACATCAACTGTAAGGGTAGGTGTGACTTTATCTTAAGTCAAGGGACCTAATTGCAAATCTTGAAAAGCTGTAACAACCTTCAGTTGTTAGCTGGCAGAAGGTAGCTCCAGGTCAGCAGAGGAACGTCCAGATCAGCAGTTTAGTTTCTTATAAATAGAGTTGTGTAGTTCATTTGTATTTGATATCTTTTATACTTTTGTAATTCATTCATACACACATATAGAGTTTCTAGTTCAGATATCATACAATTCAGTTTGTATTGTTCTTCATCGTTAATGGAAGTTCGTTCATCTTGTTCTTCAATTCAATAGTTTTGTTCTTGATTTTCATCTTTGATACTACAAATTGGTATCAGAGCTTCAAGGCTCAAACGAATCTGGGAGAAAGGAAGGTCTGTGGGTTTATCAAAGAAGAAGGAAGATCACGGTGGTTGTTTCTGATCAGAGGTGCAGAATCAAGGCGGAGGAAGAAGAATCCTGGAGAAGAAGATCATCAGGAAGAAGGTTCTTGAAAGGTTCTTGAAAAGTTCTTGAAAGTTTCTCAAGAAGAAGAAAGTTCACGGTTGTGAAGGGATGGCTCCTCCCATGATTCAGATCGAGAAGTTCACCGGTAAGAACAACTTTAGTCTATGGCGTCTCAAGATGAGGGCGTTATTGAAGAGGGAAGGAATCTGGAAACCTTTGTCAGGGGAAAGGCCTGATGAAGAGGAAGCTGCAGAGCTTAAACAACAAGATGAGAAGGCCCACTCTACGATCTTGTTGTCATTATCAGATGAGGTTTTGTATGAGGTTTCAGATGAAGATACAGCAGCAAGTCTATGATTGAAACTTGAATCACTTTACATGACGAAATCTCTCACGAACAAGTTGCTACTGAAGCAACGTTTGTTTTCTCTGAAGATGAAGGAAGGCTCAGTGCTGAAGGATCATCTTGATGAGTTAAACTCAATCTTGATGGAGCTCAAGAATGTTGATGTAAAGATTGAAGATGAGGATGCGGCGTTAATCCTCTTGGTCTCTTTACCACCATCGTTTGAGAATTTTGTTAACTCATTTGTCGTTGGAAGAGATACGATTACGTTGGAGGAGGTGAGGTCAAGTTTGCACTCACGGGAGCTGCGACAAAAGGCTTCAGGTAATGTTTCTGATACACAAGCTGCAGGTCTGAGTGTGACCAGAAACGAAGGTTGAAGCTACGATCGATCAGATAAAGGAAAATGGAAACCAAGAAAAGGTAGATCACGATCAAGAACTAGAAAGCCTAACCCACGAGATGTGTGTCATAGGTGTGGTGAAGCAGGTCACTGGAAGAATGAATGTCCCAAGAATAGGGCGAATGAGTCCAACGTCAATGTGGCGACAGAAAGAAACCAACGTTGAGTCAGATATGGTGCTGATGGTTTCTGATTGTCTCTATAGTAACTCTGAAAGTTGGATTCTAGATTTGGGTTGTTCCTTTCATATGTGCCCGAGAAGAGAGTGGTTTGTAACATATCAAGAGATGGATTCCGGAAGTGTCTTGATGGGGAACGATGTATCTTGCAAGGTGGTTGGTATTGGATCAATCAAGGTTCGTATGCATGATGGGATCGTAAGGACGTTGACTAACGTACGACATGTTCCAGAACTCAGGAAGAACTTGATATCGTTAAGTACCTTGGATGAAAAGGGCTTCAAGTATTCAGGTGCAGGTGGAGTACTCAAAGTGTCAAAAGGTGCTTTGGTTGTAATGACGGGAATGAAGGAGTCAACTTTGTATGTCCTAAAAGGAGAAACTGTTTTGGATAGAGGTACAGCTGCTGTTACACAGTCAGAAGGTACAGCTGCTGTTACACAGTCAGAAGGTACAGCTGCTGTTACACAATCAGAAGAAGCTAGGTCCGAAATGACGAAGCTCTGGCACATGAGACTTGGTCATGTTGGTGAAAGAGGCATGGTGATGCTTGGTGATCTTGTACTCTTGGGTGGACACAAGGTACAGAAATTGGAGTTTTGTGAGCATTGTGTATATGGCAAGCAACATAGAGTAAGTTTCTCTAAAGCTATTCATCAAACGAAGGGTACTTTAGATTACTTGCATGCAGATTGTTGGGGTCCGTCTCGTGTTTCTTCTCTTGGAGGAGGTCGATACTTCTTATCGATCATTGATGATTACTCAAGAATGACATGGGTCTTTATTATGAAACACAAGAACG
Source organism: Pulicaria dysenterica (assembly GCA_947179395.2). Taxonomy (NCBI): domain Eukaryota; kingdom Viridiplantae; phylum Streptophyta; class Magnoliopsida; order Asterales; family Asteraceae; genus Pulicaria; species Pulicaria dysenterica. The sequence continues at coordinate 96,914,264 of OX359289.1, forward strand.
AGTCCTTTGAAAAATTCAAGAATTGGAAGGTGTTGATTGAAAATCAAACGGGTCGAAAGATCAAAAGATTAAGGACCTACAATGGCTTGGAGTTTTGTTCGAAGGAGTTTGATGGGTTTTGTGAGAAGCATGGTATTGCTAGGCACAGAACTGTACGAAACACACCTCAACAAAATGGGATTGCAGAAAGGATGAATAGGACGTTACTTGAAAGAGCTAGGTGCTTGTTGTCTAATGTTGGGTTAAGTCGGAGCTTCTGGGCAGAAGCTGTAAACACAGCTTGTTACTTGGTGAATAGATCTCCAGCTACTACTATTGGTTGTAAGACTCCAATTGAGGTCTGGTCTGGAAGACATGCAGATTACCTTGGGTTGAAGGTGTTTGGTTGTCCAGCTTATTATCATGTGAATGAAGGGAAGTTGGAACCAAGGTCAAAGAAAGGTATATTTGTGGGTTATGGTGACGGGGTTAAAGGATATAGAGTTTGGTCTCCATCGGAGAAGAAGGTTATCCTAAGTCGGGACGTGATTTTTGATGAAAAGTCAATGTTTGTGTCAAAGGGTCTTGATGGTACCTCCGAGAAGGTGGAGGTTGATGGGCTAGAAGAAGGTACGTTCAGTGATGACAAAGAAGACCCGGATGAAAGTTCCGAAGGTAGGTTTGTGAATGTTGAATCCTTGGATGAAGGTACGTTCGAGAAGGTGGAGGCTGCAGGTCATGTGGATTTGCAAGGCATGGATGAACAGATTGGTGAACCAAGTTCAAGTGCAGGTCATAATTCAACATTACAAGATCAAGGTGGAGCTGATGTTGAGTCATCGTTGGCTCGTGAACGGTCAAGAAGACAGATTAAGCCGCCGGTTCGATATGGGTTCGAAGATTTGGCAGCTTATGCCTTACAAGTAGCTGAGGAGATAGATAGTTTGTATGAACCTGGAACTTATCGTGAAGCTATTGGTTGTCGTGAGGCAGGTCTGTGGTTAGGAGCAATGACCGAAGAAATTGAATCCTTACATAAAAACCAAACGTGGGAACTTGTCAAGTTACCTAAAGGTAGACGAGTAGTGGGATGTAAGTGGATTTTCAAGAAGAAAGTTGGATTAGAAGGTTCTGATTCAATCAGGTTCAAAGCAAGGCTCGTAGCCAAAGGTTATAGTCAGAAGGAAGGTCTGGATTATAACGAAATTTTCTCTCCAGTGGTTCGACATACCTCCATTCGAGTGTTGTTGTCGATTGTTGCTCATGGTGGCTTAGAGCTGGAGCAACTTGATCTCAAAACGGCGTTTTTGCATGGTGATTTGGAGGAGGAAATTTTTATGGCTCAACCAGAAGGTTTTGTTGAGCAGGGGAAGGAGGACATGGTTTGTCTGCTCCGAAGGTCGCTGTATGGGCTGAAGTAGTCGCTGAGACAATGGTACAAAAGGTTTGATACTTTTATGGTTGAACATGGATTTACGAGAAGTCATCGAAAGGCTGAAGACAAGTCTTGGGTTTATCTACTTGTATATGTCGATGATATGTTGATAGCGGCGAAGGATATGAACGAAGTAAAGAAGGTCAAAGCTTTGCTTAGTTCAGAGTTCGAAATGAAGGACCTAGGTCCGGCAAGAAAGATTTTGGGTATTGAGATTTTGAGAGATCAAAATAAGAAGAAGCTTTTCTTGACTCAGAAGAATTATGTTGATAAAATTCTTCATAGGTTTGGAATGTTCAATGCTAAACCAGTAAGTAACCCTTCAGCTTCTAATTCGAAGCTTTGTGCTGGTGGTTCTTTAGAGGTGAAGGAGGAGGATGAGTACATGACGAAGGTTCCTTACTCAAGTGTTGTTGGAAGTCTGATGTACGTGATGGTGTGTACTAGACCTGATTTGGCACATTCAGTTAGTGTGGTGTCAAGGTTCATGGTTAATCCAAAGAAGGAGCACTGGACAGCAGTAAAGAGGATCTTTCGATACTTAAAAGGGTCGTCAGACGTAGGTCTGGTGTACGGAGGTGATTGTGATTGTCTTGTGACTGGGTACTCCGATTCGGATTATGCGGCTGATTTAGATCGGAGGAGGTCATTGACTGGTTATGTGTTTACTCTTGGTGCTGCGGTAGTTAGTTGGAAAGCTACGTTACAACCTTCAGTAGCTTTATCAACAACAGAAGCTGAGTATATGGCTCTAACGGAGGCAGCGAAGGAAGCTATTTGGCTGAAAGGCTTGGTGGGTGATTTGGGTATTAATCAAAATCAGACGTTGGTGTATTGCGATAGCATGAGTGCGATTTGCTTGGCAAAGGATCAAGTCTTTCATGATCGGACGAAGCACATCGACGTCCGGTACCATTTCATAAGGTCTGAAACAAGAGTTAAAGTAAAGAAGGTTGGAACGAAGGATAATCCAGCAGATATGTTGACGAAGCAAGTTCCGGAAAGGAAGTTCAGGCACTGCTTGGATCTGCAGAATATTGATAATTGGAAGTATGAATTGACTTAATCAAAGTCAAGGTGGAGATTGTAAGGGTAGGTGTGACTTTATCTTAAGTCAAGGGACCTAATTGCAAATCTTGAAAAGCTGTAACAACCTTCAGTTGTTAGCTGGCAGAAGGTAGCTCCAGGTCAGCAGAGGAACGTCCAGATCAGCAGTTTAGTTTCTTATAAATAGAGCTGTGTAGTTCATTTGTATTTGATATCTTTTATACTTTTGTAATTCATTCATACACACATATAGAGTTTCTAGTTCAGATTTCATACAATTCAGTTTGTATTGTTCTTCATCGTTAATGGAAGTTCGTTCATCTTGTTCTTCAATTCAATAGTTTTGTTCTTGATTTTCATCTTTGATACTACATCAACGTCACGTCACTCCCCCTTCCGTCTTCATATATTCTAGATAGGAAATACCTATCTTTCTCACTCTTTATCTCTATTCCATTTTCTAATATAATACAATTTTCCTTTAAAGGAGAGAAATCATTTAATTTATGATTTCTGTACTAAAAAATATATTAATTCCAAAGTTGGAGGGGTGGACGAACCCTCCTAGCCCGTGGGTTGTCAACCTAGATTCCTTTGAAAGAAAAAGTAACATATTTATCCAAACTAAATTATGCAATTAAATAATTAGAAAGGACTCATGCAGTCATGCTATAGATGTATACTTCATATCATGCATATTATATCTCACTTTCATCTATTTCTTACAAGCAAATTGAGGACAAGTTATAAAGCTAAGTGGATGGAGTGTTGTCGTCTAGTACCTCAGACGCAGCAGCATCAGGTGCAAGTGCTTTTGCATCATCTGATTTCCTAAGAGCTTGTCTTAGGCCAATAACAATAAACAAGTTGGTCAAAGTGAGAAGAGATTCAGCACCACCATGCAACCAATCCACATTTGATAAGGACGTTCCATAATGCACCTTAGCTGTTCCAAAAGAGTGGCATAATTCATTGCATACTCTCAGTTAAAATACTATTCATTTTGTAAGTCTCCACTAATTATAAATGAAAACGCAATTACAAATCTTAAGTTCTTTTGTGTGAGAAAGGGGTGAAAAAGACACAATTTGATAAATATATGTATCAAGATTGACCAACAAAAGTGTTAGAATACTTCATTATTATACAGAATGGTATTTATATTATTTCACTGATTGGAAATGACTGGGTTATGGGTCAAGCGGAAAAAGGGTTAGTTGGTAAAAAGATTGATGCACTAATAGTCATTTGCCTTTTTGATAAAGACACTCAGGATTGACAGATTTGACAAACATTTGATCAAGATTGACTCAAAAACATTTCTTTAAAAGTGTTCATGTGTAAAAACATTTCTCGTCAATAGCTCAAGTGCTAAACTATAATCATTGTCCAATATATTATAAAATTGATAAAAAGATAGTTCACCATTTACTTAAGAAATTATGTAGTAGTGCATATACGTTACTTGGACTACTCAATGCCAAAAAAAATTCGACATTATGCGAATCATTTCAGCCGGAGGTTTTAAGGAAAGCAGTCTCATCTCTTGGTAGAGGTATGATTTTCTACATCTTACCTCTCCATACCCACTTTGCAAGATTGGGTATGGTTGTTGTTGTATTTACTTTTGCTTGGTGATTAGAGATGATATCTACAAATTAAGAAATTTGAAATCTAAGCTGGGAAAGAGGAAATTACCGTAAATTCCTGCTGGGACTGGATTCGAAGAAAATAGCCCAAAAGCACCACCAGAAAGAAAAATAGTAAGATGAAATGTACTTGATTTACAGCAATTAAGGAGTAACTAGCATTTTGAATTACGCACTTAAATGTAAAATTGATAAACTAAATTTGACAAAAGCACTCCAATCAGGATATAGAAAGATGCTTTAAACCATTATACAAGCAAATTATATGTTCTTGGTATGAAAACAGGCAGCAAGGTTTCACTATAAGGTGTATGATAAGAATAGAAACATGCCTAAATTTCATCAAAACTACAATTTGTTTGCAATTGTAATCAATATCACATACACTTGTATGCAATTAGAAGCTGATCAACAGAGTCTATATACTACTAAAGATGTCGAACAGGTTTGGTTGAGAATATCAGGATCAATAACAACCCAGCCCAATGTTGTAAAAATTTCACTTGGTAATATTATCAAACACTTCGCAGGCAAGCCAAATTTACAAAATCCCCACAGCGTACCCACGAATACTGACATTATCAAAATAAGAACAAGAAGTTAAAGAAGGAAACTTAACTGGTAGCACCCACAAAAGCAAGCAAGAAGTAGAAACCGAAAAGGGTAAGCTTCGGAGCAGAATTGGATTTGGTGATGAAGTACAAAAACCCGATGTACGGAAACAATGAGAAAGCAAAGAGTTGTGAAGCTATGCTCTGTGAATCAATGGTGGGTGACCATGGATCTACGGGAAATGGCAATCCGTTTGCAACGAATTTAGATCGATTTCTCTCGTAAATTTTAGCCTGTCTGATGCAATTGAAATTGAACTGTTTGGTTCCATTGGAATACCGCGTGTCAGCTGTGAAATTGTTTCGAAATAGCGAACAATAAGAGGAAGAAGAAGAGCTTAATAATGTCGAATTACAGCAAACAGTCTGGAGACAGTTGATCATTGCGGCTTGAAGAAGTTCTTTAAGAATACTCGGTTCCTTATCGTTGTTTTGTTCACTCGTTCAGTGTCATCACTCGGTCCTCCTTTTACACGTTTCACATATTATTATTTGTTTATTCAGTTAACCACGTAAAGCTGTTCTTATCACTAAATATATTTTTAATTAATAATTTTTAAAATATAATATTCATATTAACAAGCTTGAATTTCAACCAAAAAAATTAAAGTAATATAAATTTAATAAAAATAAGCAACTAAAAATATTACTAAACAACTAAACTATCAAATGTCCTGAATTTTAATAATTAAACTAATTAAATAAAATTTTGTGACTTAAAGTCACCATTTAATGTATCAAACACTTTAAAGTTACTTAATGTATCCTCCTAATCAGGTTATTGGTAAAAAAAATTTGAATTATTTTTATGTCTCTAAATGCCACATATGATTCTATGTCAACAATTCATGCCACATATTATTGCCAGTTTGCCACCTTATTTTATTTATTTTTGCAGAACATTCATCATCATCATTTTCTTCAAGATTGGGACAATTAAACACAATCAAGAACCCCAAACTGCAACAATCAAGAACCTTAAATCAAAACTCATATAAAAAAATCAAAACCCATCAATCAATCGATGGCTAAGAACACAAACTTAGATCGATCAGTATAGAAAACATTGATTACAATGATGAAGTTTTCAAGTAACCACTCAAAATCAAAAAAGGATTTTGATGAATTTGTACTAAATTGTAAATAAAAACTCAAATCTGTACAATCGATGGCTATGAATCAGATGGTATAGAAAATAAAAAACTCACATCAAGAAATTATAACCCATGAACTAAAATTACAACTATGAAACCGTAACTCAAAACTTACAAACCTAAATCGTAGGTCCATTATGAACAAATTGAAGCAAGATCAGGACCTCAACAAATCAAAACAAAATCTGGACGAAATCGAAACATGAAGGAACCAGAATCGATGGCTATGAAAATTGAAGAGTATAGCCAACAAAAACTCGGATCTAACAATTACATACATGGAAATCGAAGAGTATTGATGATATGTGTATGAACAAATCGATGATGTCGCAAACCCATATCGATCACTGGAGACTAAATCGCTGAGAACCGATCTGGAAACACATGAATCTTAATTGATTATGAACCAAGCCCTACAGGTAGCCAATAAATCGAATCTGAATCGCCGATTGATTACGAGCCCTAAACACAAATATGGAAATCTAGGTATAAACAAGTACAAGCTCTAATCAAATTTGAATGCAATGAAAACACAGAAATCAATTAAGAACCAAGCCTTACAAATCTTGTTTTAATCAAGTCGATGGCTATGAAAATCAATTAAGAGGCAACACCCACTTGAATCGCATATCTGAGTATAAACGGTAATTAATCAAAAGATAAAATAATAATAATAATAATAATAATAATAATAATAATAATTATTATTATTATTATTATTATTATTATTATTATATTTTTTTGAAGGGTTTTGATCTGACCAAACCACCCTAAGACATAAACTGGTCTAACCCTGAGTTTGATTCTACTGATTCAATCCTAAAGTGGAACTGAATTGAACACAACCCCCTAAACTCTAAAAGGGTTAGGATCTTTACTAATGATCTTTACAGTTTCATAAGAACAATCAAGAACAAAGAAAAAGAATTACCTTTTGATCTTGGGATTCTACTGCATCACCAATGAACTGATGTTAGACCGCGATAGGAATAACCCGAAAAACAACACACGAACACGTGTGTGTGTGTGCGTGATCGACCCAAAACCAAACATCCCTTGGGTGTTTGTGTTGTCTACGCAGGGAGAGAGAGGGAGAGAGAGGCTAGGGTTCCTTTTTCCTTGCAAGTTAATTCCCTTATGGATAATGAACTTTTTTTAGGTTTAAATACCTTAAACCTTATCTAAGCCCAAGCCGGTTCAATTAAAGCCCATGTCTTTAATTGAACTTTCATTCTTTGCACTTTGACCCCCCGAACCTTACTAGTTAATTAATTAACTGATCCGTTAAATATTAAAACTTAATATTTAATTTCCCTTTAAATAATAAATAACTATTTATTATTTATTTCTCTCAAATAATTAATTCAACTGATTAATTATTTCCACACAAATACTGGTAAATTCCAAACTGTTCTAATTGGGTGTGCAGCCGTGTGACCCTTTAGTCTCTTATAACATTGGACACAATGTATCCATTAATTATTTGTGCACATAATCCAACAGACTGCCACTTGTGCAAGATAAGTAATAGTTACCGTACATTGCTAGCGTAAGGAGGTCCCTAGTCAAACACTTAGGATAACCAGGTCATAAGAACTCTTATACCCTAAAGTAACGAGTGATAACGTAAAATCTCATAAGTCAACTGTTTATGAGTAATCTATCATAAACTAACTGTTCATGAATTAACTATCATAAACTACTTGTTTACGAATGGGTATGATTTTTTGGCTTTACCCTTTGCAGCGCGATACTTCAATTTTGAGCATGAGCATGGAGAGTGTCAACCCAAAATCTCAAGAATTATTTCATAACATCCTTGATTTCAAAACTGCGTGATAAACAACAAAGAACAGATCAGTTCGTTTGGGCAATGCTGTGCACTTACCAGTTTTTAATCAGTCAAGGGGCCCAAAAATATCTCTCCTAAAAAGGAGACGCAAATACCTTCTTGCATATTTGCATTTGGCAACACGGCTCCCACTGAATCTAGACACGCCCCTTATGACCACCATGTTACGGTGTGGCGTTAGAACGCACTAAGAAGACAATGGTTACCGCATCCCAAACCAAATACCTCAGGTTTAAGGATAACCTATGTGATAAATACTTTTGACATGAAACCACGAAGTATTTTTCACGGTGGGTCAATCCAATATTCGTAACTCTAACGAATATCCGTCAATTTTGGTCCACAAAACACTTTTGCAGCTATATTCGATATACTTTCGAATCTACCCCAAAATTACGATGACTTTACAACCCTATCAAAGTTCCACCCTGAAATAAAGATGTATAATTTATGCACCCTCCATGTTCCACCCTGAAATAAAGATGCATAATTTCTACCAATTCTTTGACTCGATTCACAGCGTTTATCTGAAATTACTTATTATTTTACATTGTAACTTATCACGGATTACAAAGAAAATAATATGATTATAAACCTAAAAACTCAAGACTAGTACCTTGAAGTACTCTTTCTTGGTTTGCTAGAAATTGTTTTGCAACCTAAAACAATTATAGACTTTCTTATTTTATAAATTTCTTAAACTTGGAGAACCGGAAATAACTCCTTAGTTTCTGAGTTTATAAAATAATCTCTTTGTAATTAAAACTTTAATTACACTTGTAGATGTATTAAATCTTACTAGATTCATACTTTGAAATGATAAAACTACATACTTGTAAACTTGAGATTAGATTCCTAGTGTATACTAACACTTATCCAATTTCATCACTAAGGATATCAAATATCCTATTTTATCATTTCTAATGTTAATCAACTATCAACATAAATTACTCTGACTTTTAAACCCTTTTAAACATATATAATTTTATTTAAGTCATAACTTGACTTAAGCTTGCAATGACATCTTTATTGAGCATCTCTCAATAAGTCACGAGTTCCTCGAATTAGTTCTTTTTCAAGAACTTACTATTTTAGAAAACTTCTAAAATCATCCGATAATTATATACTTTAAAAGTTCATTCTTATATTTATCATACTAATTAGATCAAAACTCGATAACTTGATAAATATACTAGTCAGACGCTCTCACTATCTTTTATGAAAAATACGCATCACCTAAAAATACCCTTTTGACTTATTAAATCCTTGACTATAAAACTTGTGTTTTAAATATTTGCTCTTAAAACTTAGTTTTTATAAGAAATTTAATTGTTTTATGAAACCAAAACTTGGATTTCTCATATATCCATTTTTCCAATTACGGAATATGGTTTCATTAAACCTAACACGGTTACAAGTATAAAACACTTGTAAATGTATTTTAAATTCTTTACTTAAAACATTTAGTATAAAAGGGCCTTGATCATAATAACTATCATGACCATTTTATACTTTCTTAAATGTTTTATCCAAAAACTTTTATCTAGAAATAATAACTATTATTTCTTGTTTTAACATGTTTAATGCTTTAAACATAATTTTTCATAAAATCTTTAAATACTTGTAAATTAGAAATGTTTTCTAATTTCACAAACATGACTTGTTTGTCTAAGTATTTATACAGTGAGATTAATATTTATGTAACTACAACAATTATTACGTAAGATCACTATGAATCACCTATTAAGCCAAAATATGACTTATTAGTAACTTTTAGTCACAACTAGACTAACTTGATTCATCAACAAACATACGTGCACGTATACAAGCTAAATAATTCAAAATAAAAAATTTAACCATAATATCAACCAAAAAGTTGTAAAAATACCAATAATATCCAAAACTTTAAATAAAAAGTTTAATAACTAACACTATGAATTATTAAATATCCGAAAAGCACGTGGGATCTCTAATGCTGGGCCGCTTCACTTTTCATTACCTCCTACAATAAATGATTGCAAAATATTAGAATACTCGTAAAAACTTTACAAGTGGAAAGTGACAAAGAAGTTAATCACACGATACCTGAGGAGTCCGTCTTGCCTCCTGCTTCGTGAACCTTCGGATAATCTTTCTTCTAGTGTCCGATCTCGCCGTACTTGAAGCACCGATTCTCGGTCCTTGCTTTGTTTGGCTTTGTCTTCTTGCCCTTGTTGTTGTCACTAGCCCTGGGTGCATTCTGGTTGGGCTCCGTTTTACCCTTTCCCTTTCCGTTGCGCCCCTTTCTCTCCTTACTTCCACCATTGCCCACTATAAGAACGTCCTTAGACTTGGTAACGATACTCTGCTCTGCAGTCTTAAGCATAGAATGCAGCTCTGCCACAGATTTCTCCATGTTGTTCATGTTGTAGTTGACTATGAAAGGCTTATAATCATCTGACAACGAGTTGAGTATCGTATCCGTTGCTAGCTGCAATGGTACTGGGTGCCCAAGTCTCTCTACGTGGTCCATATACCCTTTCATTTTCATGACGTGGGTACTGACCGACGTCCCCTTTGCCATCTTGCACGAGTTAAACGCCCCGGTGGCATCTTAACGCTCTGTGCGGGCTTGCTCCTGGAACATATCCCTTAGTGAACAACCACACAATTATAAATACAAAATATATAAATACGAGGGAAAAAACAAGAACAAACACTAATCTGTTTTAACTATTCTCATTTATCTATGATTGATAACTATCAACCAAAAATGAGAAATTAAAGTTTTCTAGTTATTTTAATAATTTTGAGACTCAAAAAATAGTTGTTCACTAACCTGTGAAGATAACTGCCTCATTCAAAACTTGAATGAAATCCTGATCTCAAAAATTAATATAATTGTCTTGTTCTCCTTATTTGTGCTTCCTATGTAATAAACTAATTTGGTAACCGAAATTATCTTAACTAGACAAATTTGGTTATCACTATATTTTAATTCAACTAATTAAAATATACTAGTTTATACATGCATATGTACTTAGTCAATTTTAAAGCTTTAAAAATAATAACTGTTCTAATGATTAAATTCGAAAATAAAATAAACAAAAAGAAGTTATTGGGCTTTGGTCCAAAACATCACTTGGGCCGAAAAACACCTGGGCCATCGTCCACCTAGACCACAAACCTACTGGGCCACCAACTACTTGGGTTGCCATCCTACTGGGCCTTGTGCTTTCTAGACCAAAAATAATATGGGCCGAAGCCCATTTGGACCATAACTCCTCAAAGCTTGGTATTACTGGGTTAAAACCTCTACTGGGCTGAACCTCTAATGGGTCGTGATTCGGTTGGACCACCACCTATCAGACCGATCCCGCCGACGACCTAATCGATGCCGCCGTCAACCGAACCGTTGCTGCGGTCGACCAAACCATTGACGCCATCGACCAAACTGATGCCACCAATACGCCGACAACATCTGCCCGACGCGACCGTCCCGACAATAGCCACCGGCAGACGCCGCCACTGAAAACGTCGACCACCGTCAACCGCTGTCGTTGGTTTCACCGTCGACCATCACCGCCCCTTCTTCCTCTTTTTCTTTTTAATTTCAGATTTAACAATTAAATCAAAACTTTTAAATCCTATCCTTTAATCTTTATTAAAAAACACACTGTTTTTAAATAATTTCGATTAAAACAGATTTAAACACAAAAACTGGTTTGATCTTTGATAAAACTAACTGTTTTAATAACCTGATCAAAAACTAGTTTTTTTAATCCATTATGAAAAACGAAGTGATCAGTTAAACTATCTGTTTAACTTTCTTGATTAAAAACTTGTTTTAATAAAAGTCAAAAACTTTTTAACCATTTAAACTAACTGTTCAAACTTTCTGATTAAAAGATTTTGAATTTTAAATAACTGGATGATCAAAAAACAAAAACTTGTTTGATCATCCCCTCTTGGTTTCGATTTTCACATAGAACAAGTAGGAGATCAAGAACAAACTTTTAAACAAAAAAACAAATAAACTAGAAACTATAGATAATAGAGCCGAGGCTCTGATACCACTAAAGGGTTTTGATCTGACCAAACCACCCTAAGACATAAACTGGTCTAACCCTGGGTTTTCTACTGGTTCAATCCTAAAGCGGAACCGAATTGAACACAACCCCCTAAACCCTAAAAGGGTTAGGATCTTTACTAATGATCTTTATAGTTTCATAAGAACAATCAAGAACAAAGAAAAAGAATTACCTCTTGATCTTGGGATTGCTAAAGTTAGTCCACAGCTACTGCACCACCAACGAACTGCTGCTAGACCGCGATAGGAATAACCCGAAAAACAACACACGAACACGTGTGTGTGTGTGCGTGATCGACGCAAAACCAAACACACCTTGGGTGTTTGTGTTGTCGACGTAGGGAGAGAGGCTAGGGTTCCTTTTTCCTTGCAAAGTTAATTCCCTTATGGATAATGAACTTTTTCTAGGTTTAAATACCTTAAACCTTATCTAAGCCCAAGCCCGTTCAATTATGACACATGTCTTTAATTGAATTTCCATTCTTTGCACTTTGACCCCCTGAACCTTACTAGTTAATTAATTAACTATTAATTAACTGATCCGTTAAATATTAAAACTTAATATTTAATTTCTTTTTAAATAATAAATAACTATTTATTATTTATTTCTCTCAAATAATAATTCAACTGATTAATTATTTCCACACAAATACTGGTAAATTCCAAACTGTTCTAATTGGGTGTGTAGCCGTGTGATCCTTTAGTCTCTTATAACATTGGACACAATGTACCCATTAATTATCTGTACATATAATCCAACATTTCTTATGCCACATCACCAGGTAACCTATGCCACATCACCAAGTAATCTACTATAACATGTAGAGTACATTAAATTGTAAGTTTTGTAACTTCAGTATATTAAATTATAATTTTGAAAGTTATATATACACAATAGCAAAATGTAATAATTTGAACATATTTTCGGAAGCTAAACCCGATATTTTTAGGTAATAGATAGTTATATGTTAATAGCATATGTTAATAGCTAATGTATGGGTAATATATCAGTTATGTAGTATAAATAAATCTAAGAATAACTTTAGTAGTGAAATCATAAAACCAAAAACTGATTTTTTTTATTGTTTTAATAAAACTGAAAAAATTAAAAATTTGGTTCAGTTAACTATTAGGTTCAGTTTGTTTCACCGTAATGTGAAGGAATATAATGGAATTGAAATCAATTATCGTTGTATATTGTGTCTGGTAACATTATTTGGAAAGGAATTAAATTATTTGAAGTATTTATATTCGTTTGGGTAGAAGAATGTCATTGTATAACTAACATGTATGAAATTAAAATCATTTACATTCCTTCACATTACGGTGAAACAAACGGGTCTTACGGTTTTGGAATTTTCTAAACACTATGTTTAAAAGATAACCCTGATTACTATATTGTTATCCAAGGATGGTCGCACACAAAGAACGCTAAGATAGCTATTTACGATTAATTTATTCAGATATATATTGTTATTATTAATTTAAATCGAACCAAATACTAGGCTCTTTAACTATGAACTTGTTGAGTTCAAAATGTAAGTGTTAAAAGTAATTGGGCTTATAAACCCATTGAAAGAAGTTAGGTAATAAAAGGCCCATAAGTATAAATATGGAATATTGTGTTAATTAGAAAAAAAGAGATCGATCAAAATTAGGTTCGAGACTACAAAAGGCAAGTAGATTTAAGCTGTTCCCTTGTGATCTGGATCGAGACTAGAAATGATCTAGGTTTGATATTAACAAGGCTAGTACTGGGTTGATGATCAACGAAGCGTTTGTTTGTATGAGTTTCTAGAGGTGGCCGGGCTAGGTTTAGATTATTCGTGTTGGTTCATTGCTGGTCAATTGAATAATTGGTTATGAAGATCGTTTTGTTTTGCTATTCTTTATGCTTCACTGTATTCGGATCCAGAAAAAGTTACAAATCTACTGGGATTTACATCTGTTGTATAAATTATCAAAGCTACTTTTGATATGGGTAAGGTATACCTATTTTTATCAATATCAATACGATAACCAGAAGTAAAAATATATTTTATTCTCGATTATTTCTGATTTTTAATTGGTTATTCCTGTTTTTCAAAAATTTGAATTATTATATATTAGGTTTCGATTTTGGTATTTTTTTTGGAAAATCTAGGACTGAAATATTATCTTGTTTTTATTTCTGAGCTTTTGGATATGTCTAAAATTCGAAAATATTGGGATAATTTATAATTGAAAATTTTGATTCTTTAGATTGTTGTAAATATCTCATTAATCGACTTGAATTAAAAAAAATAAGGCATACGATATTCAGTTTTGTTATTTATACTAGATTAAATGGCTATGTGTTTAAAAATAATAAATATTAAAAATTAATAAATTATAATAAAATACGAAAGAAATGAGAGTTTAAGAAAATGGTGACATACAAGGTCAAACACCTAAACCAGCAGTGGAAGGATTGACGCAATGGGAGCGCAGACGTGGCAGAAACGTGGTATTATGATGCTAGGCATGATGCCATGATCATGGTAATTGTTGTAAAAGTCATCGATAAACAATAAGGTCAAGTACTGTAAAAAAAAAGTACTGTATTGTTAATAATTTAAAAATTATTTAAGCTAATTATAATATATTTTAAAATGACAAAACTAAGAATTTCATTAAATATGATATTTTGAAAGTGTAATATTATATTTATAAATTAGGATGATAGTCAAATACGATATTTTAAGATTTAAGAAGACATATATAAATTATCTCTAATAATTTTAATTCAAATTAGAGAACTTTAACTAATAAAAATCAAAATCAAATTGAAAATTTAATTTAAATGGATAGTTAAAATCTATTGCCTTGCACAATTGATATAACTAAGAACAGTTTTTTCTTCTTCTTCTTTTTTTTGTTTTGTTTTGTTTTGTTTTGTTTTGTTTGCTTTATATGAATAGCGATAGCGATTAACTGATTATAAAAAACACAATCAATGAGGAAGAAAATTTCATGTAATACAAGAGCTAGAAAAGGATACAAAAGGTGTGTGGAGTTGGGGTTCATCCCACATTGGCTGGTTGAAGGAAACAAACGAGGTTGAAGTGATTATATATGGCAACCAGCCAGGTCTTTGATAATCACGCAGCCATGCAATGAACACAAAGCGAACTATTCTTTCGCCTTTTACTAAAGAATACCGTGTGTTCGTTGTATAAAATGGCAAACGCTAATTTTTGAAGAGGCCTTTCTTTAGAAGGGCTTCAACCAATCTCTTTAGTTCAAATTTTTTAAAAGTAGTCATTTGAGCTAAAACAATTTTAATAATAGTTTGCGCGTTGCATTGAGATAAAAACAAATTGATATATTACTTTTTACTTGGATCCATCTTTTTAAGAATTATCTATTAGTAATCCATATCAGTATCATTTCACTTTTATTAAAATTTATTTTTCAATAATTAGTTCTTAATCCCGATAATGATAATATTGATCGTGGTCTATCTTTGCATCTAAACGCAAATAAATTTAATCGATTTAGGTTTATAACGTAGATCGATTAGTTTAGATATAAAATACTACCGATGACATTGTTAAACATAAATTTTTTTAAAAACAACACTACTGGCGTTTACAAAAATTATAAAGTGTGAAATATATTATTAATTAGTTTATTATAAAATTTTAAACCAACGGTAAATAAGTTTATCTAAGGGTGTTTTTATCATAAACTGTGAAATTATGTAGAAATCACGTTAGATAAAAAATTATTGGTTAAATTTTTAAATAACTTTTTTGAACAGCTAAACATATACACATCCATCTAATTCTACATCATGTGTTAACACCAGGACTTAAACCCATAACCTTAAGGTTGGAGACCGCTTTCTCTAAAGTCCAAACTCAAATACTGCTAAGTCAAGACCTTGTGGTAAAATATATAAATTATTTAAATAGATGTAAGTAATGTTTTGCTTCAATTTTGGCTATTTTGTATTAATTTAAGTTTCAATGCCCTAGCTTCATTATATTGTCCCGGCTCCGGAGACTTTTTTTTATCTTCGATGTTGCCTTTTCCAGTCTTCCGTTTCCCCACCGGCAAACAACCATTTTCTGGTAACCATTTGTCCTCTTTTCTCTGTATTTATTCTGCTTTTGTTAACTATGCTCGCCGCTACCACGATAGCTGAGAAGAAAAACAATGTCAAAATGCCATCAAAGTCTACTGCGATCATAACCCCGTTCTTCGAGTTATGACTACGAATATCTCCACCATCATAGATATGGCTCCACCACTGTCACCGTCAGTTATTCTCAAGCATGATGCAGTTTTGAACATGATTGGAGTATGGATGTTTGCAGCAGCAACATCGGCGTCAGTGTGCTTACTCTTTTGGTGGAACCAAGAAAGTCGCCGGCCAGAGATTGGTCGCTCCTATTATTGTAATCACTGGGTAGCCGATGAGAAAAAATCAAGAAAGAAAGAGAAATCAATTTTTCATTAACAGACCTTGAAATTTCACGATATTTTTGTTATCTCATGAGATCTATGTATCTCAATTTATTGTCAAATGACTAAAAAGACTTTGAAATTCTCATGAGATTTTGCCACCTTACTTTGTGAATTGATAGTAAGAGTAATTTTACTTGCACAGGCTTGACTATTTTTAAATGTTAAAATTATAATATATTCTTAGAAAAATGATATATTTTTCTATTATCGTGTATAATTCATTAATTCTCTTTTTACGGCTCCTTTATTGATTTTAACCCTTATGTTGATATTGTGGGAAGAAGATTAGAAGAATACATCATCTCTCGAAGATCGAAGGATTTTCCCAAAGTCGTACTTTTCGATCGATCTTCGAGTTGAGGCCCATACACATTAACTAACATCAACAATTTCTTCCTTTTCTCCTTTCCATATTCATTCTTCCATCAAAATCCACGAATCCCACATTGTAATTTCCTGATTGTATTCATCTATATAGTGTTATGTTTTCAACAGGAAACTAAGAATTTCTTATTAAAACCCAATTTGCTTATTTGGAAAATTAAGTAAATCCATCGCTTATGCTGCTCCAAATTTCTTATTTTAAAAAAATCTTTCACGTCAGCGATGTCGTCACCGAAGGAATCCCGTACGTTGTTAACTCGTAACAATCTTTTTTGAAAAGCAACGAATTATATTATAGTATAAGGTTTTTTTCATTTTGCCTTTTCCATATTTCTACCCTAAGACCATTCGTATAGCAACTCCAACCCGAATACCATATCACTTTTTCATTTCAACTTAGGGATGACAAAAAAAACCCAAATCCGATGGGAAAGCTGAAACCCGAAATAAACTGGGTGTATTCAGGGATGATAAAGAGGGATAGGGACGGGGAAAATCCGATTTTTTAAACAAAGACGGGAACGGGATTAGTGATCCCTGCCCGTATACCCGAGACCCGGCCCAGAGACCTGCCTGACCCGTTTATATTTATATATAATATATAATATATAATATTTATAATGTATTTATATCATATAATATATATATATATATATATAGTATTTTAATATATTATAATGTATTTATATTATATATATATATATATATATATATATATATATATATATATATATATATATATATATATATATATATATATATATATATATATATATATATATATATATATATATATATATATATATATATATATATATATATATATATATATAATTGGTCCGTGACGGGTGTCGTGAACGATGATCATCCAAGTTGGAAAATTACTTAATATTTAAAATATGTTGAAACATCTACTATTATTGTTTCCGTTTTATTTAAAATATTTAAAATATGTTGAAACTTTAAGTTCATTTTTCAGACATGTTTGTATTTGATAATAATGTATGATTTTAGTATTATCTTTTTTTCAAATTCGGTGACAAAAACTAAACGGTGACGGGTTCACGGGGATCCCCATGGTGAAAAATCACCATTTAAATCCTTGCGGGAAAATACCCATTTAAAAAACTGTTTACATTAAACAGGGATACCAATTCCCTGCGGTTTTCTCCGCATACCCGACGGGGATTCTCGTTAATACCCGTGGTTTTTTAAGTGGGGACGGGGATGAATTTATTGAATGGAGACGGGGGATCAATCCCCGTCCGAATCTGCCCCATTGCCATTCATATTTCAACCCAAATGTCTACTATAGCTACACAATCTTACCCCAATTTTTTATTATTTTAAAATATGTGTGTAAGAGAGAGAGTGAGTAAGAAGAGAGAGGAGACAAACCAATCACCCAACCTGATGTGGGGGATATGGCCATATGGGTGTTCTTTTCCTACATGTTTAACCCGAATAGCACCCTGAAGTGGAGCCAAAGGGCCATACGGGTGGCCTATTTAACCCTTGTTAGTTATCATTTTTCTGTCTCACTACCCTACTAACCATTTTTCATAAACAAAAAAATGAGAAATGATGAAAGAGAGAGACACAATGAAAGAGAGATACCCACTGTTGTTGCCTTGACAGGCTAAATTTTGGCCACACCTTACCCGCTACCCTTAGGATAGGGGAAGGTAGAGTATTTCAACCCTGTTAGGATGTTCGGGTTAATACTCCTTCCTCACTTAGGCCACCCATATAGAGTGATCTAATTGCTTTCGGGGGAGATTGGTTGTTCATTGGCTAGCTTATGGAACACCCATACGCTCTCACTTCGGATAGGTGTTCGGTTTTCCTAACCCGATCTTAACCGGCCATTTTTGCTGATAATGTAAGAGAGAGTAAGAGAAGGTAAAAGATTAAGTTAGTTGGCTTAAACTATATTTAGATTTAAGATAACCGAAAAAAATAATATGATGTTAATTTAATATTAGGATAAGAAAGAGGAAAGAAAGACTATAATCATGATCTTATAATGTGGAAATGGTGTGTAACGTCCATATATGTAAACAAAACTCAAAAGTAAAAAAGAAAAAATTGTCTCAAAATTTGACAAATTAATTTGTATGTACCAACCACATCATATATTATTTAAAAATATTATCAAATTGTATCAAATTAAGATTATCTCACGAGCTTCAAACGCGGTTTATCGAGTCTCCGTTATAATTCATATACGCTGCAAATATATACAAGTCAATATCTTCATTCATATCTACGTAACTGATTATTAATTATATTGAAATAAAAGTCAAATAAATTCCTCTACGTACATTAATTTATCTTCTACACAATACTTCACCATTTCACATGATATGATCATCTCATCCACAGTTAGCGTAATATTTTTACTTTCTATTAAATTATTAATTAAAGCAAAAAATAATAGCAATATATAAAACAGATCATCATAAATAATTAATTAAAAAAGTGTAGTTATATATTTGCATAAACGTTAAAATAATCCTAAATTAAAGTATATTTAATTAATACATGATCCTATATACTCATGAACGTATCCATATATAACAGAAATTAAGTATTTATTAATTAAATACAAGACTAATTACTTAATTACGTTTAATTAAATTAATTATTGAAGACTTTCTAATATTGTCAAGCACATGATATACCGAGAGAAGTTGGCATGAACCGGTCAGACCGCGATCTTGTCACCAACGATTTCAGCTCCGGCGAAAGCACATCAAACTCCGGCAGAGTCTCCGGCATCTCGGGTATGGTGGAAAGCGCGCTGGAGGTATCATATACGTAAAAAGCAGCTTCATCTCTGCTTGTTGAGCTATTATTTTTATGCCGGAAAACTGATCGGAGAATTTTGTTGAGAGAACGGGCGAGTCTTGACTGTTTCTTGGAGGTTGGTTTGTAGTCGGAAGTAGTTGTTTGTTGCGGTGGTTGATCACGGCGGAGGGAGAGGTGGGGCATTGACATAGTTCTGGCTGATATGGCGGAATCAAGCTGTCGTTCGAAAGATTTGAGTTCGAAAGAGTCGTAAAGAGAGCTTTCACAATCCCATACTTCACGTTTAAGTTTGTCTTTTCGGGTTTTTGTTGCATTCTCCATTTTTTCTCTTTGCATTTCTTGAAAATTTGTCAACTCGAGAGAGAGAGAGAGAGAGAGAGAGAGAGAGAGAGAGAGATGGATTACCTCTTTTTTTTATGGTAGCTGTTATATACTGAGAGGGAGAAGAAAAAGAAAATCTATATTATGGGGTTCATCATCTTGAGGTATATTAATATTAAATAAACTAATAATTAGGTATTTTAATAATAAATGATGATAAGGGTATGTCACCATTAAATACATACACACACAACACTACAACAAATGTCTTATTACTTATTAGTAAAGAGACATTAGCTCCTTGCTTATGACTTTTCTAATATATATGTTGCTATTCAAATAAAAAAAATAACAAAAATTAATAGGCATCTTATAATATACATTTTTAACTTTTTAAAAATGGATTTTAATAAATTATATAAATTTTTGTCACTTTGTTCAGTGATATGATATTTGCATTTTTTAATATCCATACAAAATTATATTTGTAGGCCTGTTAGAACATTGAGTTTGTTCTAAATTTCTTGCAATCGATTTTCTCGCTCGTCTCTCACCCTAAAAACAATTAGGTGTGATTAATCTCTATACTTTTTAGTTTTAAAAAAATCCTTTTTTATGTATTATAAGTGATAATTAATACTTCACCACAATACACATAATATATATTTATAAGCATGAATTACTTGACAAAATATTTGAATCAAGTGTGACTTTAATTAAAATACATGAATCAAATTGATTATAATTAGTCTAATGTTGACCATGATTTAAGTTGGTAGCTCCCTACTCAATTCATCCTTAATGTATTATTCTTACTTACAAACAATTATCTATTCTATCTTATAAGCTAGGAAAAAAAAACATTTGAGTCAAATTTTGGTCTAGACCAATAACTTTAAAATCAACTTAACATCATGCATGGTTTAAGTTATTAGTAGTCCGTAAATTTGAACTTATGAGATGTTTCAATTTTCTTTCATCTACCCCATGTAGGATGAAGTTTCATAAACTCTCTCACTTAGAATCCTTTTTACCTTTTATCTGGGACGAGTTGTTACATGAAAGTCTTGTCGTGTGCTTATTGCAAGATAGATCTAATCTTTGATCGTTGATTAAATGTATCAATGATAAAACTTTAGCTCATGAATGTTTAAAACTTGAATCAACAAATGTATGCAAGTAGTTAATTTGTGTTGTGGATTGAGTGGAAAAAAGGGCATTGAAGTCACGGGGTTGGAATTGAGACCATTGAGTTGTAAATGCGTCGAGTAATATGTGTGAACTTTTGGTTTGTTAAAATTTCATGCCTTAATTAGGTGATGCCATTTAATGGTGAAGGTGAGTTGTATACGTGTAACCTAATGCATTTTTCAATTCAATGTCCTACATCTTTTTTTTTCCTTATCTTGTTTAAATTTGTTATTAACATAGAGAGTCATTTACTTTTGAACAAATTATCGAGAAATGTAATAAACGATCAAATTGTATTGATAACTGTAATGTGTAAACGAGCTAATTAAGTCTGTATGTTTTGCCGGGACTTTAGTGTAAATAAAATATAGTTACTATCATTTAAGGGTAGAATAATGAAAACTCCGTCAGTATTATGTATTATATTGATAACTATTTATAAAGTACAAAAGATATAATAGAAACCCTAATTGCCCTAGCTCAACTATGCTAAAACCATAATTTACATTCTTCTCTAATACTCTCTCGCAGTGAGAGCGGTAGAAGATCGGACACTCACACTAGCAAAAAATACAATTAAAGAGATGAAGGAGATTAAATACATAAGAAAAAATATGTAGAAAAGTACATAGATATTTAGAAAAGAAAACTCTGTGACAAAAGGGCGGCGATGAGTTAGCAGCCAAAGAGAGCGGCAAAAAGAGCGGCGGCGGCAAGAGGCGAGAATAGTAAAACACAATTTATTTACAATGCGTCCCCGGAGTAGGATGAGAGGGTAAAGAAAAAAAGGTCGTCACACAGGGGGTCGACGGAGACAGGGAGGCGGCGATGGCCAACTGTTGTTCGGTGGCGGCGACGACAGAGAGGCAACGGAAGGGAGATGAGAAGATATGGCCAGAATGTTAGGACTCTGATACCATGTAGAATAATGAAAACCTCGTAAGTATTATGTATTATATTGATAACTATTTATACAGTACAGAGAGTCAAATATAAACCCATATGGACCTTAGCCTAACTATGCTAAAACCTTAATTTACATTTTCTAATATTAAGCATGAATATTTAGAATAATGGCGAAAAAGATTAAAACATTTAAGATCATAATACACTAATTGGTTCAGATTCAAATCGATTGATTCGGTTTTTTATTTTTAATATTACGTTTAAGGTAACCATTTTGTATTAATAATATTCAGGGCCAGCCCTTTGGGAGTTCAGGCTGTGCACTTGCACAGGGCCCAAATGATGATAGGGCCTCACATTCTATATGTCCATGTGTGTATATATATTAGGTATTTAGGTTAGTCAGCCCAAATGTTCAAGGCCCAATCAACTACTCAAATTAGGTTTTGTATTGTAACCGGCGAGCGACAATGGTTAACGACTGTCGTCTTGGGACTACGCAAATTCGACGCCTCCGATTCTCGACAGTACACCATCAATTCTCGATTGCTCCTTTTCGCTGACCCCCTGCGCCGCTAAACTTGCGACCGCCGCTGACCACCATCACAATTAGATGATCGCCGCCTTCTCTGAACCAACATCATTTCTTCACTCCTCTCTACCACCACTATCCGCCGGTCGAGTCGTTGACGCTATTTACTTACGGAACCAACCCCTTACCGGTACGTATATATCTTCTTGTTTTACGTATATACGACTCTTTCCTTTGTTTATATATAAACTATTTTTTTAGGGATTTCAATGTATAATTCGACTCTGACTTGTACAGATGCTCACATTTCTGTTCGAGATTTGATTATTTGGACTCTATATAAATCTGATTATCTAAATTTCTGTTCGAGGTTAGTCTATGAATGACTATTTTCTTAGTTTCACTGTGTTACTATTTCAAATTCATATAATTTTGCATTCTGATTTTTTTTTATGATTATGTATTGATTAATGAATCTGTTTTAGATTATTAGTCTTCTAATAACTTGATTTTTTTTTTGAAAAGCAATAATTTGATTTTTTATATTAGAAGAATACAAGATTGAATAAAAAATCAAAATCCTTTTTTAACTTTAATTTTAGGGCCTATTTTTACTAAATTGTATAAGGCCTCTAAAATCTCGGGACCGACCCTGATAATATTTACAACCGAATAAAGTTTTTAACGATGAAAAAACCTATCATATAACCATCCTAATAAAGTTACCACAATGCTTTAACCACCCCGTTGAAACCATCTTTTTAAGACAAACCTAGAGCTAAAAACTATGTAAGTAATTATAATAAATTTATTGTCCATTGTTTCTTGCAAAATATTAGTATTTATAACTTAATTTGTTTATAAAAAAAGTAAAATTCAATTTTTCGTATAATAGGAAAATTTTGAATTTGTTATTAATTATGTATCATAACATGTAAAAAATTAGGGTTATAAGGTGAAGATTTCTTTTCTCGTAACAAAGTAAAATTTATAATAATTAGGGGTCGTTGTTTATTAAGAGATTCTGCGTCTGAATTTGAATACAATATCTGAACATTAAAAAGCGATTCTGACGTCTGAATGTTTATTCATATTTTACTGTTTGTTTTTTGAAATATTTGAATGTTTGTAATTATATGTTTTATAATATTTATATTCAATTGTTATATATAACAAAATTTAACTTTTCTAATTATGAAGTAAATTATTTTAATAACAAATATCAAACCATAATAACATAGGAAATTAAAATAAAAAATATATAGAAGAGAGATGCGCAGCGGTGTGCGGCGCCCGGCCGGCGGTGACCGTGAAAGGTGTCCATATATGTAGAGTAGTGGAGGAGTAGATGTTGACGTGAATTAAGAAAAGAAGGAATATAATTGTTATAGTTTAATGAAACATAAATTTTGTTAAGATGTTATAAGAGAGAATTTTATCTCTTATTTATTAAGAGGTTTTAAGTGGTTTTCAGATCTTAATGAAAAGGAAAAACAAACCGCGCTTACATCTTAATGTCTCTTATTGATTCAGATTAAGATGTATTAATACATTTCTCAGAAAAACAAACGACGTTACCAATAATTGTACGGAACATGATAAAATTTCCAAAAATATATTTTTGTTACCAACTTTTACATCGTTTTACAAATTCATTTTTAAAAGGGTTTAGTTTATTAAAATATATTTAGCTTCTCATATATTCTTAAAAATGTTGAGTGTGTGTTTGTTAATTAACAAGTAGGTTTATGGTAATTTTTAAATGGGTGAAATATGATTTAATCGTCAAAGTTTTGTTTGAATTTCGGTTTAACCATCAAAGTTTTTTTAAATGATTTAACCATAAAGTTTCGTTTGATTATCATTTTAATCCTTAAAGTTTTGTTTGGTTTCCGTTTTTACGCATTTGTTTACCTTTAACCTGCTTAACAGGTTAAGTACTATATTTCTTTTGTTTTTTATTTTTCTTAATCTTGTTCTTCATCTCTTCATCTGTTTTTATACCACACACATGAATCAAGAACATACATATACGATAATAGAAACAGTAAGATGATGAAGTGCTTATGGCGGTGGATAAGCTTGACACATACACACACTTAATACACTTGAAAAATGAAAACCCTAAAAATGGTGGGTAATCTTGACAAAAACCCTAGTATACAGAAACATGAAGATGATGAAGGAGATTTATGCTTGAACAGGAACAAAAAAACCCTAGAAAATCCTCCGGAGGTGGCTGCATCATAGATCGATGATCGATGAACTAATTAGATGAAGATGAAAATAAATAGATTAAACACACTCACACACACTCACACATAGCCGAAGATGAGCAGATTTCATCTTCATGGTTTCATCTGAAATCGATTTCATCTTCATGGTTTCTGTTAGAATCTGCCCGATAATATATGTACGCCTTAGAGCACTGCCGATAATGTATGGGCCTATAAGGGTCACAAACCGGGGTCTAACATGACAGCAAATAAGGTTGAGGGACCAAAGATGGCAAAAATGGAAGTTAGCAATGCAGGCCACGATAGCGCCGCTAACTTAACGAGTTAGCGCCGCTAACTGTTAAAGTTTAGCGCCGCTACGGCTGCATGTGCTTTATGTCATATCGAAGTCAGGCCGCGTTAGCGCCGCTACGGGTTAAGGTTTAGCGCCGCTAACTCTTGGTTAGCGCCGCTAAACCTGCATGTGCTTTATGTCAAAATCACCTCCACTTGTGGCAAATGAGAGAGGGCTTCTAGATCCGTCTTGGCCGGTTAGAGGGCAATCAGGGGTCGGTTATGGGTCTTTAAAAAGGCCTTAAGCCTGGACATATGATACTCTTGGTCAGTTCTCTCTAAAAACACATATATCTCTCTTTTCTCACTTGATACTTAGTTTGTGATCTAGTGAACAAAAGGGCCTGGTCCAGAGTTCTTATTTGCTGTTCTTGAGGCCAATTTCGTGGAGAAGATTTCCTCAAGCTTGCTAGCACTTGGTGTTGGACTTTGTTCCCGGTTTGAGATTTCGAGATAAGGCTAAGAAGGAGAAGAAGGAGTTCCTTGCTTCACCAACAACGATCAGCCACCAACAAGAAGATAACTGGAGCTTAGGAGCTGGTATAACTCTTTATCCTTCTTGTTTAGTTGCTATTTTGTACATAGAGTAGATCCACACTTGTGATTTCATTGTTTTGAACTCTTGTATGCATGATTCTTGTTGTTCTCGCTTCCGTTGCGTGTTCTTGAAATCCCAACAGTGGTATCAGAGCCACCTCTATGTTAGAATAGCACTTGGTGGCTTGAAAAACCCGAAATCAAAATGTTTGTATTCTGCCGTTAGGGTTAGCGGCGCTAAGTCTCACGCGTTAGCGGCGCTAACGTTACTGGAAATTGTTTTTCGAAATTTTTGAATAAAACAATGTTGGTCTCGGGATTTTTGACACTTTAACCTTCTGGAAATTTGTTCCAAAGGTGTTTTTCATGTTGTTCCAGTAGTGCCATGATATGTTTGGTTGTATGTGTTAACATGAGTTGGTAATCTTACCTTGGCCCATTTGGTTGATTTGTGTTGTGCATGTAATTTGGTGGTTTTGATCCACATATGATGGCTGTAAATTTATTAAATTCAGTTTGATTGTAATAATTTGTGGCTTGCATGCCATTTCATTCATCCATGTACAAGTATTAGATAAATAGGAAAATTATGTGGCTTGTATGCCATTTATTTTCTATTGTATTGTAATTTGTATGATGGAGGGATGAAGACACAAGAAGGAGGCAAAACAAGATGGAGTTTGATGCCCTTAGAATCCAAAGATGTCCAATGGTGATGGTGGTTCTAGTGGGAGCTTGCATCAAGATTGTTTTGTCCCTTAGTTTGACCAAGTTCTTCCCGTTTTGGCTCACGGGAGGAACGCATAGGTTTATTGGCAAGGATTACCGACTATGTTGTATATTGCGTGTGATGTGATTTTATTATTCTATGCATGGATGTGTAGG
Organism: Pulicaria dysenterica; assembly: GCA_947179395.2. Lineage (NCBI taxonomy): Eukaryota > Viridiplantae > Streptophyta > Magnoliopsida > Asterales > Asteraceae > Pulicaria > Pulicaria dysenterica. The sequence continues at coordinate 96,940,688 of OX359289.1, forward strand.
TTTCGCATGCTAGAATTTTTTTTGATAAAATTAATAAAATCACAAGAGTTTTGATAAAATTGGTTTCCTCTCGCGCGCGATCACATACATTGATTAACCCACCTAGTGAAAATAGGATTTGTCACTAACAAGTTAATCAAAACCAAACCGGAAACAAAAGCCCGTTTTTTCACAAAACGTAAATCATGCACCATCCGTAAGTCGATACCACCCAAATCTAGTCTTATGAGATTTGGTTGTCGAGCTTAGCACGAGCCAATTCTCATGAAACTGTGTGGAAGGTGAGTGTGGAAAAATTCACAATTTTGGTTGTCGAGCTTAGCACGAGCCAACTTTGGTGAATTTGTTACCGTATGTCTTGACGGACGATTTGCAATTTTAGGTTTGAAATCTTGGTTAATTGTCGAGCTTAGCACGAGTTAACCAAAATTTCAAGACTTAAAATTGGTGCAAGAAGGGATCAAATATGCCAAACGACCATTGGATTTCGTAGGATCCCGCATGTGCTAAGGATTGCGATGGAGATTGCAATTGGCAAAATAGTTGCCGACTTAAATAGTTTTATCATGTGATCCGCGGTAACCCCGTCACATGGTAGGATGAGATACGGTTCTTAGCCTTGTTTAACTAATTCTTATTGGGTAAATTATTAAACAAGATAAAATATCAAACTAACTAATATCTACTTTGCAATATTTTAGATGGCATCAACAAGCGCAACAAACACCACCACCAGCGTTTCTCTACGAGTTTTCCTAGAAAAGGAGAAACTCGATGGAAGCAACTTCATGGACTGGCATAGACAACTAAGGTTGGTCTTGCGGTATGAAGGAAAGTTGCATACCATAGAGGAACCCCTCCCCGAGGCACCTCCTGCCGGTGCAACAAGGGCTACCCGTGAGGCGTATGAAAAACGCCTCAAGGAGACTGAGGAAATCACGTGCCTTATGTTGAGCACGATGAACCAAGATTTGCAAAAGCAAATGGATCATCTGAGTGCTTACGACCTGCTCGTGCAGCTGAATGACATGTTCCAACAGCAGGCGAGGCAAGAGAGGTATGAGTGCCTCAAGACAACCCTTGCTTGCAAGATGCAAGAAGGAGGGAACGTGAGCGCGCATGTGTTGCGGATGAAAGCAAACATCGAGCGCATGGAGAAGTTGGGTTTTACCATAGGGAGGGAGATGGCGGTTGATTTAATCCTCCAATCCCTGCCCGGTGCATATGATCAATTCGTTATGAGTTATCATATGCACAGCATGGATAAAACCTTGATGGAACTTCATGGTATGTTGAAGACCGCTGAGTCTAGCATGACCAAGAACAAGCCATCCTCCTCCACCTCTCAAGTTCTCGCCATCCGGGAAGGCCGCATCACGAAGAAGAAGGCCGCCCCTTCCAACAAGAGGAAGGGTAAGGGAAAGGTTGGCGTGGCCAAGCCTAACCCGGCCTCCGAGGGCAAGGGCAAGGGGAAACTTCCCCAAGCCAAGGCTCCGGAGGATGCGGAGTGCTTTTTCTGCGGGGGCAAGGGCCATTACCGCCGTACTTGCCCGAAGTACCTGGAGGGACTCAACAAGCTCAAGGCTATGAGCATTTCGGGTCCGGATACGTCAGGTACGTTCATGATAGAACTCCACCATACTTCTACTTCTAAAGGCTGGGTTTTGGATACTGGCTGTGGCACTCACATATGTAATATGGTGCAGGTGCTAAGGGAAAGTAGGAGCTTGGAGCGGGGAGAACTGGATCTTGTAATGGGAAACTCGGAGGTTGTCCCAGTGGAAGCTAAAGGAGACTTGAAGCTTTCATTCAAGACCGGTTTTTCTATTTTGTTAAAGGATGTATGCTATTCGCCCAATGTGGCTAGAAACATTATTTCTTTTCACAAATTGTATGACGATGGTTTTGATTTTAAATTTATAAGTGGTACAATCATTTGCTTTAAAAATGAAGTTGTGTATTTTAAAGCTTTACCATGTCATGGCATATATGAGGCAAATGCATACATTGAATCAAGACAATCTATCATGAATATTGATTCTGACTCCAAAAATGGTTTGGATAAATATTCTATGTGGCATAGTCTTCTTGGCCATATAAACAAGACTCGTATCACCAAGCTCCAAGCGGATGGGATCTTGGAATCATTTGATCAAGGATCAAATGAAGTATGCGAATCTTGCTTATTGGGCAAAATGACAAAAGCACCCTTCACGGGAACAAGTGAGAGGGGAAAGGACCTTTTAGACATAATCCATACGGATGTATGTGAACCTTTCAAGCATGTCACGAGGAATAATTCAAGATACTTCGTAACCTTTATAGATGATTATAGTAGGTACGGGTATGTCTATCTTGTTAAACACAAGAATGAAACCTTTGAGGTGTTCAAGACATTCCAAAACGAAGTTCAGAATCAGTTGGACAAGACTATAAAGATACTCCGGTCTGATAGAGGTGGAGAGTATCTTAGTACCGATTTTGTCGATCATCTTAAGAATTGTGGAATTATTTCACAATTAACACCTCCGAGGACTCCACAATTAAATGGGGTCGCTGAGAGGAGGAACCGGACTTTGCTTGATATGGTAAGGTCTATGATGAGTCAAGCGGAGGTACCTATTAGTTTATGGGGATATGCCTTAGAAACTGCGGTAAAAATCCTTAACCTCGCACCAACCAAGAAAGTTGCTAAAACACCTTATGAAATGTGGCATGGTAAGAAGCCGACACTTTCATACCTACGAGTTTGGGGTTGTCAAGCCTACGTGAGACGTGAGGCCGAAGACAAACTTGAACCTCGTTCAGAGAGGTGTTATTTTATCGGATATCCTCCTAACGGTGTTGGATATTTATTTTATAAACCTTCAGAGAACAAGGTATTTGTTGCTCGAAGGGCATTCTTCCTTGAAAGGGAGTTGCTATCCAAACATGGCAGTAAGGAAGTAGACCTTGAGGAAGATCAAGGGTTGGCCGATAAAGGACTTGAGGTTGGCACTAGCCAAAATACCGAGCAAGATGATGCTGCGGTACCTGACACTCTAGCAACGTCTACTCCTAGGCGTTCCAATAGGACTCGTTTTGAGCCAGAGAGATATGGGTTTCTCATATCTGATGGCAACGAGTTATTGGTGGATCATGATGAACCTACCACCTATAAGGAAGCCATGGCAGGCCCTGAGTCTGCTCAGTGGAGGAAGGCGATGGAGAGCGAGATGCAATCTATGTCGGATAACCAGGTTTGGGAACTGGTTGATCCTACACCAGGGATAAAACCCGTTGGGTGTAAATGGGTTTTTTAAGAAGAAACCCGACATAGATGGAACATTGGATATCTTCAAAGCCCGACTGGTGGCAAAGGGTTTCACTCAGACTCAAGGGATTGATTATGATGAAACCTTCTCCCCAGTGGCCATGTTGAAGTCAATCCGGATACTACTTGCCATAGCTGCATTTCATGATTATGAAATTTGGCAAATGGATGTAAAGACCGCCTTCCTTAACGGGAAGCTTCATGAAGAGGTGTATATGAGACAGCCTGACGGTTTTGAACATCCAAAGTATCCGAACAAGGTTTGTAAGCTTATGAAGTCCATTTATGGACTTAAGCAAGCATCTCGAAGCTGGAATCTTTGCTTTGATGAGAAAATCAAAGAGTTTGGTTTTTCAAAGAGTAAAGATGAACCTTGCGTGTATGTCAGGGCTAGTGGGAGCACTATAGTCTTCTTGGTTCTGTATGTAGATGATATTCTACTTATTGGAAATCATATCCCAAGCTTAAGGAGTGTCAAAGCTTGGCTAGGGAATTGTTTTTCAATGAAGGACCTAGGCGATGCGAGCTGTATTCTGGGAATAAAGATCTATAGAGATAGATCTAGAAGGCTGTTAGGGCTTTCTCAAAGTGCATACATAGAAAAGGTCGTGAGACGTTTTAAAATGGAGGAATCCAAGAAAGGAAACCTCCCTATGTTGCATGGTTTGACTTTGAGTAAAACTCAATGTCCTACCTCCAAGGAGGAGATAGAAGTAATGAAGCGAGTACCATATGCTTCGGCTGTGGGCTCGATCATGTACGCCATGCTATGCACTCGTCCTGATGTGTCATGTGCTTTAAGCATGACTAGTAGATATCAGGCGAACCCAGGAGAGCCTCACTGGAGGGCAGCGAAGAACATTCTTAAGTACTTGAGACGTACAAAAGAGATGTTCTTGGTATATGGTGGGGAAGAAGAGCTGAGAGTAAAGGGTTACTCGGATGCTAGCTTCCAAACTGACAGGGATGACTGCCGATCTCAATCGGGGTTTGTGTTCCTGTTAAATGGTGGTGCTGTCAGCTGGAGGAGCTCAAAGCAAGACACGGTGGCTGATTCGACTACCGAATCGGAGTACATTGCGGCTAGTGAAGCAGCAAAGGAAGCCGTGTGGATGAAGAAATTCATCCTAGATCTACAAGTGGTTCCAAGCATCGCTAACCCTATTGAGATCTTTTGTGACAATGAGAGTGCGGTGGCTTTGGCAAAGGAACCAAGAGCTCACAAGAGGACAAGGCATATTTCGCGCAAATACCACTTTATACGGGACGTTATTGAAAGTGGTGAAGTCATCATTAGCAGAGTAGCATCGAATGGAAACTTGGCAGTTCCATTCACTAAGCCGTTACCGCAAGCAGCTCATGAATCTCACACTAGAGGGATAGGTGTAAGATTTGCTAGCGATTTGGCTTGAGTTGTATATATTAGTTTATTTGATATGTATTAATTTATTTTGGGAACGATACAGACAGTATTGTAATTTATGCTTGTTTCGATATGCGAGTGATTCGGTTACATTCATAAGACTTTATTGTGTTCCATCTTAGCATGTTTAACCACTTCCCAGAATGTTTATACATTCTAAATTTCCACAGTCAGTCATTCTTCAAGGGAAGGAAGTTTGAAGTAAGGCTGAGGTTAGGTGTTGGTTATGCATTGATCAAGGATTGAATGCATGAAACGCAACAGTAACCTGTGCTTGAAAGGAGTTTCAAGTGACTGGAAGACCCACACCCAAGTTTACTTCATGGATTATAGTCACGAGTAACTTGGGATGATAAAATATTACATCCTCAGACCCGAGATGTATGAATTGCTATATCATAGTTCTTACTTGCTTTAGCCATTTTCAAAAGCAGTTCGTAACTGGCTGTGATAAAGGGAATGACTAGGTAAGTCAAGAGGTATGGTATGGGATTATGCAGTCAAAGGGATTTGTTCCTCCTGTATGAGAGATATCCCTAGGCCCCTCGATGATTGGGAGCTGACGCCAAAATATTGCATGGCCATGCACAAGGAATATTGATTGAGAATCAGATATGTCCTTACCTTTTGGTCACCACCAATCAAGATCGAGAAACATAATCGTGAACGATCTGGAGATTGACATTTACTAATCCATGTCTCGTGTTCACAAGGATATCGCGAACAAAATGATGTCTAAGATCACTTACTTAGGACCACTACTTTTAGTATGATGGTTTTCTGCAGGTATTCAGAACCCATACAGACTTGGGGGCATTGATGCTTTGCTAGAGGCCGCTCTTTGTCTGTGCTTGCCAGGGTACAGTATATTATGTGCAAGTGGGAGTTTGTTAGAATCTGTCCAATAATATATGTACGCCTTAGGGCACTGCCGATGATGTATGGGCCTATAAGGGTCACAAACCGGGGTCTAACATGACAGCAAATAAGGTTGAGGGGACCAAAGATGGCAAAAGTTGAAGTTAGCAATGCAGGCCACGATAGCGCCGCTAACTTAACGAGTTAGCGCCGCTAACTGTTAAAGGTTAGCGCCGCTACGGCTGCATGTGCTTTATGTCATATCGAAGTCAGGACGCGTTAGCGCCGCTACGGGTTAAGGTTTAGCGCCGCTAACTCTTGGTTAGCGCCGCTAAACCTGCATGGGCTTTATGTCAAAATCACCTCCACTTGTGGCAAATGAGAGAGGGCTTCTAGATCCGTCTTGGCCGGTTAGAGGGCAATCAGGGGTCGGTTATGGGTCTTTAAAAAGGCCTTAAGCCTGGACATATGATACTCTTGGTCAATTCTCTCTAAAAACACATATCTCTCTCTTTTCACACTTGATACTTAGTTTGTGATCTAGTGAACAAAAGGGCATGGTCCAGAGTTCTTATTTGTTGTTCTTGAGGCCAATTTCGTGGAGAAGATTTCCTCAAGCTTGCTAGCACTTGGTGTTGGACTTTGTTCCCGGTTTGAGATTTCGAGATAAGGCTAAGAAGGAGAAGAAGAAGTTCCTTGCTTCACCAACAACGATCAGCCACCAACAAGAAGATAACTGGAGCTTAGGAGCTGGTATAACTCTTTATCCTTCTTGTTTAGTTGCTATTTTGTACATAGAGTAGATCCACACTTGGGATTTCATTGTTTTGAACTCTTGTATGCATGATTCTTGTTGTTCTCGCTTCCGTTGCGTGTTCTTGAAATCCCAACAGTTTCATCCGAAGATTAAACACACCCCTGTGAACTCACATCATACGGTGGCATCTACATCGACGATGATGATGGTATACGGTGGAGGTGGCGGAGGTGGATTTTGTGGATCTTTGAAGGGGGAGAGTGACGGGGAGAGAGAAAGAGGCGGAGACGGAGGGTAGCGGTGGAGAGAGAGAGAGGCGGAGAAGGAGGGTGGCGGTGGAGAGAAGACGACCTCTACCTTCAAAACTAGAGAGAGAGAGGCAGAGAGAGAGTGATGGGGAAAGAGAGGCAGGGGATAGAGAGAGAGGCATAGAGGGAGAGAGAGGGATGGGGTGTTTGGTCACCAAGAGGTATGTTTGGGAGGGTTGTTAGGGATGTTTTGATTTGTTTGGGAGTAGATTTAGGATGTGTTTGGATATAAAAACCGGTTTAGTAAGTAAATGTGGTTAAAGTAGCAGGTAAACAAAACTGTATGGTTAAATATTGAAAAAAATACATTGATGGTTAAACTGAAATTCAAACAATACTTTAATGATTAAACCATATTTCAACCTTTTTAAATTTATTACTTCAAAACGAACTCAAAATTATCATAGTTACATGTGCCCTAGGAGGACCTAATATCTCTTTCTAGTTATATATATGTGTGTCTATAGGCAACCTTTATAGGTGTGTGTACGTATATAGACACACACATACACATATTCAAAATAATTAAATAAAATACATAATCATAAATTTAATAAATGTATAAAAATATGATTTGGTTTCATATTGCTTTACTGTTTTTATAATAATACTGGTTCGACAACCTTGTCCTCTATGTATGTGGAGGGGAATTAGGGTTTAGGGATCACGTTTGATAGAGGTCATCAAAAATAAAAAGTTGGTGTGATGTCTTTTCTCATAAATAACAAAATTAAATGAACTTGACAACAATATCAACTATTCAACTAACTATCCTTCACTTATATGCACCCCCAATTTCAAATGCACACTCTTTTTATTTATACTCGTTAAACAATCTATATGAATCTTTAAAACTAGTTTATTGACCCGTACATGTACGGGTATTTCGGAAGTGTATTTGAGATATTAAAATTTTTAAATAAAAATAATGCAGTAATGAAATATCATCTTTGTGATGAGAGTATACTAATTTCAAAAAAGTGACATATTACAATAAAATTTATACCACAACGTAGATAAAAATGAGACGGTCGTAAATATATAATTATTTTTTCTCTAAACAAAATATATCACAAGCTACTAAAAATAATTTATAAACAACTTATAATTAATTATATTAGTATACTATTGTTATAAAACTCCCTCACATTTTCTTAAAACCTCCTTATATGTTTTATAAAACCCCCTCAAAATATTCATCTAACCCCCTCCCAATAGATTTAAAATTAATATTTCGAAATTGAAATTGAATAATTTGAAATTAAAATTTCTTATCCACGTTTTAATCTTTTCAAAATTGTTTTGAGAATGAAATAATTTGAATTGAAGGTTATGATTGTTTAATTAAGACTCAATTTATGATTATTTTTGAAAAATTTGCATGCCTTTTATATAGATATACTAGTTTAATACCCGTGTAAACACACGGGTAGTTAAAAGTGAAATTATAATTTTGTAAACTTAGTTAAATATATTATTATTTTATATGAAAGGAAAAAGAGCGTAATCTGAGTATTTTTTTTAAAAATTAAAAGAATCTTATTTTAATTTCAGCCATCATTTTAAAATTAAATATGTCAAGTTTATAAACGATGTAAATTATAATAGAAATTCCTAGTTAAATTGATGTAAGTTAGTATTTTATTATTTAAATAAAATATAAGAGAAGAGATTGTGCCATAAAAATAATTTAAAGTAGAATAATTAGCAAAATTTAAAAATAAATAATAGAAGAAATTTTCTTAACAAAACTACAAAAGTATATGTAGATTGGTATCTTGATATTTAAAAATGGAAGAAAAGTTATTGAATTATATATCCTACATATATTAATTTATTTTTAAATTTAAGTAATACTTTATATATCTTACTTTATCTCATATTAAAATTGAATTTGGAGTTATAAGTTTGACTAACTAAAGTCAAAATTAAATTTCAATTTTGATTAAAATGAATGGTTAGAATTTTATAATTAAATTGATCAAAGTTAGTCTTTCATTTATATTAGAACAAAGAACTGATGTGAAGAGTATACGATGATCACTTAATTACTGCTATAAAAGATAAACACGTATTAGGACGTGTTAACGGAGGTAATGTTAATTACATCGTTTTCTCTTATATATGTTTGCAAAAAAGATAATACAACTTGTTATAAGATGCATTACATTCCCATTCATTAGTATCATATTTACGCTTGCAATATTTGACATATTACTATTTTAGTAATATAATTTCCAAAGCAACATAATTTTAACTTTGAGAACCAAGTTCTCATAGTCACCATCAATTTAAGCAATAGAGTAGAATTTAGTGAATTGTGTCATGATCGTAAAGAGAATACACACATATTAAAATGCAACCAAATTAAATAAGAGATCTAAAATGCTTTTTTCATTAATGCGGATGAGTTTATATATACAACACTAATTACTTTCATAATTAAATGAATGTTATACTTATCTCTTAGTCAAATAAAATAACACTACGTGATACGGCAAACTAAAGAATAAGAAAATGAATAAATCAGAAACTATAAATGTTTATGTGATAACATAAATCGTAAATAAATATCACATGGTAAATAGGTGAATATAAAATTAAATGACTTCTTAAATTAATTTGAAATTCTATAGTTATCCCTTACGAAAATAAAATAATACTACGTGATGCAACAAATTAAAAGATAAGTAAATAAGTAGTTTTAAATTATAGATGTTAATTAAACGATAAGTAAATAAATATTTTTTAAATTATAGATGTTTTTCTAATACTATAAATCGTATATAAATAATACATGGAAAATAGTGTATTTGAAATTTAATAACTTCTTAAATTAATTTGAAATTATATAGGGTTTGACTATAAAAAGTCAAAATTGATTTTTTGATTGAAAGTGGATTAATGGTTAAGATTAAATATATTGTTAAATGAAAGGTTCAGATCGTCTAATAGATTTTACCTAATTAGTCTTTTATATATATTAGAAGATATAGATATACTATACAAATCATTAAAAACTTAATCTAAAAATATATTTAATTTATTTACTTATTGATACGTGTCATACATACGTTTCTTTTTATAATCTTTACCTTAATTTTGATATGAGCCGTTATCTTCTTTTGTTTTTTATATTATTGGCTCACTAGAAAAAATAAGAATTTAAAAAATAATGAGAGACGACGTCAATATCAAGACACATGGTGAAAGGGTCAACATGAGGAGAGGGCAGACATGACATAAAAAATGTAGTATCATGATTCAAAGAGACGCGTTATTGTATCTTTGTACAAGTAATCAATCATTATTATAACAAGAGTGAAATATTGATTTGGTCACTGTGGTTTGTTAGAAATCACAGATTTAGTCTTTTAAATTAGAACCCTTAAATTGATAATTTATTACAATCTCCATCCTTTAATTAGCCACTAAAAGTAACGGCTTTGGTGTTAAAAAATTTAAAATGACTATTTCGCCCTTTTATAACATTACAAACTCAGTCCCTATGGTTTTTAAATAGTTTCGCATTTAATCGTTTAATTTTTTTAATAATTTATTGTATATATGTAATATTTATTATTATAGTTTATAACCTTTTTCAATAATATATATATATATATATATATATATATATATATATATATATATATATATATATATATATATGTATATGTATGTATGTATGTATGTATGCCATAGTAACTATTATATGTTATTTTTACTATTACTTGATTACCGTCGTTTAAATCATAAAAAACCAACTTAAATGACCTAGTATAGGATAAGTGGGGTATCGTTTTTATCAAGAAGTTGTAGGTTAATAGTCTGAATTACACTCATTAATGGTCTAATAGTCAAATTAATGAAATTACTACTCAAAGAATGCAAAGAAACAAACAAAAGACAAGAATATGAAATTGATGTCTAGAATACTTATCTAAAGAAACAAACACAGAATCTACGTCAAACGAACTTAGAAAAATCTAGAAAAATTACTGAAATTTAGCTATGATGCTAACTAACTACTGACAAAAACTCAAGCAATAATAAAATTGTTAAAGCCCCGAAACAGTGTCATAAACACAACTTACCTAAATATCATAGCAGACGTAAACTGGTATTTGGAACACGTTTTGAATACCTAAACAAACACGTATCAAATCTAAAATTATAGCTGACGTAAACATGTATACTAAGAACGTTCACACAAAAATCTAGACAAAAACTCAAGTGTTTAGTACCTGAAACAACCCTCGAAACAAACAGATGTATTGCTACCGACAAAAACGAAACAGTAAATAATCCAATTTCATAGATAATTTCGAGCAACAAAACCGAAAAGAATTCAAGCTAAAGTACTGATTTTTATTAGATTGAAGATTTTCAAGATGAATAACTAAAATATGTTTTAACTAAACTAATAAAATACTTACTAAACTAAACAAATAATTATTAAACTAATAATAAACTAAAATCTTTTTCAATTTTTACATTTATGAAAACTAAGATCTAATAAAAATTGTAAACTTTAAGTAATAAAAACTTGAACTTTGAGATTGGAAAAACAATAATAACGAAACGAAATCACCCTTTCAACTATTCACCAAGGTACGTAAACAATTTAGAATTTTATTAAATAAGAACCGTTTTATTAATTCAACTATCAATAGAAAATCTAACTCCTTGGTATAATCCATGTATATCCGAACCAACCGTCTTCTCACCTACACTACCTAATCAACTTGTGATTGACACAGTCGAGGGATATCAATAGACTATCTTCGGTATTGCCAATAAATTATTCAATAAAGAAAATAATAACACATATATGATAAACATATATACATATATATATATATATATATATATATATATATATATATATATATATATATATATTCAAATCAATTGTATATCACTCATCCCAATGTTCACTATATACTTACACATAGAAAAACATAAAAGATAATAAAAACTAGGGCTAGCAAATCCTGATACGATCCGAACCTAACACGATTTGGATCGACACGAACACGACACGAAACTGAACTGGGTCAGAAATGGGGTCGACCCGAAAATGACACGAAACTTTTTGACACGAACACGACACGAACACGATAACCCGAAGATAACCCGTTTAACACGATCTTTTTATAATAAAAATAAAAAAAAAACCAAAAAATATTTAACTTAAAAATATTTAGAAATTTTAAATTATAAATATGAACTAAGTCATTAACTAAATAACTAGTATAGTTAGGAAATATCAAAATGGCAGGACTCATTTCAGTATTATCATTTTACGTCCAAAATTGTAAGTCAAATCAAATACTGTCAATCTTAATTTTGATAAAATTAATAATATTCATAAGAAATTAAGAATAGAAATAAGAATTAAGGAAGAAGAAAAAGAGGAAAGGGGAAAGAACGGCATATGTATTCTGTTAATCTGTTTATGTTGCTTATATATATATATATATATATATATATATATATATATATATATATATATATATATATATATATATATATATATATATATATATATATATGTTTATAAGAAAGTTATACATGCAACATTTTTCTAAAAAATAATTCGATATGAAAACCCGACATGAAAGTCAAGTTATTTGACCGAAAACATAAATTGATTTTTTTCTCCAAAAAATGGGTCGACACGAAATACGACCTGAACCGAACACGAATTAAGTGACACGCACCGAGCACGACACGAAATTAAACCGGGTCAAGAATGGGTCGACACGAAAGTGACACGAAAATGGTTGACACGAACACGACCCGAACCATTTAACACGAACACTACCCGAATTGCCAAGCCTAATAAAAACTAAACAAATAAAACCTTAGTTTTCATCTCCTGGTAATCTTTAAAAGCTTTAACCACTCATGACTTCGAGATCTATAAAAATAATCCTTGAATGCATTGATAAAGAGTGGAGATTGAAGGATTAGAACTTTGGAAAAGTTTTTATAAACTATATTTGATTTCTTTTGCCATGAATTCTTTAATTGTTGTACGTCGTTTCCTATTTAAGTGACATCCGTGTCTTGCTAATCGCCCCATTCTTTTTAATCTTATGATTCAATGAACTTGGCCGGTTCATTAAAGGGAAGTGATTCGTACACAACAGAAATTGTCCATACACAACAATTTCTGCATTATTGACTTGTACCATGTGCTGTAATGTACTTGTACCTGTTGTGTATGAACAGTTTTTATTGTGTACGAATCACCTCCCTTCATTAAATAATGGTATGAAATTAGCTCATTTTGCTTTTTGAGCTACAAAACAATAACACGAATCACAGTAATATTACAAATAAAGCACAATAATATAGATATAAAATGCATTGATCATTACTATCATTACTTTATTTTATTATCTTTAATATGGATCATGATATCATGTTATTGCTCATCAACCATTCATAATTGGTGTTAATAAACTAGTAATATAACACCTCAAGTTTATAAAGGTTATTAAAATAAGCTGTGACATAAAAGTTGAGGAAAATGAGTAGAAGTTATAAATTATTAAATGGTTTTAAATAATGATTTCAAATATATTTTCGTTGAGATTTAGGGATAGTATGTGGATAAGTTGTAAGTCGAAAAAAGAAGCGAGATACCCGCTAACCAAGCCAACCGACCCAAAGGGGTTGGCAGCTTTTTTTCCCTTGGTTTCTTTTTCTTTTTCCTTCATCTATCACATTCTTGTCTTCCTTTTTCAAACCAAACACAACACGCATACATAGATACAAGTTTAATTTTGAATATCAATTAATGAAAGAAGATTAAGGATTAAAGATGCAATTTGAGTGGAATCAAGTTAAAGATTATAAGAATTTTTTTGATTTTGTGTTTTTGGGGGTGTTAATGAGTTAAGATTGGGTAAAATGATGTTTGATAAATTAAATAGTTTTAATTTGATGTTATCTGGAGCCAAGGGATGTTATACAATAGTTAGTGAGCTCTGGATATGTTAGAATGTCAATTGAAAGTGTTTTGGGTCGAGAAAAAGTAAGTTCTGTGCGAGACAGAGCAGTAAACTGCAGGGCACGTGCATGCCTCTCAAGAACGAACTGTGCCCTAGGGCGTACCTGAGGAGGCATGGACGTACCTCCAAAAGGTACAGGCGTTCCTAACTAGATAAGTCCGGGTGTGCCTTTGGACCATGGGCGTACCTGTGTGTAAGGCACGGGTGTGCCATGTTCTGAGCAATGTGTAGAAGTTACTTTTTCAATTGAGAAAGAGTAAAGATTATTATATTCTTATTCTTAAGTATCTGAGGACCTAAGGAAGAGACAAGTGAATTCTTTAAAAGTGCGGGACTACAGATGAGTGCCTCAATCTGGTACTTAGATATAGTAATTACTTGTGCAGTTGTGCTTGTACGTGTACAATGCTAGAGTGAGATTTATTGCATGATTGCTATAATCTAGTAATACTTATACAATTGTTATTAACTAAATATTAATGGGTATAGAGATGAATACAAATTAACAGAGACAAATATGAATGATAGGAGAGTCATGAGATAGAGTTATATGTTTATAATTAAGAGTGAGACACCCTGATATTATACTATATGACAAGAGATGAGTATGAATGGTTAATTAATCAATGAAAGCCAGATGAGTAAAGAAAGAAACCAGTGGGGTAAGAAAATCATTAGTATTCCTACATCTTAAAGTGTAACTAGAATTAATATTGTGCAGTTCGCAAATGTAAAGAGTTGATGTAGGTAATTTATTTTTTAATACTAAATAGATAACATATTTTGTAGTAATAAACCTTGATGACATAATCAGAATTCCTTTCTAGTGGTGATGGTGAAGTCTGATTGGCCTCTAGCTCTCATATCAGCCGTCATTGCGATGATGGTTGCATTCTTGATGTTTTTTTTTCCGGACACGACGGACAACAAGAGACCGATCAGAATCCACCATCACACATAGGAAGTAATTTGATCAAGTCGGGACACTAAGCTTTAATGGTGATCCAACGGTGATAACTCTAACAAGAGACTAATCCTTACATACTTTAATATATCACCACAAATTAAAGTACCTATTTAAATAATAAGAATATTATCTATATCAGCTCTTTTAGAAAAATATGATGCTATCTCATAAACTTAACTCTAATAAGTTATTGCAACTAAGAATTATTATTTTTAATTGTAAAGATATATTTATTTATGAAGAGGATACACCAAATGACGTAATTGAATTAGAATTAGGTAGCCCAAGTCAATGGAGAGACGAGAAGGTAATTTTCAAGAATCCGACAAGGCAAGATCCGGGGAGGTATCCGGAGAGTGGAGATGGATCAACAGGAAAGGGAAGATTATTGGGTCTCGTCATGAGGTGATAACAGATAGAGGGAGAGGAAACATAGGAACATGATCACTTCAATGGAAAAGAAAGGAGTATGTTAAAGGGATGCATGAAGGAAGATGGTGCGATGGTAACAACTGGACCTCCTTCTACGTGTTGAATTTCCCTGACAATTTGTGCGTTAAGGATATATGGATGGCCATGAAGGGGGCTGGTAGAGTGTGTGATGTGTTTTTAGCGAAGAAACCAAATTTGAATGGTAAAAAGTACGCTTTCATTCGTCTTGCTAATGATGGTTTGGAAGCAGGGAGGTGGCATTACTTTGATAATATCATGTTTGAAGGTCAGAAGGCTGTAATTAGAGATGAAGTTGAAAGAAAGGTAGGTGCATATAGAAGAAAGGTCAGTAAGGAGGAGATCAGGGACCTGAATCAGGAGCGGAGATGTATGGTTTGGAATCAGGAGCGGAGATGGATGAATGACCATCTAAGAAGATCGGCAATGAGGGTAGATGGGAGATCCTTTAAGGATGTTCTTCTCAGTCATTAGAAGTCGGATAAGAATGGTTCCAACGGTGTCAATCACGTGGAAGTCCAGAAGAGAGCGGTTTTTAAACATTCCTCAACAAGGTTGTACAAGGTAAAGCCACCAAGCTTCACTTTTAATACTAATGAGGATGATCGAAAATGGCTTAAAAGGGCTTTGGTAGGGGAAGTTTGCTTAGAAAAGGTGGAGAACATCACTAGAACTTTGGATAGTATAGGTCGTCTAGCTTCCAAGTACGGTTTCGACCCAAGAGTCATGGGGGGAGAAGCTTTCCGCTCTTATTTGAAGATGAAGGTAAGATGGAGAAGTTTATCCAGGAGGCCAAAGTCGATACTAGTGGGATAGGGGAGGTTTTCGGATTGATTAAAAAGTGGGAGGAAGGTGATGTTGATGCCACTAGTCTAAGATGGCTTAGAATCGAATGTGTTCCTATCCATGCATATTCGGAATAGTTTTTTAGAACATTAGTAGAAAGGTGGGGAGACTTTGTGATGATGAACGATGATACACGGTATAGAAGAAGGTTTGATGTCGGAAAGGTTCTAGTTAGAAATCATGGTTCAGAGATTCCAAAGTCTGTTGATGTGTTGATTGATGGGAAGAACTACAGAATTTACGTCTCTGACGATGGAAACAATGAATTTCTTCCTACAAGAAACGAGTCGATGCGTGAAGATGATGATCTATTGTCGGCATGAAATCGCCGGAATATTGGAGAAAGTGGAGGTGGAGAAGAGATGGGATCTCCGGCGAAGGAAGATGAAACAATAGATAATCATAGGGTGGGTAGGGCGGCAGGCGCGATATTCGAAGACAGAGAAGCTGAGGAGATGGTACGTAATTCCACACAGAGTGTTGGCGGTGGAAAAATTAACCTACGAAGTAAAGAGAATAATCAAAATGATGGGCTAGGCAAGGTTAGTAGTGTACTAGGAAATGGGCCGGAGGTAGCTAGTGGGCTTCCGGAAGTGAGTATAAGTAATGGTAATAATAAAATTAATAGTGGGCCCAGATTAGATGAATCGGTGGATGGGGATCCTGTCTTGGTTGGACCCATTAAAAAAGTGTTGTCTAAGCCCAATCTTGAAGAAGAAAATACCGTAGGAAAGAACGAGAACAGTATTTTGTCAAAGTATTTAGGTGCGGCAGAAATGGACAGTTTAGAAGCGACTGGCGAGGGGTTGTTGAAAGAGTCGAATGTGGTCTATCTTAGCAGGAATAGTAATGACGGTACAAGTAGCGATATTAATTTAATTAACGTCCAGATCCAGGAGGAGGGTGTCGAGGAGGGATTGAGAGAAGAGAATATAGCGATAGAGACAGTGTCGTCGGATGGGGAGTATGAAATGCGGCGGGAGGAATTTTTACAGGATAAAAGTTTATCGACTGAAGAATGGATTGATATAGGTTTTAGCCATAGGAGAAAGAATAGTTTGCGGAAAAGTTCGAAGTAATCTAAATCAAAGAAGAATGGCATGAGGGGTACGAAAAGAGTCTTGAAAAAGAAAGTAAAAGAAGCTGAGGAAACAAAGAGGGGTCAAGAGATTCTAGATGATTCGGATGCCGAAGCAGAAAGGATTTTAAAGATTGTAGCGGATATGGGATTTCATCTCATGGCAACAAAGGAGGAGGTGAAAAGGAGATTGAAGTCAGACGGCTGTGTAATGCAAGGTCTGTAAATCTGATCCTTGTACTATGTTGTGTATTATGTTTTAACATTTGTGTCTTTTAGTGTGAATGGGGTGGGGAAGGGCTCGAAAAAGAGGGCAATAGCTAGGGTAATTAGAAATAATAATCTTAGGGTTGTATTCCTGCAAGAAACAAAAGTTTCTAACCATAACTGTAGGGTGGGTAAGGGTCTATGGTAGGGTAACAATGTGGGAATGGAATGGTCCAATGCGATTGGTAGGGCGGGGGGGGGGGGGTATAATGAATTTATGGGATGTGAACTTCTTTGAACTTAAATTAGTGTTTAATTGCATGGGTGGGTTGTCTTTAAAGGGGACTTTGAAACAAAATAACGTAGAGGTTGTGCTATGTAATATATATGCCTCAAACGATAGGAATAGGAGAATGGAACTATTCTATGGGTTGAAATGTTTGAGAGACCAACATAAGGTTTGTTGGATTTTGGGAGGAGACTGGAATGAGATAGTGATGTTGATGAAAGAACTTCGTGCAAAAGAAGGGATAGGGGTATGAGAGAGTTTAGCGAGTTTATTGAGTCGGGAGGTCTAGTTAACTTACCTTTTTCAAAAGGTAAGTTTATGTGGAGTAATAATCAGATGCAGTTGGTGTCAAGTAGATTAGGTAGGTTCCTGTTTGATACAGAACTCTTAAAGCTCATACCAACGGTCTCTCAATGGGTGACGGAGGATCGGGTGTCTGATCATTACCCGGTAGTTTTAGGAAAGAAAGATGAGGTTTGGGGACCATCGCCATTTAGGATGTTTTATTGGTGGGTCAAGGAAGAGGGCTTCAAAGATTGTGTTCAAGAAGCATGGGAGATGAATAGGAAGGGTAATGTGGCAATTACGTTAAAGAATGTCAAACTAGCCATAAAAAAGAAGTTTAGGTTTAGGAAGGATTCTATTGGGGTTAAAATAAAGGGCTATGAGAGTGAGTTAGTGGAAATAGAAGGTCGGAGGGTGACAAATCCGAATGATGAAGGGTTGTGGAAGGAATGGAAAGAAAAGAAAGATTTATTGTGGCACTGGAGACAGAAGGAATTTGATCAAGCGAGACAAATATCGAGATTGTTATGGCTACAAAAGGGTGATTGTAATTCTAAATTTTTTCACATTATGGCAAATTCTAGGGTTAGATCCAACAAAGTAAGCAACATTAAGATAGACGGTAGGGTTCTTATGGAACCAGATAGGGTAAAAGAAGGTATTGCGACCTATTTTGAGCGACACCTTTGATAGTAGAGGTTGCTATATTAGTGCTAGGGGATTGGGTGTTAAGAGGTTATCCGAGGATAGTTCAAAGTGGTTAGAGAGAGAATTTGAGAAAGAAGAGGTCAAGTTGGACGTCTGGAGTTGTAATGGTGAAAAGGCTCCGGGGCCAGATGGATTCAACTTACAATTCTTCAAAGAATATTGTGATCTACTGGGGGATGATCTAGTACGTCTGTTAGATGGATTCTATATCGATGGTGTGTTTCCAAGTGAACTGGGAGAGGCTTTTATTACCCTTATCCCAAAGGTTAAGTCTCCTAGTACCATCAAAGAATTTAGGCCTATATCTCTCGTAGGTAGTTTGTACAAAATTGTAACAAAAGTGTTGGCTAGGAGATTAGGATCCGTTATTCGTGAGGTAATAGATGAATATCCGTTTGCCTTTACCAAAGGGAGAAAAATCCTTGATTGCGTCATGATTGTTGAAGAGGTTATACACGCAATGAAATCTAGGAAGGACGCAGGCGTATTACTGAAACTTGACTTTGAAAAGGCCTATGACTCCATAGAGTGGAGATATTTGGTTGATGTTCTATGTAACACCCGGCCTGGCGCCTACCAAACTCTACCGGCGTTACCCAATCCAGGCCGGATGTTACAAAAAAGTGTTGACCCTTGCTCGGAATTGGACTAAACCCGCATGATTAATCGGAATTTGAGAAACCGGATGACTTTGTTTTAACTTGATCGGATTTACCTTAACTTGTACGGAATTATGAGTTTTCTTGCTCCGAAATCAAGGGTGTTAGTACTGTTGTCCATGTTAGCAGGGCTATTGGTAAACCTTGGTTTTGGCCGACCTTGGTTGTAGGTGGTTGCAACACCGCCGGTTCTCCTTGTGTTTTGAGCTTTGTGTTTGGGCATGTTTGCCTTATATATGTTTAGATATTTGTTCCCTCACTTAGCTTTGTGCTAATTCCTCACTAGTTTATTTTTCAGATCCTCTGTGGTGAGTTTCTAAAAGATGATAGCTGGGAAAATGGACAGACCACTACTTTGATGTCTTGTTTTTGTAAAGAGCCTGATTTTGTAATTAACACTGTAGTGACATTTTTGTAAATAAAAAAATCAGACAAGTGTTGTAATTATCTTTCTATATTAATGTAATTATATGTAATTAGCTTCCGCACGCAGTTTTATGTTAATTAAAAAGTACAGTGTTACATTCTGAGAGAGATGAACTTTGGGGGGGATGGATCTTCTGGGTACTAGGGTGTCTGAATATATAATCGTTGTCGGTATTGGTTAATGGGTCGCCTTCGCGCAGATTCCCAATGAAAAGAGGGCTTAAGCAAGGTGATCCATAATCTCCCTTACTGTTCAACATCGCAGCAGAAGGTATTAATGCATTGTTTGGTAAGGGTTTAGAGATGGGGGCTCTTTGAGGGTTTCAGAATTGTCGGTCGAACAACTATGACAATATCACACATTCAATTTGCTGATGACACTATGTTGGTCAGCAAAATAGATAATGATCAGATTAGGAATATGTGTTATGTTCTCAAATTGTTCTACCTAATATCATGGATGAGGTTAAACATGAAGAAAAGTGTTGTGTATGGGGTACATGTAGGAGATGGGCGGTTAGCTGAAATAGGAGATATTCTTGGGTGTCAGGTAGGTAGGTTACCTTGTTCGTACCTGGGTCTACCGATAGGTGGGAATCCTAAGAAGCGTTCTTTTTTGGAACCTGTGGTACAGAAAGTTAAAAGTAGGCTGGAGGGGTGGAAAGCTAGGTTATTGTCAAAGGCTGGAAAGATTACATTGATTAAGTCAGTGTTAAATAATTAGCCGATGTATTTTATGTCGTTGTTCTGTATGCCAGGTGGGGTGTATAAGGAGTTGGAAAGACTGAGAAGACAGTTTCTGTGGTCGAAAGGTAGGGAGAAGAAAGGCTTGAATATGGTGGCTTGGAACAAGATCTAAAGGACTAAACGATATGGAGGTCTGGGGGTTGGTGACTTGTGTCACAAGAACAAAGCCCTAATGTCAAAATGGGCTTGGAGGTATTGGAAGGGGTGGAACACTGTGTGGAAGAGGGTAGTTAAGAGTAAGTATGGGGATTTTTCCATGGGGATTAAAGAGCCGTGTCATAGCAATTCTAGGATGTCTTGTATATGGAAAAACATTTCAGGACTATTCTTGGCGGAGGATAGATTGTCCGCTGCTCTTAGGAGGGGTTTTGTAGCAAAACTAGGTAAGGGAGATGTGTTTGATTTCTGGATTGATAAATGGGCGGGTAACTTTAATCTAAAAAGTAGATTCCCTAGAATTTTTGCCTTAGCTGATAAAAAAGAGGGTAAGGTTGATAGTTTTGGTGAATGGAGGGGTACAAAGTGGCAATGGGTTATCAAGTTGAGAAGGAAGATATTTGGTTGGGAAGTTGAGCAATTTGATGTGTTCATGGTGTTGGGATTTCGTGGGCTAGCAGCGGAAGCAAAGTACACGATTTAAAGCCCAATGTACAACACAACAAAGCACAAAATCAAGAAATCCCAAAAGAGGACCAAACTCTATGTTCAAGAAATGCAACATGCAAAGAAGAAAGAGTGTTATACCTTTCTCCTTAGCTCCAGAAATCTTCAATCCTCGTGGTGGTGATGTTCCAAGAACGAAACACGGATCAATTATTGAAGTATACCCCGGTAACATGCCAACCTCAAGTGCTAGCAAGCCTTTGTGATACTTCAACTTGAATATCACTCAGGAACAGCAACAAATTAGACCAAAATCTGGAACCACACTTGTTTACACTCTCTTCAAGCTTTCTCAACTTAAGAGAATATGTATATTGTGTAATGTGGCCAAGAAGTACCAAATGAGACTCGCAAGAGTGATTTTAAACACCTCAAGTCGTCCTCTCTCTCTCTCTCTCTCCTATGGCCAGCCAAAGACTTATAGATTTGTCACACATGCATTGGCCAGCTTTGGAGGTGATTTGACAAAAGGCGCATGCAGCCGTAGCGGCGCTAACCCTTAGGGTTTAGCGGCGCTAACCCCTTGAAGTTAGCGGCGCTAACACGGCCTGCCAAGTGACATGACACAAAGTACATGCAGCCTTAGCGGCGCTAACCGTTAAGGTTTAGTGGCGCTAAACCCTTAACGTTAGCGGCGCTATCGCGGCCTGCGATGTCAACCTTTGTCTTTTGCCATATTTGGTCCCTTTACTTTAGTTGCTGTTAGGTTAGACCCCGGTGTGTGACCCAATAGGCCCATACATCATCAGCAGCGGTCTATATGGCGTACATGCATTAGTGGGCATTTTCTAACAAACTCCCACTTGCACATAATGCACCGTACCCATGTAACCACACACAAAGATTGCCCTCTAGCAAAGCATCGATGCCCCCAAGTCAGTATGGGTTCCGTCTCCTTGCAGAAAACCATAACCTACAAGAACGTAGTGGTCCTATAGATAAGTGATCAAACATCCTTTTATTCGCGATATCCTTGTGAACACGAGACATGGATTAATATGTCAATCTCCAGATCGTTCACGATTATGTTTCTCGATCTTGATAGGTGGTGACCAAAATTTTAGGACATATCTGATTCTCAATCAATACTCCTTTGCGCATGGCCATGCTAGTTTTGGTGTCAGCTCTCAATCATCGAGGGGCCCAGGGATATCTCTCATATCAGAGGAACAAATTCCATTGACTGTACAATCCCATAGCGTGAATCTTATCTTACTTAACTATTCCCTTTATAATAGCCAGTTACGAACTACGTTTTGAAATAGCTAAAGTAAGAAAGATTCATGCTATAGTAATTCATAAATCTCAGGTCGAAGGACGTAATGATATTATCCTTCCGAGTCACTTGTGACCATGATCCATGAAGTGAACTCGGGTGTGGGTCTTCCAGTCACTTGAAACTCCTTTCAAGCACAGGTTACTGTTGCGTTTCATGCATTCAATCCTTGATCAATGCATAACCAACACCTAACCTTAGCCTTAATTCAAACTTCCTTCACTTGAAGAATGACTGACTGTGGAAATTTAGAATGTATAAACATTATGGGAAGTGGTTAAACATGCTAAGATGGAACACAGTAAAGACCAATGAAGGTAACCGCATCATGCGTATATATAGACTCCACTATATATCGATACAATCATCGGTTAGCAGTACTGCTTACAGTTCCCGAAGACTGAAAGTAAATCAAACATTTACTAAAACGATATTCAAGCCTAGTCATAAGCATGAACAATGCTATTATATCTAGTATGAAATTCATCACTAGTATTTGACAATGGCTTAATGATGGGATCATCAACACAATATCCCTTTGTACTCTTTTGTGTTCTCTTATTAAACCACTTGCATAGTGTTTATCAAAGAGATCATACACAAGGTTATCATAGTCGTCATATCCTCAATGTTACCGAAGTCTACAATAGGATTAATGACACTTATGATTATTAGAGTCGACATACCCTCAATGTAACCGAAGTTCACAATTGGGTCACCGACACTCACGTTTATTAGAGTCGACATACCCTTAATATTACCGAAGTACACCATAGGGTCAACGACACTCATTTGAATTTAAATGTCGTATCTACACCACATATTTTTATATTCAATACTTCGATTAAAATCAACAGTACTATTAGTATAGATTGACTTGCAGTAAAACTTACTCAATACAACTCTATTTTCGTCGAACATCAAGAACATACTTCAGTATTTCTTGAATTTTAGAATCCACTTTACTCCATATCCTCTATTTGTACTCGTAGAACAATGATTCCATCAATAGGTTGAAAACAACCCTAAATTAGGACATTATTTTCATTTGAGTATATTTTACTAGGAACACATAAAGCTCCCACTAGCCCTGACAAGTTTATCTGGTTTAATCTATGCTTTCTAGAAAACTCATTCCTTTGACTTTCTCGTAAAGCAAGATTACAACCATAAGATGCAAGTTTTGTTGACTTCAGTCATGGACACAACTTGGATATAATGGATATGTAAGACCTCGGAACATGCTCTTAAGCATTTCCTCAACTTAATCCTATGAAGGATCTAGGTCTTCTTATTTCCATGTGAATTTACTTGTTTCTCCAAAGCGACAACAATATTTCACATAATCCCGACCTAATCTGGATATTATGGATGTGTGAGACCCTCGGAAAGTGCCTCAAGCATTTCCTTAACTTAATCCTGTAAAGGATATAGGTCTCTTACGTCCATGTAAACTAACTTGTTTCCGCGAGGTGACAACAATATTTCACTTTATCCGAGTCATCTTCAACATAGCCACTAGAACATGTTTCTATATATAATCAAAATGAAACACTTTGTCTCTAGTCGGTATTTGAAGTTGTCTATTATTGCATATATGTTAGTCCCTTCACCCTTCTTGGATTACACCTTAGGTGTGGGATTAACCCAAGTCAAGTACTTGGATGCATCATATGAGTTACATCTATATATATATACCATCTACTTCTTATATATACACTAGTGAACTCTGGGTCCACTATGTTTCCAATGAATGGTGACCTCACAATGATTCACCATCAAGCTGCTGTTACTAAAATATGACAATATCATATCTAAACAGCCTTCTTGACTTCCATCATATTTAAAGAAGCAATGAATATTGTCAGGTTTTACCAGCATCTCTATGCTGATTAAATGCTAGTGTCAACATTAGGTCTCTTATTTAAGTTTTACGTTCTTCCACTGGAATGCTTTTGGATATTGTCTTCTCCCTTTTGAGCAACCAAACATGGTTCCCATAAGTTCAAGAAACAACTACCCAAAACTCAGATGAACTACTTAAATATATATAAGCATCAACTTAGTTTATAATTCATCCATCTCCCACTGAATGTAGACTGGATAATTTTAAGTTATGAGATTTGACAAGCGAAGAACTCTTTCTAGTCAAAGCCTCATTGGATGCTTAGGTGACCATTATGTTGGGTTTTAGATTGAGGACTTGGTTCATATAATTAATGTATACCAATCACATTGAATACATGTTTTTGGCTTGCCTTTCACCAGATCATCAACAAAGATATCCGGTTTTATTTAATGTGACACCATGTACAAATGTGTCTCTTAGAGAAAACGAATTATAGGTTAAACCCATGTTCCATTTCTTATTTAAACTAATATAGATAAGAAATCTTAGCATCTTGTCTGGATCTAAGAATTTATATCTATATGCCCTTACTGATTCTTAATTTTTCTCAGGTTACTTCTGAACACCTCCAGGTTTCAGACATAAACCTTTTATCTAGTTAAACATTCTCCCAACAACTATCATAAAGTTGGTGATGGAAAATTTTACTAGTGTCACTCTATGTGGTATAATTGAACGGATTATCCATACAAGTGTGATCAAAATACAACAAGTCATAATCTATCCTACCATCACTGGTGAAGGATTTCTTAATCACCCTAGTCCAATAAACAATATTTATATCTTTCATTTAGCCCGGGGCTAAACTTTTACAAAGATCCTAACCACATGGATCTAAGCGATGTAAATATTGTTTACTTGGTCAAGTTTGATTATGCCATAGAGCTAATGTATCCAAACTACTTTTGGATCTAAGAATCAATTATTCATGATTGCCTTATTACTTAAAACGAGCCTTTATGTATGCACTGATATGGATAAGTTTTGATAATATAAACATCTCAAAAACAATATTTCAAAATGTTTTAAAAAAAGCCATATCCATCGTCATCAAATGTGTATTTGAGCACCATAAATGGTCAAAAATAACACATAAGCATAGACATGGATAGAATTTGAAATGAAACCACCAAGCTGAAAAATCTTTTCATAAAAATACAAGAGTCAAAATACATCCATCATCTTCAAAAGAACATACAACAAAGCAAGTCTTGCGACGCAGGGCATAAATACAAAAGTAATAATTAATCTGGATATAATGGCGAGACCAACACTCTCAATTCTCTTATAGAGGACAATCAACAGGGTTTCCTCTTCAGAGATCCGGTTCTTCAAGCTCTTCCTTCTTGCAACGAACAGACCTACACTTTGCAACAAAATAAACTTGTGACAAACGTGAGTCTTATAGCTCGGGTAAACAACTCAGCTTATTAAGGAATAGCAATGAAGTATAATCATGAATGTACCTCAAGTAGGAAAATTAACTCTCTCTTTTCTGAGAAGATTTATATCCTCTCGGCACGAAGGGCAGGCATGACGGCCCCAATCCCCAAATCTTCCGCAGAAGTAGCAAACCACCCCTTGTTGAGTCTCCTTAGGCACATCATCAATGTCCATAGACTTAAGACTTGAAGCAAGCTTGGATATCCCAACTTCTTCTGATGGGATCGATTTCTTCTTCCTTATAATATGTTGTTCCTTAGAACCAAGAACGAGAGTGGATGAGGTTGGTTCATGCTTGGACATGTTAGATTCTACATCCATCAACATTCCATGCAATTCATCTATAGATATTTCCTTTCCATGCATATGATAGTTCTTGACAAACTGTTCATATGATGCGGGCAGAGACTGAAGTATGAAATTCACACCAAGCTCCCTCCCTACAGGAAATCCCAGCCTCTCCATTTGGTCCATGTTTGATTTCATCTTCAAAACATGGGCACTAACACTCCCGCCTTCCCGCATCTTACAACCGGCTAGACTTTTAACACACTCATAATGTTCTTGCCTAACTTGCTGTTGGAATTTATTCTTCAGCTTGTTAATCATGTCATACACAGTCATGTGCTCAAATTGCTTTCGCAGTTCCGAGCTCATACTTGATAACATGAAACAAGCAACATCGTGCGTATCCCGAACACGCTTTTCATACGCGTATCGGATGGTCCATGCCGCATCGATAGCAGGTGGTTCAGGAAGGGGTTCCTCAAGGATGTGTAACTTAGACTCGGCACGTAGGACAATCCTCAATTGCCTAAGCCAGTCAACAAAGTTCACTCCCGTGAGTTTCTCCCTTTGTAGGAACATACGAAGTGAAAAGTTCGATGCGGTGTTGTTATGATTCGACATCCTATATTTAAAGAGAGCACGCGAATTAGTTAGTTTGATTTAAATCCTCGTTAAAATAATTACCCATATTGTCTCGAAAAATATTTTAACAAGGGCTAAGAACCATATTTCACTCCAATTCATGACGGGTTTGCCGCGGATCACTTCATGGAGTTATTTAGGCCGATAACTATTTTACCGATTGCAATCTCTATGGCAACTCTTAGACACTTGCAGGATCCTACGACAACCATCAGTCGTTTGGCATGTTTGATCCCTACATGCACCAATTCCAAATTAAAATTCTTGTTTGACTCGTGCTAAGCTCAACAATCACTCAAGGATTTTAATTTGCAATTGTAAATCGTCCAACAAGATACACGGTGACACCTCAATAACTACCGGCTCGTGCTAAGCTCGACAACCGATAATTTCAAGATACCACACTCACCTTCCACACAGATCCACATGGAATAACTCGTGCTAAGCTCGACAATCACTCCATGTTTCACTAGATTCGGGTGGTGTCATCTTTTGGATGGCGCAAGATGCACGTTTTATGAAAACGGGCTTTTGTTTCCGGCTTGGTTACAGATTAACTTGTTTAGTGACAAAACCTATTTCCACTAGGTGAGTTAATCTTGTATGTGAGCGCGCGCGAGAGTTGCAAACCATTTTTACCAAATCTCTTGTGATTTTATTAGTTTCGAAAAATTATCTAGCATGCGAATCCTAAGCAAACCATGCAAGAATAATAAAATCACATCACACACATATAAACGAAATAAATTGGTAACCCTTACCAAAAATCCTATGCGTTCTTCCCGTAAGCCAAAACGGGTAGAACATGGTCAATCTAAGGGACAAAAGGACTCCGATGCGAGCTCCCACTAGAACCGCCGTCTCCATTGGATTTCACCGGCTTCTATGGTCATCCTCCATCTCCTTTTGACTCTTTCTTGTGTGTCTTCATCCAAATTGTACAATACATACAATAGAAATTGAAAAGGCGTACAAGCCACAATAATTTCCTATTTATCTATTACAATTACACGGATGAATGAAATGACATGCAAGCCACAATATTATTACAAATATATCAATTTTAATAAATATTACAGCCATATGTGATATAAAATCACCAAATGCATCCAAACACACAAAGTCAACCACAAGGTCAAAGGCAATGTTACCAATTTCAAATCAACCACATATAACCAAACATAACTAAATGGTAACAAAATTACCAAATAATAATCTGGAACAAATTTCCAGAATCACAAAAAGACCAAAATTTCCCGAGACCAAAACTGTTTTTAACTTGAAACCAAAAACTGTAACAGCGCGTTAGCGCCGCTAAGTTTAGGAGTTAGCGCCGCTAACTCGAGGTTAGCGCCATTAACACGGTTCGAACAGAAAACAAACATTTCGATTTCGGGATTTTTCAGGCCACCATGTGCAAATCTAACATAGAGGTGGCTCTAATACCACTGTTGGGATTTCGTGGGCAAGCAGCGGAAGCAAAGTACAAGATTTAAAGCCCAATGTACAACACAACAAAGCACAAAATCAAGAAATCCCAAAAGAGGACCAAACTCTATGTTCAAGAAATGCAACATGCAAAGAAGAAAGAGTGTTATACCTTTCTCCTTAGCTCCAGAAATCTTCAATCCTCGTGGTGGTGATGTTCCAAGAACGAAACACGGATCAATTATTGAAGTATACCCCGGTAACATGCCAACCTCAAGTGCTAGCAAGCCTTTGTGATACTTCAACTTGAATATCACTCAGGAACAGCAACAAATTAGACCAAAATCTGGAACCACACTTGTTTACACTCTCTTCAAGCTTTCTCAACTTAAGAGAATATGTATATTGTGTAATGTGGCCAAGAAGTACCAAATGAGACTCGCAAGAGTGATTTTAAACACCTCAAGTCGTCCTCTCTCTCTCTCTCTCCTATGGCCAGCCAAAGACTTATAGATTTGTCACACATGCATTGGCCAGCTTTGGAGGTGATTTGACAAAAGGCGCATGCAGCCGTAGCGGCGCTAACCCTTAGGGTTTAGCGGCGCTAACCCCTTGAAGTTAGCGGCGCTAACACGGCCTGCCAAGTGACATGACACAAAGTACATGCAGCCTTAGCGGCGCTAACCGTTAAGGTTTAGTGGCGCTAAACCCTTAACGTTAGCGGCGCTATCGCGGCCTGCGATGTCAACCTTTGTCTTTTGCCATATTTGGTACCTTTACTTTAGTTGCTGTTAGGTTAGACCCCGGTGTGTGACCCAATAGGCCCATACATCATCAGCAGCGGTCTATATGGCGTACATGCATTAGTGGGCATTTTCTAACAAACTCCCACTTGCACATAATGCACCGTACCCATGTAACCACACACAAAGATTGCCCTCTAGCAAAGCATCGATGCCCCCAAGTCAGTATGGGTTCCGTCTCCTTGCAGAAAACCATAACCTACAAGAACGTAGTGGTCCTATAGATAAGTGATCAAACATCCTTTTATTCGCGATATCCTTGTGAACACGAGACATGGATTAATATGTCAATCTCCAGATCGTTCACGATTATGTTTCTCGATCTTGATAGGTGGTGACCAAAATTTTAGGACATATCTGATTCTCAATCAATACTCCTTTGCGCATGGCCATGCTAGTTTTGGTGTCAGCTCTCAATCATCGAGGGGCCCAGGGATATCTCTCATATCAGATGAACAAATTCCATTTACTGTACAATCCCATAGCGTGAATCTTATCTTACTTAACTATTCCCTTTATAATAGCCAGTTACGAACTACGTTTTGAAATAGCTAAAGTAAGAAAGATTCATGCTATAGTAATTCATAAATCTCAGGTCGAAGGACGTAATGATATTATCCTTCCGAGTCACTTGTGACCATGATCCATGAAGTGAACTCGGGTGTGGGTCTTCCAGTCACTTGAAACTCCTTTCAAGCACAGGTTACTGTTGCGTTTCATGCATTCAATCCTTAATCAATGCATAACCAACGTGTAATGCAACTTAGCATGGCAACAATATATAACAACATGGCATAACATACCTCATATACGCACGTGTGCGACATCGACAACATATTTCAACAAACAACAGACAACGCTACTTACCGAGACTCATGGGAAACCGGTACTCACCTCGAGGTTACAGGAGGCAGATATGAATTCTGAAATCCCAGGAGCACACGGAATCATCCGAATCACCTAACACATCATGTGTAGGTTCAGTCAACGTCTAAAAGTACTATCATTGTTTCTACACAAACGTACAACGAACAACAAGCAACAAGCAATCTGGAACAGCTCCTACGGCCGCAGTAGATATGTCCTACGGCTGCAGGATACCTTCCAATCACCTCCTACGGCTGTAGGAATACATCATACGCCCGCAAGAGTTCCTTTCCAAGAAACCACACCCTACGACCGTAGGGACCACACCCTACGCCCGCAGGAGTGATTCTTTGGGTACCAACGGTCGTAGGTTATGTACCTACGCCTGTAGGCTTTTTTCCATCACCTGTAGGTCGTAAACCACACAAACACATTACTACGGCCTCAGAGAACCCTACCTACGGCCACAGTGACCACGACAACCCCATACGGCCGCAGAGACTATTTCCTGCGCCCGTATGAACCTCTGTTACAGCAGGCTTCGTCCCTATTCGGACTCAGACCTGCAACTTCGACACTTTTGACCTCTTCATCGACTGAAACTTCATTTTAATTGTTCCTACATGTTCAATAACACTTCTACAACATTACCTACATGTCTCTCAACCGATTAACACCTTTGGTTGATCAATTCAACCCTTTAAATGGGTATTTTCTCTTCAAGAACACAACTAGGTTTAACAACTTCAAGAACACTTACAAGGAAGGTGATAACGGCTGGATTACTTCTGAAAGCAACCAAGAAACTCCAAATCAACAGCTTCCTACTTGTTTTCTTCCTCAAAAGATCAAAGGTTTCAAGTGTGTGTGTGCTTTAGCATATACGTATGTATGTGTGTATGTTTTGTGAAGGCAGGGGATAAGAATCCCCCTTAAACCGACCCAAGTGGGTTTAATACCCCACGAGGTATTTCGTTCTCCTATTCAACTTGTTACTCGACTTAGGTTTATCCGTTTTAACTAACGAAGATATTTTCGGAATCATTATCTGAAACCGTTCAACAAATTACCGACTCTATCTATTAACGACACATTTCCAACTTTAGCCACACAACCACGTGTACCAACAAATAACAACAATTAATCAACAAAACAACTTTAACTACTTGTTTAAAACCAACGTACAACTATACAAACATATGGTACAACTACTTACAACTAAGCCCTATTTTAGGATGTTACAGTTAAAGTGTAGGTTCGGGTGTGTGGTCACTGTTGAAGGGTGGTCCTTGTAAAGGTATATTCTGTTGCTAAGTCCTCGAGGGTCTTTGGTTAGTGTGGTCACTGTAAAGTACGAATAGGGCTGCTGGAGCATCGTCCGGGGCTTTGCAGAGTGTGTATCAGTCTGTCATACGGGGCTGGATGAGTGTGAGTTTAGGTACTATTGGTCTTATGTAAAAGGTAACGGGTAGTCTTGTTTGTGGTCGTGTATAATGAGATGAATACCAAGTATGGGTGAGTGGTCACTGTGAAAGTCAGTTTGGGTTTTGTGAATTTTGATCAGTACGTGGAAGTTCGTAGGGTACAATTATGATTGGTGGTTATTCTGTTAAACATCTGGGTGATTTT
The DNA here is from genome assembly GCA_947179395.2 of Pulicaria dysenterica. NCBI lineage: Eukaryota > Viridiplantae > Streptophyta > Magnoliopsida > Asterales > Asteraceae > Pulicaria > Pulicaria dysenterica. Next base: position 96,971,979 of record OX359289.1, read on the forward strand.
GGTTTGGGTTGGTGTTTGTGGCTGGCTTCCTTGGTAGTGGTCAAGTACTGATGGGTGACCAGTTAGGTTAAAGAAGTTATAAGAGGGGTTGTGGGTACATCTGGATGTAGGAGGAAAGGAGGTAGGTGGGATGGGAGTCGGTGTTTTTCTACCCCTATTAAACTCGTTTGAGCCACAGAGTTTTTTTTCGGGAGAGAGGGAGTGGTGTGTTCGATTTGATGTGTGGTTATGAGAGGGGGGAGTACTCATTTACTATGAAGGAGTGTGTTATTAACCCCTTTGAGCCTTAAAGTCACTTCGGTCAGGTGTTACTTATCCCCATGTATTGTGTGATTTTAATAAGTGACTCCTGTCCAGTTCTTTTGCAGCTGGTGGTTATATATTATACAGGTTTAGCTGGTGCCGTGACGGTTCGAACCAATTGATAATGCTGAGTTTTGTTGTATTTTATGCTGCAACCAATAGTTTCGATTGTAGCTGGTTATGAGATAATACCATAAAATGTTATGGGGTGATCTGCAAAGTTCTCAAGTTCGGATCATGCAGTAGTTCAACCTTTAAATCTGATATGATATCTATGCTGGTTCGCGGGCTTTGTTTTAATAAGTGTGCGATTTGTGATTGCTGGGAATTGTGATGTTACTGCTTTCGTATGGTTAACCAAAATGCTATACTATAGTGTGTCAATTTGTTAGTCATGTGCTGTTAAGGTTTCGTCTTGTATCTGGACATCATTACTTTGTGTGGAAGTTAATATATTTATGCCGTTCAAAGAAAAAGAAAGAAAATGCAATAATCAAATAGCAATTTGTTTGCACTACTCAACCTTTTGAGAGTTAATTCGGTCATCATTTTCAACAATTTGATAATATTGAACCATCATTTCATCAATAAATTAGACCATTAGCATCCAACTCACATTTACTCTCCTAAATCTATTGCCACATCAACATCCATATCATCCACCACCTTCAACCCCTCTCTAACTCATAAACCCCCACATCCAACCATATTCAATCCATACCTATTATTTAATTATAAAATAATATATATTAAAGAGAGAGAAGGAAATAAAGGGAGAAAAAGAAAAAAATGGGTGCCCGGTACGGGTTGAGAGACTAGCCAGCCACTCAACCAGCCTCAATCCTATGAGAGGCGATAGTGTGCTTGGCGGGTAGAGGAGCCAGCCAGCACTGGTCTCCCTATCGATGATGGTGGTCTTAGGGGAATGCTTCTGTTGAGTCGGGTGTAATTCATATCCTTTCATCGTTGATCTTTTCTAGGTTTAACTATAAGATGCAACTTTCACTTAATTAATAAATTGACATGACAGTAACATTAACAATGGAACTATATACTTATTCATGACGACTCTACTACTTTTTTAGGTCCGTGACATAAATTTAAAAGTACCTTTTAACATTTATGGTGAAAGAAACAAAACTTATAGTTATAAATAATCTATAAAATGAATTATTAAACAAAAAGAAGTTATAGTTAGATTACTGTTATATATAAAATTGCAATAAATTTATTAATCTCGAGTCTTCAAAAATTAGAATGGACCCTTTTGACTCATGATCAATTATTTAGACTGATTTTGTGGTCTTAAACCATGAACATAGTAATAATAATATGCAGAGAGACATAATAGGATTATCGGATATATAGGAGCATACAATTAATTATATTCAAATTTATGCGATCGTTTCTTGAATAGATGAAACCAATTAGCCAAAGTGTAATTGAGTTTTTCTTTTTAAATATAGAGGTAGAAATTCAGTGTAAGTTAAATGATATTAGTGGTAAACAAATTAGGTAGTACGGAATTTACTCTTGTTTGTGTTGTTTAGACCAATAAAATTAACGAGCAGGGGTGGACCTGCTCTTTGTGGGGGTCAAGTGCAACCGGTCTTTTGACGATTCGCAGTGTTAATTTTTGACTTTTTGAGACGATGCTACAGGTAAATTTTCGGGGTGCACCGGTGATGCCACCAAAATCAAAGGAAAAAAGAAACTTTTTATAAAAAAATGATAAGAAATAGTTTAATCTTTCAGTTTATACCTTTAAAATACTTTAATTTACCTTTAAAATAGCATTTTAGTTAACAGGTCTTCATATAAATTGTGTTTTGTTTTAAAATTTGGCCTTAAAATACCAGGAAAACAGCCGAAACCTCGTTAATCCGACCCGATTAACCGGAAACCCGGAAAAAAAACCCGAACCAGACCCTCAAACTTATTTAATTTTATTCTCGCATTATATGGTGCTACCGGTCCCCAGAAATCCTGGGTCTGCCACTGTTAACGAGGGTTACCGGAGCTCCGCTGATAATACATTCATCGGAGCTAAGAAGAGTTGAAACTGAGATACGATGAAAGGGAGTGTTTGGATGGGATGGGAGGGAGGAGATGGTGGATATACCGCCATATCGGCCACGTTAAAACCACAAATGTGATGGTCTAATGTTTTAATAGGTTTATGTAAATAGTCTTTTCATATCAATAAGCATTATATTTTAGAATTGATTGGAAAAGAATATCTAATATATAAGCAAACACAATGAAGTTTATGTGTAGACAGCCTTTTCATATTACATCTTTATCTTTATTTTATAATAATGCTTCTTTTGTTTCCATTTTTTAAAGAACGTCATCAGTTATTTGTTGACTTTGGGTATTGACCTTTTAAATTTAAATTCCAAATATGAAAAAATGGCATAATCTTAATCAAGTATTTGGCTAGTAGTCAATTAATTTGTCTCTTCATTCTTTAAGGTTTCAGGAAGAACACTCTTCTTGTAGAGTATGCGAAGTACGGATGAAAAACAAATAAACTGGATGAAATTTCATTTAATTTTTAATTCACACTAACATAAAAAAAATAAAATTTAAACTATATTAAAAAACGGATGCAAAAATTGATAAATACAGTAGATACATTTAATTATGTAGATATATCTAATATTTCTAGAAACCTGTCATATTTTGTAACTCTAAAATCAAGATTTTAAATACGAGAAATGATATATCCTCCTAATTTTTGTTTCTACTTATCCTTCTACTCATTTGATCAAAACAAGTGTCAAAATTAAGGGATGAAGTTAAGAAAGAAAATTAGTGAAGTACACATGATCATACGATGAGTAGGAGGATGGAGTAGTAACAAAAACTAGAAGGATATTCAATTTCTCCTATTGAAAACCTCATAGTTATTTCAAATATACATGAAACATTTATAAACGTATGAAAGTCTACATGTAAACACAAAAGGAAAAAAAAACATTATAGCACCGGTTTACCAATTCATACTTGTTCGTTTATAGACGGTTCAGGCAGTTTTTTTTTAAAACAATTGTGAATTGTCATTCGAGTTCCCCCACTGATCGGTCACCAATGTGATATCCCAATTGGCGATTGACACCCCAAATTGGTTGAGTATAGGCCTTTCAACATATTAACTAACTTTATAACATCCTCCCAACAGCCACATTTCTATTAGACATTTCATCAAACATCTTTGTGGTGTGTCACTTGTATCTCCTTTTTCCATTTCTCAAATATTACAAGTTAAAACTTATAATCTGTTGTACCAAAAATGACAAAACATGTGTACTTTGGGTGATCCATCCCTTACAATGGAAGGAGTAACATAAGGGGTCTTAAGGTATGTACTTTGTGCTTTAAGTGTTGTACAACATGCGTCTGTATTTCCTCTTCAATCCACCACATCATCACTAAAGAGCTTGAACTTACTAGCATCAAGTGCCAACTTTCTAATCGAAGAAAACGAACCCAACAACCCGACCCCTGTAAAAACCACCATGATAATGACATTGATCCAGTATGTGAAAGAAGATCTTGAGGGTTTGTATGTCATGTTGTATAGAAGCATTGGAAGGATGAAATCCAATGGAATGAACCCAAGAGCTCCTACAACACCATTAATATCCCCAAAAAATGGCAGCATCGCCGCAAAAAACCCACAAAATATCATGTATAGTGACCGCAGAACGATTCTTGGGATCAAGTTACGTTTTGAAAACATCCCTTGGTTCACATCTGCAGATTTCGTTTCCATTATCTCATAAGCTACTTGAGAATAAACCTGTTTCAAATGAAATTCAAGAATGTTTGGATTTGTGTTTCAAAATATCATGTATAGTGACCGCAGAACTGGTCATGTTCTCTCACAAACATGAGACTGGGTCCCTTCTTTAATCAAGAATGGGTACCCTTTGTACGGTCCACTCACATGATTGTGAGAGAACATGATCAGTCATGTTTGACCCAACATGAGAGGATCCTAACCCTTCAAAGTATATTGGAAAAATTGTAAGTGATTGGTTAAAAAGGGGAAGAGTTTGTACCAGGCCAATGGCAAAGAGTTGAAGAAGAACGAAAATAACACCGAGTCCTAGAAGCCAAGTTGGGGCTAAGGCTGGTCCCTCATCTGGCATTAGGCTTTTAAGAATGTTTGAGCTAGCTTTATTGCCAAACACCCAGTACCCAGAGACTGCGGCCGAGTAAAATGTAACAAAAATCACAGAGTAACACATAATAAGCCCTTTAAACATCTTCCCGGTTACTGGTGGAGCCAAAGTAGCCTGCATTTCATTTCAACCCATGAAATTCTTTTTCTTGAAGTATATGTAACATCATATAGTGATGAAATTAGAGGATTTAAATAATGTACTTGTATCTCAGGGACAATTCCATTTCCGAATATCGCAGCGATTATAGAGATAGAAGTGAAGGCACTCATAACCACTGAAAATTTTGAAGATTCTAATGAATAATCTCTTGGAGGTGCATTTTTTGATAGTCCTGCAAACAAAATCATATTAGTTTATATGCCTGTAAGGATAGTGAAAAATTAATTGGATGTTCAACTATAATAAGCAATTTCAGGTCATTGACTTGTAAATTGGTTAATTCAAGTTGTTTAATATCTAACGAGTCAAACACGTAACGTCAAAGATACATGTCCATCTCCTTGAAAGTGTATTTATAATGCCTAAAACCTCCTAAATCATGTATAAGTAAGATTATTATTAAAATAATATAGATTTGAACTCCTATCTAAGAACACTAACTATTATTTATACCATAGTAAGAAATGTTCAAAAATACGTGTTTCTGGTCAACCTGACCCGAACCGATTGATTATAACCATAGATTACCTACCTTGACCCGCTAGCCAACCCGTCTGACCCATAGATATTGTCACCTTTAGACACAAGTGAAAACTATACCTGCATGAAGACAAGCACCGACAACAATGAACGTGTAGCCTAAGCTCAAGAAAAGTGAAGCTAAGTTGACGTGTCTAAGAGAATGAAAAGTTGGCAACTGAGACAGAACCATCATGACCACTGTCACCATTGCTATGAATTCCCATAAATGAAGAGGCCCATCAGGAGAAACACTCGAATACATAATCTAAAGAAAATGTTAACGGATTCAAAATCAGCAGTACTTTTAGTAACATTTAATGTTTATGTGTTGAGCTTTTATCATACCTGAAGGCATTCCCCAGCAAGCAAGATTGCTCCTATGCTTATGCCAGTGTTAATGGCCGTTTGAATAAATATTACAAAATAGAACATCCAACCGGACCCTGAAAGAAAAAAAAACAACATAAAAACATCTAAGTTATCATCCAGCGGTCCATATAAACACGAAAATCTTCTTTTCCAAATTCTATTTGTCCCAAAATAAATGCAACATTGGCAGCCATTAGAAAATACTGTTAATGTTGATGTGGTTCCTGTAATTTCTCTATTTTGTCCTTTTTGAGACACAATTTAGATGTTTGACTAGAATTTTAATACTCTCATAAAATCATGTGTATTGTCAAGCATTGCACTATATTTGGACAAAGGGAATAAGGTGTTTTGAACTTATTATTTAATAAGCTGTTACTGCAGCTTCTAAGAGAACCCCAGTCATCACATCAGATCACAAGACAAATTTTCTAGAGGAAGGTATATATACACATTCATAACGATAACACATACATGCATCCGCGTAACATCATGAAAAAAAGATATTACTTTCTAAAAGTAAAACATTACAATTAAAACTTGCAAGATATCATAATTACGTCCCACACTCCCACTTTGTATGATGGCTTAAGATATATGTGGCAATGTAGGCAAGGGTAAACAGTTCATTTCAATAAAACCAACAAACTTACAAAAATGTAAAGGAAAAAAGAAACAGTAAACGACTACAAGTAGAGAGCATAACACTAGAGTTACCAACAAGAGTGTGTTACATAAAAGTTAAAACTTAAAACATAACTTTTTTTATTTTATTTCATTTTTCGCCTTTTTTTTTCACTAACTACAAACTCGTTAGTTACTTTGCAATCACGTTGTTTATTGTTAATTATAACGGTCCTAATCTCTAATCACTGTACACCACACTTATACATGTTAGCTCACATGACCATGTTCTCATGTTAGCATTACTCCCCTATCCCATTGAAGAATTCAAAGTTCTAAAAGTAAAGAACTTTAATGATTATGCACGAATTATACCTACTTATCTTATCAAGATCATCATGTCAATCTTGAAATTCTGTAAAGTTGGAAACAGTTAATAATGCTTTAATTCACCTTTTTCTAGTGTCTACAACTTACTTTACTTTCTACAATATTTAATGTATGTACCACTAGATAAACTGTAAATGGTAAAAGTATTTCACATTTTAGAGCAATTATTTTAAATAGAATTGCATGAAAGTATAAGTGTGTAACATACAACAATTGAAAAAAATGCAGCAAGTTGTATACAATGGAAAAAAAGGGCATATTATCTTATTAATTCTGCATACATATAGATATTCTATTTACAAACACACACACGCACAGAAGGCATAAAAACATACCCAACACATCAGAGGCAAGTTCCCTGAAACGGATATGGCGTCTACCAGCTTTCTCACAATACTCCAGAACAAGGGACATGAGATAATAAGAATAAAAAGTGACAACCCCCATAAGTGTGAGGCAAAAGAACCCAAGACCCCATCCCAGACCCCTGAATGCATACGGTAGGGTCAGTATGGTGGGTCCCACTATGGCAGTAGTCAGGTGGAACCCGGCATGATACCATTCACCTATACATAATTCAAGAAATTTAAAAAAAATTAAAGAAAAAAGTTTAATATGAAAATTTGATAATTAAGATCGAGGTTGTGAAAAAGAATTCACCTTTTGATTCAAGCACGAAAGTTGCACCTGCATCTCCCTGCCGGATGCTTTTGTCTTCTGGTGATGAAGGAGCCTCTGTCATCAAGAACGATCAGCAAGCAGCATACATGTATGAATGTATGATTACCATGAATATAGAGAAATGCAGATATTTACATATATAATATTCATAATATATTTGTAACCATGTTCTTTGTGTTGGGATGACAGCTAAAGAAAGAGATGTAATTATCTTTAATAGAAACAATGGAGTCTTGTAGGCACCGGTACAAAGCAAGAAGCCAATGAAAGAAGATAGATAACACGCAACTCTAGATATTTAAATATTTAAATATCCATAACTGTGAAATTAACTAATTTATCATATAAAAAATATATTCTTCCATCTTGAATGTAGATTCCCTTTAAGCTTTTCAAAAGTCAAGCCTTCTTTATAATTGATATGACCAAGCATTTATAAACGTTGAATATATGATAATAATAATTAATAATTAATAATAAAGGCTAAAGGAACACAAATGGTGGTAAACTCTATAAAATATCATATATACATGTATAAAATACTACGTTACAATTTCCAAAGTTTAAGATGAGGAAATAGTGTATAAGAGTGACAATGACAAGGCAGATCTTTTTCATTTCTGGTATGATTTTTCAAACAGTGACCCTCTTATTTACAAAAAAAAATCATTGGGTTTTACAAAAAAAATTATAATAAATCAGCAAGAAGCCAATAATTTAATGGCTAGATTTGTGATTTACTCTGTTAGATTATGAGTAGTGGTCTTTCCAAACCAAACCGAACTCAAATGCTTCATCAGTTGTCACATCATTTTTTCTTTCTTTTCTCTTTTTTACCCGAAGCTCAAGTAGAACATAAGTCAAACAATTCAAATAATTCTCTCTCATTACTCTCTCTTATTCACAAAAAAAGAGTAAACGGGTTACTCTGGTATGGGAACCCAAATGCCAACCCGAAGAAGTAGGCATAGTGGTGTTCCCAAAGGAACCCAGCTCACCAGATCACCTACCTGAAGCATTCGGAAACCCGGTACGATTGGCCTGACAATATTGGACTGTTGTACATAAACATTATAATAAGATACAACAACTGCATTCAATTTTTACTGAAATGAATACAATTATTAAACTGTATTATTACCTTGTCAATCAAATTAATTGTAAATGTCATGCCCATCCCTTCTTCTCTTGGAATCCCTGCCTAACTTTTACCAAAGTTCCTTTTATGCTTTGTTTATTTTTCTTTTTTTAAGTAAGCAATTTTACACAAAGACCAGATCATGCAAGTCTTCCCTTTAGGTGGGTAAACCAAAAAGGGCAATTCTAGTGAATATAAATTAGAATTCCTATTACAATTCTTTTTGTCAAAATAAGCACAAGTTTGTCTTAGGTAAACTGTCCAAGTCCAACTTATAGGTAAACCTATTATAGTGTAAAAATAACGTAACTAACCTTGTTTGGCTTAGCTTAATGGCTTATTATGGATATTTTTGGCGTAAATAGACAAATAGCTAGTAGCTAAAGCTGAAAGCTTTATATCTTAGTTATATATATGTTTGAAAAATTAGCTGGTAGCCGAAGTTTAATATAAAAATGACAAAAAAGATATATTATAAAAAATATATAAATTATAAAACAATTAAAAAGGGTATTTAGGTAATTTGCACGGGATCGATCATAGAAAGCGAAGAAAATTAGGCAAGGCAGATTTCGTGTTCTTCAACAATAATCGGTTAAACGGAGTTTTCGTTCTTTTTCCTCGGATTGCGAACGTAGAGGAAATCAAATCGACTTATAAGAGTAGAATCCATCGACCTTTTCCATCAGAATCATTGAAACAAATAAAACAAGCATTTAGTAACATCAAACTAGTTTCAATTTCAGCTAAGATCAAGAGGCAGAAAATCACCATTAAGCTTTAATTACTTCCATTAAAATTAGGTAAATACATAAATAAACCAGTCGCCGGACGTCGGAGAGAGAACGTGATACCTGGTGATAATAATGGTTGTTGAATCTGATTCGTCATGAAAGTAGTTCTGAAAGTTCTTCAGACGAAGTCAATCATTAATCGACTAAATTTGATACGAATCAAACTTCTCACTTGGAATCGAGTAATAAAATGCGAATTTGTTCAAGAAGCGGCGGCGCCGGGGCGGATTCCGATCTAGACTAAGCGTAAAGTTTACTGCTATGAATTGAGAAAGGGAACGATTCGACCAAAAGGGGCGTACATGTTTGACGATATGCTAAATAGCCACATAGCCGGCTCGGTTCGACCAAGGGGCATATTTTTTTAAAATTCGTGTGTAAATGGAAATACATGAGATTATGGGGGCTAAATTGAAAATATAGCTTACCTTAGTTATGTTACCCCAACCTTAACTCAGGTTATGAATCCCTTTCTTCGTTTAAATTTGATGCGCCTCAAATTATATGCGACGTTTTTTACTTTTTGTTTATCTTAAAAAAAGAAATTTGTTTTTATGAATTGTGTTAAATAAAGTTAATATAAAATATATGGGATACGATTCTCTTATGCTTAAAAATGTGTTAGACCCAAGTTGTGTTCATTATATCATTTTAGTTAAGTTTTGCTTTCTAGTTGTATTTTCTGAAAGTATAGGGTATATTGTGAAAATACCTGATGGGTATATAAACAATGTAACTAACCCTAATTCATTAAGCATTTCATTATTCAAGATCAAAGGGTGTGTTCTTGGTGTTTTCTCTCAAACGTTCATACTAAGTTCATACATATCATTGTGGATTTGCTTCAATATCGTTGATACTTGATACAATTGGGAACATACAATTGGTATCAGAGCAGAAAGTGGATCAAAGGTGAGTTTTTTATCTTAAAAAGAAAAGAAAAATATTCGATGTTCTTGAAGCCGCCGTAAGTATTCATCGAGAAAAAAAGAATCATCTGCTTGCCTGCTTGCTTGAATTAATTTCACCTACCTTCTTGTTTGCTTGAATTAAATCACCTACATGCTTGCGTGCTTCGATTAATTCTCCTGTCTCCTTGCTTGTTTGAATTAATTCTGCAACCTTCCTGCCTGCTTGTTTTTTGTTCCGCCGCACATTCTTGAAAAACCCTAATTGTTCTTCCCTAGTTCATATATTAATGGTATTTCCACAATTGCATTTGGCTAACTTCAATTGTAGTTGAATATCAATTGTATTTGCTTCTGGATCGTATTTAGCTAATTTTTAGTTGTAAGCAATTGTAGTTTACAATTTTACTTGGAATCACATTTGCAATTGCATTTGCATTTGAATCACATTTGGGCAATCGTATTTCACAATTGTAGTTTGAATGCAATTGTAGTTTGAATTGTAATTGGGTAATCGCATTTCACCAATTGAATTTGAGCAATCTCATTTCACACAATCGCATTTAGGAATTGAATTTCCTTGCAATTGTAGTTATCAATCGTATTTGACTAATCGAGTTTCCAATTGTAATTGATAATTACAATTCCCCAATCGCAATTCACAATTACAATTCCCCAATCGCAATTCACAATCACAATTCGCCAATCGCATTTCACCGCCAATCGCAATTTTGAATCGCAATTCCAAATCACAATTTCGAATCGCAATTCCGCAATCGCGATCCCACCAATTACTATTGATACATCACCTTTGTCATTCTACTCAAAGATCCATTGTCAAGTATCAACCATGTCTTGTGTCAAAGAAGAAGAAATTAATGGATTACAGATGACGTTAGATGAACTCATGAAAAGTATCCATCTTCAAGTAGCTACTGGGGAAAATCATAAAAAGAAAGTAGGTAAATTGGCAAAAGAAAATGCCAAACTTGTTCTGGGAATTTCTGAGTTGACTAAAAAACTCCATATTTCAGACAAGAAGTATCATGATTTAGAGATCGAAGAAGATGTTAAGATAAGGAATCTTGAGCAACATTTGTTGGATATTCAAAGTAAGTCTACTTTAGAAAGAATGGATTTTGAGACCGAGAGAAATCAATTTGTGCTTAAAATTCAGAAATTAGAACAAGACTTACAAAATTGTGTAGAAGAAAAGGTCGCAACATCTTCTGATTCTAAAAAAGTTCGAAAGTGTAAGTCTTTCAAAGGGAAAGAAGTCAAGGTGGTTCATGTAACAGTCCATGCAGGTGAATCAGCAAAAAGTGTTCTGCATTCGAAAACTACTCATTATAAGGATGATCATACTGCACTCAAGTCTTCTGCAGAGAAATTCATAAACAAGGTTAAGCTTCGGAGAAAGCTTTGGAATGAAAGTAAAGATAATTCTGAAGAAATGAAACAACATCGTCTTCCGCAAAATCATTGTGGTTATGTATCTCGTGCTACTCCTCACCGTGTTGCTCGTCCATTTGTGTGTGTTAGTCAAACAAGACCATTCGCGAATGCTAACACGAATGCACATCTTCCTACCTTGCTCGAGCTTAAATATCCATTTGTGGTTCGCTCCGTCAAACATCTCTTAAGACTTTCTAAAGAGAAGATTTGCATAAAGTCGCATCATTTTTCACCGGTTGTTTATCATAAGAAGATATATGTTCGAAAAATCAAGGGGGAGCAAGGTAATGGACATGTTTCAAGTCATTTTTAAAGATCGAGAGCTACATTCAAGGGGGAGAGTATATTTTTGTTTGATGAAAAATAACAAGGATACCGAAACTAAATATTCCCTCTACGACCATTCTTTGTTTATGCTCAAGATCAAATGTTACAGCGAAGATTTTTTTTCTTCGTTTACATGCTTTATTTGTACAATGAACACAAAGGGGGAGAATGTTAGACCCAAGTTGTGTTCATTATATCATTTTAGTTAAGTTTTGTTTCTAGTTGTATTTCCTAGAAGTATATGATATATTATGAAAATACCTGATGTGTATATAAACAATGTAACTAACCCTAATTTATTAAGCATTTCATTATTCAAGATCAAAGGGTGTGTTCTTGGTGTTTTCTTTCAAACGTTCATACTAAGTTCATACATATCATTGTGGATTTGCTTCAATATCGTTGATACTTGATACAATTGGGAACATACAAAATGCAATCTGAACCATTGATACTATTGATCCAAAGACTAAAATTAGTTTCTTAGGACTATGAATTTAATATGAACTATATTAACCATTCTTCTTGTTTTTATATATCCATTCTTGACTAATATAAGGGATCCACTCTCATGTTTGTGAGAGAACATAAGAAGTCATGTTTGACTCAAACATGAGAGGATAATCACCCCAATAATAGTTATAGTTCTAGTTATTAACTTTTTTTGAAAAGTCATTAATATACTATACTATAATCAGGAGTTGTTTGATTTATCTTTTTGAAAAGCCATACCAATACTAGTTCAAGTTTAAATATTTTGAATGTACATATATGTGGATCTTTTGATTGAATAGGTTTTTAAGCTTCTTAATGTAAAACTTTCAGATGTGAATATGGGGTTTTGATCATAATTGTCGATTATATAAATTAAGAAAAGCCATACCAATGCTAACTTTACGTTTAAATATTTTGTAATTTGTTTGTGATTTATTATAGGCAAAAAAATAAATTTGTAATTTATTTCTGAAAATAAATTTGTCAACTGGTGATCGAATGATTATAGGCAAAACAATGTAATCACCAGGCTTAAAAAAATTTAAGCCCCCCACAATGGTTATTGCTGGGTTTTAACAGATTTCTTCAGAATATAACAAAGCTAACAAATGATTTTAATTTGCAAAATATTAAAATCCATCCTCAAGAACAAATATAAAGAGAAACAAGATTGGTTGTAATTTTCTGGCTATTCCTTTATCTTATGTTGTATATCTTCTTAAAACAATACATATATTTATAGGTGATGCAAATAACCGCTCATTTTTAAACCGACACAACTTTTCGGTTATTGCCATATATATATCAAACTAATTAACAAGAGAAATGATTTATTTTCTTATTATTGTTTTTATTTATCTTCTTACTTATTTGATCAATACAATATTAAAATCAATAAATACTATAAAAAGGATTAATGTTTTACATATATCAAATAGTAAGTATGTAAGAATATAAATATGAACAAAGAGTAGAAATATATTTTATTTCTCATTAGACAACCACTTTACTTGATAAATTATGGGCAAACTGCACCATAATACAACGAACTTATACTAAGCTACCAATGTATACAACGTACTTTAAAATTTTAAAAAAACTACAACAAACTTGCTTATAACCCCCATTGTATGCAAGTTGTAACCTGCTATGCAAGTTACAGGTCACTTTTTATTTATTTACTGAATTTTATTTATTTTTATTATATTCATCATCTTTGTTCTTAATATTCAAGAACATTCAAACCTTCAAGAACAACTTCAAGAACATTCAAACCTAAACAAATCGTATTATAATCAAGAAGATGAAGATGAACTTTAAACATAAATTACACATTCAAATCGTATGGAAGAAATTATAATCAAGAATACATTTGAACCATGAGATTCTCAAATCAAACCCAATCATAAAAACCCTAACCCCAAAGATTTCGAATCTAGAAACCAAAGATTTAAACCAAAGATTTCGAATCTGGAAACCCCAATCTCGGCGGCAGTTGTGGTGGTTCAAAATATATCGGAAAAACTTACATTTGAATCACGAGATTCTGAAATCAAACCCAATCTTGAAGAAGGCGACAGCGATTGTGGTAGTTTAAAGTGGAAAGCGAAGCAGGAAACCCTAATTTTGAAGAAGGCGACGGCAGCTGTTCTTGAAGAAGACAAAGTTTTAGAGCCCTAAATCTCGAAGGGAACGGCGGAAACCCTAATCTCGAAACCCTAATCTTGAAGCAGGAAACCCTAATCTCGAACACGAGCGACGATTGTTGAGCCAGGAGCGAACGATAGTTGAAAACCCACATGCGATGGTGGTTGAAAACCCACACGAGGGTCGTGGTTTGCTGCAGTGGCGGCGGAGACGGCGGCGGTGGTGGTTTGCTGCAGTGGCGACGTGTTCGCCTTACAGATCAGATCTTTTGCCTATTTGAGTTTGTTGTTTAAGTTTGGATTTATGAATCATTGGTTCAGTAGTTCAAAGAGTGACGAAGATACCATATTTCATTCTTCTTTTTTCAGATTTTTGTAATTTAAAATTAAAAAAATTGAAAAATAAAGGAAATTACCGGTTAGCAAACAAGTAACCTTCTATAGGAGGTCATCTTGTATACATTGGTAACATTATGTAAATTTTTTGTATTTTTTTAAAGATTTTAAAGTTGATTGTATATATTAGTAGTTTAGTGAAAGTTCATTGTATTTTGGAGCAGTTTGCCCATCAATTATCGAAGAATGTTACCTATCCATGTATGAATTGCTTTTGTCTGCCATTGTGTTCATAATTATTCATCAACTATATTTAATTTGTTTAACTTAAGATGTGAGTTTAATAGTTATCACATGTTAATATTAAATACTAACTTTTCCAGTATTAAATTAAACTTATATTTAATGAATAAGTTATCGCTTTAAAATATTATAAAATATGCATTAAAATTGTATGTATTACCTAACTTATAACTTATAATTTAGATTTTTTTTTAAAATTTCTAAATCTTTCTTCCATCTCTATTGCAACATGACAGTTTTCTACAAGGTTCTAAAAAACGTAAGACGTGACGTGGCGGCGATGTCAAGCCTCAAGCTTTACGAGCTATGGCGAAGCCATGACGTTTTTTAAGGCGGCAATTTTGTATATATTTTATAATAATATATGTCCAATCTATCATTATTAATATACAATTTACACAAATTTACACAAATGAGGAGCAAAGTAACTTATAAAAATTAAAAACTACAAATTTATAGAAGTTCAATACACGCGATCGTAAAATATATATAAAAAAGACCATTTTAAAAAAAAAATTAATTTCTGCGCGCCACGCTTTAAAAAACTCGCCATTTGACGCGCCTTATCCCGCCTTGTCGTATGCCACGCCTAACCCCACCGCCAAGGGCTGTTTCGTAACGGCGGCCTCGCGCCTTGGCGCCGCCATGGCGCATGGCGCGTTTTTTAGAACCTTGGTTTTCTAGGAATGAATTTTGCTTTCCCGCCTCTCATTTTACCTTCTTCTCCACCTCGCCGGTTTCTCTCTGCGATTTCTAGTGCTGCTTCATATACTTCATACTGATATTGTTATTAAACCCATTTCCTTACCATCTTCACCATTTAGTCGCTACCATCTCCGTTCTTCATTATATCGACTCTCGAATCTAATCTGTTAATAACATATGATATTTTGCATGTTTTCATTCAGTCCACAGCTGGGAAGTCATGATTATTTAGTAATAATCCTATGATTACTCGAATAGCATCTGGTATTACAAGTTTACAACAATCTTAGAGGTATGTTGTTTGTCCTTTTCTTTCTTTTCTGTATCTTAACTTCTTGCCCTCCAAGTGTTTGTTGAAATGCTCTTTAGAAGTAGCTATCTCTATTACTCTTTTTTCCCCCTTTTTTTGATGTTGTTTGATGCATGTATATGCATATAAAGAGTTGGAACAAATAATAGTAGTTCTTAATGGGATTTCTATCTACTCTGTTAGTGATTAAATGAGTAATATGAAACATTATATGAATTGATGATAATAAGGATCATGACATGTAAAATAATGCATGAATGAATCAAGAATACACATTAATGTCCAAAATAATGCCTGAATGAATCAATAATACAAAAACTATGAAATGACATGTAATCTCCCATACACAATACAAATAGACCTTACAATACCAAATAATACATGAGAACAAACTATATGATTCAAACCATTGTACTCTTTCAAAAAAAAAAAAAAAAAAATATGAACTCAATTTTACAGAAAAAGAAAACTATTTACCTCGCGGTTTGCCTTCTTCCTTTCCTTGACACCAGTTCTTGGAGATGATCATAACGATCGCGTTGATAATCGACCAACATACACAGCTGTCTTATGGCCTCTCGCTTCTCCTCTCCCAGATCCAACAATCCTTCATCTTTCACATGAAGCTGGTTTTCAAGCTCTTTGATCTTTTCGTCTTTTTGGTCAAGCTGATGAAGGGAAGTCTTTAGTGTCTCTTTCTCACTTTCGAGTGCCTTGAGTTGTACCACCATTTTTGTCATTTTTTCTTTCAGATCGTCTTTCTCGGACCTCAACTTGTTTATGGAAATCTTGGTAACTTGGATTTCGTTCATGATTTCATAAATCTGTGTTGATATATGCCCATGATCTTCCTCGAATTTTACAGTGAGTGAATCCATGCCGCCTGAGATCTCGTTGACTTTCTGTGTGATTTCCTTTTTGACACTCTCTTCGGATTCTTTGTATTTAATGATGGTTTCTGATAAAGTGGAGATTTTCTCTATGAGTGATTTGTTTTCTTGATGAAACTTCTCCTCTTTGCCTGCATGATCACCTTCTTTCTCGTTTAATGTTTGTTCTGTTACGCGAAGCTTTTGGTTTGCGAGACGCAGTTTGACTTCAAGGTTTCTCACGGTTTCGGTCAAAGTACTGACTTCATCGCCTTTGATTTCGAGGTCTCCCTTGAGGTCTTCAATGGCTTCCTCGAGTTCCTCTACTGTTTGTTCTTTTGATTCGGTAACCTTTTGGATATCTTCTGCCATATCTTTGATTTTTAGTTCGGCGTTTTGCAGTTGGTTTTGTAACTGAAGCTTGTGTTGTGTCTCATTTTCTAATTTCTTTTCCAACTCGTCTTTAAAACCAATTGTAGAATTCAGTTCCTCTTCAAGTTCACTGATTTTGGTTGCATAGACTTCCTTCTCTTCCATGGTCTTCGCTTGATCGTTTGACTTGTTTTCAAGTTCTTCTTTTAGACTTTGAATCACGATTGTAAGTTCTGAAAGTTCAAGAACCTTTTTCTCGAGTTGGATTTCTGAATCTTTCTTTAAAGTCTCCAAGGATTCGAGTTTTAATTCAAGATCTTTGACCTTTGACTCGGAGATTTCATGCTCTTCCAATGTTTTCGCTTGTTCGTTTGACTTGATTTCGATTTCTTCTTTCTGACTTTGACTCAGCATTAGGAGTTCAGAAATTTCAGTACTTTTTTTCTCAAGTTGCATTTCTAATTCAACTTTCAGGTTGTTTAATGAATCGAGCTTCAGTTCTAGATCTTTGACTTTTGATTCATAGCCTTCCTTCTCTTCCAGTGTCTTTGCTTGATCATTTGACTTGCTTTCTAGTTCTTCCTTCAGACTTTGATTCAGAATTAAGATTTCTGAAATTTCTGTACCCTTTTTCTCGAGTTGCAATTCTAATTCATTTTTCAAGTTGTTCAAGGATTCGAGATTCGATTCTAGATCCTTGACCTTTGATTCATGGCCTTCCTTTTCTTCCATGGTCTTTGCGTGATCTTTTGACTTGCTTTCAAGTTCTTCCTTCAAACTTTGGCTCAGGATTACAAGTTCTGAAATCTCGAGACCCTTTTTCTCGATATGTATTTCGGATTCATTTTTCAGGTTACTTAGAGATTCAAGCTTCAATTCTAGATCTTTGACTTTTGCTTCATAGCCTTCCTTATCTTCCAAGGTCTTAGCTTGTTCTTTTGATTTGTTGTCAAGTTCTTCTCTTAGACTTTCACATGCAATTAAGAGTTCTGAAATTTCAGTACCCTTTTTCTCGAGTTGAGTTTCTAGTTCGCCTTTCAGGTTGCTAAGAGATTCAAGCTTTGATTCTAGATCATTGACCTTTGACTCGTAACCTTCCTTCTCTTCTATCGTCTTCTCTTGTTCTTTTGACTTTCTTTCAAGTTCTTCTTTCAGACTTTGAATCTGGAGAACAAGTTCCGAGATCTCAAGACCCTTTTTCTCAAGTTGAGTTTCTGATTCGTTTTTCAGGTGGCTTAACGATTCGAGCTTCAGTTCCAGATCTTTGACCCTTGACTCATGGCCTTCCTTCTCTTCCACGGTTTTTGCTTGTTCTATTGACTTGCTTTCAAGTTCTTCTTTCAGACTTTGGCTCAGGCTCATGAGTTCAGTAATCTCAAGACCCTTTTTCTCGAGTTCCATTTCTGATTCATTTTTAATGGATTCGAGCTGCGATTCTAGATCTTTGACTTTTGACTCATAGCTTTCTTTGGTCGTCTCCTGTTCTGTTGACTTGCTTTCAAGTTCTTCTTTCAGACTTTGTATCAGAATTAAGAGTTCCGAAACCTCAATACCCTTTTTCTCGAGTTGCATCTCGGATACATTTTTCAGGTTGTTTATGGATTCGAGCTGCAATTCTAGATCTTTGACCTTCGACTCATAGCCTTCCTTCTCTTCCACGATTTTCTCTTGTTCTTTTGACTTGCTTTCAAGTTCTTCTTTCAGACTTTGAATCAGAATTAAGAGTTCAGAAACCTCAATACCTTTTTTCTCGAGTTGCATCTCGGATTCATTTTTCAGGTTGTTTAATGATTCGAGCTGCAATTCTAAATCTTTGACCTTTGACTCACATGCTTCTTTCTCTTCTACTGTCTTCGCTTGATCAATACTCATTCTTGCAACCTCCTCTTTCAAATTCTCCAACTGCACAACAAACTCTGCGATTTCTTGAGTTTTTCTGCTGATTTCTGAATCTGATTCAGTCTTCAGGCTCTGCAACGAATTCACCTCTTCCTCTAAATCTTTAATTCGGCCAACATTTACTTCTTTTTCTTCTAGCAATTTCTGTTCATCTACCATTTTACCAGCTAACTCCTGTTTTAAAGAATCTATCTGGATCAAGCAATCTGAAATTTCTTGACTTATTTTCTCCAACTGACTTTCTGATTCAAGTTTTTGGCTGCATAGAGAAGCTATTTCTTCTTGCTTTTCATTCACTTTACTTAATAAATCCTCCACTTCTTCTTCCAGTTTACTTTTCTGAATGCTCAAGGATTCCAATTCTTTCTGCAAGTTGCTGACATTTTCTGTTAAACCCTCTATCTGAGACAACGATTCCTCTTTCTGAATCTCAATGTCTCTTTTCTGAGAATTTAAAGATTCAAATCCCTCTTCTAAACCCCTTATTTTAATTTCTGTTTCACTTTTGTGAGAGGTATGCATCTCTGCATGATTAAGAAGCTCTTTCTCTTTTTCAGCCAATTGTTCTCTTAATTGGCTACATTCAGCAGCAAGTTCTTCGATATTTTCATGATTGATTTTAATCTCATCTGACAACTCCGAACCCTTTGTTGATAGAGACTCCTTCTCTGCTTCAGAAGCGTCTAGTGCTTGGCTTACTTTCAGTAGTTCTTCTTCAGTTGTTTCCAGTTTCTCCTTCATTTGAGAAAGTTCTGACTTAAAACTTTCATTTTCTCCTTCCAACCGAAGAATAACAACCTTTAGTTCTTCTAGTTTTGTATTGAATTCAGCCTCCAGCGCTTTGGTATTTTCAAATTGCAGATTGAGGTCTTTGTTGTCAGCCAAAAGTTTAGAATTTTCTTCATGCAATCTAGCAGCTTCAAGTTTTAACTCTTGGTACATCTTCTCTGTTTCTTGTTCTTTGTTCAGAGCAGCTTGACATTCTGAACTCAATGCTTCCTTTTCTTCTGTTGCAGCGGTCAAATTTCCAGTCAACTCATCAATTTGCACATGTGCCGCTTGAAGTTGTTCCTGGAGAATGTCCGTTGCCTTCAGTTTCCCATTTTTACTGCCTTTCTTTGTTAAAGAATCGTCTGAATCTGAATCCGAGCTGGATGAGGAAGAAGAATCCTTCTCATTCTTCGAATGAAGTTTTGCCCTTAGTTCTCCTGTGATGTGATCGTAGCGCTCATACATGGATTGATGACGTTTGTGGAAATCTTGAATTAACTCAACAAGTTTATTCCTATCATCTTTGTCTTCCTCTTTGAGTAGCTCTAGAATCTTCTTATAATTATGTTCCATTTCTGCAAAGCAAACACATTCAGAGGTTTTTAATTGGTTTTGATACATTGCTTGCAAAGTTTAAAAAGCTAACATGGATTGTCAAGAATCCACAGAGGTTAAAAAAAATAAAGCACCGCACTATATAAATTCTTTTAGATTCGGGACTGCTGAGGAGTAATTGATGAAGTCACTCTTCATGTTATTTTGTTGTTGTTTTTTCATGAACTAAAAAACATAAATGTTTTCTACTCCACTTTGTAATAAGCATGAAGTTAGACACTATGTATATAGTGAAGTGGCAATTTCGATTAATTTACCTAACAAATGGGTCAATTCGGGTTGTACTTTATATCAAGTCCCTTAAAACAGGTAAAAAAGTTTTACAACTTAGCAAAAGAGGAAATGGTGAGACGGGTGGAAAGTTGTCCAAAGTGTTTCATATGTTAAAACCTCCCAAAGGCTAAAAACATTCTTAAAAAGTTTAAATTATTATATATACACTTCAATTTTATAAACTTATTTTGTAGATTAAGTATTTATCACATTTAACAAATGGAAAAAAAGTGTTTGTGGGTTAGTCCAATCCAACCCCACCGGACCCATTTGGACCTGCATTAAATATTCTCTGTTTTAACTACCCATTACCCAACAAGTTTGACTCTCCAATTTTGCTACCTATACTAGATAGCGCAGATAAGTTAGTTGGGACATTTATAAACTAGGAGATGGTAATTGGATTTCCATCGATTTCTTAAAGTTTGTCCCCAATCGCGAGATAGATAATTCAAAGATGAGATGCTGCTTTGCCTACTTGTTGCAATCTAGCCATAGTTCTAGAAAAAAGAGGAGCTACTTTGAAAAAATTACATTAACATTTAAATGAGCTAGTTTGCAAATTGACCATTTTACTACCAAATGTTGCTTTAATAAACAACCATGAACATAAGTTTGTATCATATCTTGTATGTTCATACATGATACTTTATTGACATACTTGCGTTTTTACAAGTTCAGATAGAAAAATAATTTGTTTTTGCCAACACAAAATCTCTAAAGAGAACAAATACATCTTGGATGCATAGAAGGTTGGTATATCCAAGTATTTAAACTATGAAGTGTTTGGGGTGGATTGCATTGCTCTTATCTTCATACCATTTTAGAATTCCCAAAATTTGATCATAGGACAATTTAGCATATATTATGACGGAAAGTAAAACAAAAGGAAAGAGGTATTCACTGAGATACCTATATTACTCCCTTTAAGTTCCTCATCTTTGTCCGGATCAATATGACTTCCAACAATTGACTTAAGTTTATTTCTGAAACGATTTTTCCCCATTTTCCTCGTTTGGTTTTCACCAAGTGTTCCTCAAATTGTCAAGAAGAACACGATGTTTTAAAGAACGACGATGGAGTTACTCAGTAGAACAACACAATTTTGAGCTTGATCCTGAAAATCAACATGAAATAACTGTTTCAAAAAATCAAACACAATGAAAATGGGATATGATAATTCATTTAAGTACTACAATTTTTTGGGTTCCATGAGCCACCAAAAAGTGAAAACTAAATAAAAAGACAAGGTGTAGTATGAAAATAAGGTGGACAAACTTGGTTGTTACCTACATATTTAAAGATCCTTAAAAATTCTCACAAATAAAAAATCCCCAAAAGCTGCATTAACTTTTTCCTTTTGTCATTTAGTAGTATGAACTAAGCAATGGTTTATATGATACATGGTGTATCCTATATTCCAAGCATATGGCTGTTAAGTCTTATGATATGGCTGCATGAGGACATGGAGATTCAAATATGCAGGGCAGATGAAAATGCAGAAAATTGAAAAACAAAGCAGTTGAAATATGACCTTATATTTTATATATAAACTTTAAGCATTATTCATACATAAACAAGTATTTTATTGTTTGTTCATAACTTCATATTGATACAAATCAACAAGGAAAGAGGTGTTCATGTTGATGATTTAAGGTTTTATATATATTAAAATCCTTGTTTTGTAATTTTATTAGTCACTGCTTTTTATGTTTCAGGTATTAATAGAATCAAGTATGAATGTTCTTCCAAAGCCCTATCTCTCTCTAATCCAGTATACCCTGTATTCACTCAAGATCCTGGTGGCATAATCCTATCACCCAGGATAATGTATTTCTATAATAAACAAACATCCATTTTCATGAAAAAGAATAAGCATGTGTGTTTCTGCGATTAAATATTTCTTAGCAAGATGAATCATAAGAGGTTCGTTTTTTTATCCTCGCTAGTTCTAGAATCACAGAAGGCCGTGATTCAAATACGTTGCTTTCGAGATACAATAAAATTAGGTCCGAGTAACCAGATTCAAATTCAAAGATGAATTAAATAAAAAACAAAACATATACAACTGGTAACAATCCACAGCTAAATAATTCCAACTCGACAACTAAATTCTACAGACTATCAGAATTCAAATCGAATACGACAAGAAATTCAATCAACATCAAACTTCAAACTCGGTCAAACTTCACTGAAGCTCGGCGTATGAAGCCAAAAAGCGAAGATCAAAACATTCCAATTCACGGAAATTAAACTAAAATCATGTATATGGACTACGATAAATCACGAGATTACAGCCGCTAAACTTACTAAAGTTGAACATGTGATACAAATCAGGTGGCGATGTTAAAACCAAATTCAACTGATTAAGACGTAACAAATCAAAATCAACGACTTACCTTTGAATTTCGGATTGCACAGAGCTTGAGACTCCGGCGATCACCGCTGCAAGAGTGAATCGGAAATCAAGCTCAAAAAACTGATCAAAATTGTGTTTGTTTGTGTGTGTGAGAGTGAGAGAGAGAGACAGAGTAATAATCTGAATGTCCTAATTTTTGATCTGGAATTTCGTATTTTTTTATTTTTTTTGTATCATGGCCCAATTATTTCAAACAAATTTCACAAACCCCCCACATGATATAAAAATGGACGGTTGACCCCCCTGTGGTTTCTTATGTGAAACATATTAGGGTAGTTAACAAGGTTGTAAAGAAGTTGACCTTTACTCAAAGAATTAGGCCAAGGGGTACCGGTCATCTGGAATGCTTCCGGAGTTCGGGTAAATGGCCGGGCTTCTCGGCTTGCTTTGGGAACACTATTACACCCTGCTCTTTGGGTTAACTCTCGGTTCCTCCAATCCGAGCTTACCCGTGCATTTTTCTTTTCTTATTGTTTAAGAGAGAGTAAGGGAAAAAATATATTGGATTATTTTGGTTAGGCTATACTTGGGTTTCGGGTAAAAGAGAGAAAAAGAGTAAAAAAATTATGTTGTGTTAATGTGAATTCGGGTAAGGGAGAGGAGAAAGACGAGTGCTACTCATAGTCTTAGAAGTTGACCTAAATCAATCAATGATATATTGATGGATTTGAAAGTTAATTGAGTTTGAGTTATTAAAATTCGCATCTATGCGGATCTAAAAATATAATTCAGGAGTTGCATGGATATAAAATGAAAAAATCTCGATAAAAGTTAACAATACAAACGAAAATTTAAGAAGTTACTTGTGCTATCCCGTGCTACATACTAAGTTCTCCTATGTATTCAAATAACTTCCAAACATATAAATGGAAAGTTGAGTTTGTAAGAATTTGATATATATCATGTTTGAGCAGTTAAGTTTGCAAGACTGTTCATACTTAAATTTCTTATCTATATAGATCAAATAAATGTTAACTTGATCACAAATTAAGGCAACATATAACATATCTTTATTATAATCATGAGTGGAACTCAACATCTTTAATATTTTGCGTAAAATTATCAGGATAACAAAACCACTCGTCAGAGAATTTGTCAAACTTCATAGTAGAAATCAGAGAAAAAATCATAAATAGTCTATTCATAAACGCCAAAATCGCTTATAGTGTCTACAACTTTGGTAACATACCTAAAAAAGAAAGAAAAACATAGATCATCACTATGATGACAATAAAAAAATGACATTCTCTGATTGTCTACAACTCCGGTTTATAAATGTTCGGTCCGTTTACAGTTTTTAAACCAACCCAAATAAACACGTAACTGCAGGGTGCTATGTTTTGTAAGTTAGAACTTGAGGGGGTGATATGAAAAAGCAGAGAAAGTGAGGTGGTGGCATGGAAAAGTAATTTTGTCTGGCATGCATGACATAAATCAGAGTTGAACCGCATTTTTGTGGTTTTAAATTTTTTTTAAGGAAAAACCGAAAGGAAGGATATTACTATTAGTGGTCAACAAATAAATATGAAATTAATTCTGATAACTTTCTTCTTTAATTGATGTAACGTTATACATTTCTTAACGTGATTGGTATGATCTTGAATTTTCTTTTAACTTTTTATCTGATAAGAGTGATAGTATACAATTTCTATCATCTTATTTCTTCTATTATTTTATTTCCAATTCCATCCATATTTCATATTAAAACCAAATAACTTGTAGGCAAGCGATGATATGTATATGTGTTGGGAGATGATATTTTCACTTATAAAGTTGATTCATTCACTACAAACTCATGTTTCACTAACTTGTAACATAGCTTCAAAGTTGTTGTACCTTTAGTCGATAAATCAAATTTATAAGTGGAAGAATCAACTCTCATATATGTTAGGTGATCCTCATAATAAAAACATAGGAAAAAAAGAAAAAAACAAGAAAATAAAGTGTTAAAACTACTGTTCTCCTAACTTAAACTCTATCTATGTAAATTTCATAAGCTAAAACATTTAAAAAAATAAAAAGCTTTAACGCACAAGAAAGAAAAAAAATGGAATAACATCACAAAAGTTTAAACACACAAAAAGTGTAGATCCACTAATCTTTGGAAGAAGAGACATATGCACATCAACTGCCAATATGCTGATGTAGGACATGCACTGGAAAATTTTGTCCACATGTAACAATATTATTGAAGGACCACATGATGATGTCGGTCCCACGTGTTACCATTACATATTCATTTTAACTTAAAAATAAATTAAATATTCCGGTTGGGAATGTTAGATGGCCCATTTTTTTAAGTTTTTTATTCCATTGAATGCACCTTAAACCTAGCTAATGTTTTTTTAATAATAAAAAGGGTTCCTATTTTTATGTAAAAAGGGGAGAGTTTTTTTCTCCTCGAACTCATGATCTTAAGCATGATAATACTGAACACTAATACCACTAACTCAAAGTAAAAATGACACATAAACCCTAAACCCTAAACCCTAAACCCTTGATTACAAATTTATTTTTTCATTTTATTTAAATAAAAAATATGAATTTAACTGTCAAATTGCGCCTAATGTATTTATGATTTGTATTGTAGATAGAATATGAGTGGTAACATGGGGCTATCCCATACTACATATTAGGTTTGTCGCCGTAACTCGTAAGCTTAATAAACACTGTGTTATATACATCGAAAATAAACCGAAAATATACATAAGGGTATTTGTTTACGGATGCTACATTTTGCTACATTTTTTTTATGAAAATAACCAAGTTTGTTATACCTTAATGTATTACTTAGGGTTTCAAAGTTAGCTTTGAGATATTTTGTCTATAAAATTTGACTATGGTGATATTTTTGGTTTATGTTTTAAACCCTTTAAAATTCAAATGTCACACTCCCAAAATCATTTACAATATCAAACTGAAAATTGACATAAATGAATTCTTATGGTATGACTCGAAATCAGGCCCTTACTCACCAGTCATCATTAGCTTGTTCAGCTATAAATGTGAAACGAGTTGGAGCTGGTTAATTGATAATCCCAAGCTCAAGCAATAAGCTACTTGAAAAGACTTTTATTTTGAAGGCTTATGAGAGATTATGTTTTTAAGAATCCCTCAAGATTTTAACACCCGAACGAGTCTAGAGAATTTGGGATTATGAAAACTAGAATTACAAGTCTCTATAATCTTCATAAGCTCGAGACCGAACAAACCCATAGTCGAGTATAACATCTCAAACAATTTCATGTCACTATATCTTTATTAAGATCTTACCACAGCCCTAGGTTGTAGTTAAAAAGTAAACTTTCTATGTTACAAAAAAAAAATCCATGTTACCCAGCTTTTGATTATGTTTTAACTTTTTATACATAATATATGTATATCATTTCTATAATTAAAAGCATATAGTTTTACTTCTATCTACAGTCGTAGTTATCACTCTCCTTTGCGAAAATACCTAAGAAAAAAAGGAACAATGGAAAACGACACATTAATGGCTTGACGGAAAAATTTAAAAACATGAAAATTTTGTTAATTGGGTAATTGGGTTTATGCGCTTTTAGGCTTAAATATGGCCAGGGTACGATGATCTTGTGGTTGGGTCGATAATACTCTGCGACTTTGTGCTAGCGTAATTGCTTATTTTAAACCCTTTTAAAACCATTAAGATAGTCGGACTCTGTGAGATTTGTGTTTATCGGCTTTTGATATTATTGCAAATACTGAAGTTCTTCAAATTTATAAATGAATAATAATAGTAATAGTAATAATAATGATAATGATAATGGTATAGTAATCATCATTATTATCATAATCATAATAATAATAAATCCCATTCTCATTGCACCATAGCTTTCCTACGTGGTGAGAAATTAATCGATGAACGCACTTTTGCTTTTCAAACTATCATTTTGGGGTATAAGAAGTATGTTTAATACGTGCATTTTAAGAGTCCACATGGACAATAACATGACGCTTCATATGTATGTGTTACAATATTCTAACAATTTAGAATTTTCTATCTGTTGCGTTGTTAGAGAAGTAGAGAGTATAAATGGAGTGTGTACTCTATCAATAGTAAACTTTTGATTCCGTACCCAAACATATGTTTTATTTGATTGCTTGTTGCTATCAATGTGGGATTAGAGATCACACCCTCTAACTGTGGGTCGACTATCAGTTTCGTGATTTGATCCCAAACCATTCAAATCAAATCGAACTCGTGAGGGTTTATGTAAAATTATGATGATGCCTTTTCGCCTCTCTATTGACACGATCCGGAAATTTATAGAAGTTTCTAGAAAAATCTAGAATTTTGTTGAAGTTTCCGGAACCTTCTAGAATAGTGTAGAAGTTTGTAGAACCTTATAGAATCTGGTGGAAGGTCGTGGAAGGTTCTAGAAAGTGGTATTAGATAATAAATATCTAGGGATCTAGAATACTCCGTAATGGAGGTGTGCGGAACATTCTAGAAGCCATGACACTCTTATAAATAGGTTAGCCATGGTCATTTGTAATCAAGAAGTTGTAACACCAAGTGTGAGTTTTCAATACAAGTGTAGAGCATTTCTCAAAAGAGTCTCGAGTGTTCTCTTCAATCTCTCATATAATCTTTTAAACTTAGAGGGAAAGTAAGGCTGAGCTAGCGTTGGTAAGAGCTAGTGTCGCACGGTTTGCAAAGGAATAAAGCAGCCCGTGATAGTTGGTATCAGAGCCAAGGTTCGAGCTACACTTCCGACTAAGAGTGATGGCAAGTCATTTTGAGGAGAACATAATTTTAGAAACAGAGGGAGGTGATCATGTCTCAAGGGAAACCGAAAGGGCTACTCGCGGTAGACCCCGTAAGGATAAGTCTGTCGTTAGAGAGCCCATGGTCGATTTTGAGAGAAGACTAGCCAAGGTTGAGCTAGTTGTGGCGGAACATCATGACCATTGGGAGAAGCTAGACCCACGCATGACGCAGCTAGGGGAAGAGCTGCAAGGGGATATGTTGGGTACGCTCAATGAGGCCGTGGACCGCCTAACAAAAGTCGATGAAGAGAATAAGGCCATGATCACGATGCTCCAGGGGGAGATTCTCAAACTCAAGGGCGAGCTTGAGGCATGTCAGGTTAAGTTGGCTAAGGTTAGTCATGATCCTAGGGAGGAACCTTCATTTGTGCAGGAAGAATTGCAGCAAATGAAGGCGAAGATTTATGCTCTACGTAATGGTGGCATTATGGGTACAATGCTAGGGACACCAAAGGTCGACGTCCCAAAGCCCGAGTCTTATCATGGGACACGTAAAGCTAGATACATAGAGAATTTCTCTATGGCCTAGAACGTTACTTCCAAGCAGTAGGGCGGAAGCTGATGCGGTAAGACTCAATCATGCACCCCTTTATCTAAAGGATACTGCGCTGGTGTGGTGGAGGCGTAGGTTTAGTAACATAGACCGTGATGTTGAGCCAATCACCACTTGGGAGGGATTCAAGGTTGAACTGAAGAGACAATTTCTCCCAAATGATGTGGAAGATGAAGCAAGGGCTAAGCTTCGTCGGCTGCATCACCGAGATGGGTACATTAGGGAGTATGTCAAAAAAAATTTGGAGCTGATGCTAGAAATTCCTGACATATCTCCTAAGGAAGCATTGTTTACATTTATGGACGACCTTAATCGTTGGGCCAAGCTTGAGTTACAACAAAGGGATGTGCAAAATATTACTCAAGCCATGGCCATTGCAGAAAGTCTAATCAAGTTTCAAAAGAAAGAGTCGACTAAGGAGAAGGGCAAAGATAAGAGGTCGTTCCAAAGCAAGGGAGTGGGAGACAAGGGCAAATCTTACCTAAAGTCCGGTAATGTTTCTAACCTAACTCATAATACTGAGGTTATCAAATGTGACAAACCCAAGAGACAATTTGAAGGTTGTTTCTTGTGCGGGGGTACTCACTTAGCGAGAGATTGCCCTTCCCGAACAAAGTTAGCTGCCATTGCCCAAAGTTTAGAGCAAGACAACGAGAAGAAAGTTGCTTGCATGAAAAGGCTTGATGCGGTGTAAGCCAAGATCAACCCAATGAAGAAGGGGCGGATGTACGTGGAGGCTACATTGAGAGAACTTACCTTAGGGGCACTTATCGACACAGGAGTTGACACAAACTATATCAATGAAGGTACGGCTAAATCCCTAAGGTGAACATGGACATCATAAAAGGGACGTTTTAAGGGAGTAAATGGGGAATGGAAAAAGCTTACTGGAGAAACCAAGGGAGTACCTATTCAGATCGGGTCTTGGATAGGTAATGCTTCTTTTTCCATCGCTCATGTTGGTCCCTTGGTGTGAGTATCAACAAACAAGTAATGTGTAGAAGGGGGATTGAATACACTTTCTGCGGAAAATTGAACAAATCAATAAAAAGTGTTAACACACATCAAACCACATGAAATCGAATGCTTTCATTAATAAGAAGATGATTACAGTAACAATCAAGTAAGCAACACTTGATATGTAAACACCTAATGTAAATCAAATCTCTCAATTTCTCAAACTTTGCTATCTATAATCAACTTATGATTATAGATACGAACTGACTCTCTAAACATGATTTACTCACATATTGAATACTTACCAACTTCACAACAGACGTGAAAATTCGAACACACGAACAATTGGCAATCTGTGAATTTCTTGATCACGTTGAACTTACAAACAGTGTATCAAGATTCGTAACATATACAATCAATAGGTTGAGGTGAGAATAGAGTCTGGCTCGGTACCTCTAAACTTATCAGGAGATAAGTATTTATAATCCTGTTCCTACGGATCCTAACAAACTAGAACTTATCCTAATCTGCTAACAAACTAACAGATAACCCGGAATCTTGAATCTTGAATCTTCAATCTTGAGTCTTCAATCTTCAATCTTGATTCTGGAATCTTCTTATCCACGCCGTAGATATAGAGAGTAAAAGGAATTTAAAACATATTTAAATTCTCTTAAACTGACTTCTTTAGTCGGGCTGAGTTACTCAGCTTGAAACTCATCAAGCTGAGTTCTTCGAGAACAAACCCGAAATCAAACATGTACTAACACATATAATGATTAACTCATCCTTAGAAGTTATAAGAGATAGCTAGAACTTACTTAGCAACTCTATTGAGCTGACTTAGTCTACAAGCTGAGTCACTCAGCTCGAAACGCAACAAGCTGAATACTCAACCTATATCTTAGGTAACACACACAGCTTATCAAACATAGTGATAATCTTACTAAGATATAGTCTAAGTTGATCAAATATATGCTCAGCTTATACTCAGCTTATGCTCAGTCTGAAACACTATAAGTGTTCAGTCTGATCAAGCTTCATAATTCTGTTTAAGTTGTATTCAGAACATATCTTACAAACTTAACTTTGTCTCATCAAATTTCAACTGATGAGATCATTTGACCAACAGCTCCCTTAGATGACTATGAGGTGGTACTTGGGATGGAGTTCATAGACCATCTCAAACCCGTGACAGTGCCAAGTAATGACACCCTAGTTATCATGCAAGGAGAGGATCCTTGTGTGGTGAAAGTTTGTCGGGAAAGCCAACTTGGTCCCAATCAATTAAGTAAGGGACTACGTCGAGGAAAAAGAACAATTGCTGCTATAATGGTAGAAGAGGAGGCACCAGGAGAAGATCCTACCCCTGATAAACATATTCACCCAAAGTTAATAGACGTCCTTAAGGAGTTCGCGGGTGTCATGCCCGAAGACTTGCCTAAGGAGTTACCGCCAAGGAGGGAGATTGACCATAAAATTGAATTAGTAAACGGAGCTAAGCCGGTAGCACAAGCTCCATATCGCATGTTCCCCAGTGAACTAGAGGAACTCAAGACACAACTCAAAGAACTACTAGAGGCAGGGTTCATTCGACCATCAAAAAGTCCGTACGGGTCTCCAGTTTTGTTCCAACGCAAGAAGGACGGATCATTGCACATGTGTATTGACTACCGGGCACTGAATAAGCTGACGGTGAAAAACAAGTACCCGATACCTCTTATTGCTGACTTGTTCGATCGTCTCCAACAAGCCAATGTGTTCACGAAATTGGACTTACGAAAAGGGTACTACCAAGTGAGGATAGCCGAAGGAGATGAGCCAAAGACAACATGTGTCACCAGGTATGGGTCTTACGAATTCCTGGTCATGCCCTTTGGTCTTACCAATGCCTCAGCTACGTTCTGCACCTTAATGCAACGAGTCTTAGCCGAGTTCATAGACAAATTCGTCGTAATCTACTTAGATGACATCGTCATCTATAGTGAGACTATGGATGAACATGTAAAACACCTAAGACTCGTGTTCAAAGCATTAAGGGAAAATAAGCTCTATGTTAAGAAAGAAAAATCCCCGTTCGGGTTACATGAGGTTTCTTTCTTGGGGCATATAATCGGGGGTGGAGAGATTCGTATGGAGCCGGCTAAAATCAAAGCTATACTAGAATGGGAGGCCCCATCTAAACCTTCCGAGTTACGATCATTCTTGGGATTTGTTAACTACTATCGGAGGTTTATAGATGGACACTCTGCTATAGCAGCACCACTTACCGACTTACTAAAGAAGGGT
Organism: Pulicaria dysenterica; assembly: GCA_947179395.2. NCBI lineage: Eukaryota > Viridiplantae > Streptophyta > Magnoliopsida > Asterales > Asteraceae > Pulicaria > Pulicaria dysenterica. Next base: position 97,003,445 of record OX359289.1, read on the forward strand.
ACGACATGGTGTTTGACGAGGAAACACCAAACCGCATTTGAAGCTCTCAAAGACGTGGTTACAAAAGGTCTCGTGCTAGCACTGCCGGACTTTGTCAAATCTTTTGAGGTATGTACGGATGCCTCTGATTTCGCCATTGGTGGTGTTCTCATGCAAGACGGTCATCCGATAACATACGAGAGCCGTAAGTTAAGTGACGTGGAAAGGCGGTGGCCAACACATGAGAAAGAAATGTTGGCGGTCGTACATTGCCTACGTGTCTGGGAGCATTACTTGAAAGCAGCTACACCATTCAAGATTAAAACCTATAATCGAGCAGTAAGCTACCATCAGACACAAAAGAAGTTGTCGAGCAAACAAGCACGATGGCTTCATTATCTCGCCGAGTTCAAGTATGAACTAGAGTATAGCTCGTGAAAAACCAACTATGTAGCGGATACCTTAAGCCGAAAGAGCATGCTCGCTCTAATCATCAGCAAACCGTTGGGAAATCTAAGACGAGACATTCTCAAGGAATGTCACGATAGCCATTACGCTGGACATCCGGGAACGCATAAAACACTCGCTATGATGCAAAAGCGTTTCTACTGGCCACACATGCGAGAAGATGTGGAGAACTATGTGAGGACATGTCTAGTGTGCCAGCAAGATAAGATTGAACAAGAGCATCCACATGGGTTACTTCAACTGTTGCCTATCCCTAAACGTATATGGGAGAGTGTCTCAATGGACTTCATATTCAACCTACCATTATCAGAAGGTTGTTCAAGCATTCTCGTAATCGTGGATCGACTATCAAAGTATGCAACTTTCATTCCAGCTCCGAAGGAGTGCACTGTAGAAGTGACAGCCAGGCTTTTCATGAAACATATAGTGAAGCATTGGGGGATTCCAACATCAATTGTGAGCGATCAGGATTCACGCTTCACTGGCAGGTTCTGGCAAGAGTTGTTTCGACTTCTAGGCACGGAGCTAAAGATGTCGACTACTATGCACCCGCAAACGGATGGTCAGACAGAACGAGTCAATGTTGTGCTAGAAGTATATATTCGACACTATGTTGGAGCTAATCAAAGAGATTGGGCAAAGTTACTAGATATTGCTCAGTTCTCATACAACCTTATGAGGAGTGAAAGTACCGGTAAAAGCTCATTTGAGGTTGTCTTGGGGTTTCAACCGACTACCCCTAAAGACATCATCGGAGGATATACGGGAAATAGTCCACCTGCCTACCGATTTGCTAAGGATTGGCAGGAACGCGCAGAAGTGGCGAGGCTATACTTGGAAAAATCAGCTAAGAAAATAAAGAAGTGGGCTGATAAGAAACGTACCTTCAGGGAATTTAGTGAAGGAGACCAAGTCTTAGTGAAACTCTACCAACATGGACGAGATCATGCCCTACACAAAGGTCTCCTACGAAGATACGAAGGTCCGTTCACTGTAATTAAGAAGATTAGTTCGGTGGCCTATAAGCTAGAGTTCCCCAAGGCCTATGCAAGGATACATCCGGTGTTTTATGTAAGTTTGTTAAAATCGTACAGAAAAGACCTAGAGGATGAAGAAATGAACATTTCAACACGAGCACCGGCACGCATGAGGGATCAATACGAGAATATAGCTAAAGAGATCCTAGCCAAGAGAATTAAACAGGGACGAACAGGAGCACCTACGAAGGAGTACTTGGTGAAGTGGAAGAATAAACCTCTGAGCGAGACAAGTTGGGAGCCAGCCGAGAGTTTATGGCAATTCACCAAGTTGATCGATGCTTTCGAGGCAGAACAGGCATTGAGGACGATGCCTCATTCAGGTGGGGGAGAATGACACGGTCCGGAAATTAATAGAAGTTTCCAGAAAAATCTAGAATTTTGTAGAAGTTTCCGGAACCTTCTAGAATAGTGTAGAAGTTTGTAGAACCTTATAGAACCTGGTGGAAGGTCGTGGAAGGTTCTAGAAAGTGCTATTAGATAATAAATATCTAGGGATCTAGAATACTCCGTAATGGAGGTGTGCGGAACATTCTAGAAGCCATGACACTCTTATAAATAGGTTAGCCATGGTCATTTGTAATCAAGAAGTTCTTGTAACACCAAGTGTGAGTTTTCAATACAAGTGTAGAGCATTTCTCAAAAAAGTCTCGAGTGTTCTCTTCAATTTCTCATATAATCTGTTAAACTTAGAGGGAAAGTAAGGCTGAGCTAGCGTTGGTAAGAGCTAGTGCCGCACGGTTTGCAAAGGAATAAAGCAGCCCGTGACACTATGCATTTTCTAAAACCATTTCTTAAAAAAATTGTTCTGTCTTTTTTACATTATTTTGATACGCAAGTAAAGGTTGGATAGACTTCTTAAGTCACTAAGATGTTACTTTCTACACCACATTCTCTCTTTGCCAGGTTATCTAACTTTTAAGCTCTTAAGTGGACTGTTTAGGATACATAATCAGTGGGGTAGGCTCTGACAGAATCCTAAGTTATAGACATGTAGAGGAGGACGACCTACACTATTAGAAGAGAGATACTGTAACGATACAACTTCAACCTTGTTGCTATAGTTTTATGTCTCAAAAATTATTTTCAAACAACCCTTGTAACAACCAACCCGTCTACTTCGAGTGAAACTGTATGTGGACTATAAAGGAAATAATTTCATACTTTTTGATCAGTTATTATGGACACTTCTTTTTCCTTTTTGATGTGTCTGGAAGTATGCTATCTGATTATGATTATATGATATTTTAAATATTTAATTTACATGTAAATCTATAAATAACTAGCATCTGCCTAACCCTCAAAAAAGTGATTATCTTATTAAAAGGGCTAATGTCAGAATAAAAAGGTTCTTTTTACAAATACTTACAAATTAATTGTCATGCATGCTATTCGGTTCCATTTGGGATAATGATAATTCTTAATCTTTTTGTTGATGTCAAACATGTATGAGAATCAACTCCCAATTCTATGCCACCACTTATGTGCGGTAACATGATTATATACAACTTAAATAATCGGGGGTGACCTGCACACAATAAAAATAATCATTCACAACTACATTATGCATGTATCAGTGTTAGTATGGTGCAATAAACCATATTCAAATTTTGAAAATAACCTTTTGATTATAGTGATAAATTTTTTTTTTTTTTGGCTTTTTTGTAAATTTGTATGATATTTTTTTTGAATGTATTCAAGTAGAAAAGAACCTTCCAACAATCATTAAAAGTTAATCAAACTTGGTTTATATTTTTTAGTATGTAATCAATTGCATGCAAGCTTATTAGAGAAAATTCTAATAGAAGTTTCAAATATTTCGGGTTTTGCAATTTTTGGAGCCGAAGAACTAGAGCCGTTACACATATATGGGGCGGTTCTCGGTTCTCGATTTTGGCCATTTTCGGGTTCAGTCCGGTCCCGTCCGGTTTTAGAACCGAGTTCATCCCTAGATACATATCAAAGCTTAAAAAAATCTAATTAGAGGTGTACATGGCAAGTAAAGCAACCATCAGCTTTGAGTTGGCTTATAATTAATACCGACTGTGCTTTGATTGAAACCGAACAATTTAGCAGATGCCGCGCAACTCCTAGCTACTTTTAGCTCTAGAGTGAATTTTGTTGATGATGAGCGACATGGAAACATACTTAGAATTATTTACCAGTTTTAGCAATCAACCTCATTAATTTTAAAAGCACTTGAAGTGATAACTAGTATCACTAGCCATCACTAATCAGACGTAATAATAACTATAATCAGACACAGTAAAAACTAGGATCACTATCATCACTAAATGTCATATCAAAACGAGAAAACTTCAAGAAAGTTAAATAACTTAACTAAAATAGAGAGAGATGATACAAAGTGAGCACTACTTTCATCAATAAATATCTCCTTTTCCTCGTAACATAATGTATTGACCTAAATCCACAAGAAACCATACAAGATGCAACCCACGATCGAAACATAAGACCACTCATTATAAACTTGCCTTCATCAAAGGACAATTAGAGGCAATGAACGTGTATCTGTGTTCAAGGTTCTAAAAAACGCGCCATAGCGGCGCCAAGGCGCGAGACGCGAGGCGCGAGGCCGCCGTTAAGAAACAGCCCTTGGCGGCGGGGTTAGGGGGGATAAGGCGCGCCAAATGGCGAGTTTTTTAAAGCGTGACGCGCAGAATTTTTTTTTTTTTTTTAAAATAGTCTTTTTTATATACATTTTACGATCGCGTGTATTGAACTACTATAAATTTGTAGTTTTTAATTTGTATAAGTTACTTTGCTCCTCATATGTGTAAATTTGTGTAAATTGTATATTAATAATGATAGATTGGACATATATTATTATAAAATATATACAAAATTGCCGCCTTAAGTGACGCCTTAAAAAACGCCATGGCTTCGCCATAGCTCGTAAAGCTTGAGGCTTGACCTCGCCGCCACGTCACGCCTTACGTTTTTTAGAACCTTGTCTGTGTTGGTTCATATTCCAATCTATATTTTATTTTGTTTTTTGGTGTTTACTGCATTTGCTTTTCTTTGAATTCTTTACATCTAAATACATGCCATTTAATGATCTATCAAAATGTTACAATGATAAATTACAGGAAACTTTTACTGAACAAAGAAGCCAAATGAAAATTTCAATTGTTGGGGGCTTATAAAATATGGATGGTGTCTTTATAAAAGCAAATAAAAGATTTTCAATCATGGGCAGAATTTGAGAAGGGGCCTTTCCACACTCATAGTCTCAGACTCTATTTTCTAATTCATATAACATAACTAATATAGAAAAAATAAGCCTATTCTATGTCAAAGATAGTAGCATACTCTGATACTTGCATATTCAATTGTAAGGCTTCAAACATGGATCAATAAATCAAATAAATATACAAAATAAAGAACGTACCAACAGGGGCAGCTCAACAATTTGTAATCACAGATGTGATATTGATTCTTGAAGATGAATTGGTGAGCAGATTTAGCATTCGTATATAGATACACAAACCATGATCAGACTATAAATTCAATTTTGTATCACCCCAAATTTCAAGATCACCAAAAGTTATTACAAGAACACACACCATTACAGAAATGATGAAATCTCATATTATCTCTCACAACAATCTCCCTACCACTGATCTTGGAAGCTCCACACATAACCACATGACAATCTTCACATATTCTTACATTCTTCATGATCCTAATAGTACCACAATCCACTAGCAAACCGTACGCTAGAGCTAGCTTTTCACTATGCCCCAACAATATCTTCTTTTTATCATCATCACTTACATCATATGGTGCAGAACTTAAGACGGGTGTGTACCCGTCTAACATCAACTTGCGAATAATATCATCCAACTCTTTCTTGATCTCAGAAGTCCTAGGATGACTCATATCACCGGCAAGAAACTCATGAATTACCCCTTTTTCCCCTTCTACCCAACTACTAGCAGGGTTCTTCTTCATACCCTTTGATCTAAATATCGCTCGAATTCTTGAAACTTCATTCCATTTTCGTGCAGATGCGTATGTGTTTGATAGTAGTATGTAGTTTCCTATGGCATCAGGTTCAAGTTCAAATAAATGAGTAGCAGCAATTTCTGCAATCTCGGGATTTCTATGGATTCGGCAAGCACCAAGCAGAGCTCCCCAAACACCTCCATGTGGTGACATTGGCATGGTTTTGATGACATCATAGGCCTCTTTAATGAGTCCAGCCCTTCCAAGAAGGTCAACCATGCATGTATAATGGTCCACACTTCGGGTTACACCATGGTCTTTCTCCATTGCTGCAAAAAAGTGTCGACCTTCTTGTACTAAACCAGCATGGCTACAAGCACTGAGAACTCCCAAGAATGTAACTTTATTCGGTTTTATATCAGTTTTCAACATCTTTTCAAACAAGTTGATTGCTTCTTGTGCTTTACCGTGCATTGCGAATCCAAGAATCAAAGAACTATACGAGTAAACATTCTTTTTCTGCATTTTATCAAACACATTGCGTGCTTCTTCAATGCATCCACATTTTGAGTACATATCGATTAGTGCAGACCCAATGATGATATTGTTTGTTGGTCCATACCCCGCCTTATAAGCCACATCTTGAACCCATTTGGCGTACTTGGTTGCACCCAACTGGGCACAAGCTGAAATGACACTGGCTAGTGTAACATCATCTGTTTCAACTCGAGCCTCTAACATTCTATCAAAATACTCCAAAGCCTCCTTTGGCTTAGCGTTTTGTGAAAATCCCATGACCATTGTTGTCCATGCTACCATGTCTTTCACAGGTAACTCATCAAACAACCCGCTTGCTTCTTCCATATTCCCACCTCTCGCATAAGCAACAATCAAAGATGTCCATGAAATTACATCTCTTTCAGGCATTTCATCAAACACTTTACGAGCAGTATTTAACGAGTCACATCTCAGGTACATATCAATCAAAGTATTACCCACGTACAAATCAGAGCTAAACCCACCAAGACTTATAACCTGACCATGAATCTGCATACCCAATTCGACCCCACTAGCAACACTACAAGCTTTTAGCAAAGCCGTGAATGTAAAAGAAACAGGACCAATCCCATGTCGTCTCATCAAATTATATATTATCACGGACTCGATTAAGGGTCCTTGTACAGCGTAACCGCGTATCAAAGCCGTATACAAAAATGGGTTCGGGCGTTTCACTTGTTGAAACGCACGGCGTGGGTATGGGTCCATAGGGACGTCAAATTTCGCATTCAAAACGCGAATTAGTTTGGTAATTACGTAGCAGCATTGATCAAGGCCCTTTCGCACGATGTGGGCGTGAATTTGTTTGGCTTGATTGAGATTGTTGCAGGAGTCCAGCAAGGAAACTAGTTGTGATTCCAAAATCTTTGTTTGCTGTAGCTGAGACAAAGGGAAGGAGGGCTTGAAGGCTTCTTGAGGTCTTTGCTCGTTATAATAAGGAAGTTGTAATCTGGCGATGATGTTAATATTTTGAGGGAGTTTGGTGGGGGTTAACGTTCGAGAAATCGAAACCATTCTAAATAATATCGAAACAACGAATTCAAAACAAAAAAGTTGAGGCAGTACACGTCTCTGTACTGCAGTTGAGATTTGGTTAATTGAAAATCTAAGTAGGATAACCCAAAATCCGAAAACCTGATACAGCAGTACTTGTGTTCTATTTTCATATTTGAAAGGCTTGTAAAATGGTCATTACACATTCTTTGGTTGATGTTGAAATTGCCTCAGGGTCAATCTGAATCCTCGAGACTTTGTGCTTGTTTTGGCTTTGTATTAATCTTTGCTTTTACTAAAGGGCAAATCTCATTGTAAACAATGGATTAGATTTAGTGGGTGTATGTTTGTCGTTTAAAAATAATAATCTTTGCTTTTAGGTTTCAAAAAAAAGGGCATAAGCTTTAGAGCATCTCTAACCCACACTCTATCCCTTCATTTTGAAGTGTTTGGCCATTCCAACCCATACTCTATCCCTCCCTCTATTTTGAAGTGTTGAGAACCAACACTCTATATTTGAAGTGTCAAAACCAACACTCTATCCATGGGACCCACTAAATTTAATTACTTTCTATTTAATTTCTTTCTCCTATCTATTAATTTATCTTTAATTTTAGTAAGTATTTAATAAAATATAACAATAAAATACATGAGACCCGCTTTTGAAGTGTTGAATAGAGTGTTGGGTTGGAGTTGAAAGATTATTTAGAGTGAAAGGGCCCACAAAATTTAGAGATAGAGTGTCAAATATAGATTGTTGGGTTGGAGATGCTCTTAGCCTCGAGCACTATCATGCATCTTTTGGTAATGGCTTCGTTTAACCTCAAACAAGATGTCATATGATTTTGTAGCTCATGTTCAGTGTCATGGAATTGTAGTTCAAGATTTTTTGCATAATTGTTGTCATGACACAAATGATTTAGAAAGTGATAGACTTACCCGTGGAGTCTTACACTCGATTGTTTCTCTTTGCGAGGTTGCTATCTAATTTTATCCCAAAGAAGTGAAGACAAAAGAGTTGTGCGTCCTACTGTATGTTATAAACGAGTCGTATTGGACCGCGCGTTGCGGCGGGTTCTAAAATGAATAAAAGTAAGAAAAAACATAAACATGTAAAACTATTGTATTATTTGATTTATATTTAAATCGAGTCATGTTATAACCATTTAGTATTTATTAGCCCCTACTCTGATAGAATTTTTCAATGAATTAATAAAAAAAACTCTGATAGAACTATTTTTAATATCGAACGTCAATGGCAATAACACAATCGTGAAAATATATTTGTAATTACACTAAATATTATATGTTAACATGTTTTAAAGAAAATTAAATAATATATATAACTAATTATCTTAATAATAAATAAAAGTACCAATAAAATAAAAATTGAAATGTATGGTAAAAATAAGGCTAAGAGAAAAATGATAAACACTAATAAAATTAAAGCCCGGGAAACAATCAAAGCTAGAAAAAAAATAATCGCAACCTGGAAAAAAATAAGAGTTAATTGCAAAATTCGTCCTTAAACTATCCCAAAAATGCAGATTCAGTCCTTTAAAGATCGAAAGTACAAAAAGAGTCCTTATTTTGCCTAAGTTGGTGCATTTATGGTCCTTATGTTAACTTCCATTTACTTGGTCCCGTTAAGTGCTCACATGTGCCATCCACATGAGGGTAAAATGGTCACATTAACTCGCACAATAGGTCTTTTGTCTCCTTAATAAGTACGATTGGAGGGAATTTGCAACCGTAGTCAAGTCAGTTCGGTGTCGAGCTTTTAGAAGAAAAAAACCCTAATTCAAAGAAGGTGAAGACATGATATTCTGCAATTGTGGTAAGGTTGCTATCGTACACACATCACGGACTAACCAAAACCTTGGTAGGAGGTTCTTTTCTTGCCAAGAACAGGTATGTTTTTTCAATTTTGGTAATAAGTGTTGCATGGTGTGACTAAAAATGAAATCCATGGCTTTTACAAGGCTCAAGTTGTCATTTTTTCTGTTGGTATGATCCTGTAATGTGTGTTCGTGCTAAGGATGTGATCCCTGGACTGTTGAGGGCTAAAACTGCACTTGAAGTGAAACTCTGCTAGTCAACAAAAAGCCCAAAAATTGTAGATGATTCTTTTCCACGTGATTTTCTGTTCACACTTGTCCCACCTTGATTCTTTCCCCCACCAACATTTGTTTGAGTATTAAATGTTGGCATTCTCCCATGACATGTTGCCCTAACTCTCTCTTTGTCATTCTTCACTATCTTTATCTGCCTCCCAGTCTCAACTGCATGCTTTTTAATCATTTCTTTGATTTCTTCCTTACTTGCAAAAGTTTGACCTACATAAAACCCCCATTTAAACTGCTCTTGCTCTACACTCTTCTTCTTCTTGATATTTTGAATCAATCTATTCCTCTTCTGATATGGTTCTTCATCAGATTGGTAAACACTACCAAGAGATTCATCAATGCCTACATGCTCATCATTTGAACTAACATCATCTACATCATTGTATTGTTCATCCACATCCCTGTCTACAAACAACTTGAAGTTTGACATATCAACATCATCATCCTCTACATAATACTCCTTCTCAAAACAAAACTCACTATCATCACTGCCTTCACTTCCTTCAAACTCTTCATTCTCATCCCCAATATCACTTAAAACATCCCCACAATCACTAACCACACCTTTACCTTTATCCACAGTCTGCTCAAAGTCATCTCTCATATGAGGACTTAAAGGTTGAAAATTTAACAATATATCTTAGTCAAATGATATTTCTTGGCTTACATCTACATGCTAAATTCATAAGGATTGGCATTCAAGATTTTAAGTCTAACTGATTCACTAGTGCTAACCTCAGTTTGTATTGTAGCAGGTTCACAAACTACTTCTTTTTCAACTGTATCACCTCCAATAGTGTTTGCTTGGACATTTGGTTGATCATGCCAATCCAGCAAAGGAATATTAGTATTTCTAGTTGACCTACTCCTACTCCTATTTGCATTAGATGATTGAGAGTGTGATTCATCTTGCTTCTCTATAAATTTACTGATTTTGACCTTAGATGGTGAACGAAAGAAGGTGGACAACCTTGTCTTCCCAACCTCAATGTAAACAGAAATCAGTTTATGATCACTAATATATTTTCTCAACAACCTAACATCATTATCACTCCCTAAGGCACGGAGGCCAAAATCCAAGTCTTCACAAGATATAAAAAAGTGAGTGTATATAATCTTATCCTTACCATAATAACCAAACTCTTCCAGAATATGATTCAATTCTATAACACTAAAAAGGTCCATATCAATAGCATCAACAAACAGAAACTCACCATCAACGTATTTCCTTCATGGAAATTTAGTGAACTTACCACCAAAATGAACCTTCATTGAAAACATGTCGGGATGTCCATCTACACAATGTATACAAACTAGGTTAGATTAAACCTACCATTAACATAACCGTATACATCTTTACATATACAACATAAAAATCAAAGTTTTTAACTTACCATACACTTGATTCAAGTCCCCAATATCATCATTTGTTGCTCGTAGTTACCAAATTTCACCCATCGCATACGATTTCAAGTGGATTACAATTTAATTTAGGGCTAAATAAATGTATACGCACTCCTAAACCAACCGTAAGGGCTATTAAATTAGAGAAAAGACGCGTAATAGAAATAAAAAGGGCATGTGTGAGTTAATGTGACCATTTTACCCTCACATGGATGGCACATGTGAGCACTTAACGGGACCAAGTAAACGGAAGTTGACATAAGGACCATAAATGCACCAACTTAGGCAAAATAAGGACTCTTTTTGTACTTTCGATCTTTAAAGGACTGAATCTGCATTTTTGGAATAGTTTAAGGACAAATTTTGCAATTAACTCAAAAAATAAAGCATAAAAAAAAGAGAATCGCAGCGTGGGAAAAAAATTAAAGCATGAAAATAAAGAATTGTAGGTTGGGAATCGAACCCTTGAAATAAGAGTTAGAGGTTAGAGACTTTACCAACCGGCCAAATGAAAGTTTGTTATAATTTACAACTTTTAAATATATAACAAATATCAGGGAAGTTAGTTTTCACAACTTCCTGGTATTTGTTATTATATATAATGCATATAACTAATATAAAAAAATATGTGTTGAATTTGAAAAATAGTGGTAATATATCCTCCTACTCACAAGATTAATATAAGTGTCAAATCAACAGTGGAGGTAAAGAAAGATAATTAATGGTCTTCATATGTCGTAGGGGGATAAAGTATGAATAAAAAGTAGAAAATATATATTTTTAAAAAAAAATACGAAAGTCAAAATATATTACAAATAAATGAATAACATTTATTAATCCCATCAATTACGACCTTTCTCTACATATTAAACTTCATTGATGACCTCTCCTTTATATAGTAAAGTTCAAAACTTAAGAAAAAAAAAAGAACTTGTAAAATTTGAACCCAAGTCAAGTCCCCCAAAGGCATGAACATAACCACTCCATTTAACCATGGTTTTGATGCTAAAGCCACTTAATAAATATATAACATAAGCTAGGAAAGTTACTATTCACTTTCCTAGCAAATGTTATTATATATAACGTTTCTGATTGTTCCGATGTATACATAAGAAGTTCTATCAACGATACAAGCGTCCATGAAACAAAATTTTGTTGTTTGTAATTTACGAATGCCATATTCACCATTTATAACATTCAAAATATCATATTTAATTAAACTCTTAGTTTTATTATTTTAAAATAATTTCAAATTCTCTTTAATTATGATTAATAAATACTTGATTTTATTACCCTAGTTGTAACAATAATAGTCGTTGATTTCAACAAAAAAAATAAAAATAAAATAAAACACAATCACCTCTTTTTGTATTATGATACAACGTTTTTGTCATTACATTTGTCATCCCCTAGCATAGACGCTTCCACCGCTGATCTAGATATTGACAAATTGTATCGTCATTTTTTAAAATTCTCATTTATTTCATATTATATAATTATTTAATATCTTTTTATTTATGATTAAAATTTATTATTTTTGAAACAAAACCGTATATTACACGATCATTAATCTAATACATATAATAATTTCATAATCTCAATCAAATTTTTTACATTTAAGTTTAGATATTTTTTAAAGCTTAAGTTATAGTTATCTCACAAGACAACTAAAATCCACAGGACAACCCTAATAAAATCACCCAAACCAAGTAACCAACACCATCATTCTCCAAAATCTCCATTCAACATACTTAATAAACCAAGGGTTTGAGTGAAGCGGTGAAGGTGACCATGACTCCATGAGATACATTGATCATGTATTTTCTTTCTTTCTCTTTTTCTTTTCTTTTTTTCTTGTGTGTGTGTGTGTGTTTACCATTAACAATTCAAATGAAATATGTTTAGCGAAAGCGAGTCTTCATAGGGCAATTGCATAAACGTTATTTTATTTCGTTGTTGCCCAAGAACATGTTACACCCATTTTACTCCATGTGTCGAGGGGTAATTCATTATTAACATGCATACTTCATGTCCAAACAGTGCCTGTTAGTTACAGCCATCATTCTTGATGTATTATATCGCGTTAACATGAATTATGCATGCACCAACAACATATAAATTTACAAGCAATCTCCTCATAGTCACACAACACAATTCCTTCTTGTATTCTGCATTTCCCATGGATGGGTTTTCTTGTATTTTTGATCGGTCTTACTTAACTAATGGAGATTTAATCGACCAGGGGATCGCATACCTGTTGATGTTGCTGGCTTTGGTGCTCACATATGTAATCCACAGCGTATAATAGAATTCCTTGTTTATAATTTTCAGCTGATTTGATCTTAATGATCTGATTATTCTATAATTTAATGTATTTATACCCTGTAAGCAAGTTGGTTTACTGTGAGCCAAATATCTTGTTATGATACATTAAACATACAAGGAAGAGCTAAACTTTTAAAATCTTTGAAAATCGAAGACATGTCAGCCAAAACTCAAGTAATATGTTGATGTATGTGTCAAACACAAAGCTTCAATCATTAATTATGTCTGGTTTTTAGATAAAATCTCAGCCTGTTTTTTACCAGTGTCCTCAAGCTTTGGTTGTTTCTCTTCTGCCAATGAAAACTTCTTCACTTTCTGCACAGTAAGAAAAGATGAAAGATACATGAAGTAAGAACTAAAAATCCAATGGCAATGTGGTAGATAACCAACCAACCAATTACATACACCCCCCAAGTAGGGGTGTTATCAGTCTTTATTATACATAATTAATAAAAAAATGAGTACGTTTCTGAATTAGATGAAATTCAAAGACTCGTGATACATGTGTTACCCTACAAGTGATATTTCATTAGCAGGCGGATAGATAAATTCCAATAATTAATTGCAATAATGACCTTGGGTATACACTAGTTTCAACAAAGATTCACCTAGTGGTAAAGTTGGAAAATTTATTTTTAAAATATAGCAAGCACCATGCATTGATGTTTCTTACTAAGACATCCTGTCTGATGAGATATGATGTCAATATTCAATTCTCTGCAGCAATAATCAACTATTCCTTACGTGAATTTCTAATATGTTTTGAAAGAAACCAATTAATAGAGGCATTGAGAAAATGGGAATTGCTTTCTAAATTAAACATTGTTACCTCATCTATAGCCAAAGGCTTTCTATTCTCACATATAAATCCTGATGCTTTCATATTAGAGTATTGGTTTCCAAACAAAAAGACTAAGACAATGATGAACTTGAAATCATAGATACAGCTAACCAAGATATATAAACGATATTGAGAACGTTAACAACTAGCTTGCTCTTAGATAATATTAAATATTGCAGCACAGATTGAACCATAAAAGATTGGATTGACAGCGATCTAAAAAACTTTGGTGATATCAAAGATTACCATAACAACTTTAGATCAAGTTATAACGCTAATTACCTAGCAACATAATTTGACAATGCTACTAACCAATGGAAGGAGGTGGTTGAAAAAATGGCCTTGAGATCAGAGGACAATCTCCTTCTTTAGATATATCAAGACAATTCAAGTATTCAACAAATACCTACTGGCTACCACAATCAATTTCAGTATGTATCTAGTGCAGAATGGGGAAACCCTAAACAAAATTATGATTTGCCAATATTTGTACTAGGAAAACTCATATTCTGGTTTACGTATTGTAACAGATGTAGGTTAATTTGGGATGATTTTATCATTGTGATTCAGTTCACTTCATGGCACCAATGTCAACAAAACAACTTCATGCTGTTCAAAACTAAACCCCAATTCAACTTTTGAAATCAAGAAATAGTATCAAACAAATTATAAGTTTTCCTCAATATCTTCCCCTATGCTGTATTGCTGTCTCTATTCTTAGCTGGATACCTAACTATAACGAAATACATTACGCCAAGCTCTGATCAATTTAACGAGATCTATCAAGCATCTAATGATGTGAAGCTTCAAATCTCACGTCTAAATAACTAAAAAGAACAGAGAGATCAGATTAACCAAATAGTGCATAAAAATCGAGAGATCTTACTTACTCACCCAGAAATCATGAAATTGGTCAGAGATAATGTAATGTAAACCAAAATTTCCCTGAGGTAAAGCAGAAAGTGGAGATAAGATTGATTTTACCTTGTCTAGAACGCATTTCCGTAGGGAATTCAAGAGAGCAATGCATTTATCTTGATCGAAAGATGAGGTGGTAACGCAATTGAGCAATTCCAATGCTTCTTGTCCGCAAACAGCTTCAGATTTCTCCATTATTGGGCAAGACAAGAGAAGAAAGAGTAAAAGAAGGAGGTCTAGGGTTTTTGAGATTGCAAAACCAACAGCGTTGATAATACGACTTTAGACGAAGATACCAGGGTTTTGACTTTTGACCACTAAAACCATTTCTCATTTTCTCTACTGGAGTTCGGACTTCGGTGAAGTGCCCGTGGTTTTAGCCAAATAACAAATAATCCTCGGTAAGCTTTTCTTTTATATTTTGTTGGGATTTATATTTGATATGGAGTTTTTTGAAGCTGTGGTAGGTTTTGTTTTATAATAAAAATCTATAAGTGATGTTCGAATGAAGAAAATGGAAATTACTTTTTTAAAGTTGATGGATGTTAACTGTTCAAAACTAACAACTATTTTGTCAAACATATATATAAATAAAATAAATAATTTCCAACTTCAATTATTAGCTTTCAGCTATTTCCGTCAAACATAATGTTTATATTTAGCTCTAACTAGAATTGAAAGTTGTATATTTTATATGCATATGTATTTGGTAAAATAGTTGTTAATGAGAGTTGAATAGTGTAAAAAAAATTAAAAAAGACAAATAATAATAATAGGATGAATTGTAAAACATTTAAAAACGGTATTTAAGTAATTTTACGTCTAAAAAGCTTCCATATAATTTTAAAAACTACTTGAATAAGCTTTTTATTTTAGAGTTTTTTGTTTAAAAAACTTTCGGTTTTTTTAATCCGTTATAGCTTTTTATTTTAAAACATAAGCCTAGCAACTCCAAAAAGTTACGTACTGAAAATACTAGTTCTGCTTTTGATAAAATTATTAAGTTAAAAATTCTAAAGATGTTAACTTCCAGATAAAATATTGATTCTTTATAGAAAGTGTTATGTGTTTTGATCTAGCAAGGAATTTATTTAGGGAAGAAACAAAGTATTATTTAGATTGTTTTAGATATTCTTTTAAGACGGTGTATGCATAAAGGTATAAGATAACTTTGAACGGGTAGAGTCATGACGTGATAGCTAGTATAATTTTTTTAACAGCAAACACATATTCTCTAAACTTATTTCTAAGTTTATTAGATTGTTTACACCGAAACTTGAACTCGCGACTTTTTGAGAGAAGATACCATGTCACAACATCAAATACCATTAAATTATAAACTTTTTAGTGATAACCAGCTCAGTGTAAGTCCTTTTTAAGAAAAGAAAATTTATGTTTAGTAGAAACGGTTAGTAGGTGAGTGTGAAAAATAGACGTTACATATACGATATACTCCATACAAGTTTTTTTTTTCTGTTCTTTTTTGAGTAGAAACTGTTGTGTAAAGTATTTAAAGTTTTAAACTACTGAATACTACAAAGTACAAATGACAAATTGACAAGTCCAAAGATAGCGGGCCGTAACTCAACTTGGCCCAATATCCTCTCATTGGGCTTTAAAATTATCTATAGCAGAACTTTTGTGGGCCTAACATTTTTTAAATACCCATATTTATATTTTAACAGAAATTTATGACATCACAAATATATTATGAAGAGATAATTGAGTATCTAATTTTTTATATATAAACATAACCTAATGGCGTCTACTAAGTCTTAGGATGAATGGATGATGAATTTCAGAACCCTCTATGTATCAACAACACATGCAAGATGGCAAAATGGATGTTCATGAATAATGGGAGAAAACATTTTTGGGTTTTTACTTCAAACGTAAGTTTCTTTTATCGTGCAAAAAATGTTTAAAAAAAAGTTAATAATAATCTATTTCTTTTAAACAAAGTTTACGAGCTTTATCTAATGGCGTCTATTAAGTTTTTTTCAGAAATTATGAATTTTATTAAACACAACTCTATTATATATATATATACAAAAGTTTCTGCGAGAACCGTTGTTAGCGCGAGAACCGCGAGAACCAATCTAAGCTGTCCAATTCCCCCTCCTTCAATGTCATTGCCCACCCATGAATTCCTCACATGCACCCTGCCACACCCTATCCCTCCACGCTCTCCATCTATGATACTTCCCATATCCAAGGAACGGCTGAGATTGGTTCTCGCACTAACAACGGTTCTCGCATGAACTCTCCCCTATATATATATACACTAGTTTAGAGACCCGTGTATTACACGGGTTGGTTATAGAGAACTTATAAATAATAAAAAAACACATAGAATAATTACTAAGGAAATGAAATATAAAATCATATATAAATCATAAGTTGGAAATTTGAGCAAAAGCAAGAATTTTAGAACCTTGTCTTCAGCATTATTATTATTAGATATAACATAAGGCTGCAATCTCAAAAGGTTTAGATAGTTGTTATATTGGTTTATTTTTAAAGATCTTAATTTGTAAGACTTTTATATCTCAATCTTTGAGACTTTTTTTTATAGATATATCTTTGTTGTTCATGAAATAATAAGTTAGTTTTGTCTTATATTGTTGTTTTTATATATTCTCAATTCAATTATTCACATACACATTAGCCTTAATTTATGATATATTTTTTTAAAACAGTTACATATAGACCGGTTTTAATACAACATGTTAAATAATAATACCATTGAGAGATAAGATGAATACCGGTCTTTAGAGTGAAGTAAACCGGTCTTTATATAGAATTTGATTAGGATGGAGTATGATAAAAACCTGTCTATATGTGATTTTGGAAACCCGTTTATAACCGTCTTTATGTTATAGATAAGACCACCCCTATTAAGAACAAAAGAAAACCGATCTTTTTATCCATTAAAACCGGTCTAAAAGACCACCCCTATTAAAACCAAAGGAAAACCGTTCTTTTTATCCATTAAAACCGGTCTAAAGACCACCCCTATTAAGAACAAAGAAAAACTGGTCTTTATATCGTTTAAAAGACCACCCCTATTAAGACTAAAGAAAAACCGGTCTTTTTATCCGTTAAACCGGTTTAAAAGACCACTCCTATTAAGACCAAAGGAAAACCGTTTTTTTTATCGATTAAAACCGGTCTAAAAGACCATCCCTATTAGGACCAAAGGAAAACCGGTCTTTTTATCTATTAAAACCGGTCTAAAAAGCATGAGTGTAAATTAAAGTGGGACACATGACAGATGTATAATGTATTGAAAATGAGCAGGAAAATGAGAAAAGGAATGCCTAAAAAATGGACATGTGGCAATTAGTTAGATGTTTATTAATATTTATAGATATATATATATATAGGAGAGGGTTCATGCGAGAACCGTTGTTAGTGCGAGAACCGCGAGAACCAATCGTAGCCGTTCCTTGGATATGGGAAGTTAAACGGATGGAGAGCGTGGAGGGATAGAGTGTGGCAGGGTGCATGTGAGGAATTCATGGGTGGGCAATGACATTGAAGGAGGGGGAATTGGACGGCTCAGATTGGTTCTCACGGTTCTCGCACTAAGAATGGTTCTCGCATGAACTTTTTCCTATATATATATATATATATATATATATATATATATATATATATATATATATATATATATATATATATATATATATATATATTGGATCAATAAAGAACCATGTGATAAACAAAGAACCTAAAGAACCAATCTGAACCATTAGATCATCAAAATTAATGTATGAGATTTAACGATGGCAAAATTGTAATTATGATATATTAATATAGGAAGAATAGGGCAAACATGGAAAATCCCCCATCCAACAACCCACGAATTTTTTTAAAAAAAACTTTCAAAAACTTTAAATTGTTATAACTTTTTAAGTTTTGTGAATTTAAACAAAAAAATTATACCAATCTTTTAGTTTTTTAATCCTCTTTCAAACAAGATCACTCTTTCCATATTTTTCTAATTTTTTTTAACATGAATTTTTTGTTTGCATATTGGGCAGTATGTAGTGTTTTGTACGGATTTTGCATTTTGAGTTTCAAATGTATAATTTTGCATTTTAGACTGTATTTTCATTGAATCATGTTGGATTTGCATTTTGCATTTTCATAATTTTTGCATTTCGAAAGCATCTAGATGACCTGCATGTTTATATTTTGTATTTTTCGGGTTTTGCATTTTGCATTTAGAATGAACCCAGCTCAAAATGCAAACTTTGCATTTAAAAAAAAAGTTTCAGAAATATATCAAGCCTGGTCTTGTTTGAAAGAGGACAAAAAACTGAATCTAACGTATATTTCTTTTGTAAAAATTCTTTAAAACGAATAAGTTATGATCATTTAAAGTTGAGTAAGTTTTTTTATTTATAAAGTTGATTTTTTTTGTTATTTTCCAATTTTACCCTTAATTAAAGTGTCACGTGTTATTACCAGGATGGTTCTTTAGGTTCTATGTTTAAGAGAGGTTCTATATATAACCTCACCCTATATATATATATATATATATATATATATATATATATATATATATATATATATATATATATATATATATATATATATATATATATATATATATATATATATATATATATATATATATAGTAAAGGGATCAATATAATCCCTATGTTTAAACGTAGTTCCTGTAGTCCAAGGGTGCAGTTTGTAAATTCCAAGGATGCAGTTTATAAATTAACCATTTTCTTATTTAAATAAAGGGGGTAAATTGTAAATTACATTGAGATAGTGTGTGTATAACTGCTTGTATGTATTCTGCGCAATTTTTATTCCTGCGCAATTTTTTATTAGTCTTATTTTTT
Organism: Pulicaria dysenterica; assembly: GCA_947179395.2. Taxonomy (NCBI): domain Eukaryota; kingdom Viridiplantae; phylum Streptophyta; class Magnoliopsida; order Asterales; family Asteraceae; genus Pulicaria; species Pulicaria dysenterica. Next base: position 97,022,923 of record OX359289.1, read on the forward strand.
TTAAATAATTCTTGATTCTTCATATTGTCAACAAATAATTCATTATTATGTCGTTTGATTCCACCCGTACAGTCGTTGACGATAACGATAATGAAACAGGAAAGATGCATTTTCTAAATTTTTTTACAATCTGCACAGTCGTTGATTTAGAAAAAAGTTAATTCATTACACTTGAATTTTCGTTTTAATCCTCTTTCTCTTTTTTTTTATTCTATGCCCATGCATCTTCGTCCGGAAAGATGCATTTTAGCACTTGCATTTTCGTTTTTTTCTTATGAAACTATTCAAGAATTGTCTTGAATTAAAGAGGATGAAGAGTGGATCTAGTTGTATATTTAAATTAAAAATTATTTACATATTTAACATATGATTAATTTTCTCGATCATTTTTTTAAAATTATTCTTGATTTTGTAATCAACAAACAACTCATTACACTTGCATTTTCGTTTTGATTCTCTTTTTTTTAATCTTATGCCCATGCATGTTCGTCGGGAGAGATGCAATTTAGCACGTGCATTTTCATTTTTTTTCTTGTAAAACTATTCAAGAATGGTCTTGAATTAAAGAGGATGAAGAATGAAATCTAGTTTATAATTTTTTTAATAAAATTTATTTACATGTTTAAACATGATCAATTCAAAATTTGATGGGTTAATGTGAAATTTTTTGGTTGTTTGGAGGTGGGGGAGTGGGACGTGAATCATGGGTTTGGTATTTTTTTTCTTAATTTTTTTAATCACGTTAATTTGAAGTTGTTTTGACGTGTTTATGTATATTTGAAGGAGGTAGTTTGTAAATTTTCTAAATTATCCATTAAGTTCTAATTTAAATGAAAGACTAGTTTGTAAAATTTTTAAAGCATGACCCCCACGTTCATTGAATATTTGATGTGTTTTTGAAATATAAAAAAACTGAAAATTGAATCGACTATTTGAGTAGAGCGTAGAATCAGAAATGAAAAGTTAATTTTCAGTTATATCCTTATTTCTACATGACACGTGTTGCACTCATGGAAAGGTCTACGAGAACTATGTTTAAAGAGGGGATTACATTGATCATAACCCTATATATATATATATATATATATATATATATATATATAGGGAAAGGTTCATGCGAGAACCGTTGTTAGTGCGAGAACCGCGAGAACCAATCTCAGCCGTTTAATGAATATGGGAAGTATCATGGATGGAGAGCGTGGAGAGATAGGGTGTGACAGAGTACATGAGAGGAATTCATGGGTTGACAATGACATTGAAGGAGGAGGAATTGGACGGCTTAGATTGGTTCTCGCGGTTCTCGCGCTAACAACGGTTCTCGCATGAACTTTTATCTATATATGTATATGTATATAAGTAAGTTAGCTATGCTTTTCCTAACTCCGTAAAACTCCATATTCTAGTTAGTTATTTGGTTGTTAATTTCTTTTCTTTTCTCTGAATACAAATGTAATTTTCATTGAATCAAAAAAGAGGAAGAAAAATAATTTGAAATTTTATGTACTAATCGCCTCAAATTAGATTTCTATCTTAAGAGATTTACCATCTTAAATCGAATTAAATTATAAAAGAATATAGCATTAGATTTTGCGGACCTATCGTAGTTTTAGGTTGTACTTCATGCATTCAGAATTTTATAAATATTAAAAAAACTTTTTATGTTTTATATACAGCTGAGAGACGACTTGGGATGCAAGGATACACACACGCACCGACTTATGGGAAGAAAAGTTACCTAAAAATAAAGGCAAGGTTGGGGATTGGATTGGAGACATAATGTTAATGCATGGTGGGGATGGGGGTAGCATTGCCATCATTATTATTACACCAAACATATTTCCGTGACACTTTTAAATATTTTCAAATATTGACTTAATTGCCAATGCAATGCATGTATATCTATTATTAATAATAATAAAATACAAGGAAAAGTATAAAGTGTGGATTTTTTTAAATATTATTACTCACTTATTAATAGCGCATTTGGGTTACATCACCCGATATCGTTAGGGTGGATCGTTATTAGTGAATGAAATTTGATTTTTGCAAAATACTCATTATTAACATGTTATTGGTGAGCTATATATATTACCATTAATAATAATTTTTTTATTTTAATCAATAGTCAATATCAATTAATTAGTACGAAAAACAAGTCCTGTTTAAATTAGTTTTCTTACTCACCACCTCATATATATATATATATATATATATATATATATAAGACAAAATAACCATATATATAAAGTAACATGTTCCTTTTACGTTTCTAAGATCTCTTTAATTTGGATAGAATAAGAGTTAGAAAGAAATTATATGAATAATATTTAAGTTGATTTTCTATTAAACTTAGATATATCAAGGTAGTTTGAGTCAATCTTTTATCAAACGCTGTCATATTATTCAAGAAATATATAAACAGATGAGTTGTGTTCAATATATTCCATATAAAAAACATAGTCCTAAATTTTAATATTTAATCACATGTGATTCAATATAAAATCACATGTGATTCACTATACAATCACATGTGATGGTAAAATCATTACATGTTAATTACGAAAATGCCACTCCGCCCAAATTTTTAAAATTTAATCTGGAACATTAATGGGGCTGATCCAAAGGTTAAGATGAGTCCCTCAGGACTATACAATAAGTATGAACTATATTGAACATTTCTCATAAACAGATAATTGTAAGTCACTCTCAAGGTTAATGTAAAAAAATGAGACCAATACTATACCGGATTTTTTTCCTTCTTAACTTGTCTCTCGATTTAAATATTAAAAGATTGTACTTTGAATTGCGCTAACAAGATCTTTCGAGAAATGGCCGTCATCAGGAAAAGCCTTCGAGTTTCTAAATGACCAAACATTCCAACAAAGGGAAAAGAGCAGGAATGTTTGATATACTAGCCACTGATTGACTATTTTAACAATACACATGATTGTTGAGGTTTCATGTATTCTATAACACCGATAAAAAGTCTTTTATATAGTAATAGCAAAAGAAAACTAGAGGATTCGACCAAAAGTAATTCTTACTTTAACTAAACAGTTATGAACGATTTAATAATTTCAAGTCGAATTGACTAATCTGGTATATTTTTCACGTTCATAGGAGTGCATCTACGTTTCTGCTTTACGAATATGATATTTTTTGGGCATTTCTGATAATATCAAGTCTTATTCCTGTTTTGGTATTTTTCATTTCGAGATTTTTAGCTCCGATTAGCAAAGGACCAGAGAAATTTTAGAGTTATGAATTGGGTATAGTAGGCGACGCTTGGTTACAATTTAGAATCCACTATTATATGTTTGCTCTAGTTTTTGTTGTTTTTGATGTTGAAACGGTTTTTCTGTATCCATGGGCAATGAGTTTCGATGTATCAGTATTTGGTTTTTGTTATTCTGTGTACGACTACAACACATATATACTACATTCCCATACCTTAAACTATGAAAGTATATTGTTGATGTATTAATAAGTAGAAGGGCACGTAGTACGACATAATAATAAAAGGTTGGAGGCTTCTTCCTACTTGATCTAGTCTTTTTGTTGGTTGAATGGTTGGTATGGAGTACTAATGGATACAACAAGACTTTTGAAAACTATGTTAAATTTTGAATTATGTTTGATCCGATTTAAAAACTAAACAAACCAATTTAAATGAGATAATTCGAACTTCATTTGGTTTGGAATGGTTTGGAATTTTATTTTACGAATCACATCCAAATATTAAAAGTTCCTATTTTAATTAGAATTTAAATGTGACCTTTTTTTTTACTTATTACAAGAGGGAAGTTAAGGAGAATTATTTTGGTTAAATTGGTTTCTAAGTCAATGATAAAACTCTATTGTAACTCCATTTTATTTTATTTTTTTCAACTTTCCTACTTCTATTTATAAAAGGGTTTTCCTATTCTAACCTCTTCTTTACACATACCAGACATGTTAAATTAATCAATTAAAATTTTGAACACATGACATATAGTCACATATATTACTAAAGACGATCAATTTACATTTTCAAAGGGTTCAAATAAAATAACGCTTAGATGGTGTTTGTTTTACCTTATTTAGAGGTTATTTTCCGGTATGGTATAAGCCGTATTCATGAAAATAAGCCAAAAAAAGAAGTTTATGAAATATAAGCTAAAAAACCCTTTATAAGCTAAAACAAATTGGTGATTCTATATGTCCCCCTGATAGTTTATTTGACGCCCCTTGATGTAATGTTTGTGAGTGAAAAAACTTAATTTAAAAATATGTATGAACGATTTGACATATAGTTATATGAGAGAAAGAAGAAAGGCTAAATAGTAGCACTCAAAACAAACACCTGGGCTATAAAATTTAAACTTTAAGTTAAAAAATAAAAAAGCAAGAGATGTTGAATGATAGAAGGATGGGATGGGTGAAGGAAGATATAAATATCCTTAATTTGTAGGTAGCTTGTTATGTTTCCCCTATGAGAGTCGAGGAGTGAGGGAGGGAGAGGCAGCGCATGCAGGTGGCTACATATATACATTAATATGCATATGGGACCATGCATGTATTATGTATACTCTCTCTGTATCTTATAATAACTCCAAAAACAAAGATTTCCAACATTCTGTTCCATCACTATCCTGTCGCTGCACCCTGATAATGACCTCTACACCCACTATTAACATATCCATAAATTTGTAGAATGAAAAAAGAAATGGAATCATTCGTTCGGCATAATTGAAAAAACATGTTTTTTATCATAAAGGAATGAAATGACTCATTACACAATTAATGTGATTTCTTTCATTTCATTTCATGGGAGAGACGGAGAGGTGTTTTTTCCCATTCCATCATGAACTGGAATGAACTTTATTAATTAATCTAGTTTTTTAAAGTTTCTTTTACTAACATTAATAAAAAAAATTAGATATTTATAAAATTTATTAAAAAAGATATTTTCTATAATGTTCTTAACTAAGTTTTTTTATATTTTTTATGATTAATCTTTCTATATAATAAGTTACTGATTTACATACTTTTATTAAATAACTAACTAAAGTAAAATACATTTAGAAATGTGTATAAAATATGAAAATTTGATAAAGAAAGTAGCGTTTTTAATAAAAATATATAAATTAAAAATATTTTATCTTTTTAAAATGTCATATGCAAAGATCATTTTAATAAAAAAATTTGTCATTTTCAAAATGTCGTATTAATGATATTCTCATAGTTGTGATATTTATCAATATTTTTAAGACGTGTAAAGTGTATTTAAAATAAATTTTTAATACAGAGCATTTTGGTTATTATTTATTTATTTTATTACATTCCAATGTTTATTCCTCTTTACCAAGCATACTACATTAATGATTCATTCCATTCCGAAAAAGCAATAAAACATGCGGATATAATAGTATTGAACTATTCCATTCCTTTGACCATTCCATTTCTTTATCTATTCCATTCCTTTGTGATTGCTTTCCATTCAACCAAACATACGTAAAAATTAGATGCATGCATGTATTGTATTTATCATTATTTTCATTCGTACCTAATATGATTTAAAAGTTTATTTTTATTATGTAAATTATGTACAAAATAAAGATAATTTTATCAATTTGTTTTATTTTTATAATTGTACTTCGTATACTTTAAATGAAGGGCGTTCTCAGCTCCCTTATACCGTACCGGCCGTGAACTCTATATCCCTCCCTCTTCATACTTCACGAAGAATGTTATTCCTCTGTTTTCCATGTTATACGAGTTTTATTACATATTTACATCAGTTTTCCATCTTGAATTTTTTTAACTTAGTTTCACGATGATTACCTTTTTCAAATATTGATATATTTCCCACTTTTTCTAAATTATAATAACAAATAATATTAGAGGATGTGGTTAAGTCCGAATTAAATTTTATTTTATTATCATGCTTGGTAATTTATTTTGATCGAAACAAATCTAGTTCCAAGTAATCTAATAAATCATTACTTTTGTTGATAGTCATAGAATTTAGCTTAGGTAAAGTAGATGAAATCTCATTCCTTTTTTTTTTAAATCTCATTCCTTGTATGAAGGAATGTTGCAAAAAAAAAAAAAAACAATAAATAAAAACAAATACACTTTTGAAATCTCATTCCTTGTATGAAGGAATGTTGCAAAAAAAAAAAAAATAATAAATAAAAACAAATACACTATTGTGTTTACTCTTGACACTACCTATTACAAATATCTCACATTGTAACCACCGGACGGTCGCTACAATTGTAACTTCTAGTCTCCGGAGATGACACTGATCATGGGATACACTCTCCGCCACCTGTTACATCTGCCACAAATACCGGTTGCTGCCGACACTGATCGCCTGCTGTCACCATGTGCTTCCGCACTAACCACCACCAGTATCGATGACGTCGTTGCCTTACACCACAGGTGGGTGTTGCCACTGGTGATACACATTTCACTATATATTTGTGTGTCAACGTACGTACATGCATACATGTGCGTATACATCTGTATGTGTTAGTGTGTGTAATAACAAAGTTTTGCATAATAATAATAAGAGTTAATTACACAGATGGTCCCTGTGGTTTATCAAATGTCCCATGGACAGTCACTAAACTTTAAAAATTACACATATAATCCCCATGGTTGACATTATGTCCCGTGGATGGTCCAAAACTAACTGAGCCGTCCAAATGGACGTTAACTCTGTTTTTTGAAGGGTAAAAAGACGTTTTTACCCTTTTTTTTTATTTTTAAATCTTTTAAAAATGTAAGTCAAACTCTCTCTCTCACATCTCTCTCGATCTCTCTCTCAGTCTCTCTCTGTAACACCCTACTTACTGGCCTAGTATAATTAAGGTAATTAAGTGATTAACCTTGATTAATTGATTTAGAGCCATTATTAAATTGTGATTATTATGTGATTTAGATTTGTTATTTATTTATTTCTTTTAATTAAGGTGTAATATGTGATTTATTAATAATTATTAGAGATAGTGGGTTGTGATGAGGTGTCTTTAGTTGACACACAAAACCACTATGTGCCACCAACACACACATTTCATGCAATTAGAGAAATTGATAACGGTGTCAGTGTGTGTTTTGAGAGTATTCGGCCGAGGAGAAAAAGAAGAAGAAAGGAAACCGATTCATTGTTCAATCTGATTAATCTTGAAGTGTTTATCATCATAAGAGGTTAGATTACTGTATTATGTTGTTAGTTGATGTTTAAATCTCAATTTTATTGATATATAAATATATATGTGAAATTCCGATTAATGCTTATATGTTGATTCGATGATCTAAGTTGTATGCATGTTAGAAATTGTTGTTAATATATGATCCTTATATGTTTAGAATGGTTCTGGAAAACATAGATTAGATTGCATGTTCGAAAACAGATCAGAATTGAGGATAGATAAACTGTTTGATAAAATGTGAGTTAGTCGGAATCTATGTTATGTATTAGTCGGAACGGTTGATTGAATGAGCCGGAATTTGGTAATTCCGATTATCTTTTATCGGAATTGGTATGAATCTGACCAAAATGATAGGAATATGTGAATTCCGATAGAAATGAACTGTTGCCCTAATTTTTATCGGAATTGGGTTTTATCGGAATTGACCTTTTACTCGGAATTGACATTTTGCTCGGAATTGAGTTTTATCGGAATTGACCTTTTACCGGAATTGACATTTTGCTCGGAATTGGGTTATATCATAATTGACCTTTTATCGGAATTGGGGTTTTAACGGAATTGACCTTTTAGTCGGAATATGTCTTTGCTCGGATTGTGTCTTTACTCGGAATGTATGATTCGATCGGAATGTAGCCTTTACTCGGAATTGGTTTGATCGGAATTATGAATGACCGGAATTGGGAATACAATCGGAATTAGATGTTATTCGGAATTGTATTGTTGTCCATGCTCGGAATTTAAAGATTGACATGAATTGAATATCCATTGTGGCCTTGACATATGAATGGGGTATATGTGTAATGCCTAAGCTATGGAGTTTAAAGAATTCACAGAATTACAGAATGTAAAGGGTAATAGTGAATGATGGTATATTAATTTGAATATACATGAAGATGATATGTACTTGTGATTTTATGTACATGTGTTTTAACTATAGTATTGTGCTTCTTATGAATTGATTAAGCAAATACTGACTAGTAGTTGTTTGTTCAGGTGGAGACAAGACTTAGTAGATAAGATAGATGAGTGGCTTGAGCTTGTTTGAAGATATCGGTGAGTGGATATATATCTTTGGATATATGGGATGTAACTCCTGATTGTATTGCTCTTTAAGATATTGTATCTTGTTTATCTGTATATATACATGACGTATTCAGAGATCGGCATGTTTGGCTGGGCTTGTTGCTTAGGGATATACAGTATCTGATCTTGAGGGGCATTTGTTGCACTCAAGGGTTCTTGTACTATTATCCATGTTAGCAGGGCTATTGGTAAACCTTGGTTTTGGCCGACCTTTGTTGTAGGTGTTGCAACGCCGCCGATTCTCTTTGACGATTGAGCATTGTGTGTTGGGGCTTTATGCCTTGTATGTACTCTGATATCTATTCTCTCACTAGCTTTGTGCTAATCCCCCACTGTTGTAATCTTTTACAGGACATTCCTGGTATGTGGATAATAGAGGTGGAGCTGGATTTTTGGACTGATCTTACTCTGATATCGATTTTGTTTTGTAAAGAGCCTGTTTTGATGTAACACTGTAGATGTCTTTTGTTTAACAAACAATTTCAAAGTTGTATTTTACACTAATATTTTATATAATTATGTAATTAATGTAATTAAGCTTCCGCGCGTATTTCAAAGTTGATTAAGAAATACGGTGTTACAATTTTTGGTATTAGAGCCCTGGGTTGACTCTGGTGCAAATAGATCATTTATCTCTATGACTTTATGTGATAAACTGAAATTGCCTGCTTCTGTGAATACTACACCTTTAGAAGTAGAAATAGCTGATGGAAATGTAGTACCGGTGACTACATCTGTGACTGGAGTACATATAGATATTGATGGTACTAGTTTCCTTGTAGATTGTTTGGTGATGCCTATACCGGGGTTTGACTTAGTGTTAGGTATGGATTGGTTAAGTCACCATAGAGCTAGTACCCTGTGTCATAAGAAACTGATTACTATTCCTCTGGCTGACGGGTCGCATGTCGTGGCTCGTGGGGATAGATTTCAATCTTCTTTTCCAATTATCTCGTACATGAAGGCTAGAAAATCTTTAGCCAAAGGGTGTGCGTCTTTTCTAGCTTATGCTATCGATGTGAAGAAGGAAAAGAGACCTGTCACCGATGTTCGTGTTGTCTCGGAGTATCCGGAAGTATTTCTAGACGATTTACCAGGGTTGCCACCAGTTCGCGATGTTGAGTATAAGATTGATTTGATACCTGGTACTACGCCTATTGCGAAATCTCCGTATCGTTTAGCTCCTTCAGAGATCAGGGAAATGATGACTCAGATTCAGGAACTGTTAGACAAGGGATTTATTTGTCTAAGCTCTTCGCCTTGGGGTGCACCAGTGTTGTTTGTAAAGAAGAAAGATGGAACTCTGCGCATGTGTATTGATTACAGAGATTTGAATAAGAGGACTGTCAAGAACAAGTATCCATTACCAATGATAGATGATTTGTTTGATCAACTTCAGGGGGCTTCGTACTTCTCGAATATTGATATGAGGTCGGGATACTATCAGGTAAGAGTAGTCAAAGAAGATATACCTAAAACAACTTTTCGTACGCGATATAGTCATTATGAATTTCTTGTAATGCCATTTGGTTTGATGAACGCTCCTGCAGTATTCATGGATCTGATGAACCGGGTGTGTCGACCATTCTTGGATAAGTTCGTCATTGTGTTTATTGATGATATTCTGGTGTATTCTAAAACGGAGGATGAGCATAATTGTTTATAATTATCTGCTATTTATTTATATATTTATTTGATGCTTACTTGGTATTTAAATTGGACCGCGAGATAAGAGGTAAAAATATTAGTTTAATATTTTTATATGATATTGGTACCATTAGATTCGTTTTTATACGAGGGTCCCGAATAATACCTCGTTGTATATTTATTAAATGTTTAGGACAGCTTTATTTAGGTTCATGTATGCTAGATAACAGTATTTGACACTGTGTGGTGTTTTAAATTAAATCCCAGCCGACTTAAGGGTGTTATAATTGATTTTGTGAAGTCAAGTTTCTTCATTTTGTGCTTATCTTGCTTGTTCTTGCCTTGGTGAAAAAGAGAAAACCCCAAGAACTCTCATAGCTCAATCCTTTGATTCTTCATTTTGTGTGTGGGATTTGTTGATTAAAGGTATATTTTATTGTTCTTGGTTAGTTCTTGTTAACTCTTGATGGGTTCTTGATTGATATTGCTAATCTTTGATTTTTAGGGTTCAAGATTATGTGGGTTTATACCCAATCCGAATTTGGTTTATGTTTATACAAGTTCTTGAAGTATTATTTACTGATTTAGAGTTGGGAATATGATGATTTATGTGTATTTTATGAACTTGAGCTTCAAACCATTAATGGAGTTTTAGGTTTATTTTGAAGACCCAAATTCATGAATTGATGTTCTTGTATGTATTTTGATGTTAAATACATGTTAGTTGTAGTATATAAGTGTTTAGAACTGATTTTAGTTGTTGAAAAATGCTGCAAATCGATTTGTATGGGGCTGTGTATTGCTGGAAATCGAGTAAAGCAGAAACAGCAGGTCTGCTGTGCGTGAAATTCCGCGGCGCGTAATGGACCAGGGTCCGCGGCGCGACATTTCCTGCACAGCCCTGATTTGTTGTTTGTTTTCGATCTGTTTTGCTTCGTGCCTGCTCATATGTGTTGTTTATTATTAGTAATTGTTATATATATATATTTATAAGATATATTTGAAGGGTTTTGTTCATGATGTATGATTAGAAAAGCTTACATTTAATTATGTTAAATGGCTACTTTAAAATTAAGAAATGGACATAGATGACTTGTATTCGTGTTCCATTAATTCATACATGTTTTATGTACTATTTATGATGATCTTGAAGTGTTGAACCTGTATGACAAGTTGGTTTGATGTATTAAAACCAAACGAGTTGGTTTTGACCCGTTAGTAAGTAAAATTATGAAATATGGACTTTAAATGTATTTTGTTGGTTGCTACACTTTGTTGGTAACATATATGGATATCTTAATTGGTTTTGGAAGTTTTCCATATTGATTATATGAGTTTTGTGTAATGGCTTAGTTTTGACCCATTTGTGTAGCTACTTGAATTATTGAATTAAATGAGATTAGATTCACTAATTCGGTTGTATTGTATTCTCAGGGAATCCGAAGCCTCAGTGAAATTAGACAACTGAGCTTGGTGGATGTCGAGGACACAGGTGAGTGGACTTTAATGCACCGGTGGTTTTAGTTGTAACTGTTATGGTTACTTGAATTTTATACGATTAATCATGCGATAGACTGTTTAGTCTGATGTGATTGCTTGACTGGTTATGTGATGATTATTGAAATTGTGTCCAAGATATGAGTATCAAGGCATGAAATTGTGCTCATGATGTTTGTGGCAGAGGTCAGCTAAGCGTGGTTTTGGGCTGGGTCAGTTGCTTCTGGTTAGGCAGTTTAAGATCCTCTATTGCATTTGTTGTAGCAGAGGGGGTTTAACTGTGCCAGTTAGCAGATGGCTATCGGTAGATCATTGCTATGGCCAGCATTGGTCGTAGGCTCGGCAGAGCCGCCGGTCTTTTGATATTTGAGATAAACTGTTCTTGTGATCGTTGTGGTTCTGCTTTAATTGCTTGTGGCTTGATTTCCATTCACTTAGCTTTGTGCTAATTCCCCACCCTAACTCTCTGTTTCAGGTTTTGAGAGCACAGTAGGTTGTAGCTTTTGAGTACAGGGAAAGTTTGACCGTAGCTCTGATATTTTGGTTTTAGAATGATGAGCCATACTTTATGAAATGTTTTGTAACACTAAAGGAAGTACTGTATGTTTGTACAGTGTTGGTTTTAACTTTTGATGTTATTTCCTTTTTAGTTTTATGACGTATTACTTCCGCTGTGATTTAAAAAAAATATGGCTTGTATTTTTGCGGTGTTACAATTTGGTATCAGAGCCCTGGTTTGGCATGCGAGCACGTTTAGAGTGTTCAATTCCCAAATCTTGGCTCGAGGTTGGTCAAACGTTTAGAGTGTTCAAGAGTTTCCTTGGATTAGCAGGTTATTACAGACGTTTTATTAAAGATTTTTCGAAGCTTGCTGGTCCGTTAACCAAGTTAACTAGAAAGGACATTAAGTTTCAATGGGGAGAGGCTTAGGAGAATGCTTTTCAGACTTTAGAGCAACTTCTGTGTCAAGCTCCTGTTCTTACGTTGCCGGAAGGATCTGAGGATTTCGTGGTGTATTGTGATGCTTCACATGCAGGGTTAGGGTGTGTATTAATGCAGAGAGTTAAAGTTATAGCCTATGCTTCTAGACAGTTGAAACCTAATGAAAAGAATTATCCGACTCATGACTTGGAATTAGCAGCAGTGGTATTTGCTTTGAAATTATGGAGACATTACCTGTATGGTACAAAGTGCACGATTTGCACTGATCACAATAGTCTACAATATGTGTTTACTCAGAAGGAATTGAATATGAGACAGCGCCGTTGGTTAGAGCTGATTAAAAATTATGACTGTGATATTCAGTATCATCCGGGGAAAGCTAATGTGGTTGCTGATGCACTTAGTAGAAAGGGGTCTACAGATACTGTGAAGTTTATGCGATTAGAAATCAAATCTGACTTAATTGATCAGTTACTTGCTGCACAATTGGAAGCATTGAAAGAAGAAAACTTGAAAGATGAGTTGATGGTAAAAAGACAACATGAACTGACAATTGATTCACATGGTTTGAAGAGGTACCAGAATCGCGTTTGGGTGCCGAAGTTTGGTAATTTGCGGGAATTAATACTGACAAAAGCTCATAAGTCCAGAATGTCTGTCCATCCGGGTAGCACTAAGATGTATCAAAGTATGAAAGACCTTTTATTGGTGGCCTACTATGAAGTTGGATGTTGCACGATTTGTGGAGTCATGTCATATTTGTGCCCAAGTGAAAGCAGAACATCAAAAGCCGTATGGATCTTTGAAACAGTTAGCAATACCTGAGTGGAACTGGGATCACATCACAATGGATTTTGTAACAAAACTTCTGAGAACTCAGAAAGGGAACGATATGATATGGGTTATTGTTGATAGATTAACCAAGAGTGCTCACTTTCTTGCTACTGCTGAAACTGCAACATTGAGTAAGTTAGCCAAGCTGTATATCGATGAGATAGTATCTAGACATGGAGTTCCTTTATCTGTTGTATCAGATCGGGATTCGAGGTTTGTGTCAAACTTCTGGAACAGATTACAACAGGAATTGGGGTCTAGGGTTAATTTGAGTACAGCTTATCAACCGCAGACAGATGGCCAATCAGAGAGAACAATACAGACCTTAGAAGATATGCTTCGAGCATGTGTGTTAGAGTTTGGGGGTTCTTGGGATTCGCATCTACCTTTGGTTGAGTTTGCTTACAACAACTCCTATCACTCCAGTATTGGGATACCGCCGTATGAAATGCTATATGGACGACCGTGCAGAACTCCTACTTGTTGGTTAGAAGCAGGAGAGAAACAGTTCCCTGGGCCAGATATTGTACAGATCACAGCAGATAAAGTAGCAATCGCTCGAGAAAAGCTGAAAGCTGCAAGAGATCGACAAAAGATGTATGCAGATCCGCGTCGTCGACCAGTGTCTTTTGTTGAGGGAGAGCGAGTCGACAAAAGGTGTGATACGTTTTGGGAAACGCGGAAAGTTGGCTCCTCGTTATATTGGTCCTTTCAGAATTCGACGAGTAGTGAATGATCAGACAGTTGCCTTGGATCTTCCTGATGAGTTGGCGGGTATACATGATACTTTTAACGTGTGTTATCTGAGGAAGTGTAACGTAGAAGATCAAACACAGGTGTTACCAATACAATATCTTCGGGTAGATTCCAGCAAGAGAGGAACCTGTCGAGTTACTGGATCATAAGATAACTAAGCTGAGGAAGAAACAGATTCCGATGGTTTTGGTCAAATGGAAGCACAACCTAGGTTCAGACTTGACTTGGGAGACTGAAGCGGATATGAGAAACCGATACCCATCTTTGTTTGAGCGCAATGAGATTCCGAGGACGAAATCTTCTTAGGGGGGAAGATTTGTAACACCCTCCTTACTGGCCTAGTATAATTAATGTAATTAAGTGATAAACCTTGATTAATTGATTAAGAGCCATTATTAAATTGTGATTATTATGTGATTTATATTTGTTATTTATTTATTTCTTTTAATTAAGGTGTAATATGTGCTTTATTAATAATTATTAGAGATAGTGGGTTGTGATGAGGTGTCTTTAGTTGACACACAAAACCACTATGTGCCACCAACACACACATTTCATGCAATTAGAGAAATTGATTAAGGTGTCAGTGTGTGTTTTGAGAGTATTCGGCCGAGGAGAAAAAGAAGAAGAAAGGAAATCGATTCATTGTTCAATCTGATTAATCTTGAAGTGTTTATCATCATAAGAGGTTAGATTACTGTATTATGTTGTTAATTGATGTTTAAATCTCGGTTTTATTGATATATAAATATATATGTGAAATTCCGATTAATACTTATATGTTGATTCGATGATCTAAGTTGTATGCATGTTAGAAATTGTTGTTAATATATGATCCTTATATGTTTAGAATGGTTCTGGAAAACATAGATTAGATTGCATGTTCGAAAACAGATCAGAATTGAGGATAGATAAACTGTTTGATAAAATATGAGTTAGTCGGAATCTATGTTATGCATTAGTCGGAACTGTTGATTGAATGAGCCGGAATTTGGTAATTCCGATTATCTTTTATCGGAATTGGTATGAATCTGACCAAAATGATAGGAATATGTGAATTCCGATAGAAATGAACTGTTGCCCTAATTTTTATCGGAATTGGGTTTTATCGGAATTGACCTTTTACTCGGAATTGACATTTTGCTCGGAATTGAGTTTTATCGGAATTGACCTTTTACTCGGAATTGACATTTTGCTCGGAATTGGGTTATATCATAATTGACCTTTTATCGGAATTGGGGTTTTAACGGAATTGACCTTTTAGTCGGAATATGTCTTTGCTCGGATTGTGTCTTTACTCGGAATGTATGATTCGATCGGAATGTAGCCTTTACTCGGAATTGGTTTGATCGGAATTATAAATGACCGGAATTGGGAATACAATCGGAATTGGATGTTATTCGGAATTGTATTGTTGCCCATGCTCGGAATTTAAAGATTGACATGAATTGAATATCCATTGTGGCCTTGACACATGAATGGGGTATATGTGTAATGCCTAAGCTATGGAGTTCAAAGAATTCACAGAATTACAGAATGTAAAGGGTAATAGTGAATGATGGTATATTAATTTGAATATACATGAAGATGATATGTACTTGTGATTTTATGTACATGTGTTTTAACTATAGTATTGTGCTTCTTATGAATTGATTAAGCAAATACTGACTAGTAGTTGTTTGCTCAGGTGGAGACAAGATTCAGTAGATAAGATAGCTGAGTAGCTTGAGATTGTTTGAAGATATCGGTGAGTGGATATATATCTTTGGATATATGGGATGTAACTCATGATTGTATTGCTCTTTAAGATATTGTATCTTGTTTATCTGTATATATACATGACGTATTCAGAGATCAGCATGTTTGGCTGGGCTTGTTGCTTAGGGATATACAGTATCTGATCTTGAGGGGCATTTGTTGCACTCAAGGGTGCTTGTACTGTTATCCATGTTAGCAGGGCTATTGGTAAACCTTGGTTTTGGCCGACCTTTGTTGTTGGTGATGCAACGCCGCCGATTCTCTTTGAGGATTGAGCATTGTGTGTTGGGGCTTTATGCCTTGTATGTACTCTGATATCTATTCTCTCACTAGCTTTATGCTAATCCCCCATTTGTTGTAATCTTTTACAGGACACTCCTGGTATGTGGATAATAGAGGTAGAGCTGGATTTTTGGACTGATCTTACTCTGATATCGATTTTGTTTTGTAAGATCCTGTTTTGATGTAACACTGTAGATGTCTTTTGTTTAACAAACAATTTCAAAGTTGTATTTTACACTAATATTTTATATAATTATGTAATTAATGTAATTAAGCTTCCGCGCGTATTTCAAAGTTGATTAAGAAAATACGGTGTTACACTCTCTCACTCTCACTCTGGGAAAAACCCACCACCACCACCTCCGCCGCCCCTTTTGCACCGCCGCCTTCTGTGCACCGCCGCCGCCTCTCTCTCATTCTCACTCTCATTCTCACTCTCACTCTCACTCTCACCGTAACAGATCTGAAACCCTAAAACCGTAACAAATATGTTCTACCATCCCCCGCCGCTGGTTTCTTCTTCGATCTATATCCACACCGCCGCCGCTGAAAAATCCACTGCAACCACCGTATCCTCACAACCACCATCACGACTCCGCCATAATCTGTTGCCCATTGCAAACCCTATCATCCTCTGTGCAACATCGACGAACACCGCCCACCAGAAACATTGATAGTGTGAGGGATTCTTGTAGAACGGATTTTTTTATTGGCATGATCCAAATCGATTTCAAGCCCTAAATTCACAGATGAACCCAAAAACCCAGATGACTGTGTTCGAGTCTTGATTGAAGAACTTGCATTTGCTAACGCAGATGAACCCAAAAACCCAGATGTGTGTGTAGTCTTGTTCGAGTCTTGATTGAAGATTGTGAAACCCAGGTGTGTCTTATCTCGTGGATAGATCGTTGAGTGAATTTGTTTACATTACTACAATCAGAGACAATAATAACGCCAGAATAGATCGTTGATTTTGGCCGATAGGCTCAGATATGCAAACATGGAACCGGACAACGGTGATCTGAAATCGCCATGGCTGCAACTAAATTCCCCAAACCTTCGAACTCTTTTGTCACAATTTTGTGTGCTGCTTTTCTTGATTCAGTTTCTTGACAGATTCATACATGGAGTGGCAGTGGTGGTTTCGATAATATTCATACATGGAGTGGCAGTGGGTCTGGTGGTGAGAGAGAGACAGAGATGAGAGATGGTGGTTCAATGGTGGTTTCGATGGTGGGGGTGGGGGGAGGGGGAGAGATGGTGGTTTTGATGAAGGAGTGAGAGAGAGACAGAGATTAGAGTGAGAGTGAAAGAGAGAGAGAGAGAGAGGATAGAGATGAGAGAGAGTTTACTGAGAGATTTTTTAATGATTTAAAATCAAATATGGGTAAAAAGACAATAATACCCTTATTACTAAAGGGAGTTAACTCCAATTTAGACGGCTCAGTTAGTTTTGGACCACCCACGGGACAAAATGACAACCATGGGGATTATAGGTGTAATTTTTGAAGTTTAAGGACTGCCCATGGGACATTTGGTAAAACACAGGGACCATTTGTGTAATTAACTCTAATAATAATAAATAAAAGAATTTTTTATATATGTATTCCAATTCTTTAGATAATTTACAAAATAAAAGGAAAACCAAAATTGGAATGAAACTCAAGATATACAAGTGTTTGGAATACTCGGTCGAGACACAAGATATGACTTAATTAATTGAAATGACTCATTCTACGATATTCTTATGACATATATTTTTGTCTCTTGAAATGTTTATTTTTTATATAATTTTTTTAAAGGAAATTTCTTTATATATATATATATATATATATATAATGGGTTATTTACAATCACTATTACCAAGTTCTACTGCAATGACTCCATAGGGCATGGAGTTTGTCAACAACACCTATTTGTTACTGTAATAATTGAAACCTATTGCTTCATTTAGCACTATAACAAACGGTATATGAAAGAACTTTAAACTCTGATCACGTAATTACTAAGGTATTTGGAAACGTTAACCATGTCGACCAATTTAGCTTTTTATCTTTCTTCAGAATTATGTTGATTCGCTGGAAACCCACCAATTGAATCTGGAACAGTAGATCAACCACGTTGTTTTTGTTGTAAAAAATTAAACAGTTCCTACTCTTCCATATTTCGTATGCCGTTAACTTTGTGACTATTAACCAAAGAAATTTTCCATCCTTAGTTAATACCCCACACCATCTCTGTCGGTTTGAATTAGTGATTCCGCATTGTCGAACGGTACCTGCCACCAGTTGTAAACAACTTTCCATATTTGTTTAATTATGGGACAGTTGAACACAACATGTTCCGTTGTTTCCAAACCAACCTCGCATCTTGGACAAAGTAAGGATGGTATGTCTACGCCTCTGTTTGATAAATTCATTCTCACCGGAAGTCTCTTCCTGCACTGCCTCCAACAAAAAAATGTTGACTTTCTTCGATGATGCCTTATGCCAAAACGTTTCTTCATGCTCCTGTTGAGGTGGTAAGAACAATCTCTCCAAGTAAGTTGTAATTGTCTTTACTGAGAAGCCATCTTCCTTGTTGTTACACCATATCCAGCCATCCCTCTTTTGTCTTGAAATCTTGATTCATTTTAATCTTTCTTTTAGCTCCAAGACCTCTTCTCTTAATCTTCCAACCGTACCCTGTAGATCCAAACCACTCCTACTCCACTGGTCCTCCTCCCAATGCCCCATGTCTGCCATAGAAGGTTCTTGTTTTCCAATTTTTTTGAAGAATCTCGGGTAACTTGTTCCAGCGATCGAACACCTATCCAAACATCTTTCCAGAAATGTACATTTTTACCGTCACCGAGTTCTATTTTTTGCAAGGAATTCATATGGATATTTTTCTTTGCAAGATCACCCTCCCCCCCAAGATGCTAGAAGATTTGACCACCCGATTATGAAGACCCCCCCATTTTCCATAAAGACTTTTAATTAATTTTGACCAAAAAGCTTCCGGTTCCGTTTTGAACTTCCATCTCTATTTTAAAAGTAAGCTTATGTTGAAAATGTTTAAACAACCAATTTCTAGCCCCCCCTTGTCTCTATTTACTAACACATCTTCCCATTTCACCCATGCAATAAATCTTACTAGAAAGCCCCCTCCCCTTTCCAAAAGAAATGTTTTCTCACTCTATCTATATGATGAAGGATACTGAATGGTACTCGGAACATGAATAAGTAGTAGACCGGGAGACTAGAAAGGACCGCATATTGACTTAGGATTCCTAGACTTCACAAAACTCTTATCATCTGATATCTTCTTTCTCAAACGTTTTCTTTTTCTTTTGACGAATTTACGGAAAATGCATATAACTCGGAAAATGTGTTAAGTACCATACACAATAAACAATTGCATATAACTCGGTTTATTTAATCGACATGTTAATTTTCATATTGATCACAACTACTATATCATATTCTTATTATTGAATTATATATAGTTTCATTTACTTGCTCAATCCTTATAACACTAGGTTTTCTTTGTTTCTATTTGAGTTAGTTTTGGATTAGAGATGTAGATTGTAGGCATATGATATGGCTTTTTGTTTATAGTGATTAGTGAGGCGAGACACGTTTTCCAAGGAATATCAACCTAGCTTATTTTGGATGAAAACCAATAGAATGAAGCAACTTAAAGTAAAAATGCGTGGTCACAACTTACAGCTAGTAAATTTCATGACATCCTCATGTCATTATTTTATTCTTTTTATTTAAAATATCACTTACACATGATGAGATCATGGGTGTTTTTTATTGTATCCTCTCAACCAATTCATATATATCTTAAGGTCTAGATATTAGAAGGGTTAAACAGTTTTTATATCTATTTTTTAATTTTTTTAATAATTTTACCTTTTTTAAAAATTATTTTTCTTTTTATAAAATAAACTTTTTAATATATTGTAACACAACGGAAACAATAATCGATATTAAATGGCAATGAATATTAAATGCGGGTATATGTAAAGAGTTTAAAGGTTTATAAAGTTAACACCGAGATTTATAGTGATTGATATCGTTGAACTCCAACCTACTTCCACTCCATGACCTTCGTCAAGGATTCCACTACCACAACTTGCAAACGTATCTTTAGAACGGAAGAGACCACCGGTAACAATCATCTTTGATATGAGGACGTGATCACCTCACGATGTTCCATATCCAAGATTACCAAACACGAGCTCTTCACCAAGAACCCGTAATGACTCCAATGAGGACTTCCTTGCCTACACTGTAGTTCTTCCTTGTCTCCACGGAGGTCTTCCTTGCCTCCACCGATGTCTTTTACAAATGACTTAACAAATGATTAATCAAACCTACTAGTATAATAAGTTCTACAAATAGAACTATCACTTAAGAAATAATATTTTACCAACACCTACAAAGGTGTTGATTTCACTCTTATAAATCAAGAGGAAAATGAATGTATATAGTTTAAGCTATTTGATTCTCTCTATTGATCTATCTTGCTCTCTTTGAGTTTTAGAAGAATAGATGTTTTAGTCTTTGAAGATTTAACAACTCAAGCATAACACATATGAAATATATAGATAAAAGATCACAAGTGTGATAAAGTATTACATAGAGTTTTCTATGCAAGGGGATGAGTAATAAGAAATCAAGTATGCATTTAGAGGCATGCCATAGAAGATCTCAAAAGCTGTCAGGAGACTGTATGGTCGCAGCTCAAGGTTGACCCTGGCCAACGACGTGGGTTTCCTACACAGCCTTATTTGATAGCTGTAAAATGTTACACTTAAGAGCTGACAAATACTCATATTTTTTTGTCATATGGCAGTACAATAGTTCATTAAAATAATATTTTATTATGTACTTTATCTTGGTAAGTGTGAGATGAAAACTCTTAATACTTGGGTACGTATATCAAGAAATATTTGAATGAGTGATGAGAGTGTGCCGTCATATAAAGTAGGTTGTACCTTCTTGATACAAATATCAAGAAAGCTTTATCTTTTGTATTTTTTTATGTCTTTTACTTTATAACAATACCCAAAATAATAATACCTCTATGTTTTAATGTAACACCCATGTTTGAATACCCCTAATTATGTGTTAATTAATAGTAAGTGTTATATGTGTATTAGATAGTTTATATGTGTTTAGAGGTATTACATAAAGTATAGGGGCCATATATGTCATGATATGCATTTTACAAAGTGCAGGGGATGTTGTGTCATTTATGCATAGTTGTTGATATACTGTGACCATTTGGAAGTCAAAGACTTTACTTGAATGTTCCATTAACACACACATTAACACACACGAATTCTCTCTACTGCATATGGCTCCTTTCCAAGTTTTGATCAAGAACTCAATGTAATAACACCATAGTAGCTTTATATTTGTGCTAGTATCTTCAAGGTATATATGGTTTTCATAGAAATTGTAGTTAAATGGGTCAAATGGTTCCTATGGTGGAATCATGATGAAAATTATGGTAATTGTTGTATTTTTTTATGTCATGAGGTGCTAGGGGTGTAGGAAAACACCCCTATACAGTTCAGATTTGAGTATATACACTTCTGTTGATGTTTGGATCGAGAAACAGCCAAAACGGTCGATGAACTGTTGTTGTACGTACAAGGGCACTTGTGTGCCTATTAGACCGTGGAGAACCCTAGTTCATAGGGTCCGGACGTGACATGGCACAAGTGTACCTACATAGGCTACGAGCATGTCTTGGGTACGCCCATTCCTAGAGGGCCCCCGACCGTACCTTTTAGGAAAGCACGTGCGTGCCTTGTACAAAGCACAAGCGTGCGTAGCCCCTGGTCAGTTTTCATAAGTGTAGTATTGAAACATTATTAATACATGTGTTATATGTGAATTGTGTACGATCGTGAGTAGACTTATATACAACTCTTATACAAATTATACCCGTGAATTGCTTACAAGGTAAGTCTTCTAGACTATTACTCATATATGCAACATGTGTTTTATTATAGTAGAATACAATCATGTGACATTCATTTGTGTTAATAGCATACTGCTTTGTGCGGTAGTGGCTCAGAATTAGTACAGTATTGTAGCTTATGTTGCTGCCCTAGGTCTAGAACTAGTGTCTGGCATTTTTTCTTGTTACTCGTGTGTTAGTTATATGTGATATATACATGTGTTTATATGATTGACAATATGGTAAACTCACTAAGCTCTCGTAGCTTATCAGATATCATGTGTTATGTTTTACAGGTAGCAAGGACAAGAGCAAAGGTCTGTTTGACCTCAGTGTTTGCTACAGTCTTTTGAGAAAACAATTTAACGCCTCTTGTTAAACGTTTCATTTTTGGTACCAAACTTATAGTGTGCATTTGTGTATATCTATTGTCAGGGCTTGTTTTTAAAACTTGTACGCTTCCGCTTTAGTTATTTCAGATGTGATTACCCTCAAAGGTGTTTTTAGTATTAATTATTCAGTTTTGTAAATTTGGGCGTTACATTGAATTCATAATATCTCACACATGCTACATGAAAGAGTATGTACTTAATCAGTTAATCAATACACTTTTATCTGTATTTTCATATGTATAAATGTTGCCAAATTAAATATATTTCGTTTTTGTTTGTGACAATTTATATTATAAAAATATATTTACAAAATAAATATCTGTTGAGCACATATAAATGTTTTATTACATATGAAAATGCATTCTAGTTCAAAAATTGATTTTTATATATTTGTTTGTCTTCGTTCAAATAGTGTTTTTAACTAGACGAGTATTGTATACGTTTGGATTTCATAAAATTTGCATACTTGATTGCTTTTTTAATCATCTCGTAATATTTAATTATGATTAATACAAATTTATATTTAATGATTTATTTTGCCAAACTTATTACTTTCATATTAACTTGGATTTTTATAAAATATTTAATATTAAATCCAAATATTATAAATTCGTCATCCAAAATTTTCTATATATATTTCTTCTTTGATTGCACTAACATAGGGTCTACCTCATAAATGGGTGTTTAATGATACAAACCCTAAGAATACGTTTGGCATATATAATGACTTAATGAGATTGTAGTGAAAGGAAATAAGCCTTGAGAATAAGATTGATTATTCTGTTTGATAGCACAAAGATTTTAGACTAAAATGGAACAGTGAATCAGTTCTCTTATTTGGTACAACAAGGAACATTTACACCATTACAACCATTTATTCAAACCCAAGAAAACATACAAAAAGATGCATAATTTAATATTTAAATTGCATCAAATAAAACTAACTCACATAAGAATATGGTTTTTAAAGCAACATGGTAGTCACATTTGGTCCATATGGTCTTGGAGGAACCGTATTATTTATGCGAAAGATAATACCTTAGAGAAACAGAAATAAAAGGACTCTTATCTTGACATTCAAGGATTGATGGCTTTTCGTTGGCAAATAGAAACCCCAAAATCCACTTGAGTTCATAATCATGGAGCTCTAGGCTGTTAGAAGCAAACCTTAAATGTAAAATGTGATTTAGATTTGGGAACTTGACTTCTTCTAACCTTCTATTAGTTTGTATGAGTTGATACATTGGAGTAATCTTATCTTTGTGAAATTTATGATAAAATCTTTGCATTTCAGAAAAAAAAAAAACCTCACATAATAAGTGACAATTCAAATTCTCTCCTACTAGTTGGAGCTGAGTACCACTAGTAATGAAATATGTACCATTGATTCCTTTTGTAACACCTAATTCTAAATTTTAACAAATATTAAATTAATATTTAGTCGAGTTATTAGTGGTTGTAATACTTGTTAAGTCTTTTATTGCAAAAAGGGTTTAATTAGTGAATTTTGGGAGTGTTTAAGTATAAGGAGGCAAGATGAGAGTATAAGTAATCATTTTTAAGGCACTAATCCCTAATAATACTGTAGCCGCATATTAGAAGTCATAATAGGCAAACATTTGTAAGTATATATCAAAAGCGTCTTGAATGATACTGTATCTCAATTGGTGTATGGTGGACATGCATTTTTATATGACACTAAAACCAAGTGTGCCCATATAATCGGTGTGTTGTTAAAAAAAAAGGTTGTTAGTGATTTGATAAATGATCAGAAATAGATTCAATTATCAGAAATATATTTTCTTTACTCGAGGAATCTCTATCTAAACTACTATCGTGATAAAATAGGTTGTATTCGAAGTGGTCATTAATGGTGTAGGGTCCAAAGTCTAACACTTCGGAACCTACCACACTCCTGGAGCATAACTCTCCTGGAGCTTTAGAGGTAAAGTCTCCTGGAGCTTGCACTCACTGAAGACATATTTACACCCTCATCGTAGATAGGCAGATCATATGTTCCCAAGAAGCAGACTCGCCTATCCAGTCGCATTTAATGATAAGTATGGAGGGTCTGACAAAGAGGTACAACCCACATACTTAAGTACAGCCTATAGGATCCTCTCCAGAGGATCTAGTAGCAATACAATCATTACCATCAACAGATTCATGACACTTGTATATCCATCCAAGGGCTAAGGTACGCACTTCTTCTAATATAAAATCACATACACATTCTCGACATCGATCATGCACACAATACACACCGATTCCAACCTCCAATAACATCACTGACTTTACCATCGGAGAGGAATACGGGGATACACCCCCGTCTTCCTCTAACCAAAGGTGTTACTTGTTTTGCAGGATTGATCTTCATCTACAGATAAATCACCTATATCCGAGCACTCACGCTTCATGCCATCGTAAAAGGCCTGAATGCGCGATCAAATGGCGCCATCCGTGGGACCCGAGAGTCTCTAATTCGCTGCAACTACCTCTAAACCCATACCTTGCTCGACGACAAGGTTATACCTAGAAACAAATAACACCTTGAAATGGCTATCCCTAACCAAACACCCTCCAATGAAGCTACTAATACCCTTCCTTTAAACCTTAATGCAAGTACCTCAAACCCTACCGTTGCCCGGAGAAATGATGGCCCTCCAATCCCGATTTCCTCAAGAACGACATACCAGACTCCGGCGCAACCTTTTGGTTTGTCGAGAGGCGGTTTGGGTTACCTCAACAATGAAGACTGGGGTCTGGTTGCACGAGGAACATAGGCTTCTTAACCGCTTCCGCAGACGGTGAGACCTCCTGTTACCCCCATAAACCTCTTCAGTTCGCCCAACATGCATAGCCAAGCTAGTGATCAAACCGCGGAAACGCAAAGCCAACTGCAAGGCTTGCTCCACGCACAAGCACAAGCCCAACATGCATAGCCAAGCTAGTGATACCAATATTACCCCTTTCGCTCGCTGCATTGAGGATCACCAGATACCTGATAATGTTAAGATACCCTCAATAGTGGGAACCTACGATGGTTCAGGCGATCCTGACGATCACATGTACTTGTTCCAGGGGGCCATAAAGTTCCAGAAGTGGGATGCAGCGGTGGCGTGCCATGTTTTCCCCATGACCTTGAAAGGAAGTGCACGGGAGTGGTTTGCAAGCCTTCCTCTGGGAAGTATACAAAGCTTTGACGATCTACGGGATAGATTCAGAAACCATTTCAGGTCACAAAAGACACACGTAGAGTCACACCTGAGGGCTCACCTAGTGAAACAAGAACTAGACGAAAGCATGGAGATTTCATCCCTCGTTTCAACCGAGAAAGAGTGAAAATACCGAACCTCCCGGAAAGCCAAGTCGTATCTGGCTTTATCATGAGCATCTGACCCCAACAACTCATAGAAGACTTATCCACGAAGGTACCACTCACCTTTCAAGAGTGTATGGATAGAGCTTATGCTTGGGTCCAGGGGAAAGAAATGGCCAGCCAAGTCAGAGGTCTAAACAGGAAAGAAGTACCCAGAGGTAAACAGTGGGGAGGGGAAGGTTCCAATTCCAGAGGAAACCCCCGAGACAGGGTCTCAAAAAAATTTGTGGACTTTCGAAGGGAAAAACCTTACGAAGGGAGGAATCAACTCATTTCAATCCTGCCCAAAACCCCAAAAGAAATCCTCGCGACAGAAGGCATCAGGACTGGCTTCAAATCTCCCCCACTCATGATGGACCCGAGGAGACTCAACAGCCGATTGCATTGTAAGTTCCATGAAGATAAAGGGCACGATACAGACAGCTGCAGGGAATTGAAGAAAGAAATAGAATTGGCCTTGAAAGCTGGAAAGTTAGATCACCTGATCCAAACAATAAAAGAAAGCAGGAAAGGAGAGCCCAGAAGGGATTCCTCCTGGAAGAAGCCCGTGGCCCAAGCAGAAGAAAGGCCTCCAGAGGGGAGGATCAATATGATCCAGGCCTTCGGAACAGAAAGAAGAAGAAGAAGGGCTGATTACGAGATATCAAGCATGGATGAAGGAGATTTTGAAGAAGAGCCGGTGATCACCAATATCCAGGTGGCTGATTACGAGATATCCCGGGCCCATTGGGATGGCGGAAGCTCTGTTGACATAATGTATGATCACTGCTTTCAGCAGTTGCCTTCGAGGGTAAGAGTCCTAATTCAACCAACCAATGTGCGGCTATCGGGGTTCTCAGGAGAGATCGTATGGCCAGTGAGACAGATAAGGCTTCGATCTGTCATCGGAACCTACCCGCAGACTACCACCGCAGACCTGGATTTCGTGATAGTAAAAGCTCCCTCACTGCATAATATACTTTTAAGGCGACCGGCTATGAGAAAATTTGGGGCCATTGTATCCACCATTCATGGACTGGTGCTGTTTTCCACGAGTGAGGGTACAGGTACTTTGAGAAACCTGGCAACCAGGTGGGGCATATGTTCTGAGGTTCAGCCTAAGTATGAACTGTGGGACAACCATCCCACTGAAGTAATAGTTCACCCCCGGTTCCCAGAGCAGAAAGTAACAATAGGCAGAAACATCTCGAGGCTTATCAGGGCCCAGTTGATACAGCTATTACGCAACAATGTATCAGTTTTTGCATGGGAACCTGCGGACATGACGGGAGTACCTCGAACTTTTGCTGAACAGAAACTGGGGGTACATCCAAACACGACCCCCGTCCGACAGAAGAAAAGGGGCCTAGCACCTGAAGGAGCCGGGCTGCCTGCGAGGAAGTAAGAAAGCTGACAGAGGCCGGGATATTGAGAGAGGTTCGATACCAAACTTGGATCGCTAACCCTGTCATGGTAAAGAAAGGGGATGGATCATGGTGGATGTGCATAGATTTCAAAGACATCAACAGGGCCTGCCCAAAAGACAATTATCCCCTACCTGAAATTTCATGGAAAGTAGAAAGCTTGGCCGATTTCCCAATCAAGTGTTTCCTGGTTGTGTACAAGGGGTACCATCAAATCCAGATGGCCGAGGTGGACGAAGACAAAACTACTTTTCATACAGACATAGGCATTTTTTGTTACAAGAAAATGCCTTTCGGTCTAAAAAACGCGGGGGCAACTTATCAAAGACTTGTAGACAAAACCTTCAGTGATCAGATTGGGCGAAACCTAGAGGCATATGTTGATGATATGGTCATCAAGTTCCAAACAGAGGAAACAATGCTTAAGGACATCCAGGAGACGTTTGATAATTTGAACATAATCAACATGAAGTTGAATCCTGGAAAGTGCTCATTCGGAGTCCTGGAGGGCAAATTCTTGGGCCATGTCATCACTGAAGAAGGAATAAGGATGAACCCAGCTAAGGTGCAAGCCATTTTAGACATGAAACAGCCGCAAAGCAAAAAAGAGCTTCAAAAGCTAAACAACTGTGTAGCAGCACTGAACCGTTTTATGTCCAGGGCCGCAGACAGATCTATGTCTTTCTTCACAATCCTAAAAGGCTGCATCAAGAAGGAAGATTTCCTATGGACAAGAGAAGCCGAAGAAGCTTTTGAAGAAATCAAAAGGAGTATCAGCAATCTGCCAACTATATGCTTACCAAAGGCTGGAGAAACGCTGGTTCTGTATTTAGCGGCGTCCAGAAAGGCAGTCAGTGCTGTCCTTTTGGCGGAAGGGGAGCTAGACATGAGCCCATATACTTTACCAGCCGGGCACTCCAGGGTCCAGAGGTTAATTACCCGCAGATAGAAAAATTGGTGTTGGCCCTGGTATTTACAGCAAGGCGTCTCAGAAAATATTTTCAAGCACATCCAATCGTTGTATATACTGACGCTCCCATACGTCAAGTACTGTATAAGCCAGAAGTGTCGGACAGGTTAGCCAAATGGGCCGTAGAGCTAGGGGAACACGAAATTTCATTTAAACCAAGTGCGGCAGTCAAAGGGCAGGTGTTGGCGGACTTTTTGGTAGAAATAGATGAAGTAGGAGCAAGTAAGGTTTTAACAAACCCCCTCATGGAGGACACCGATGTAGGGCAGTGGTCTCTGTATACAGATGGAGCCTCAAGTAGAGAAGGTGCAGGGGCAGGATTAATCCTTATTAGCCATCCCCCTGAAGAAAAAAAGTACACATACGCTCTGAAGTTCAATTTTCAGGCATCCAATAATGAAGCTGAGTACGAAGCACTCCTCGCCGGCCTAAGGCTAGCAACCTCGTTGGGAGTTAAGAGCCTGAATGCCTATGTAGATTCGCAATTAGTGGCTAGTCAAGTGAAAGGAGTTTTTGAAGCTAAAGATGCAAGCATGAAGCTATATCTTGACCAAGTCCAGACACACTTGCAAAAGTTCACCCATTGCTGTATAGCTCAAGTACCACAAAGCCAGAACAAAAGAGCGGATGCTCTAAGTAAACTAGCAGCCCTAGCTTATGAGCATTTCACGAAAGAAGTACTGGTGGAAGTTCTCATGGAAAAGTCAACCTCGAGAACGGAAGAGGCGTTGGATGTGGAGGAAGAAGAAGGCAGTTGGATGTCCCCAATAGTGGCCTATCTCAAACATGGAATCTTGCCAGGGGATGAAATCCAAGCTAGAAGGTTACGAATGAAAGTTGTGATGTATGCCTTACAAGGAAACATCTTGTACCGAAAATCTTACGTGGGGCCATGGTTCAGGTGTCTACCCCCCAGCAAGGCCAAGGAAGTGTTGGAGGATTTGCATGCAGGCACGTGCGGTATACATGCAGGTCCCAGATCTGTGGTATCACGGGCATTGAGGATAAGATATTTCTGGCCAACGATGCACAAAGATGCAGAATGGGAGCTCCTCAAATGCCCATCTTGCCAGATACATGCCGCATTATCAAAAACACCTAACAAGACCTCATACCTGTTAGAGGGGCATGTCCCTTCCACAAGTGGGGGATAGATCTGGTGGGCCCTTTCCCCACAGCTCCTAGCGGCGTAAGATTCCTGGTTGTTGCGATAGACTATTTCACCAAGTGGGTGAAAGCGAAAGCACTAAACACAATCACCGGACGCAAGATTAAGTTATTTGTCTGGGACAACATAGTATGCAGGTTTGGTGTGCCTTACGAGATTGTAAGCGACAACGGGAAGCAGTTTGCCGAAGACCCGTTCAAGTCTTGGTGCTCTACGCTCAATATAAAACAATGCTTCACCTCGGTAGCACACCCACAACCTAACGGACAAGTGGAGGTTACGAACAGAGACATCGTACATGCCATCAAGGCAAGATTGGGAAGGACCAAAGCAGGATGAACTGAAGAACTACCAAATGTCCTGTGGGGACATAGGACAACACCAAAGCGAAGTACAGGAGAAACACCATACAGCTTAGTATATGGGACAGAGGTTGTCCTGCCTCCAGAGGTGATCACACGAACTCATAGGACAGCCCACTTCTGCGAAGAAACTAATAAGGAAGAACTCCTGACCAACTTGTTATTATTAGAGGAGCGAAGAGAACTGGTAGCCCTTAGGGAGGCAGACAGAAAGTCTAGGACGGTTCAGCTCTATAATTGATGGGTCCGACCAGGGACATTCAAACCAGGGGACCTAGTTTTAAGGAAAAACGAAGCAAGTAGGCAGGAATATCAGGGTAAATTAGGCCCAAAGTGGGAAGGCCCTTATGTGGTTATTGAAGCAAGCAAGACATGAGCCTACACACTACAAAGCATGGAAGGGGATACCATACACCGCACTTGGCATTCGTCTAATCTATGCAAATTCTATGTGTACTTACTTTGTTGTAGCAAAACAAACTATTGGAATTACTCCATGTACGCTTTGTTCTATTAGTACAATGAACTTTTAGATACAAATCTAAAATTACCATACATGCATTGAACAACAAAGCACGGGCACAACATCCCACTGGCTGCAGTGGGATAGCCTATAAATATAGAAGGACACCAGTCCTTCCGCATGCATCACAATGGGCGTACTGTGTAGACTGGGGACACACAACCCCAGCTAGCCTCGAGTTAACCTCCACCGAGAAAACTCAGGCAACTCTTGGGAATTAACTCAAAGAGTATAAATTACAAGGTCATGACAAAACATCTAAATGCAAAAAAATATCGCATACATATATAAAGCATGCAAATGCAAGGTATTGCCTCACAAACTTTCAAGGGCATAACACCCTTAATAAACATTGTTCACAATAGCAAAAGGAGTTAAAGTCATTACAAACAGTAAATACTAAGTTCACAAAGACAAAGGGCGGGCACTACTGAGGTTCAATCTTCTGAAGCTCTAACACAGACAGGTCATACCCTTTCCCTATTGGATCCAAATAAGGAAAGGGGGCTTCCCTCACAGCTGCGTCAGCCTCTTAGAGCTAGACCTCCGTATTGTCATTAATATCCACAAATACAGAGGGATCGACCTCCGGGAGCTTGGCCCGAAGATCCACACTGGCAAGATGCCTCCCAAGTTGCACGCAGGATTCCATAACATGACCCATCGGGCGAGCAAATTGGTCGGAACCTAAGAAAGCTTTCACAAACAAAGGAAATAAACCCTGAACCTCCTTCCTTTCCAGTACCAGACCATCTTTTTCTTTCGCCAGCAAACCCACCTTTTCCAACAACTTCAAATTTTCAGCCTTAAGCTCACCTGCCTCCTTCTGAGCATCAGCAAGGGCGCGCTCGGCCTGATTCAGATCCCTATCCTTATAAAGGAGATCGTCAGATAATTTCATTTCTCGTTCAGAAGAGCGCTGCAGAAGGACCTTAAGCTCCTTTACTTCCTCAACCTGCTTCAGAAAATTACCCTCCATAACCCTACATTGCTCCGCCTGCTTCAATATATCATCCTCCAGTGACTGGAACTGCTCTCTCATACCCCGCACGCTGTCCTCACTTGAACTCATCGATAGCGCAATTCGGGGTCCAGGGTAATGTTGCTAAAGAAAGACTGGTCCACATGGGCAAGGAAGCGGTCACAACCCATCGACCTCAAATTAGCAGCAATGGCAGGGGGAAGATGTGCTCCAGACAATCACGCTGATGGGAAGGATCATCCCCTAAAGCCTCCCTAGGGTATGAACAACCAGGATAACACGTATCGGTAAGGGATTCGAAAATACCACCACCGGTGCTAGAATCGGTAGGTGGATGGACTGGGGGTGAAGGTTTTTCGGGAAATGATAGAGTACCTTTCCCAGATCCTGAAGGGACATCCTCGCGACGTTTGAAAAGCAGACGCTTCTTCGATACAAAACTAGCAAGTGGATGCTCAGGAGCCAAAATAGTTTTGGCAGCAGCAGAGGAACGAGTTTTCCTTTTTCCCAGATCCTGAGTCAGGAGACGACGACGGGGGCGCTCAATCAAGGGCCTCTTATCCAGTGTATCCTCATAAAAGAAGCATAGTATATATATGTATATATATATATAATAAATAATATAGATCAAAACCACAGAGAAACCAGGGTAAACATACCAGTGGAACTCTCTACCGCATGAACTTCAGGGGCAACACCAAAGGGGTAGGGGAAGATGGATTGTCGTCAGGATTCTGATCCACCTAGTCCTGGGCATCCAGAAGAGACATGTCCATTTGATCATCACCTCCGGGAAAGGATGGAGGTGGAGAAGAAGGCCGATCACGCTTCCCAACATGTGTACCAGTGACAGATCCCAAGGTCAGATAGCGGGTCAATGATATCTCTGCAAGGAAGGAACAAAAGAAAGTACATAAGTCCCGAGACACCAAAAACTAAAGAAAAAAAAAGAATAGCGGAGCATTACCCTCCTGTCCATAAAAAAGGGGCAGGAACTCTCTGGGGGTCGTCCCAGTTTTGGCTAAGGCCAGCCAACACCATGACCGGATCTGTGAACTCCTGAATCCTTACCCGCAGCCCTTCCAATTGAGCATAAAGCTTCATATCCATAAAGTGGTCGCTGGAAACTTTATAAATATGCGGGGAGAGTTCCTCACGGAAGCCGGCAAGGGCTGCGTGGTGCTAGGGGATTATGCGATCAGAAACGAAAATAAACTTCTCTCGCCAATATTTCAGAGAAGTGGGAGATTCAAGAAACAGGGTTCCACCCTGACCCTTGTGGCGTGGATCAAAGGTCACCTAACTACCACATTTCATCGGTTTATAATAGTGAAGAAAACAGGCGATGTTAGGTTTCCGGCGAAAGCCAGTACAAAGGGCAATAGTTAGTTACCTTACGCATCGCAAGAGGATGCAGTTGGCAAAGGCCGATATGCAAGTAAGACAGAAAACGAAGCAAAAATGGGTGTAACGGAAATCGAATATTGCAAATATCGAGATAATGGAAATAAATCCCAACTTTACCCGGAGGCGGGCGGACCAACACGTCATCGCAACCGGGCTTCACCAGATGATAATCGACAAGATTAGGCACAAGGCGACAGAGGCCTTGATACTGAAAGTCGGACATACTACAGTATGTCCGATCAACGGTGGCTACAACCATTTCTAAAACAAACCGGAGAAGATATACAGTAACTAAAAGTTCGAGATAAGGAAGAAACAAGCAGGGAAAAAAGCTACAAACCTTTACGCATAATCGAAACAATGGCAGCAATCGGGAAATGAAGACGAAAACCCAGTGGCCGGAGCGGTAGTTGAGAAAGTGAAAACCCTAAGAGCACCAAGGAGATATTTTTGAATAAAGGGAAAGAAAGAGTCGAAGCGGGATGAGGGGAGTATATATAGAGTCGTTTTTCAAAAAAAAAAAAACCGAAAGTCATCAGGGTCGTACACGTGTATGGCGGTTTTTGAACGAATCATGAGGCTAGGCGATGACCATCTGACAGGAAGTTAAAACAAGTGGCGCGTGGTAGCACTCGAGTGCAACGCGCCCATCAATACTCTGACAAGACGAAAGAAAAGACAGCTATTAATAGGTACGGAAACCTTCAACTCCGAAAGACACGCAAAATTGTGACTTCCAGAGGACATAATAGATTAGGACCAAGAGTCTGACAGTATAATACAGAGTATTATGCTATCAGACTGGGGGGACTTAATGGTGTAGGGTCCAAAGTCTAACACTTCGGAACCTACCACACTCCTGGAGCATAACTCTCCTCGAGCTTCAAAGGTAAAGTCTCCTGGAGCTTGCACTCACTGAAGACATATTCACACCCTCATCATAGATAGGCAGATCATATATTCCCAAGAAGCAGGCTCGCCTATCCAATCGCATTTAATGATAAGTACGGAGGGGTTGACAAACAGGTACAACCCACATACGTAAGTACAGCCTAAAGGATCCTCTCCAGAGGATCTAGTAGCAATACAATCATTACCATCAACAGATTCATGACACTTGTATATCCATCCAAGGGCTAAGGTACGCACTTCTTCTAATATAAAATGACATACACATTCTCGACATCGATCATGCACACAATACACACCGATTCCAACCTCCAATAACATCACTGACTTTACCATCAGAGAGGAATACGGGGATACACCCCCGTCTTCCTCTAACCAAAGGTGTTATTTGTTTTGCAAGATTGATCTTCATCTACAGATAAATCACCTATATCCGAGCACTCACTCTTCATGCCGTCGTAAAAGGCCTGAATGCGCGATCAATACCTCTTCATACATATCTTCGAGTTATTTTAAGATAAATGAACTTTCTTCTTCTTCGGGCAAAGAAGATACCACTATGATCTAAATTCCAAATCTTATTGTCTATGCCTAGAATCCAAAAGAAATACTAGAAAGAAGATTATTTATTTAACCGAACCCCTCAAGAAACCGACCTCTTATAGGTCTAATACAATCTCAAATAGACAAAGAAAATGAATAATCAAATAAATGGAATAGTTCATTACCATTCTATCTACACGTTTGGTTGCTCTCTTGGAATGGAATAAAACATTAATGTAGTATGTTTGATAAAGAGGAATAGATATTGGAATGTAATAAAATAAATAAACAATGACCAAAATGCTCATGTATTAAAAAATAGATATAACTTAAATTTTAGTAATTTCATATATAAAAATTTATTTTATACACTTTACATGTCTTAAAAATATTGATAAATATCTAAACTAAGAGATTATCATTAATACGACATTAAAAAATGAGAATTTTTTTGTTAAAATGATCTTCACAAACGACATTTAGAAAAAAAGATATTTTTTATTAAAAACAATACTTTTTTTATCAAAATTTCATATTTTATAATTTATATACACATTTCTAAATATATTTTACTTTTAGTTAGTTAATAATTTAATAAAAGTATGTAACTTATTATATAAAAAGATTAAACATAAAAAATTTAAAATAAAAACTTATTTAAGAACATTATAGAAAATAGATATATTTTTAATAATTTTTATAAATATCTAGAAAATATTTATTAATGTTAGTAAAAAAATTAGATTAATTAATTAATAAAGTTCATGTCATTCCATGATGAAAAGAGGAAAAAACACATATACCCTATTGAATGAAATAAAAGGAATCACATTACTTGTGGCATGAGTCATTTCATTCATATGTGATAAACAAACATGTTTTTTCCATTACGCAGGAATGAGTTATTCCATTCTTTTCTCCTTCCGTCATACCAAACACCGCCTTATATTGTTCTTGAAAATATTTTGTATATAATACATATTGTTATACGCAACAAAAAATATATGTTTAGACCATAAACCCTTAAATATGTAGTGAAATAAATAGTTAGTAAGTTATTTGAAATAAAAAAACCTATGATTGTTATGTATAACAAAAAAAAGGGTTATATGCAAATGATCTTTTCATTTTCAGTCTTTTGACCACAAGGAGACAAGGAAAAAGATCATCTAGTTTACATTCAGAGTCATGGAGGGCGCTCTTGGTGTAACAGAAAATACCCATATCAGTGTGAAAAGCTATTCTATCTTCGTCTATTTCGGCCATCTAAATTTGGTGATACCCTTTGTAGGCATCCAGGAAGCATTTGTAGCGAAAGCCGGCCACTGATTATACCTTCCAGTCTATATCGGGCAATGGGTAATTGTCCTTCGGGCAGGCTTTGTTGAGGTCAGTGAAGTCGACGCACATACGCCAGGATCCATCTTGCTTTTTGACAATTACCGGGTTGGCCACCCAGGTCTGGTATTTGACTTCCCTGATGATGCCCGCCTCTACTAGCTTCCTTACTTCCTCACAAACTAATTTGCTTCGGTCCGGGGCAAGGCCCCTCATTTTCTGTTTCATAGGGTGTAAGCTAGGGTGAATCTGAAGACGGTGCTCAGCCAGGTGTCTTGGAACACCAGTCATGTCGGCTGGTATCCAGGCAAAGACATCGGTGTTCCTTTTTAATAAATCGATCAGGTCTTTTTTGGTACCCTGGCTGAGTGTGCTACAATGGGCTGATCTGGGAAATCCTGGTTGATCACAATCCTGTCTTTTGTGTTTTGCTGTTGGTTGGAGCCAAGCTGAGGCTTGGGCTGCTCCTGTACTTGGGCACATTCGGTAACTCTGGGTAGGGTACTCATAACAGTTGCGACTCCGCTGGGGGTTGGGAACTTTACCATGGAGTGCACTGTCGATGGTACCGCCTGAAAGCTAGACAATGCAGGTCTTCAAAGGATGGCATTGTATCTGGAGGGCGCTCGGACTACTGCAAATTCTAAGATAGCTTCCCTATAGTAGGGATACTTTCCAAGCCCTATCACCAGAGGGACATACCCAATCGGCCACACTATTTCACCCGCGAACCCTGTCAAGGGTACTAGTGCAGGCTTCATCTGCCTCTTGATCCGCTCCGGCAACTGCTGGAAGCAGTGATCGTATAGAATTTCGGTGGAACTCCCCCCGTCCAGATATATTCTTGGAGATGGGTGGAAGGGGGAAAGGTGATTTCCGCTTTCTGCCATTCGGGGAGGTCCCCCTGCCGTGGCCTTTTTCCACGAATACCCCTAGCCTGGATCATGTGAATTCTTCCTTCCGGTGGTGGGGGTGGTGGCATTCTTGCCTTATTCCACTGGGAACGGTTCTTGTTGCCTTTTTCCCCTTGGGCCAGGTGATCTAATTTCCTGGCCCTGATGGCAGACTCTATTTCTTTCTTTAGTTCTTTGCAGTCATTGGTATCATTCACGTTATCTTCGTGAAACTTGCAGTATTTTTTGGTGTCTTTGGGCCGTCGAGACATGGGAGGTGGTACTCGGAAGGAACTGCTGACACGCTCTGTTTGCAGAATTTCTAAAGGAGTTTTAGAGAGTGAAGCTACTAACTTGGAGGTTTCTTCCACTAGCTTGGAGTATGGTTTATGGTTGTAACACCACTTTTTCTAAAAACTATTAAACATATTATACAACTGTTAGCACCCAAAAAGGATCGGAGTTTTTACAAAAGACTATTACTATATACATTGGTGCTAAACTTGCTCACTAAAAGTAGTGTTTTAAAAACGTTTCTAACATAAAAACCAGGAACTATCCGGCCTAAGAAGCTACCGGGGCCTTCCCCTTGCCTGAACCGGACGCACCTGCATGCAGAAAACACTGAACGTAAGCTAACGCTTAGTGAGTATACTACTAAAATAATACTCAAAGTATGAAAGCTGAAAGACTCTAGGATGACACACATCCCGATTTACAATCTGCAAAACTGTTCCAAATCTATTAACTAGTCCTGGGGTATACTATATAAAGTATAAGTAACCCCTGACACTTACTTGGGTATAAGGATCTCAATATACCCTATCTCTGTCCGTAATGCAATTTTATCATATAACCAATCACAGATCATACAATTAATATACACACGTATGCTATCCTGACTAAAGGTAAGTACACTCACCTTAGCAGCAATTTAAACAGCTATTCTCTAAAACAGAAACGTCCACTCTTATTACCTACAAGCAATAAACAATACTATAAAACCATCTGTATTTAACTTACAAAAGATACTGATCAAAACTGTATATGAAACTGGAAGACTGCTTGCGACCGCAAGCACCCACTTATGCGACCGCAAGGGTCCTGGTCAACATCCTTACGATCGCAAGGTAAACCCTATGCGGTCGCAAGGACAGTCGGTACAGCAGGGTTTCTACTCTGTTCGTGAACAGCATCCGGAATTCACCTTTTAACACTAAATTCTTGATCAAACTCAATTTCAATCATACCAACAAGTTCTATAACATAAATACCAACTTCCTTGTATAAACTAACACACCAAACAACTCAAAAACACACTATACAATATATGAACAAAGATTCAACCTATGAATCCTTTTTGACCTAAAACACCAAATAAACTTAACAAGAACACATACCTTAGCTACAAGATCACTATGAAATCTCTTTCAGATGGTAAATTTTCTTCTTTAAATCGAAATCAGCAAGTAAACTTTGAGGATATGTGTGTGTCGTGAATGTGTTAGCATGAACTGGAGTTTTGACTCCAAATGAGTCAAACACTCTTCATATATATCTATAATTTACATAAATGACACTATTGACCCCTGAACTTCTTTAACTATTCTGGATTTGCAAAACTAACCCTCCAACTTTGTAGATCACAAGTCAAACACATATAGGCTACTAACTTGTAAAACACATAACACTTAAAGTAAACACATAACAAGAAATTTTCAAACCTTGGGGCGTTACAACTCTTCCCCGCTTGGGACGATTTCGTCCCCGAAATCTACTGTGCAAACAACTGAGGGTAATTCTGTCTCATGTCACTTTCTGGCTCCCAAGTATAATCTGATCCTTTTCGGTGCTGCCACTGGACTTTTACAAGACTTATCTGTTTGTTACGCAGATTCTTCATTTTCCTTTCTAAAATAGCGACTGGTCGTTCTATATAACTAAGCTTTTCATCAATTGTCACATCTTGAAAAGGAACAATAGCTGACTCGTCTGCTAAACACTTCCGAAGGTGGGACACATGGAAAGTATTGTGAATCTGTGACATTTGTTCTGGAAGTTCCAATCTATAAGCTACTCTCCCAACCCTCGCAATAATCTTAAAAGGACCAATAAACCGAGGTCCTAGCTTGCCCCTCTTTCTGAATCTGATCACCCCTTTCCATGGTGATACCTTTAACAACACGTAGTCTCCAACCTGGAACTCTAGTGGTGACCGCCGTTTATCTGCGTAGCTTTTCTGTCTATCCTGGGCTGCTTTAAGTCGTTCACGTATCTGTTGTATGTACTCGGTGGTTTGCTGTATTATCTCTGTACTGCCCAGTTCTCTCTGACCAATTTCACCCCAACAAACAGGAGTTCTACATTTTCGGCCATATAACATCTCATATGGCGGCATGCTTATACTTGAATGAAAAATGTTGTTATACGAGAACTCTGCTAATGGTAAATATGTATCCCAACTACCACCAAAGTCGATGATACAAGCTCTGAGTGTATCCTCCAATGTCTGTATAGTTCTTTCACTTTGACCATCAGTCTATGGATGGAATGCTGTACTCAGATGTAGTTTCGTCCCCATGTCTTCATGAAACTTACTCCAGAATCTGGAGGTAAACCGAGTATCTATGTCTGAAACAATCGTAATTGGGACTCCATGTCTGGACACTATCTCTTTCATATACACATCTGCCATTTTCTCTGACGAATAAGCCTCTTTTATTGCAATAAAATGCGCACTCTTCGTGAGTCTATCAACTACTACCCAGATAGCATCAAACCCCCTAGGAGTTTTAGGTAGTTTGGTAATCAAATCCATAGTAACATGCTCCCATTTCCATACAGGAATATCAAGTGGTTGCAACTTTCCATGTGGCTTCTGATGTTCTTCTTTGACTTGTAAACAAGTCAAACATCTCTCTACATGCTTTGCTATATCTCGTTTCATTCCCGGCCACCAATAGTTCATTTTCATATATCTATACATCTTTGTAGCCCCTGGGTGAATAGAAAGTTGCGAGCGATGTGCTTCTTCCAAAAGAACTTGCCGTACACCCCCGTAACTAGGTACCCAAACTCGATCGTAACAAGTCAAAAGATCGCGACTGTCTTTCACTAACTTTGACACTTAACCCTTTATGCGTTCCTTTTTCTGATTATATTCCTTAACCACTTCAACCTGGGCTGTCTTAATCTGATCTAACATCGGGTTAATTACTGACATCCGTACGTGATGCACCTGTATCTGTATAATACTTGACTTTCTGCTCAACGCATCTGCCACTACGTTAGCTTTGCCCGGATGATACAGAATCTCGCAATCGTAATCTTTTAGTAACTCTAACAATCGCCTCTTCCGCATATTCAGATTCTTCTGTTCTAGAAAATACTTAAGACTCTTGTGATCTGAATAAATAGTACACTTGACACCATACAAATAGTGTCGTCATATCTTCAGGTCAAAAACAACTGCTGCTAATTCTAAATCATGAGTCGGGTAGTTGTTCTCGTGTATCTTTAACTGACGGGAAGCATAAGCAATGACTTTCCCTTTCTGCATCAAAACACAACCTAACCCTCTGTATGAAGCATCACAGTAAACTACCATATCTTCTATTCCATCTGGTAACGAAAGTACTGGAGCATTACACAACCTGTGCTTTAGCATATCAAATGCTTTCTGCTGTTCCTCACCCCATTTGAACTCTACCCTCTTCTTGGTTAATTGAGTCAGAGGTACTGCTGTTTTGGAAAATTCTTGTATAAATCGTCTATAATACCCTGCTAACCCAAGGAAACTTCTGATTTCTGTAGAATTCCGAGGTTGTTCCCATTTCATCACAGCTTCTACTTTTGCAGGATCAACTTTAATTCCCTCCTGATTGATGAGGTGACCCAGGAATTGTATTTCCCGAAGCCAGAACTCACACTTAGAAAATTTCGCATACAATTTCTCCTTGCGTAAGGTTTCTAACACTTCTCTGATATGAACACTATGCTCCTCTGAAGTCTTAGAATAAATAAGAATGTCGTCGATGAAGACTATTACTGACTTGTCGAGCATTGGTCGGCAAACTCGATTCATCAAATCCATAAATGTTGCTGGCACATTCGTAAGACCGAAAGGCATCACTACAAACTTAAAGTGCCCGTACCGTGTTCTGAACGTTGTCTTGGCTATATCCTCTTCTCGGATCTTTAACTGATGATAACCTGACCGCAAATCTATCTTGGAGAACCAAGAAGCACCTTGTAACTGATCAAACAGATCGTCTATTCTGGGAAGCGGATACTTATTCTTGATCGTGACCTTGTTGAGTTCTCTGTAGTCTATACACATTCTGAACGTGTCATCTTTCTTCTTGACAAACCAAATAGGCGCACCCCACGGTGAACTACTAGGCCTGATGAAACCCCTATCTGTCAGCTCCTGTAGTTGAGTCATCAACTCTTGCATTTCCGGTGGTGCTAATCTGTACGGGGCTTTTGCTTTTGGCTCGGCTCCTGGTATTACATCAATTTTGAATTCTACTTGTCGAGCTGGTGGAACTCCTAGTAACTCATCTGGAAAGACATCTGGGTACTCACAAACCACTGGTATCTCATGAATCTGTGACGGTTTCCTTGTCATATCAACATCTTCCACATATGCTACAAATGCGGTACAACCACGTGCCAAGTACTTCCTCGCCTTAGCTAAAGAGCAAACGGAATGGCTGACTCTCTTACTGTCACCTCGAATAATCAGTTCTTCCCCACTTGAAGTATGAACCCGTACTATTTTCTGATCGCAGAAAATCTGAGCTTGGTGTAGACCCAGCCAATCCATACCAACCACTACTTGAAATTCTTTCATAGCCATAGGGATAAGGTCAATAGGGAATTTACTATTACATATCTCTATTACATTACCCTTAAACACACTAGTCACAAACGTTCTCTTATCATCTGCTATTTATACTTCCAGAGGAAACTCTAACTTAACAGGTGGCATATTAAACTGAGCACAAAACGAAATAGCAGCAAAAGATCTACTGGCACCAGAATCAAACAATACAAGAGCAGGCATATTATTAACAACAAAAGTACCTGCTACTACGTCGGGTTCAACTTTTGCCTTCTCAGCTGTAAGCTGGAAGGCCCTGCCTTTAGGTCGGGGCTGTTCCTGTTTCACATTCCTACCCTCGTTAGCACGAGCTAGGGGTAGGGGATTCACTGGCCTTCTCTCTGCTGCTGGGAGTTGGGGACATTGAGCTTTGAAGTGCCCCGGCTGATAGCAGTTATGACATACCAATAATGGAGTCTTGCATTCTTTGGCGACATGGCCTTGCTTTCCACACTTATAACAACCTGGCATACCAAACTTACATTCTCCAGAATGATTCCTCCCACATTTGGCACATTTGGGTGGGGGTGCTGTACTTCCCCGCTGTAGTGTTATTAACGGTTTCTTACTTGGTGTATTAATTTGCTCCACCTTCCTCTTCCCTCCAGTTATCCCCTGCCTGAGCAATTCTTGTTCTCTTTTCCAAGCTAAATTCATCATCTCATCAACAGTCTTACAGGTAGAGGTTGCTAACACTTCTCTGATATCATTCCTAAGAATAGAAATGTATCGTTGCATCTTCATCGATTCCGTAGCTACATACTCTGGAAAAAAACGAGCCATCTCTAGAAACTTCTTAGTCATGTCATCTACGGACTCTGTGGTCTGCTTCATGGTCAAGAATTCCTCGTTTATCTTATCTATGCGTGCTTTCGGTGTAAACTGCTTCTCAAACAACTCCTTAAATTGATCCCATGGCATAGCCTCCATCTGAACTTCTCCTCTTCTTTTTAACAAGGTGGTCCACCAATCCTTCGCCGGTCCACGTAACATATTCGAAGCATACATAACTTGCTTTGTGAGAATACATCCACTGGTGCGGAAGGCTCCCTCTGTGTCTGACAACCATCGATTACTAATAATGGGGTCTGTCACCCCTTCAAACACTGGTGTTCCACAAGCTGAGAATTCTCTATACGTGCATCCCTGATTCGGCTCAACTCTTGCTGGAAAATTGATGGTCGCAGCCTGTACCGTTGCATCTACTCGTTGCTGTAGCATTATCTCCATCCTTCCTGACACTTGTTCAACCACTTGGTTGATAATGAATGGAACGTTGGCTTGTAAAGCCTTTTCCAACTCTGTCGCCACCGTTTCTTTGATCGTGTTGTTCACTGGGTCTTGCACTTCCTCCGTACCAGCTATTCCAGAAGGATTACCTGTAGATCCACCGGTCTGTACGGGGATTGCGTCTGAAACATAAGTGTCTCTGTTCTCCTGAGGCCTACTAGCCCCAGACTGCTGTGTTGGATCGGCAAAGAACCCTTGTACATCCTCCATTCTGAAATTTAGAAAGCTTTTAACATACAATATGATAACAACTTTCTCTGTTTCACACATAAGGTATGTAATATTATTAATACTACATCTATCTACTATTCTGTTCTAGGACTGCTCACATATACTGTATTGTCACGTATTACCCTTAACTTGATCCACAAGATATCACCATGACAATTCCAAGCTCAATTGCATATCACATGTTCTTTACATACACTGGCCAAGTGTTGTAAGAAATACATTATATACAATTGTTCTTGCCGCCATAGAACACCCCGATTCACAAGCTTAGGTCACGTATGACAAAACTAACTACACATGCATAACATTACTATTCATGCTCAAACTATAAAACAAGTAACTAATCATAAACTTTCTATTAATTATACTCACTAAGGTTATTGCCCCAGGGATAGCTCCTCTTGACCTCAAAACCACGGTTTAAGTTCAGACATCACACCCGTGTGTGTCCAAATCCCTCAAACCTTGGCTCTGATACCAAGTTGTAACACCACTTTTTCTAAAAACTATTAAACATATTATACAACTGTTAGCACCCAAAAAGGATCGGAGTTTT
The DNA here is from genome assembly GCA_947179395.2 of Pulicaria dysenterica. Taxonomy (NCBI): domain Eukaryota; kingdom Viridiplantae; phylum Streptophyta; class Magnoliopsida; order Asterales; family Asteraceae; genus Pulicaria; species Pulicaria dysenterica. The sequence continues at coordinate 97,066,113 of OX359289.1, forward strand.
TACAAAAGACTATTACTATATACATTGGTGCTAAACTTGCTCACTAAAAGTAGTGTTTTAAAAACGTTTCTAACATAAAAACCAGGAACTATCCGGCCTAAGAAGCTACCGGGGCCTTCCCCTTGCCTGAACCTGACGCACCTGCATGCAGAAAACACTGAACGTAAGCTAATGCTTAGTGAGTATACTACTAAAATAATACTCAAAGTATGAAAGCTGAAAGACTCTAGGATGACACACATCCCGATTTACAATCTGCAAAACTGTTCCAAATCTATTAACTAGTCCTGGGGTATACTATATAAAGTATAAGTAACCCCTGACACTTACTTGGGTATAAGGATCTTAATATACCCTATCTCTGTCAGTAATGCAATTTTATCATATAACCAATCACAGATCATACAATTAATATACACACGTATGCTATCCTGACTAAAGGTAAGTACACTCACCTTAGCAGCAATTTAAACAACTATTCTCTAAAACAGAAACGTCCACTCTTATTACCTACAAGCAATAAACAATACTATAAAACCATCTGTATTTAACTTACAAAAGATACTGATCAAAACTGTATATGAAACTGGAAGACTGCTTGCGACCGCAAGCACCCACTTATGCGACCGCAAGGGTCCTGGTCAACATCCTTACGATCGCAAGGTAAACCCTATGCGATCGCAAAGGTCCTTTCTAAAACAACATGCCTTGCTTCACTCGCAAGGGATGGTTCTAAGCTTGCTTACGACCACAAGTTATGTACTTGCGATAGTAAACTTGGTTCCTTCGTCCGTAGACGGTATTCTCACAAAACATACCCTTACGGTCGCAAGTCACCTTGCTTGCGGCCGCAAGGGGCAAAACAATCGAAAACACAAAAACACTGCCTTGCGATCGCAAAGGATAACCCATGCGGTCGCAAGGACAGTCGGTACAGCAGGGTTTTTACTCTGTTCGTGAACAGCATCCGGAATTCACCTTTTAACACTAAATTCTTGATCAAACTCAATTTCAATCATACCAAATGTGTTAGCATGAACTGGAGTTTTGACTCCAAATGAGTCAAACACTCTTCATATATATCTATAATTTACATAAATGACACTATTGACCCCTGAACTTCTTTAACTATTCTGGATTTGCAAAACTAACCCTCCAACTTTGTAGATCACAAGTCAAACACATATAGGCTACTAACTTGTAAAACACATAACACTTAAAGTAAACACATAACAAGAAATTTTCAAACCTTGGGGCGTTACAATGGTGAGCGGCGTAGGTAGGTGGATCATATCTTCCCCTCCTGCTGCCTCTGTCTCTCCAGACCTTGCCCCCAGAACCCTCTTGGTGAGCTCTCTTGGACGAGGAAATTCCCTCCATCTGTGCGCTCACCTTCTTTCCTCTGTCAATACATTCCTGGAAGGTCTGAGGGATCTTCCTTGATAATTCTTCTGTGAGGGCCCCTTTTCGAAGGCCAAAGATAAAGCCTGAGATTCTTTGAAATTCCACCAGGCCTTTGATCTGGGAGCTTTCTTTGGTATATCTTACGATATAATCCTCTAGTGTCTCCCCCGTATGCTGCCTGATCATGTGAGCTTCCAGGTGGGTCATGTTGTGTTTTTTCTGCTGCATAAAGTGGGATGAGAATCTAGACCTCAGGTCCTCTATTCCCGTTACTGAACCCTTGGGTAGAGAGTTGAACCATTCCCTGGCTGCCCCCTTTAGTGTCATTGGGAACATGTGGCAGGCCACGAGATTTATCCACTTCTGAGTTTTCATTGCCCTCTCAAACAGGCTCTGTTGGTCATCGGGGTCATCTTCACCATCGTAAGTTCCCACATTGCTCGGGATTTTTAGCCCCATGGAGAGGTCCCATGTGGCAATCCAAGAGACGAAGGGAGAGTTAGCCGCTGTGGCCTGCATTCCCTGGTGAACAGGTGGTCAGAGGCCCGCCATCCCCCCGAAATTAACAAATTGCATGATCATCGGGGAGTGCTTGAACCACCTGTGACCAATCCATCTGGCCCCCTGCTGGCTGGTGTTGGTATGCCTGGTTACCCATAAATCCCCCGTTACCCCCTGGGGCTAGCTGATAGGGGCTAGGCCCCTGAGGGAAAGTTTGTTGCATAAAGGGGGGGTGGTCCCTGGGCTAAATAACACGGTGCCCCCAGGGGAGTTGGTGGCATGGAATACTGGGAGAAGGAAAAGGGGGTGAAGGGACTTACAACTGGGGTGGGGTTTCCTGGGTGAGGGCTACTACTCTGCCCTCCTATTCTTTGTAAGCTGGTGGCTCCAAAGTAATGAGCTAGCATTGCTATGGCCGCTGAGACCTCCGCGCTGACTGTTGGGTTTGAGACCGGTGCGTTTGGTTGTACGGGCACCGTCACGGACGTGCTAAACAATGATGGTGTAGCCTCGGATCGCGAGCCACCACTTTGTAATAACTGTAGTAAGTTGGTGGGTTGCATGACATGGTTTCCTTCAGCGGTGCTGCGTTGCACAGGAGTTTCTGGTGTCCACATCCATGAGAACCATGGTGGGTTAGCGTTGAACTGTGTCGTTCCGCGTTGGACATTGCTCTGCAACGGGCCTTGAGGGGTGCTGGGTTGGCTAAGGACAGTGAAGAGAACCGGGGCGTCACTTGTAGTAGTAAGAGCTGAGTTGGTCTGTGGTGTCTTAGAAGACAGACCAGCAGAAGAAGTGTGTCTTTCCATCTTTCGAGGTGGAGCAGAATGAGGTTTCATGTGAAGATTCTAGGAGAGTAGGTTCTAGGTTATCGTGAGTTTGGGGAGATTAAGCTCGGTTAAGCTTTCGGAGGAGTATCTGGCTAAGAGATGTGACCTACAAAATAGGGGAAAACACTACGTTAGAGAGCTTACAGGGGCGAGGCCATGTAAGCCGCTACAATGCTCAAGTTAGCCATGGAAGATGGTAAAGAGCTAAAGGTGTTTGGGATGTATAAGGTGCGTACCTTTGTAGGAGACGGTGATCTCCTATTTATAGTTGAGGGCTCCTTTGGATGAACCGTTATGATGGAGGACAGGTGTCGCTATCTCCTGTGAGAGACCAGAAAGGTTGTACCTTTCTGCTATAAAGGGGATCTGCTCCCCACTATCAATGTTAGCTGTAACACCCCCTAATATGGCCTAGTATAATTAGGTAATTAACCTAATTAATTTGGGAGTTATGATTTATTAATTGAATTATTAATAATTAATTATATGTTATGATTATATGATTTAATTGTTTTATTTATATGTGGATAATAATTATTATTATTTTATCTAATTGAGTTAGTGGATTTATGAGTTGGCCAAATTGGTGAATTAGTCACCAACTTCACCTTCAACACTCTCATTCCATGCAAATTGAAAGAAACATAAGTGTGTGTGTTTTGTTGCTTACGGCCGAGAGAAGAAGAAGAAGAAAAGAATTTAATCAATTGATCTTTAAATCTTGCATACAATTAAGATTCAGAACTTATATCAAGGTTAGAATTCAGTATCGATGTGATAATTGATGTTTAATTTCGGTTTTACACATATATGATGAATTCCGATTAAATGATAGATAATGAATTGATGATCTTAGGTTGTTGCATGCTAGAGATTTATGTTCAAGTATGTTTATATTATGTTTATAATCATTTCTGGAAAATATGAGAATATGCATGCTTAAATTCAGTAGAGATTTGTGGTAAAATCAGAATTGGGGATGAATATATTAATCGATCGGAATTGAAGAACTTGGAGGACTCGGAATCCGACTGATTCTATCGGAATGAATGAAATCCGATGGATTTAATCGGATTTAGTGAAATCCGAGCGAATTAATCGGATTTGGATGAAATCCGACAGAAAGACTTATAGAAATTCCTAACACTTTCCTTGGAATTGAGTTTAATCGGAATCCGACTAAACTCACGAAATGCCCCAACTCTTTTATCGGATTTGGATTGAGTCGGAATCCGACTAAATGACTTGTAGAATTTTCTGGACATTTTACTCGGAATTGACATTTAATCGGATTGTATCTATTCTCGGATTATAGCTTTGCTCGGAATCCTGTTTACTTGGAATTGGTTATTATTATCGGATTTGGACTTGTTGAGATTTACACTTATGCCTATGCTCAGAAATGGGGATTCAATGATGAATCAGAATGAAGATAGAACTTGGAACTCCTTGATGATATTGATGAACTGAAATGAACATTGTATCAAGTGTGTGGATGGAAGAATATGAATTTCCTAATGTAACACCGTACTTTTTATAAAACAAATTACCACGAGCGGAAGCTAATTATATTTGTAAACCAAAGGTAACTACAAACTTTCATAATGTTATAATTACAAAATACTATTACGGTGTTAATTTACACACAGACTCTAACAAAATCTTGGAAATCAGAGTTGTAGTCCGTCCATATTCCCAGCCTTCCATATAAACCAACTTACAAAAGTTAATCTGCAAAACAAACTAGTGGGGAATTAGCACAAAGCTAAGTGAGGGAACCAACATCTAAGCACATACAAAACAATCAAATCAAACACATATAGCTCATCAGTCAAAGAGAACCGGCGGTGATGCAACAACCCAAAACCAAGATCGGCCACCAAAATCAAGGTTCACAGTTGCAATCACCCTTAACCAAGGTCGGCCACCAAAACCAAGGTTTACCAATAGCTCTGATACTTGGATAACAATACCAGCACCCTTGATTGCAACAAATGCAACTCAAGATCTGATACGGTAAATCCCTAAGCAAAAGCCCAGCCGCCCCGCTAAAGCTGATCTCTCATCCAAACACATATACAGTTATTCATAACACAATAACTATCAAACTATCATATCCTGCATATCCGAAGATATCAATCCACTCACCAAGGTCTTCCAACTCTGACCACTCAGTAATCTATTTACCGAGTCTTGTCACCTCCTGAGAAGACAATTACAAATCAGTATTTGCTTAATAATGCTCAATAAGCATAATACTACAATTATCATTTTTGTACATAAAATCAGCAAGTACACATATCTGCATATAACCTGTATCCAAAATCTACCTTACATATTCATCAAGGTGTTCTTAGTTCAATCCTTCATTTAAGTTCATTATTGAATCCCAATTCCAAGCATAGACAAATCCGATTAAAAAAATCCCAAATCCGAGTAAAGGGTTCAATTCCGAGAAACCTAAAATCCGATTAACTCTATCGGATTCCGACCCTTCCAGCCGGATTTCACCAAATCCAAAAACTTCAGTCGGATTTCTCCAATTCCGACTGATTCAATCCTCAAATCCGATCTATTCATATGCTCATCCTCAAATTCTGATTTTACCACAATTCTCTACTGAATTTAAACATGCATGTTCTCATACTTTCCAGAAATGATTATAAACATAATATAAACATACTTGAACATAAATCTCTAACATGCAACAACCTAAGATCATCAATTCATTATCTAACATTTAATCGGAATTCATCATATATGTCTAAAACCGAAATTAAACATCAATTATAACATTGATACTGAATTCTAACCTTGCTATAAGTTCTGAATCTTAATCGTATACAAGATTTACAGGTTACTTGATTAAATTCTTTTCTTCTTCTTCTCCCTTTGCTCTCGGCCGAAGTTAACAAAACACACACACACTCTTTCTAATTTTGCATGAAAATGTGTTGTGTAGGTGTATAAGTTGGTAACTAATCACCTAATTTGGCCAACTCATGAGTCCACTAACTCACTTAAATTAATTATAAATAACATATATAATTAAAACAATTAAATAACATAATAATAAACATATCATTATTTAATAACACAACAATTAATCAATCATAATTCTCAAGTTAATTAAGTTAATTACCTAATTATACTAAGCCATATTAGGGGGTGTTACACCTAAGCTAAGGAGTTAAAGTAATTCACAAAATTTACAAGATATACAGAGTAATTGTGAATTCGGGTATAATTGTGTTTGATGATTATGTACTGAAAGATTCTTAGTACATGTGATATGTAGATATGTGTACTTGATGATTTTATGTACATGTATGATAACTTTAGTATTATGCTTATTGTGTATTTATTAAGCAAATACTGATTGATAGTTGTTTGCTCAGGTGGTGACAAGACTCAGTAGAATAGATTGCTGAGTGGCCTGAGTTTGAAGACTTTGGTGAGTGGAATTATATCTTCGGATATGCAGGATATGACATCCTGATAGTTGTTTGCGCTCTTGATAAACTGTATACATGTTTGGGTGGGAGATCAGCTTTAGCTGGGCGGCTGGGCTTTTGCTTAGGGATTTACCGTATTTGATCTTGAGGGACATTTGTTGCACTCAAGGGAGCCTATACTGTTATCCAAGTAGCAGAGCTATCGGTGAACCTTGGTTTTGGTGGCCGACCTTGGTTTGCTGGTTCTCCTTAGTGTTTGAGCTGTGTTTGGCATGTTTGCCTTGTATGTGCTTAGATATTAGTTTTCCTCACTTAGCTTTGTGCTAATTTCCCACTAGTTTGTTTTGCAGATAAACTTTTGTGAGTTTGTGAATACTGAAGGCTGGGAATATGGACAGACACATCTCTGATGTCCAAGAATATAAATGGAACCTGTTTTGTAATTAACACCGTAGTTGTAATTTGTAATTTTAAAAAAGAAAAAAAAGAAAAGGAAAAAGTTTGTAGTTAACTTTGTCTTTTAAATGTAATTAGCTTCCGCTCGCAGTAATATGATTTATAAAAAGTACGGTGTTACATTAGCCAATCGTGAGGCTGTTGGCAGTACCTTTCTGCTGTAAAGGGGATTTGCTCCCCATTACAAGTGTCATCCAATCACAGCGAGCTTACGTGTGTCTTAGTACAGACACGGCCCGCCTGCTCTGGCGTATGATCTTGAGACATGTGTAATAGTTAGCTCTAGGGTTTATTTGTGATGTGGTACATTGTGAAACCAGGCCTGCGTTAGGCGGGAAGACTTATAAAAAGGTTGTTAGGCATACCAGGCCTGCACAGGCCATGTGGTTAGATACTGGACCTGGCCTGCAACCACTTGTATTCAGTGTGATAGCTTTGTCAGGCCTGGGCTGGGCCTGACTTTGTGATGTTGAAAAGAAATTGCTGGCAGGCCTTTTGGCCTCTTATTGGGCCTGGACGTAGGTACGTCATCAACAACGATCTTACCAAAATTTAGTGTCGAAATCATGAGCTTTATTATTATTATTATTATTATTATTATTATTATTATTATTATTATTATTATTATTATTATTATTATTATTATTATTATTATTATTATTTGAGAATGAAGTCTTACTCCATAGAAGATGAGAAGGTGTCAAAACTCAAAACCCTCCTGCTATGAATAATAAAAACACTATAGGTATAATCTATTACAATGAAGACTATTTATAGAGTACAATGATAGGGTAGAAACTCTAATATGAAACCTTAATGGGTCTAAGCCTAACTATGCTAAACCTTAATGTATGTCATTTCTCTAATACTCCCCTACAGTGAGAGCGCTAGGAGATCGGACGCTCTCACTGGAGCAAAAAAAATACAATAAAAGAGATAAAGAAGATTAAATACATAAGATATTTGGAAAAGAAAAACAACAAGAGAAGGCGTAGCGGCGGCAGGAGACACGGCTGCGGCAAGAGGAAGAGCGGCGGCGGAAGGAGGCGCAGTGGCAAGAGGGGGAGTGGCGGCTACGGCAAACGGCGCAGGAGCGGCAGAAGAGGAGGTGTGGCGGCGGCGGCAGGAGGCACGGCATGGGCATGAGGGAGTACGACGGCGGCAAGGGAGAAGGTACGGCGGCGGCAGGAGGAGAGAGAAATTTATGTACAATGTGTCACGGAACAAGACGAGAGGGTAAGGGAAAGAAAGAAAGTAGTCACACAAGGGGGACGACGGGGAGAAGTGAGGTGGGGGCGGCCAACCAATGTTCGGCGGCGGCGGAGAGGCAGCGGAAGGAGAGAAGAGGATATGTCCAGAAGTTCAGAACTCTAAGGCTCTAATACCATGTCGAATAATGGAAACCCCGTAGGTATAATATATTATAATAAAGACTATATACATAGTAAAAGGATAGGATAGAAACACCAATATGAAACCATAATAGACCTAAGCTTAACTATACTAAACCCTAATATACATCATTTCTCTAATACCTGCTCCTTGTACGAAGAAGAAATAACTTACATTCAAAGCGAATTTTCTTCCATTAGACCGTCCGCATCCATCGCGCCAACTCCTCGTGAGGCCTTCGTGAGGCTCGCTCACGATCGCGAAGACCATTGCTTTCCATGGTGAGGGCTCCCTCACGATCATGAACGTGACCACGGTCGCAAGATGTTTTGTGATTTTTGGTGCTTTAAAAAAAAGTAAGTGATGAGATGTGATGGATGCAGTGATTTGTCGATTGGAATGAGGGAATGGTGGAAAAATGATGTGACGTTGATGTGACAGGCAAAAAAGTATGTGAAACATATGATAGATACTGATAGACCGACCAATTTCATTTTCTGAGCATAGCAAGGTTTTTAACTTCATGCGAATTTTCTTCCATTAGACCTGCCAATTTCAATCTTTTACCTTCTATGATCATTTAAAGGCTATTATTAATAAATTTTATCTGACAATTATATTATATATTATATAAAAATATTTAATTATCAAATCAAACTGTATATTTTTGTATAAGTTCAAATCCAATTTTAGCCTTTCTTTATTTTCAATTTCATTTTCTTAAATAAAATTATTAAAGAGTATTTCATATAATTTTTTCCCGAAAAGCCAATGTATTCAAATCAAAAGTTACAATTTACACCGATTGTTTGATTTTTTACACTTATATAAATAACAACCTAAAAATTACTTTTTCGTCGTAGGTAACAAGAGTATCAGTCAAAGCTACATGTATAAACGAACTCCAACCCTTTTCGAATTCGGCTTCCCTCCTCACTTGGGTTCATCAACCACGGAAGCCACAACCCGTATGATATTGACTTCTTTTAAATGTCGAGCTATAGACTAGTTTCATATATGCCGTTTTTAAACCTTAGATATCTTATTTGTTCACCATAATTTACAAATGGGTTTAGTTCATAAAAGTGTATCCAACTTTACACATTTTGCTATTGTATGTACTGAACTTTCAAACTTACCATTTGATGTATCCAAGTTTCAAAAAGTTACAATTTTATGTATCCGGTTACCTGTTCTTCAGGTAACCGGTAATTCTTTAACTTTTTTATTTATTTTTATTGCCATGTCATTAAATTCAAGGCCACATCAGTATTTCTTATTTCTTGAAGAAAAAAAAAGATGAAAACATGAACCCTATGAAGAACAGAACCCAAATATGAAGAACATGCATATCTGAAACAAAAATCCAGATAAGAAGATGAACCCTAATCGCAACCAAGAACTAAGAACAACTTAAATCTGAACCAAGAACAACTTAAATCTGAACTTACCTTGAATCTGAACCAAACATATGTATATGGAAGATGAAATCCATAAAATCACAAACAGATCTCATGCAAGATTAACCCTAAACCGCCGACTCACATGTAAACAGATCTGAAACATTCATCTTCATCCAATGATGTACCGGAAATCACGATTCGAAGCAGTAGAAAACCACGCAGATCTTGAAACGCAGAATGGTGCTAGAACTAGGAATCGATGAATGTGCAAGAATCAGGAACCATTGATGAAGGAACCAGAAAATCGATGTAAACCCTAAATCACCATAACCGGTTCATGTAAGAACCCTAGAACTCAAAATAGAAAATCGATGATGAAGGAAAAGAAACCACGAACAAATCGATTAAACCAGAACTGGCAATTGAACCCTAAATCGAAACATATCTGAACAAGATCTGAACCTCCGCCGATGAAGATGATGGTGGAAGTCGATGATACCTGAACAAGAACCGCCGCCGATATTAACCTGAACCTCCGCCGCGGAACAAAAGCCCTAAACCTCATACCCTCGATTTAATAGAACCCTCGATTTCTAGCATGAATCATGAACGCCACCCTAAACCCTCGATATCTAGCATAAATCATGAACGCCACCCTAAACCCTCAATGAAAGATGGATGCAGATCTGGATCGATGAAGGGATGAAGATGAGGTTATTAAGAGTTTCTTTTTTAATTTTTCGATGTTCGATGAAGGGATGAAGATCCACCATTCAAGTCATCAAAACCTATACCACATCAGCACAAAACGTTCTATAGCAGGTTAAATATATTATTTGATAACTTTTTGAAACTTGGATACATCAAATGGTAAGTTTGAAAGTTCAGTACATACAATAGCAAAAGGTGTAAAGTTGGATACAAAAAAATGAACTAAACCCTTTACAAATATCATATATATCATATCTAACTTTTCATAATTTCTTATTTAACCAAATAACTAGTTCATTGTTTTATGGGTTGACGTTATTGCAAGATGGGAATCAATCACGATTAACCTTCTCGGAACGCCCCCCAAGCCCAATATCGGTTTGCTTACAAAGGTTTTCCCCTCTCTAATCTTTAATCATATTTTAGATCTCTACTATTACGTTCTTGATAACATTGGTAATCGCTTCCGAGTGAAATTTACCCTTGGTATCAGAGCGAATAGATTTTCATATCTACCTTCTTGGGCCATGGCAGCTTAAAAACTATTTCAAGGTTTATAGAAAGAGAAGCCATCCCATGAATGTTTTTCCCATTTCATACCTAGGAAATATTGTTTCTTTTAAAAAGAAGGAGCAAAAGTAATCTGGCTTCGTCAGTACCGCTCAAGGGCAGGAGGCCTGTTAAGGGAACATCGCCCAGATTTGAGTTCCTTGTTTTACAAAAAGTTAAGTTATCCTATGTCTGAAAGATTTGAAAGGGAAATACAGGATTGGTATGATTCTCTATCTGTAAATCTTGAATATTTAGATTTTGCCAAAAAACCTCAAGTTTCTGTAAAAGAATTAGAAAGAAATTTAGATTTCGTTTACAATCGTCTTTTATTATTTGCATCTGTTTCTTTCAAAAAAATTCGCAAAATACAAGAAAAGCAAGAACGTTTAGAAGATCTTTTAAAAATCTGTTAAACAAAGATTAAGCACCTGGAGGGAACAATCAGAAAAGGAATCAATAGCCTTACCTCAGATATCCAAAATCAAAAATCCCTTACCAAACAGCAAGTGCTAGATCTTGTTCTCGAAATCGCTGAACAACAAAAAGCTTGTTGAAAAAGAAGCTTTGAAACTCACCGAAGATCTCAATCAAAAAATCCAGAGGGTAGAACACCTTCTGCACGAAGTCAAAAGACTCATCACCGGATGAGCCTTGTCAATTCGAAAGCCAGTACAGAATATCAAGAAGCTGTACAAGCAACAGAAGATATAGAATCCGTGGCTGTCGGTTACGCAAAACCAACAGATCATAAAGGAGCTCTAGCCCTTTCAGTTGCCACCATAAAACAAAACAATACGATCCTATACTTGCTAACGCAGCAGGCACAGAAGATAACCTCACTCGAAGAAAAACTCGAAAGAATAAGCAAGACAAAAGATAAACAGGTCACGCCATCTGACCTTGAAGCATCAATATCAAGTTTATCTGAAAGGCTTGATAAATTTTCCATCAGTGGAAAAACACCTCCGAAACAATCCAAAGGACCGATTTACGTCTTTGAAGATCCTAATAAAATCTTTAAGGAACAATTCGGCAAAGAGAAAAAATGAGTAATCTAAGACCAAGCGTCTTAGATCGTACCACAACAAGTGTGCAGACGGATCTCCCAATCCAGGAAGATCAGATTTGTGGTTATAGGAATATGGCCAGACATCAGTATAATATCCAACGTGGATTGAGAAGAAGATCTAGAAGGTACCAAAGGACTCTGGAATCCGCCCTAAGTCCTGAACAACAACTCGAAGTATCTAGACATCGGAGAGCCGGTCTGGTCCCCGCAGAGGTGTTATATTCAAATAATAATGACACCTCAAATCACCGAGTATATCAGCACTACTCTGAACAAAGGATACTGTGCACAGAGGGCAACCAAGTGAACCTTCAGCTTTGTAATCAACAAAGCTACGAAAGGTTACGAAATTCAGGACTCCAACACATTCACATCGGAGTCTTCATGATCAGATTACATGCCTTACACAGAAGGAATGTTGGAACAAATGCACTCGTAGTCTTACGAGACACAAGATGGGAATATAGCACACAAATTATCGGAACCATGGAGGTAAACCTGTCATCAGGAACACAGCTTGTTTACATGTTCCCCGACATGGTCCTTAGCATTAATGATTTTCATAATCATATTCAAGTGGCTGTCTAGACGCACGGCTATGACAACTGGCAAGGAGGAGATAGCAACCTACTAATTACTATGGCAATGGTGGGAAGGCTATCAAATACCAGTTACACAGGATTCCAGTAATGCGTAGCAAACGTTGTTGATCACCTCACAACAACAGGAATCACAGCAATAGCCGGAGAACGGAAAACAATTGAAGATCTACAAGGAAGAAGTTGTGACTTGCAACCCGCAGAATCACTAACTACCGTAAGGATACCCCAAAGAGTGGCAGTAAACGAAAGGCTTAATCGATCAGTAAACCTGCGATTTGAACGATACAGAAGGCAGCCGCAGCCACCAAGATATTCCGTAGACTCAAGGGACCAAGAAATTGCAGATAATGGTCACCTAAGTGAAACAGAGGAACATTTTATCGGAATACTCTGTGAAGAACAGCAAGAACAACAAGTTCCACATAACCCATTCGACATATGCAATTGCCTAGATTGTCGAATAGAAGAACTACGGCTCAAGTACGAACCACTAAACCAGCAAAAAAAGGTCGAACAAGCCCAGAAAGTCCGAACAAAAACAATGGGAAAAGTGGTCAACATTAGGAGAATCGTCTGGAAAATGGGACTACTATGTTAATTAAGCTACCCCACCACCAACAACACCAATTGAAGAAATAATAGCTACTGGATGGGACACAGATAATGAAGATGACGATGAACCAAAAACAATAATCAATGTTGAAGAATAGGACTACTCCGCCAATCAGCAGAATTTCATAAATACGTCCAACTGGGTTGACGCACATCGAAGTCCTGAATTGCATAATTCATTCAAAGCAAAGCATGGTGAGGACCATACAGTTTTTCATATCACAGAAAATGCAAAAGAAAATGAATTACCTTATCCAATCTTCAAGAAATTTGAAGAACAAACCATGAAGATACTATCTGCCACATAAAAAGTCTTCCCAGCCACTGAAGAATCAAGCACGTCATACCAACCACCACCAGAAGCAGTCATGGGTCCCCCAGTGTACCCACCATCAAGAGGCATCCCACAAAGGACTCCACAGCCGGAGTTCCAGTACTTACGGGGAAGACCCAGAGCGTTCATAGGAAAATACGTAGAATACCATAACTCCCAATGGACACTCCCCCCAGCATGGTTAGAAACAGGAGCCATGCTAGTGCTACCAGCAGACCCAGGATTATGGGCTGACGTTATTGCAAGATGGGAATCAATCACGATTAACCATCTTAATAACCAAACCTGGGAAAGTAACAAAGCTAAATTAGCTTTTGTTGAAAACCTTCTAGGAGAAAGTGAGAAGTTGATGTGGCAGCAATGGAGAACAGCTTTCCCAAACGCTTACGCTTCATTAGAAAGTATAGCCGATGACCCACAAAACATAACTTCTCAAGTCAGGCAGATCATCCTTATGGAAGATCCATACCGTGGATCTACAGATGAACAAGATAGAGCCTACCGAGACCTGGATCGCATCACCTGCGAAGAAACAAAGCATCTATGGTCATTCCTAGAAGACTTCAAAATTCTGGCAATCAAATCAGGAAAGCTCTACTTTCCATCAACTACAGAAAAATTCTTTGCTAAACTTCCCCCGGCACTGTCAAAAGAAATAGAGGAAGCATTCAAGGAAAGGTATCCTGGCCTCACAGCCGGAGTAATCCCAGCCATCAAATTCACACATACCTTTGTCTCAGATATGTGTAAAAAGGCAGCTCTTGCCAAAGAATTAAGGGATCTCTCACTCTGCTCAGCAATACCAATACCAGGATACTACAAGAATGAACGAAAGAAGTACGGGATCAGAAAATCAAAGACATACAAGGGCAAACCACATAACTCTCATGTCAAGCTTTTCAAAACCAAGTACAAAGAGGACAGGGGAAGAGTGAAGAAATGCAAATGCTTTATATGTGGGAAAGAAGGTCATTTCGCAAGAGACTGCAGAAGCAAGCAAGGTAATATTGCAAGGTCGGCAGTCTACCAATAAATGAACCTGGATAAAGACTGGGACATAGTCTCAGCTGATTTTGATGACAGCAGTGTCTATAGCATCTCTGAGAGAGAAGGAGACACCAATCAAAACATTGGAGCTCTTGTTCAAGACAGCCCAGTTGAGGAATCGGCCTTCGTAATACAAGAGGACCCAGAAGGAACGGAGCATACTGCTTACATGTTCCACCCTGGAACACCTCATGATATAGAAGAAATGGTCCGTTCAGTAGGATCTTGGAAACCAATCAAGAGGCTCCCTCAAAAGAGCCAAGACTGTAGCCATGTCTGGGAAGAGAATACTATTACACCACACACCTTATGCTATTTTTGTGGGATACTTACTACAGAATTATCCAAGCTCCACTGCAAAGAATGTCATTTGACTGCGTGTGCTTTATGTTCAAACACGTACCTCGACAAAGCAGTTACAGTCAAAAGAAAGGAGACAGAACCATCAACTTCCAAGATAGCATCACAAGAAGTAAAACTCCTAAAAGAACTCTTGATTGAAAATCCCGAGAATTCTACGAAATATTCAAAGATCAAGATGTGGAAGAAGTCACTCGAAAGATTCGAGAAGAAAAAGAAAAGCAACAATGGCAGAATGAAAAGAAACTCCTCCAGGATGATTTAAATAATGCCTTAGGCATAATAAATCAAACCAAAAGGGAAGTCTTACAAAAGGATTTAAAAATAAAGGAGCTTGAGCAGCAACTGTACCAGCTCATCAAAGCAAAAGAGCAAGGCCAGTATGAGGAAAACTTCCCAGAATTAGTAAGGGATCAAGTTGCGAGACCCTTCATACAGACTGAGGTGCATACAGCCAAAAAGGTAGAAGAAGCCCCAAAAATAAGAAAAGTGACAAATCGACTATACAATGTAGAAGTCGAATTTGTCATACCAGACTGCCCTACTTTCAAAACAATGGCAATCATCGACACGGGAGCATCAGCATGCTGTATCAACAAAAGGGTAGTCCCAAGGAAGGCCCTGGAAGGTCTAACCCACATCATATACTTCAATGGGTTGAACTCCAGACAACAAGCAACCCACAGGCTTAAAAATGGGTCTTTTCTAATTGAAGGCAATAAGTTCAGCATGCCTTTAATTTATGCATTCGACATGGATGTAAGCGAAGGTATAGAAATGCTAATCGGAGCAATCTTCATAAGGGCCATGAAAGGCGGAATAAGGATTGAAGGCGATGAAGTAACCATATACAAAAAGGTTACAAAAATCAAGACCTCAATGCAAACGGAGATAGCCCAGTTGGCATTTGAAGAACTGGAATTGGATGAGGAACAATACCTTGAAATCAATGAATTGATCTACTTCAGTCAGCCAAGCAATGCATTCTTCCAACAAAGGTTCCAACCAATAATTGAAAGGCTAAAAGCTCAGGGGTATATTGGTGAAGAGCCACTTAAACATTGGAAGAAAAATAGAGAGTTATGCACATTGGACATCATCAACCCAGACATAACTATCGAAGACAAGCCATTGAAACATGTCACCCCAGTAATGGAAGACTCATTCAAAAGACATGTTGACGCGCTGCTAAAAATCGGAGCAATTCAGCCAAGCATGAGTAGGCACAGGACTATGACAATGATAGTCAACTCGGGTACAACTGTCGACCCAAAGACTGGAAAAGAAGTCAAAGGAAAAGAGAGAATGGTTTTTAACTATCGCACCCTCAATGATAATACATACAAAGACCAATACTCTCTCCCTGGGATCAACACGATCATAAAAAGAATCGGAAATGCAAAAATATTCTCAAAATTTGATCTCAAGTCAGGATTTTATCAGGTTGCAATGGAAAAAGAGTCAATCCCATGGACAACATTTCTTGTTCCAGGAGGCTTATATGAATGGTTAGTCATGCCATTCGGACTCAAAAATGCCCCAGCCATTTTTCAGAGAAAAATGGACAAATGCTTTAGAGGAACAGAAAAGTTTATTGCCGTCTATATAGACGACATACTGGTGTTCTCACAAAATGAACAAGACCATGCAAAGCATTTAATAAAGATGTTGCAAATCTGTGAAGATAATGGGCTGGTTCTATCGCCAACAAAAATGAAGATAGCGGTTCCACAAATTGATTTCCTAGGAGCAGTCATAGGCGAAGGAACTATAAAACTCCAGCCACACATTATCAAAAAGATTGTCGACTTCAATGAAGAAAAGCTTAAAACAAAAAAGGGTCTCAGATCTTTCTTGGGAATTCTCAATTACACTAGGCAGCACATTCCAAACCTGGGAATACTATTACGCCCATTATATGAGAAAACCCAAATTCATGGAGATAAAAGGTTAAAGGCTTCGGATTATAAACTAATCCAACAAATCAAAGACAAAGTTCAGAACCTACCAGATCTCCAAATACCCCCAGAAGATGCATATATAATTGTAGAAACGGACGGATGCATGGAAGGATGGGGAGGAATCATCAAGTGGAAACAAAGAAAAGAGGACTCAAGAAGCACAGAAAAGATGAGTGCTTATGCTAGTGGCAAGTTTGCCACTGTTCAATCCACAATAGATGCAGAAATTCAAGCATGTCTTAACACCCTTGAAAAACTCAAGATATACTATCTTGATAAAAAAGAGATAACCCTCCGAACAGACTGTCAAGCTATTATTAGTTTTTACAACAAAACTAATAGTAACAAATCATCTAGGGTTCGATGGGCGAAATTCACTGATGCCCTCACTGGAACGGGTGTTCAAATAAATATAGAACATATTGATGGAAAACATAACGTCCTTGCAGATTCTCTCTCAAGAATTGTTAATGTTTGTCTTGCAGAATGCACAGAAGCTATGAAAGACTTGAATCAAGTAGCACTGGAATCGGCGGAAACAGCCTTCAAACCCCTAACTACTTGTCCACAGAATATGAAGAACATCTCCAACGAACTCATGAGGATTTCCAACCTCTACCAAGAATCTTCACAAAAACTATCATCAGCCTCCATAATCCAAGAGCAATGTACAGGCACTACCAACTCAAGGTTGGACAACATTCAACCAGATCACAGGACGCCACAACCTACTCATCAATCGCACAAGAAATCGAACTCTCAGCAGCAAAGGAAGTAGTCAAAGCAGTCAGAAACCTCCAAGTGGTTATTCAATGCATAGCCCAAATTTGCTTTGGAAAATCCACCAAAGACAACCATTGGGCTGACCAACGAGAAGATATTCGAATCCAAAACAAAGAGGCCCGACGAATCCTTGTTGAACTCGAAGCCCTTGCACAACGATTGGGCCGAAACAACATCTGAAGACAAAAGAAATAAAGCCCAATATCGGTTTAACGATCCATGGATGGCTTCTAGAAGATGACGACAGTAGTGACGACGAAAGCGTGGTGGACCCTGGCTGGGATGACTTTTCAGTCACAAACACCAACCTACCACGCACTGAGATAAAAGGAGCACGTAGGGCCCGTTTCTAGACGCACTACTGCCAACCACTATGTTTAATTATTGTCCTTTATTTTGTCGAGTTGTATGAGTCATGGACAGCTGTAAAATATGCAATAATGTCCTCCGAATATTCGCTCGAATATTCGCCTCTTATTTCCTTATATAAACCCTGTAATATTAGAGGAAAGATCATCGATCTATCACCTCTCTCTTGTATCAAATTCAGTGTGCTTAATATCAATATCGGTTTGCTTACAAAGGTTTTCCCCTCTCTAATCTTTAATCATATTTTAGATCTCTACTATTACGTTCTTGATAACATTGGTAATCGCTTCCGAGTGAAATTTACCCTATATTTTGTAATCATTTTACATTATCTTTTATTATAACCGATTTAAGAGTTGACTTTATTGCAACAAATTGTAATAATAAAGATCTCTGACTTGTACAATAAATAGAATCATGTCTATTTATAACATTATTGATTATACATCTTTTCCACGGTCATGTCTACCCCATCCCCTGCGTCAAACCCTTATATTGATTGATCAATATATTGGCATCATCTATAATCATTTTTGTAAATTCTCATCTTTTTCACGTTTAAAAATTCCTTTTAATATTTATTCTTATTTAAAATCAACTCTTATATCATAGACATGTTTACTTTAGTACCAATTAATAAAGGGTTTTTTTTAGAGTTGCATATTTTTGCGTGAAGCCTTGCGAGCAGCAAGATGCTTATTCTATGACATCTAAAGTGTTTGAGAAAAAACTATTTTTTAAAGTTAAAAAAAAGAAACTAAAAACACTTTTTTATATAGACATCACAAAGAAATTAATATTTTTTTGAATTAATAAAAAGAAAATAAAACAAAAACACTTAGAAATCTCGTGAAATAATAAAGGAATGGAATAAGAATGTATTCGAAGTGAAAATGGCGGGGTGAGGAAAGGTGCAAGTGGGTGGCAAAGAGAAGATGACTACGCCATTAAAGTGTCCCTATATGTTTGCAACTTGCATTGCATATTTTGTTGTACCGTACAACACTCTTTTTTAGAAAGAAAAAAAAGAAAAATAATAGAAATAAAAAAAAAACTAAAAAAGCTCTACTATTTTTTCGTACCTATAAAATTAACATATATATTAAATTAATGGAAAAGATAAAAAAATTTATTAGATTTCATATGTAATCTTGTAGTGTTTAAAATGATTAATTAGTTATTTGTTAAATCAGGATAATTAAGTATTGAATAATTCTATGGTTTAAATAATTGAAAGACTATGTGACATGCAATTTATGTTTAATTCAATAGTCTTTATTCGGAAGCTATAACAAAACACGCTAAATACTAAATTTTTCGGCATTCAACATTAGTAGTTGTAAGGCCACCCGTAGTGCCTTCGGATAAGGCCTTCGGGTTGCTGGGTTGCACGGGAACACCCCTACAGGTGTATCAGGTCCCCTCCTCCTTTTCCCTCTTCAGCTTCATAAGCTTCATACACCTGACATAAATCATATCCTTTATTTTTTTTTTTTTAAATAAAAAAAGCTAAAATTTTAAGTTATTTAAATTAACTTAGTACAAATGCTATTTAGATTTTAGATTAATTTATGATTATAAAAAACTATACTCATAACCTAACAACTAATAATCAGTAAATAAACGATCCTAGGTACGAAGAAAAAAATATAGTAGGGATATATTTAGGGGAAATCATCCGTAATGTTAACATTACGCAACTTAGGTGATGTTAAACTCACAATCAACTTTAATGAAGGGTAGTTTAGTCATTTCAGTATATACTCATTTAAATGATTTGTGAGTGTAACATCACCTAAGTTAGGTGATGTTAACATTACGGATCATTTTCCCATATATTTATTATTAATTTGTTTTGAAAAATATAGGCGAGGAGAGGCGGCTTCCCAGAATCTGAAAGGCTGCGGGTGGCACCCGTGGGTGGATTGAGTGAGGTGAGGTGAGGGTTGGTGGGGGGACCATCCTCATTCTTCCGCTTCCCAACGCCTTGACATCCACACTCACTCCCCGCACATCCACAACCATGGAGACCTACGTGCACAAAAACTATTGGTGCTTACCTTCTACTTTTCTTTTTTTTAAGTAAAGTTATAGACAAATACATACAAGGCTTGTTACATTATACTATTCTAAATTCAAAACAAAACTTTCTATAA
The DNA here is from genome assembly GCA_947179395.2 of Pulicaria dysenterica. Lineage (NCBI taxonomy): Eukaryota > Viridiplantae > Streptophyta > Magnoliopsida > Asterales > Asteraceae > Pulicaria > Pulicaria dysenterica. The sequence continues at coordinate 97,086,110 of OX359289.1, forward strand.
CTAAATTTGAAAATAATTATAACATTCATAACGCTAAATTATAAAGAATTTTTATATTATTAGATAGAAACTAGAAATATTAAAGATAAAGGGGGTGTTTAGTTGGTGGTATTTGGGGAAATTTCATGGGAATAGGATTTGAAATCCCTCCAAATGTTGTGTTTGGTTTGCAAAAATGGCATATGATTCAAATTCCCAGGATTACAATCCCACATTTGAAGGATTTTTCATTCCCTCCACCACCCTTGGTATTTTGAAAACCCTCGGTTGAGGTATTTGCTCCGACGACTCTCCGGCTACAATTTCGGCGAACCACCGCCGTCGTCGTTCGCGTTCTCTGTCAACCCCTTCGTGGATCGTCGTTCTCCGTCGCCTACCGTAGCCTACCGCCGCCTTCATCTTTGTCGTTTCTTTCTTCGACGGAAACCCTAGCCGCCGCCTTCATCTTCGTCGTTTCCTTCTTCGACGGAAACCCTAGCCGCCGCCTTCATCTTCGTCGTTTCTCCATTCGACAGAAACCCTAGCCGCCGCCTTCATCTTCGTCGTTTCTCCCTTCGACAGAAACCCTACCGCCGCCTTCATCTTTGTCGTTTCTCTCTTCGACAGATCTCTAGCCATTGCCTTCGTGGGTTCGCTGCTCGTGGTTCGCTGGGTTAGCCGGTCGTGGTTTGCTGGCGACCTTCCCCTTCCCGTCGGCGACCTTCCTCTTGTTGCAGGTGGTGGAAATCCCACATCTTAAATTTGAACCAAACAAGGGATTGCAATGTAAATCCTCCCAAATGCAAATCTCCCTAAATCCCAATCTCACTATAAATCTCATTCCTCCTAAAATCAATACTTGAACCAAACACCCCCTAAGGTTTTTCTTTATACCTTTTCCTTTCATCTCATCACATCTGCACAAATAAAGTTATAAACAAATACATACAAGACTTCTTAATGTTTAGCCGTTTACTAACTTTACTCAAATAAATGACTGAGTATGAGTAGTTTTATATGTAATTTGTTAGTTTAACTTTAGCAGAATAAATAAAAACATAAACGATAAACGAACGAATTTTTGTGCTATTTAGAAGATTGTTTAATCCGTATACACTTATGTTCGTTTTTTAAATAATAAACGAAGGAACACGCACACAAAGATGTATATATGGGTGTGTTCGGTAATGGGCTTATGGCGGATTATAGTGGATTGATATTTTTTTTCATAATCTCCGACCCTCTAGCCTTATTCATGTGTTCAACTCTTAAGATATTATTAAAAACGTGATCTCTCATATGCCCCCAAAATTAAAGTTTTTTCAAGTAGTTCATAGATTGTACTTGAGATTATCAGTTAATCAGCCTCAATCTTAAGCTAGTTTTGCCAAAAATCCCCTATATTAAAAGAAAATGGGTTATAATCTCTCTCTTTTTTCTTAGAATTGTTTTCATCAATCATATTTTTCATTTCCTTGAATGGCTTACGAATAAGTTGTTTTCTCAAATGTCACTATATAGGTGATTTAGTTTTTGAATAGTTAAACATCTTAACAAAAACACTAATTCAAATCATTTATCGGATATATTTAGCTATTTTCGTGATTAATTTGTAAACGCGTATACTAGTCAGATTAATTTAGAAAAATTATAATTAAATATAAAGAGGTTATACAAAATAAAATTGATGATGATGTTATATATGGATATTCTGATTACTAATATACTTACCATTTACTTGTTGATACACAAGGTGTTAAACATATTATACAAGAAAAAAAACTTCAATCTTTTCTTTATATACAAAATATTGTTTATTGATAATTTTTATATTAATGTTACAATGCCTCGGGTGATTTTTTTTAACATAAAAATTTCCTCTAATGTCGAATATCATCATTGACTCACTACTTAAATTTTCATGTTTTTAAGCAAACACAAGCAAAATTGTTTACTCTGCTTCAATTTAATTTTTTATTGATGTTGATTCACCATTTGGTTGAGATGGTATTGATTGAATTCAATCAAACTAGATTTCACGCCCGTGTAAACACGGGCCAGTATATAAGTTTTTTGATATATGATTTTATATCCTCTCATGAGAATCAAATTAACTTAGTCACGGTTATGTCCGGTTTTATTGAAGGCAAACAGAGCTTCAATTAATAAAATCATTTAGGAGTGGCATACAATCTGATTGTAACTAAATAATAATATTATTATTCATTTTCTTTTCATTTTGTCTCTTCATGGATAACTACATATCCTTCAATCCACCTGAACTTCGAAAGGATGAAAATTACCAATCTTTACCTTTTGAAAACTAACTTCCTTATTCCTTTCTAATATGATAAGCGAGTGACCCGCTCCATTAGTTTTCTAACCACCCGACGACCTTATCTTTCTAAAATGTTACTCTATTAGTTTTTTGTTATTACAGATTGATAATTAATAGTCTCTCATCACTCCATCAAAACGGTTTAATATATGCTTTAACCTAAAAAGTTTTTATAATAATAGTATTATCTATTGTCTCTCATTCTCATAAGTCTTTCTCTATCTTACAAACCTGAACCAGAAACCACCACCACATCCACCACCATCACTACCACCACACTACACCTCAAGTTATCCACCACCGCACCCATCTCTCGAGAACACAACTGCAGTAAAAAACCAACTAAAACCCACCAAAAACCCACCAAAAACCACCATATGCTTCAAACACCGACCAAAACCCCAAAAAGTTCGAATAAAAACCCCCCAAAAACCATAGATCTGACCAAAACCCCCCAAAAAGTTCGAACAAAAACCAAAAAAATCGATAAAAACCCTAGATCTGACCAAATCTTGGTTACGGTGGTGGTGGCGGATGAAGATGACAGTGGCGGTGGTTCTTCTAGATCTTGGTTACGGTGGTGGTCGTGCTTCGATCTTGGTTACGGTTGTGGTGGTTATTCCAGATCTCGGTTACGGTGGCGGGATCTTGGTTACGGTGGTGCCATCTAGGGTTTTATATGGTTATCTTGTACCGATGGAGGTGGCGAGGTGGTTGAAGAAGATGAGAGAGCCGGTAGTAGCGTAGGGCGGTGGTGGTGGGGGCGGTGGTGGTTGAGTGAGAGGAATGGTGAACTTAGAGTGAGAGATTGAGAGAGAGTCTAGAGTGTGAGAGAGAGAGAGGAGAGTGGAGAAAGTGAGAGAGTTGGCGGTGGTGGCGGCGTTGGGCGGTGGTCGTGGCGTTTGGCGGCGGCGGTAGTGTCAGGGTCGTGGGGGCAGGTTAGGTTGATGGGGAGTAAGAGAGGCAGAGAGATTGAGAGAGAGAGAGAGAGAGAGAATAGGTATAGAGAGAGATATGAAGTCATAAAGACTATTTAACTTTAAATATATATTTTTATAAACAAAAGGTTTAAATATTGTTTTAATTAATAACAAAATAGAAAAAAATGGTAAAAAGACTGAAATATCCTTGACTTAACGGATGTTACTAACGGCAAAAGTTAGAAAGGACCAAAGTGGCATAGAAATGGTTGTTAAATGATGGTTTTTACCACTTTTAAAGTTATAGGACGAAAATGACAGAATTCCTAAGTTAAATGACCATTTGAACAATAAACTCTTGTAATTATTCAATAATTAATAAAACTATTGTTTTAAATTCTTGTACACAATCCGATACATCATACGTTGAAGCACAATACCCATTTTCAATAGCAAAAATATGAGAATCGGAAGCTCATGAACAAATTTGTAACTGATACATTCAATACTGATGAATACATACCAAATATATAAGATGCACAATCCAGATCACACCAGATACATACCAAAAACATAAGATGCACAATCCTAAAACTCCAATTGCGCACCGAAAACAAATACAAAAAGAATTTTGCATTACACCAGCGTTGATGCACATAACTCACCGACAACCGTCTTTGGAATCAAGCATAAATCACGATCGAAACGCCAATAAAGGTTGTTGGGTGGTAGCCTCAGCCTCGACGGTGGTGATGGTCGCACAAATGCTAGGGAGGCGCAACCTTCAATTTCGATTGCATCCCACATCGGAACCATCAACTTCTATTGTACCTCCGACTTCAATTTCACGTTCGACTACACCTTCAAACACCTTCCAGCACCAGCGTCGGATGTGAAGCAGTTTGCGATGAAGGCGGTGGTTGCAGGGAAAAACCATCAGGGAGGCGGAGGTTGATTAGGGCGGTGCAGGATGCATACGGCAACGCGATATGCGGATACCGTTGTTGGCGTCGCTAGGGTACAACAGGCCAACGGTGGAGGATTGGCAAGACGACGGCGGCTGCACATTTTCTAGGGTTTTTGGCTTTGTGCAAATTGTCGCGTGAATATAAACAGGAAAGGGGGATAAAATCAAATTCCTAAATTACCCTTTTAACTAAAAAGACACATCACATCCTCTTATTTCTCCCTATCCTTTTAACCTTAAAAATTTTTGTATTTGAACCTAATTCCAGTTATATATATATATATATATATATATATATATATTAGTATTGGCAATTAGTTGTTATGAATATATTTTTTCTCAATAACTTGAGCAACTACACCTAAAATCTGCAAAGATTTAATCAACAAAATATAGTAATTAATAACAAAACCTCATACAAACATTAAAACTATTGCCGCTTTTATTGATGCCCAATGTGTCTAGTTTTAGAAATTCTGACCTATTAAGTGATGCATAAATTAGTACCTAAGTTATTCAAAACCTGAGCTATAAGCTCATCGTATCTCCTTTTGTTAATAAAGTCTAAATTTTGTAAAACTAAACCGGGCAACTGTAAACCGGGAAATTTCACTAAAACCGGAAAAAAACCGTTGTACCGGAGCAGCCCGCATCGAACCGGTCTTTACTAAAGCTTTTTAACTAAAATCAAAAGATGATAAGAGACCTAAATATAGGCAAGGACATCATTCGGTTAGTTTCTTAGAAGCAATGTAGGATCATTATATATATATATATATATATATATATATATATATATATATATATATATATATATATATGGAGATCTCCTTGTTTGCCTCAGCTAGCGATGTGGGATATGGTTTTACTTTTCGGTTGTTACTTAGAAGCAATGTAGGATCATAATATATATATATATATATATACACATTGGATTCCAATTTGATTTCAATTTATACCTTATCTAATTACATTGGATTTCAATTTGAAGCTTAATTACACATGCCACATAAGATTTTTAATTTCTTAAGTTATATATGATATAGATTATTATATACACAATAATCAGAAAACATATAGTTAACTGATTAACCATGTTAACTACTAAAAAACCGAATTTATTTTAATAAAATAAAAAATTAATTCAGAATTTTCACATAGGCCGGACCGGCCGGTTGAACCCATCAACCATGAGACCTGATTAAATCCGGTTCAAAAGTAGCGACTAAACCGGACAACTGTGAACCGGCGGTTTTACTAAAACCGGAACAAAACCGATGAACCGGAGAAACCCGCATCGAACCAGTCTTTACTAAAGCTTTTTAACTAAAATCAAAAGATGTTGGGAGATGTAAATATAGGCAATATTATCCTTTGGTTGTTTTCTTAGAAGCAACGTGGGATCATAAAATATATAGAGAGAGATATAGAGATCTTCTTGTTTTGCCTCATCTAGCGATGTGAGATATAGAAATCACCTAATTGAGTGTCACATCATATTTTGACCTTATCTAATTAAATTGGATTTCAAATTTGAAGCTTAATTACACATGCCACATAGGATTTTAATGTTCTTAAGTTATATAGAATATAGATAGATTATTATATACACAAGAATCAAAAAACAGTTAGTTAACTGATTAACCATGTTAACTACCCAAAAACCGAATTTATTTTAATAAAATAAAAAAATAATTCGGAATTTTCAAATAGGCTGGACCGGCGGGGTGAACCGGTTCAACAGTGAGCCGTGATTAATTTCAGTTCAAAAGTAGCGAATAAACCGGACAACTGTGAAATGGGCGGTTTCACTAAAACCGGAACAAACCTATGAACCGGAGCAACCCGCATCGAACCGACCTTTACTAAAGTTTTTTAACTAAAATCAAAAGATGTTGGGAGATCTAAATATAGTCAAGGACATCCTTAGGTTTTATCTTGGAAGCATTGTGGGATCATAAAATATATATATATATATATGAAGATCTCCTTGTTTTGCCTCAGCTACCGATGTGGGATATGGAAGTCACCTTATTGAGTGCCACATCATCATTTTTACAATTTGCAATTGCTCATACTTGAAATTTTACCAATCAATAGGCATTGCCACATGTGATATAAACAACCCTAAGTTATATAGGGTTTTAATGTTCTTAAGTTATATAGAATATAGATAGATTATTATATACACAAGAATCAAAAAACAGTTAGTTAACTGATTAACCATGTTAACCACCCAAAAACCGAATTTATTTTAATAAAATAAAAAAATAATTCGGAATTTTCAAATAGGCTGGACCGGCGGGGTGAACCGGTTCAACAGTGAGCCGTGATTAATTTCAGTTCAAAAGTAGCGAATAAACCGGACAACTGTGAAATGGGCGGTTTCACTAAAACCGGAACAAACCTATGAACCGGAGCAACCCGCATCGAACCGACCTTTACTAAAGTTTTTTAACTAAAATCAAAAGATGTTGGGAGATCTAAATATAGTCAAGGACATCTTTAGGTTTTATCTTGGAAGCATTGTGGGATCATAAAATATATATATAGATATGAAGATCTCCTTGTTTTGCCTCAGCTACCGATGTGGGATATGGAAGTCACCTTATTGAGTGCCACATCATCATTTTTACAATTTGCAATTGCTCATACTTGAAATTTTACCAATCAATAGGCATTGCCACATGTGATATAAACAACCCTAAGTTATATAGGATTTTAATGTTCTTAAGTTATATAGAATATAGATAGATTATTATATACACAAGAATCAAAAAACAGTTAGTTAACTGATTAACCATGTTAACTACCCAAAAACCGAATTTATTTTAATAAAATAAAAAAATAATTCGGAATTTTCAAATAGGCTGGACCGGCGGGGTGAACCGGTTCAACAGTGAGCCGTGATTAATTTCAGTTCAAAAGTAGCGAATAAACCGGACAACTGTGAAATGGGCGGTTTCACTAAAACCGGAACAAACCTATGAACCGGAGCAACCCGCATCGAACCGACCTTTACTAAAGTTTTTTAACTAAAATCAAAAGTTGTTGGGAGATCTAAATATAGTCAAGGACATCCTTAGGTTTTATCTTGGAAGCATTGTGGGATCATAAAATATATATATAGATATGAAGATCTCCTTGTTTTGCCTCAGCTACCGATGTGGGATATGGAAGTCACCTTATTGAGTGCCACATCATCATTTTTACAATTTGCAATTGCTCATACTTGAAATTTTACCAATCAATAGGCATTGCCACATGTGATATAAACAACCCTAAGTTATATAGGATATAGATGAGGTTGTAAAATATGTGTAAAGGAGATACATTGTTACTCGATTGGATACAGCGGAATCGGGGAAATGATTTAACATTTGGTTGAGACGTCTTTATGTGATGATATGGGTGTTAGATCATTTGTATATATAAATATAATTACGAAGAGAATGGTGTGTTTATTTAATAAAGTGTTGCAGCCATGACATGCATGTATAAGGTGTTAGAAAGTGTTTCTTTTGATTTATGGTTATGAGTTCAAGTCTCACTGTGGACAAATGTGTAGATTTAAGAATAAATTAGTGTGTGTGTGTGTTCTGCTGTTAAAAATATATAGATTAATTAAAAATTTTAAATTAAACAATGATACATCGTTATCTACGTTATGGAAACGACGAGCCAAACACAAAGAGTGAGTGACGAGCGACTAATAGGGGTGATCATGCATCGAAAGGGTGTCACGGGGTTGATGACGAGCTTGTCATCCATCCACGAAGGAGACTCCAAGTCATCATAATTGTTAAGTCCAATAGGATTAAGCATTTTCTTACTTCACATATACATATATGAATTCCTTGCTTCTATATAGTAACGAGTTGCAATAACCCGCGCTCTACAGCGGGAAATAAAAGTACAAATAGAAATTTGTTTTCTATTAAAGAATCAATTCCGATGGTCTTCCTCTATAACAAAAGGAACAAAGACACCGATTTTTTGTTGAACTCGTCTTCATGAAGAGGTCTTTATTGCTTTTTGTGTAGTAGTAAAACTCTATTAAACAACTAAAAGTGTAAAATTTTCTAATGAACATTCCCGTACATATACTGTTAAATAATAATTCTTTATATTTTTGTATAGTGTAGGGTCCCTTACGTAAACACTGTGTATTATTTATATTGAGTGATGAATGCAATACGCCTTAACGGGGTTCCACAATACATAACATGGTATCGGCCCTAACCTAAATCTCGATCCCGATTTGTTTTTCCGATCTATCGATCGCCGGTGCCTATCTTATCACCGGTAACTCTTCCGCTGCCACTACCGTCGCCGGTCCCTGCTTCCGGTCGCCGTCGCACTGTTGCATTTGTCTGTGCCCTAACCTTGCTTCGCCTCTCACTGGTTGGTGCACTCCTTTCTGCCACTGCATCCCTAGTCTACCTCCCTGCCGCAACCTAGTTGACGTTGCTGCTGTGTGTTCTACAGCCGTCGGGTCAATTTCTCCGGTCGCTCCTCCTTGCCGCTGTAACTGTTCTCCCAGCACCCACCGCCACAGCCTCTATTGATGCTGCCCTTGCCGTCGATGCTGTGCCCTACACGCCTTGGCTTCTGTCGCCAACTAGCGGCCCCTACACACAGTGGTTTTGCTTGATGTGTCAAGCCGCTGCTCTACTGCACTGCTGCAACATATACATATACATAGAATAATACGATGTTTATTTAACTAAATACTTTTAATAGAACAATTTCAAAAAATAAAATCTAGATAAATATCATATTTTAACAATAATTTATAGCAAATGTAGAAAAAATAAAACGATTTATTTACACTAAACATTATATGTTAAAAGTAATGATAGAAAAATAATAAACACATAAAATGATTGATTTGAAATATAATAATTTCAATATTTTCGAGCTAGTGCCACGAGTCAAATTTTAGGGTGCCACCAGTGATTTTTTAATGACACCAAAACCAAAGGAAAAATGAATTTTTTTTAATTTACAAAAATGATAAAATATAGTTTAATCTTCTATTTATATATTTAAAATACTTTATTTACCATAAAAATAGCAATTTAATTAACATGACTTCATATAAATTATGTTTTGTTTTTAATTTTGGCCCTAAAATACCGGAGCAATAACTAAAACTTCGTTAATCCGATGCGATAAACTGGAAATTCAAAAAACACTCTCAATTTTAAGTAATTTTATTTTCGTCATTATATAGTGTCACCGTTAAAAAAAATCTTGTATCCGCCCTGTATGAACACATACATAAGTTGAGATTTATCAGAAAAACGTTTAAGCATATCTAATTCCTAATATACACATGCAATTAATTATTGAAGGTTGCTGGTGTTTTGTGTTTATATTGAAAATATTGACCAGCAGTAGATCGAACTACTAGGCTACATTAGAGCATCTCCAATGGGAGGTTAATGGGGTTGAATGAGGGTGATGTGGCATTGAATATGAGTTGTATGGAGTGTGAAGGATGACATGGAAGTTGAATGAATTGTGGAGTTGTATCCTCATTCAACCGTTGAATGAGTTTTATCTTTTTTTTCTTTTTTTATTTATCATACATACATGTACATATATATCAACAGCTTAGCACCTCTTCCTTTGTTGTTCTTGCTTTTTTCCCCATGAATATATATATTATAATTACATCCAGCGAAGGTAACAAAGCTTTTTAAATCATACAGTACTAAATTCGTAACCATGCACCCAAATAAATGCATAAGTTATGTATTTATTTTTTATTTAATATATTATTCCTTCTTTTGTAAAAAATTAAATTATTTTTATTTATATATGTATATAAAATGCTGATGTGGAAATCCATTAAACTCTGTAGAGTTTAATGGACTGTGAAACTAAAATGGTAAAGTTGAATAGATAGTGAAATGCTGACGTGGCAGTCCATTAAACTCTTATAGAGTTGTATGGATTGGAGATGCTCTTAGGACTATGCATCGACCGTACAACCTCTGTACAGTGGATTACTGAAAATTTTCACATGTTAAGTCGTGTCACAAGATATCTCATCTCGTATGTATTAATCAACCTAGAATGTCTTGAATAATATTTTTGATTTGACACTTTGATCTTGTTTAACATATTAAACCCGGGTGTTTCTATATGTCCCCCTCTTAATATCTATATATATCCCCTTTGATGTGATGTATGTGAGAGAAAAAATAACATTTAAAGTTGTAAGTCAATGATTTAATATATATATATATATATATATATATATATATATATATATATGTGTGTGTGTGTGTGTGTGTGTGTGTGTGTGTGTGTGAGAGAGAGAGAGAGAGAGGGAGGGGGATATATAGCATCACCCATTAAACTCATCATGCACTATTTTATCACATGTCATAATGAAATCAATATATCATTTTTGTACATAAGACATGTGATTGTGAGAGATATTCATTAAGAGATTAATTTTATTACGAGTAATCAGTTGGATTAATTGGTTCGGTAACTCCTGGGTTTACATGATCATATACATGGCTGGAAACTGATAAGTTCACAAATGTTGTTTATGTCCGGCCAACCTTGTGCTCGGGATCCTTTGGATCACAACTGGCCCTTTCCTAAGGATCGGTCCGCACACAATGGTCACCTGTCTTGGCTGTCCGAGTAAGGGATCGGGATTAAACACGAGACTATTTTCCACAAAGTCTCCCTTACCGGACTCACCAAGCACTTGCGGTGGGAAATATACCACATCCAAGGTGTTTACATAGGGTAGAACCCATGATCTCTAGGAGGACATGTGCTCTAACCACTAGGCCACCTTGTTCGTAGAACCCATGACCTTCAAGGTATTTTCCACAAAGTCTCCCTCACCTGTCTTGGCAGGAAACTAATAAGAATTTATGACTTTACTTTATATTTTCACGCTTTAGGTATTGGTTTATTAATTAGAATGATATTGGTTTATTTGTGTTATTTTGTGGCTGAAGAAGACTGGGTAGAGGGTGTATGACCAATTCGAAGGATGTGTACGTTTGATGTATGTAAGGCTATATACAGGCCTCCTAACCTATGAATTAGTACAAGTTTTTTCTCCTGCAAATTTCGTACATCTCTTTGTGCCTTCATATATGCAAGTTTCTTATCTTCTCTTCCGTAACTTTATTTTCATTTCTGCAGATCGTTAGCTTTGAGGTTTTTTTGATTACCAACATAATCTAGATGACTAAAGTTAATTATGTGAGAATTTTCAATCAAGGTCATCATGCTAAGAGTTCATATAAGTATGGTTGGAGCCTAAGGTTTCTTTTGATGCTGACATATAATACATAAACATGGAATTTTTCTTGACAAAATAATCATATTTTAGGTTTAACCCATATGATCAAACATCAGTTATAAGATTAGTGAAATCAGTGATACGCATAGTTCACAAGATGGTCATGAACTTATGATACAGATTGACATGACATGACTAAGGGCGGCGCCCATGGTGGTGATCTTGGTGGTGGTTCATCTTGAAGATAGAGACGGATGAGATTAAACTTAGAAGGAATCAGAAATGAAACGGAACGAAGTGGGCCCTTCCGTGATTCATTGATCCAAATGTTCTAACATTGAGAACATCGATTGATCGAAAAGGCTAAAGGGGTAAGGCTATAACAAGTAGTGTTATATCAAGTTGTCAATTATCAATAGGTTTGTAGCCTAGCGGTATAAGGTGTTTGAAAGGTGTTCCCCTTACCTATGGTTATGGGTTCAAGTTTTGATGTAGCAAAAGGTGTCATTTACGAGTATATTAGTATATTCGTGTGTTATGTTGTTAGAAAAAAGTCAATTGCAGAAGCCTCAAGATTGGTAAATGACCCGAAAATAGTGATGGATGGTATTAAACAAAACTAATTATTATATCATAAAAATGGACTCGTTTATCATTATTATGCTTCAAAATCAATTAATATGAATGAATAATAGGATACCTATTTGGAAAACAATTATGGGCTCTTTAAATTGGATTTAGTTTATTTTTTACATAATTATTGGTCACTTTAACAAGGAAAACTAGTTTAATTGATTTTCTTTTAATCAAGTAACATGAAAAATGAGCTTTTCCGTACATAGATACTTTGCATGCATAAGTATCTACCTCAAATTTCAACAAAATATTACAACAAAAAACTCATAATACACATGCTTTAAAACCTATAACTCAAGTTGTTTGACTCATTTAATTTCCATATCAAACATCATAGAATCCTACAAGATCTCAAATCCACATTCTTGATGAGTTATCACAATCAAATTTGAAGTCAAATCTGAAATTTTGTCTTCCTAACAACTCTTGGCCTACGATTTTTATAAGTAGCAAAAATAGGGACTAGAAATGTAAAAATATAGATTCTGGGTGACCCAAGGTTAAGATATGAGAATTTTAGGAGGGAAATAACAGAAAGAACATAATCTTGTTTGTAGGCCTGCTGTCTCTTTCAAACTGTATCTTCCTCTTTATTGCCAATATCTGACTGAAAGTTACATTGCATCGCCACTCTTTTTATCTTTTGTTGCTACCAAAGAAGACTAGATATTGTCATGAAATGACAAGGGTATGTTTTTAATATTCTAAAGGTTGAAGGACTGATTTAGTAATTTACAAGAAAACAGTTTAAGGTGCCTTCTAACTCACGGATTGTAAGAATACGGTCAAATTGCCCAAAAAGGTAACGTAATTGTTCATTTTTTTCAATCAAGGTAACGTAATTTTTTTTTTGCCGAAAAAGGATTACAAATTTTAATTTTTAACAAAAAAAAGTAATGGTGACCTGATTGACCCTCTGACTGCCTAGTCAGCAGGTTACAATTAATTTGGCAATCCATGTGGCACTCCACGTAAACACCACATCACCATCTTTGATGACATGCTAATCCACATCATTATCATGTCATACTTGCCATTTTTTAAAATAAATTATTAATTAATTTAGGCTAGTATTACAGTTTTTTTTGTTTGGTTTATTATTTTTCCAATAAATTATTAATTAATTATGTTTAATATCTTTTCGTCTTTCTCTTTCTTTCTGGTTGGACCACCGTGAACCATCATCGGACCACCGTGAACTATCGCAGGACCACCGTGAACCATCACCATCCACATGAACACAATACTCACACACTCGAACACAACTCAAGAACATCTAAACCCTGTAGATCTGGAACTTGAAGAACAGAAAGAGAGAGAGAGAGAGAGATTCAACCAGCAAACAAGGATTTAGATCTGCCTCAAACGAGGATTTAAATCGGCCTCAAAGAAAACCCGAAATCATTCACAGATCTAAACGAAGAATAGTATACATGCACACACCAGCAAACAAGGATTTAGATCTGCTTCAAGATTCAACCATCGATTCAAAACTTTGCATAGATCTGGACCAAACAAGTTTTGGGAAAAAACCTTATCGGAGAACCCTAAATCTTGTTCAGATACGCACACACCCTGGGTCACTTGCTACGAAACATTTGAGGTTGAAGGTGGTTGTCGGAATCGTCGCCGATTGCAGGAGTCGTCGCCCGTTGCCGGAGTCGTCCACATGAAGAACAAAGAGAGAGAGAGAGAAATCTGGAACAAAGAGTGGTGGTGGTGGATCAGTGGTGGTGGATCAGTGGTGGTTGTGATGGTGCTGCCGTTGGAACCGCCTAGAGAGGAGAGAGAGAGCGACGGTGGAACCGTCTTGAGAGGGAGAGAGAGAGAGAGGAGAGAGAGGAGAGAGAGGAAGAAAGCTTTAGAGAGAGTGTGTGTGTGATTAGTTATATGTATTATAGTTATTATATTTAAAGATTTTTTTGAAATTAAATAAAAATGCCACATCAGAAAATAAGTTGCCACCTGAACTGAATGTTAACCGATAACCTGAACTTCCGGTTACCGGTTCCCTTTTTTGTTAAAAATTGAAATTTGTAATCCTTTTTCGGCAAAAAGAAAATTACGTTACACTGATTGGAAAAAATGGACAATTACGTTACCTTTTTCGGCAATTTGCCCTAAGAATACAATAATTTCAAATTATCTCGGATTTCAAATCCTATCTCAATCTGTGTTTAGTCGCATCAACGAAAAAGGACTTCAAGATGAAGGTCTGTTAGCAATAACGAGATTTCAAAATAAGCCGTGTTGATTAGAGTATATATGAAGATGAGATCGTATTTGCTTTCTTAAATCATGAATGTTGGACACCTTATAAAGTGCAAGTCCTAGAATATTGGACACTCCAAAAATACTTGAGAGATTTGAGATTCAACACCAACCAATGAGGAAATGACATTTGTCCCTAGTTGGTAGGCTCTGATGATATTAGGTTTTGGAGGTGGCACGGATGAGCGTTTCTTAAATACGAGTTTTGTAATTATAGAAGAGAAGCTTATCTCCCGTCGAAGTTAGGTTTCTCCTTTTGTTCATCGACATTTAAAAAAAACAAAGAATAAATATATAAATAGCTAGCCTTAAAGATTTAGACTATACAAAACAACATTTCATAAACAAAACAAAGACAAAAGGAAAAACAAAATTCCTAACTCCTAAGAAACTCCATGAAAACAACAGAAGAACTCCCAAAAAAAACCTTACACATAAACTGTCAAACTTAAGCAAAACTAGAGACTCTATAATCATGGTTTTTGTTCATCGACATTTATCGCGATACTTATAATTTACTTTAAGCACCTTTCAAGAATCATATGATACTATAAATCTAAATGTGTACCCCCACCAAATAGGCCGTGATAGACCAAAAACCATGATGGGGGCTCGTACATTAACTCACGAGGAAATATAGGGACTAAAAATGAAATTACCAATTATTAGGGGTATACTTATTGAAGGCTCAATTCCTATGGAGACAAAAAAAACCACAACAGGATGAAAGAGACACTTTAGTGTTATTATGTAAGATTGTGGCCCGATTTAGGATTGCGTGGGGCAACGTGTCCTCTAATTAGGAACTATGAATCTACATCATCATGCTTCTCTTTTTTTATAAACTTAATCAACTTTACCAAATTATCATTAATAAAACAATATAATAAGGTGACATAATAACATCTCTATATTTTTATAATGGTTACTTTGTTATAACTATTATCTTTGATATTTAGTAAATTTAATGCAACCATATCCTTATTAAATACTATATTAGACGTATAAAAACCGACGTTAAAAATGCTTAAGTCGTGCAAACGTAATATACTTCGACTTTTAATGGAACGACATGACAGATATATTTTTATAGAATAATAATTTATTTAAAAGAAACGAAACAAATAGATATTTTACACTTACCTATTCCATGATTGTAAAGAAAGAAATAGCTAAAACAAGATTACTAATATTGGTAACTTAATACATAAAGACAAATTACATGAACAACATCACCGTTTCATGATTAAGATAATGAATTAAGATGGTTTATTTTAGAGTTAAACATTTCATGTTGTTAATTCGTATGATTAACCACACTCCAATCAAATAATGCCACGTATGCGTATTTAGTTATAGGTTGTTATTCTCTTGTATAGCTTTGAATCTTTGATACTATTAATACGATGAATGCACAAATCTACACATTTTGTACGAGAGTTATTTCATTTCATTTTAGTAAGAGTATATAAAGGTATATATGATTAAGTTAGTAATGAATGAGTGTGAAAAGTGTAAATAAGTGAAAGTGTAGGGGTAAATTAAAGAGTGAGTTTAGAGGTTTGTCGAATTGGGAGTCGTTTGGTAAATGATGAACCCAATAAAGAACAGCTAGCTCCTCTTTCTCTCTCTCTAAGACACAGAGGATGAGAGGACCACTGTTTCTTAACGGCTGCCTCTTCAATTCCTTGAAATTGCCACCTTCTATTCCTAACTGATATTTTCGAACTCTTTTTTTCTTTTAGATATAGCTCGTAGTTTATGAATTTAGAAATTAGTTTTAATAATTTAATGATGTTAAAGTTATATTAGAAACATAAAAGTAGACTTTATAATAAATAAAAAATGATAAATATATAGAGTAGAGTGTCCATGGTCTATAGACTAACATGTATAAATCATTACCTTTTTTTTACATAAATTCTATTTCCTTCGGATGCATTAAGGGTATGTTTGACGAAACTAGTAAGAGTTTTTCCTGAAACTAGGGTTGGAGCTAGGGCTTAGGGTGATTAATTGATAATCCATGCTCCATCCATAAGTCATTTGAAAAAGTTTTTATTTTAATGGATTATGAGTGATTATGTTTTTAATAGTTTCGTCAAGATTTTAACACTCGAACGAGACTAGAGAGCTATGGATTATGAAAACTAGAATCACAATTCTCTATAAACCTATTGCCAAACACACCAGTCTTTTTTTAATAATTTCATCTTTTGATTTTGACGCCTATTTTAATTAAGTAAGTAGTAATGAAAGTAGAAATATATAGTAAGAGGATAAAACGTCTTCTTATCATCTCCATATTTATTCTACAATAGATGAACTAGAAATTGTCTTTCATTCTACTAAATCTTCATATTTCATCCTTATACGCACTAAATAATCATGTATAATCAACTAATTCTTTATTATTTATATTTGCTCTTAATTTTAACACCTATTTTGATCTTGTAAATAAGAAGATGAATAAATGAGTATTAATAAAACCTAAAAAAATATATAACCTCTCGTATGAATCTCATGTCTATCTAACATAAGTAAATAAATCGATACATATATAAGTGAAAAATTAAATTAAAAAAATACTCGAGGATATAGGAATAGTGTTAAGCATGCATTGACATTCAATTTGTAAATCGCTTTTGTACTACATACAGTATTAAAGTATATGGAATATTGGAATTGTTGCCAAAAGACAAAAAAATCTTCAAAGGTATTTATCAGAGTTGTCTTTTCATTTTATTTTTATAGAAACAAGTCTGATTTTTGTTCGACAGGAAAATATTAACCAAAATGTGACATTCATCTACACATGCAACCACATGCATATAGATGGTCCTTAAAAACACAAGATTTTATTTATAAAAATTCAAACTCGGATTAAGTATACATATTAATTTGTCCAAACTCAAAAATATAAAAGTTTGACTCGTTTATAGCTCTGTTCGATCATTTACACTAATCTTATAAAAGAGCATGAAGTAACCCGTGATGGGATTTTGTTATGTTTTCTTAATCCGTCAAAGCTACTTCATTCCTTCGGTGATGCCTAGCATTCTGTAAAGCTCGTTATCCCTATTAAGGGCATCAAGGCTTTTCTTTCTTTTCCACATTTACAAGACTCGAAAACAAAAGGTGGGTCCGATATTAATGGTAGTTATGTGTCTGTGAGGGTTTTAATAGTGAGTTAGTACTGACAGTAATACTGACAATTTTTAGTACATATGCTATAAATTTTACGTCTTACCGAATGAAACCGTTTTACTTGATTTCAAATGATTAAGAGATAGATATATGCATGAAATTGTTTTACTGTTTTAGTGACTTGGTGGTTAGGGAGATGATAATTACACTTATAAAGTTGATTCATCCACTACAAACTCAAGTTTCACTAACTTGTAACATAGCTTCAAAGGTGTTGTACCTTTAGTAGATGAATCAAATTTATAAGTGGAAGAATCAACTCCCTGGTGGTTATGGTGGAACCGTGGAAGCTAGCTAGGGCATACAAACATGTAGATGGGAAATCTTTTTAGGGTGCAAAAAGTGAGATTCATTTAGCAATTGGCGCACGAAAGCGTCCCCCACAAGTACCACAAAAGATAATATCATAATATATTCCCACAAGATTGCTTATGTATATACTTTTGCTTTTGACATCCTAATTTCGTTGACTTTCGGTTTCATATTTGTTTTGTTTGGTTTTATGAAGATGCATTTTAATTTTTTTCAAAATAAAGGATTTAAAAGTTCAACATTTTTTACAAAGGACGAAACTTGTAAAACGGTTGTATTTTCAAAGATCAATGATGTAATTTAGTCTACACATAAAGTAAAGTATGATACCTAAGCAGTTATATTACAAGGGATTATAACATATATTTTGTTTAAGGTAAACTCTTAAAATTTATCCAACTTTACACGATTCGATAATGTATGCATATAACGTTCTAGTCTTTAAACTTCCAAATTATTGGATGTATACAAATTGCTATAATATGTTACTTTTTAACATATGAGCGGAGTGAAAGACTATGAAGAGCAACAATGGATCTTGTCCAAAGTAAGAGTGATTCACCCTTGAATCTCCACCACCACTTAGCAATTATAAGATAAATTTAGAGATCTTAAACTATATCCCCAACCCACATTTCATGTCCTTTAAGGTATTTAGAACACCTATAGCTAGGAGATTTATATACGCAAAGGAAATAAGTTCCAAGAGCACCAAAAAGTGATTTGCACAAAGTTAATCTTCCACCCAACGATAAAAGAGGTGCCTTCCATACAACTAGTTCTGATTTGAACCTATCGGCTTTACGTTGCCATCTTTTCTTCTTGTTTAGCGATAGACGCACGGGAATAGCAAGATATTTAAATGGAAGATCACGAGATTTGCGGTTGAGTCTTAAATCCATCTCATCGGCAACTGATTTGTCAACTCCGATAGCATAAATTGAAGTTCTATGCATATTAACTCATAGACACACGCCATATAGAAACAATGTAGTATTCCGGTGTAGTTCTTTTTGTGCTTTTTTATTTTAGTAAAAAGTAGCTAGTCATATCTCTGTCATTAAAAAATGGCTTATTTTCACAAGAGTAATTTAAATTAATATCTACATAATGCTTCACAACCTTTTGAATCATCAACAACTGCAACCGTACTTATGTACCTATAATCTTAGGTTCCATTTTCTTACAGAATCTAAAAGAATGTAACTGATTTAAATTACATCCATACTACCTATGGAATTGATTTTTCATTATTTGAGGGAATGTAGACATTTTAAAGAATGATATTCTATCTATAAACAAGTTCAACAAATGCAATACAACACGAAATTTGATTTCAATTTCAATCAGTTAATTTCAGTTCTGCGAAACAAATGGAAACTCGGAGACTAAGGTAATGAAAGAGCATTTCACTATACGATTCATCTTCTTCGGTATTTAATTAGTTCCTATCTACTTGTAGTTGTTCTCAGTTGTTTGCCAAACTAATATTTAATCGATACACTGGGAATTAAGGAGTAAATTTCTGTATTAATATTAATTTTGCATATGTAATCATCCATCCTTCCTTTTAAAGTTGTATTCGTACGTCCTCATGCTATTTGGGACTCACATACACCATTATTGTTAGGATCGCAACCAGAAAACCAACCAATGATATCGTCCGCTTTGGGTTGCTACTCACGGATTTAAAACGCGTCATATAATAAGAGTAAGATCCCCCTTCCTTATAAGGAGGAAAAATCTCTCTTGTCTCACCAATGTGAGATGCTCCTGCATTGCTACATGAGCGGTGATTTTAAGAGTCGCAAATTTGACCGGCTAGAGTAGAAGATGAGCCCAATAAACCCAACAATTATATCCTTTTTTGTCTAATTTTTATGTTCACATATTCAATAAAAATAGTCGTCTAATAATGTCTTTTATTGTGAATGACGATTAATGTTTCTTTGAAAGCAAAATATTCATTATATATGAATCAAGATATTAAGAAAGCTACAAGGAGAAGCCGAAGAAAATCTAGCCAAAAACATCAAGTACATAAAAGAATACAACATCAACTAGTATACTAATTAAGATATAACTACCAAATCTCTAGTTTTTCCAATCCACAAATCCCAATTTAACATAGAGTGTTTATTATAACCATCATAAAAGATGTGATCTATGAAGACTTGGAAAGATATCCTCCTCTTTTACTTTAGCCTTTAAAACATCCGAAAGAATTCGACACCCTGTTAAATAAATTGGTTCCTCCAAGCCTAGTTAGCTCATAGCAAAGTAAAACACACCTCGTTAAACATCTTTGAAAGAATTTCATCTCCAAGATCAAGACGGGCACAAAATAGTGTTATTGATTCCCATTATTTTTTTTGAAAGGCAGATTAGATCTATAGCATATAAAAGAAGGTATGTACATCGATTAACATTCACATATACAAGATGTATATGTGAATTAGAGGAAGACTGTTAATACTGTAAATGAGCCAACGCAGGGTCCAATTACCAGATTAACAGATTCCTAACCCGAACTTAACTACACGACCAACAGCAAGTTACCAAGGTTTTGCAATAAAAGTTGGAGCCAAAAGCCATACGTCCCACTGTAAAAAATTGCCATGTTTTGCACGTCTCTTGAGCCAATGAAACAACATCAGCTGCACCTCAAAGTAAATATGTCGAATGTGTTTTTTCGAATTTTTGAAGAGTTGATCGTTCCTATCCTTCCAAATAAAATATGCCGTCGCTCTTATTACCAAATCCCAAATTTGGACACACCAATCGGGTAACACTCCCTTTGCCTTTTCCGATAAATCGAAGAACGAACTACCTCCTGAGAATGATAAGCCCCACCAATTATGAATTTGTTTCCATAAGTCTTGAATTTTAATGCATGAAAACAGTGTGTGGTCCACCGATTCAATGGTTGTATTGCAGCGATGACAAATAATCGAATGCAAGTCAATTCCTTTTTCATCTAATTTTGTCCGAACCGGTATCCTCTTTAGATCTGCTCTCCAAGAAAAAAATCAGGACCTTTTTGGGAACATTTTTAGACCAGAAAGTTTGGAGGTTGAGCTGTTGATGTGATGTGTCAAAAGCCTGTTGTCAATTGTTTCGCGAATCCATTTAACCGAGAAAACCCCTTCGTTGTTTGCTGAACAGGACCACAAGTCTTTCTTTTGTTTTTGTAGTGTCACCGAGTTCAATTGTTGCTTTAATTGCTGAAGCTCCTCCACCACTCTGGCAGGCATTCTTTGGCCAGCGTCAATGTTCCAAGACCATCTATCGGCTTCCCAATTCCCAGCCATTTGAACCTGTAAATCGATTGTACCAATTTTTTTTGAATAATCTTGGGTAGGTGGTAGCCAAGCTTCTATCACCCAACCAAGAATCAATCCAAAAATTTGTATTTGAACCATTACCAACTATCACTTTCAACATCTTTTGAAATTCCACTCCTTTATTATTGAGTTCCCAACCCACCCTTTTTATACCATCCCAAATCTCAGCCCCTTTTTTTAACTAAATTCGAATCTAACCCTCCCAAAAGACCATGTATGCTTTTTATTATTTTGACCCAAGGCAAAGAGTGTTATTTTCTACCCGGAATCTCCACCACCATTTCAAAAGTAAAGCCAAGTTTAAGAAATCAAAATTTCCTATGGCTAACCCCCCCCCCCCCCCCCCCGCATCCCTGTTACGAATTACTTTTTCCCATTTAACCCAACAGATGTTTTGTTTTTATTTTGAAACCCCCCCCCCCCCCCCCCCGGAACCCCAAAAGAAGTGTTTCCTAATTCTATCAAAGGATACGAGAGCAGACGATAGAGCTCGGAACACCGAAAGGAAGGAAACAGGCAAGCTTGATAACACATATTTAATTAAAGTGAGACGACCCCCAAATGAAAGCATCTTCCCTTTCCAAGTTGCAAGTTTATCCTCCATTTTACTCAAAACTTTATCCCAGTTTGCGACCCTCTTCATATTTGCATTAACCGGAACCCCTAAGTAATGAAAAACGCCCGACCCCACCTTGCAGCCAATGAGATTTGCGAATTGGAGTTGTTCTTCAAAAGTGACTCCGAAACCTCTAATACTACTTTTATTCCAATTCACTTTTAACCCTGAAGCTTCACTCCAGAATTTCATAATTGAGCCCACTACTCTTATGTTTTTTCTATTCCACTCACCAAAGATGATAGTGTCGTCAGCATATTGCAAGTGAGTAATCAAGACTCCATCTTTGCCGACCTTTAAACCTTGAAAAATATTTTTTTCAACCGCCTCTTGGAAGACAAGATTCAGCCCTTCCGCTACTATTAAGAAAAGGTAAGGCGCTAAGGGGTCCCCTTGTCTAACTCCTCTCTCCGGTTTGAACTCCTTAGAAGGTGATCCGTTAACTAGAACCGAAATGTGGGCTGTGTTTAAGCACGTCATGATCCAATTTATCCAAGTTTCTCCAAAACCCATTTGCACCAATGAGCCTTTCAAAAAGGACCAATCCAAGCTATCATAAGCTTTTGCAAAGTCTAATTTTAGAACGAAGCCTTTCTTTCTTTTTGCTTTCAAGTGATGTAACACCTCATTTGTAATAAGAATCCCGTCCACCATGGATCTCCCTTTTAGGAACGCCGTTTGAACATCTCCTATCAAATTTCCAAGTACCGGTCTCAATCTGTTTGATAAGATTTTTGAAAGCACTTTGTAATAGCAACCAATTAAGGAAATTGGCTAGATATTCTTTATTCTATATATAGGTATACTCATTTTCTTTGGCTTAGACTAAAATCTGATATTTTTTATTCTATGTATGTGATGGCGGTGCCGAAGCATATCCCGTGAGTGACTTTTTGCCGTTTAAAAAAAAGAATAAAATCTGAAAGAGGAAATAAAAAGTGGTTAATGTAGGGATATAGAATTCACAAAGATTTAAAGAAAAAATAATTGCATTAAATATGGTGCATAGGTCGGTAAGACGATGACTCAATAAACCGAAATAAAGAGACAACACATGAATTAAATATTCAATTGTCAAAATTGTTAGACTATTTGGAAAAAATCAAGAAATGTTCAATTCATTAAATTTTTTGACCATTTGGGTGCCTGAGATGAAATCACACATAATCATATGGAAGGAAGAGACAAAATCGGTATTGCAGTTACATGTTGTTGGTTGTGAAAGCAGACTCTATCAAAGATTCTACTTCACTACATGATTCATAGTTTAATTCTTATTAACTATTACAAATCAAAGTAGATTTAATGGCGAAGCTTTTAGGGACAACAACTTGTCGCTCTCTAAAACTTCTAAAAACGACGTTATTTACTGTTGGATTAGAAAAGGCATAACCTGATGGATTATGTGCAGTGATAGTGTACACGTGTAATCATATCCGGACGTTATGAGTCACTAAAAGGTCACACATTTACACACCCAATCTTGAACCAAGAAAATAATACCTTGTATATATGGTGATAATTAATAGTGAATTAATTATCCAGTGGATAAATAATAAATAGATATTTATCGTCTCTAAAAGTCATCTTTCTTATAGAGGATTTTTTAAATTTTAATTCCATACTTTTTGTCTACCTTGTTTTAGTTAATTAGTTATCTACTAATTAATTAGTATTTACATATTAGTTTGTTTAGTACATTTAATTAACTGTTATATACAAATTACTATTTTAGTTTGTTAGCCACGACTTTAATACATTTTAGCTTGTTACATATTTTAGTATTTTTAAGAATCATCCTTTTTTTTTGTCCCAGATATTGTTATACATAAATCATTTTCTTGTAGAAGGGTCAACCAACTTGACCACTCATAAGTCACCAAAAGTCTATTAAGTGTATTCTTAGTTTAAAGTTTAGAAACATAGATCATATCTTAAACATGAAATATCACATAAAATAAGTTTTTATTGAAAAACATAACTTTTATGTCATCTACATATGGAAGTGTAAAGTCTAATACACCCTAACATATGGAAGTGTAATAATCCAAATCTTATTAATTTTAAATTCTTTCATAGGTGTTAATATTTGAACTTTATTTTTCTTATATATGAGATATTTCATCTCAAACAATTACGGATTTTAATAAATTATAGACTTGAAACCGAATCACCAATCTTTTACTAAGATTCTTGGAAAGTTTACTCTATACTATTCACAAATTGTCATATCTATCACTTTTTGGATATGAAAGTAGTATAAAAAGTTGTGACACAGCTTCAACGGCAAGTACCAATGCAGATGCATATTGTAATCACGTTCTCTCATGTCCTATTTTTTTATTAAAAAACTTATTATTTTAAAAACCACATTGTTTTAGTTATATTCACTGAAATTTATATAGTGTCACAATACTCGTAATTTTTAATATATTTTAAAATTTGATATATCGAACTTTGCGTCTAAATACTATGTTTGGGTGTTTCTCAATCAATTGATAGAGGTGCAGCGGTTCATATATCGTGCGGTCACCCAGTTCTACCTTTATCCTTTCTTTCCTTAGCTTGTTTGATAGTCAAATATTCAAACAGCAGATAAATGTATACCTTTACCAACCATCTATTGATGGATTATCGGACATGTATAGTTTAAAAATAGAAAAACATGTTTGGTGAGGGACGGAGATAAGGGAGGACTGAAGGGTGATTGACCCTCTCCAATGAGTCTAACGTCATTAGTATTTTATAAGCCTAAATCCAGAACATATATATTAACCCCCCCCCCCCCCCCCCCCCCATTGCAATTAATAGACCAAGTATTTCTCAAAACAGAAAAGGTGTAGAGAAGGCTTGAAGTAGCAATTCCGATATCAGCAATGAAAACTATGCAAACAAGGTTTCGTAAAAGCATGCGTGATAATTATCCTTAAACCAGTTTGATTCTTGACATTAAGAGATTGCTTATAGTTTATCTACCGACAATATAATAGATGAGTTATATACAAATAACAAAGCCGTGTCCAACTACAAACACACGAAGTATAATTTTCTTATCGTTATTTATTTGGTTTCGCTGAAGTTTTATCAAGATAAGGTATTCGAGTTATTGTGTTAATAATATTATGGTTGTAGCACATTAATTATTCATGACAACCGAACTGACGATTGTGAGAAAACTTTGGTCACTGAAGATCGATTTTAGCAAAGCTTAAGTGTTGTTTTAACACGTAAATTTCTTCTTTTTAAACGATCTTTCATTATTTGTTTATCTAGACAGATACTTGAACTTTTTAATGTCATTCATATGTATGTGTAGCGTTAAATAAAGTAAAGCCGGCCCCCGCTATACTAAAATCCTAGTTTTGCCCCCGTGTTTGGTTATATTGTATTCTTAAACAATCTGTATAACGTGTAACTCGGATTACCAATTCAATTAATATGTCAACGTTACAATATCATTTTCTACTTTCATTCCCCTTCCAACCCAAAAGCTAGTGTTGCATAATACATACATTAGAGAGAGGTAGAGAGAAGGTGTGTCGGAAGCCATCAGGTTGGTGAAATCGGTATATTGAGTCGTCGGATCAGGTAAAATATGGGGGACGTTTAGGTGTTCAAGCTCAAGTAAAAAAAAAAAACCCTAAGTTAATCCGAAGGCCTCGGGCCCCGGTAATAACCCGGTGGCTAGGGGTGTAAACGAGTCAAGCTTTTATCGAGTAACTCGAGCTCGAACTCGAGCTCGGCTCGAGTCGAACTTTATTGAGCTCGATTCCGAGTTCAAGCCAAAAAACGAGCTCAAATTATTTAACGAATCAAGCTTCTAAGAGGTCGGCTCGAGTCCTTATCAAGCTTTTCGAGCCTTGTATAGTTTATGTATATTTATATATGTAATGTGTATATATGACGGACTAATTTTAAAACATATTAAAATGAGTACTTATTAAAACAAATCTACTTTATATACGTACTATTTATAATAAAACATTACTAAAAATCATTAATTTCAGATTTAATCTATATTTTATATAATTTGGTTTTTGAATTTAATTTTTTTTTATTATTTCAAGCTTTTCAAGCCGAACTCGAGCTAATAATGTACCCTCTAGAGCCGAGCTCGAGCTTTAAGTATGAAAGTCCGTCGAGCTATCGAGCCGAGCTCGAGCTTCACATAAATTTTCAAGCCGAGCTTGAGCTTGATTCGATTCGTTTACTCCCCTACCGGTGGCCTTAAAAAAGTTGTTCGAAAACGTATGAAAATTTGAAAAAAGGGGGGAGTTTGAAAATAAGAAAAAATGGAATAGTGTTCTGTTTTCTTGGAAAAAATATGTAAGTGAACAAATTTTCTAGTTTTCAGTTTTTTTTAAGTTGAAAAGGTTTCTAGTTTACAGTTTCTTTGAAAAACTTTCTTAATAAATTGAGATTTTTCTAGATGCGAACACAACCTTACCACTTTTTATACTCATTTCAAATCACACTTACACTAAACATACACGTACGTCCAAACCTAATAAATCAAGCACCCTAGAAACCCATCAGCAGGGAGCTGAAGGATGCTAGGCCCCCTAATTAGCCCAAAGTCCTTGTATGTTATATGACAAGTCCAATCACTTTCTATATAAGTTAATCCCAAATATATTAAAAACTCAATATAATTACAGAATAAACAATAAAGGCTTTGAAGACTGAAGTGACATTCCGTGTTTGAGGATTTGAAGGTTTCATATTTTATTCACTTCTTCTCGAGATGTTTTTCATGATATTTTACTCTGTTGTCAATCCGCCGATTGATATTTTACTTCTTGTTATGCAATTTTGCCTTTGCATCGTTTTAATTTGAATGTATATTATTTCTGTTTATATCAAAACCAAACCATTAAAGAATTTGGAAACTAGAAGAAATATGAGCAACCTATTTCACTATCTAGTTTATAATATTGGAATCATGAGTCTGAGAGTTTGTAGTGAACAATTATTTTTGTTATCGAATTATTAAATCACAAATCGTGAGTTAATGTCATGATATCGTGTTAAATCGTTATTATTTTAAGTTTTATGATTTTTAGTTGATATTTTGTTACAAAGAGGTTAATAATGACAAAATGGTTGACTTTAAGTGTTTTTTTAACACTTAATTTCTTGTCTTTAAACGGACTTTCATTATTATTTATCTTACAAAATAATCAAACTTTTTTACGTAATTCATATAGTACCATTGGTATACGAAGCCCCCTATTTTTTACGTATTTCATGTTTAATTAATCATAACATGAAAATATCATAACCCTTAATTTAATTAATACGAAAAGATTACATAAATTCTCGCATTCTAGTTAAACATCATATGTAAGTAAGTTATGTGTATGTATACTTTACAATTCATTCTTTATTTCTAAGCCATGAGTGTGACAACTAAAATTCTTTTTATCACGCAATATCACATGAATATCACATCACTTTTTTCTTTCTTCTCTCGTTATCCGAATATATAGTATAACTTAACTTAAAATAACACCTTTCTCATTTACCTAAGTAAGTTTTATATTTAGAATAAAACTTGTCACGTATGGGAGCAGTCTAAGTAAGTGTTATATTTAGAATAATAAAACTTGTCACGTATGGGAGAAAAAAGGCTACCCACCATATAGCAAAACACCGTTACCCGATGAAGATCGGACCGCTCGATACTGTTACTCTTATGTTACAATGTTTATAGTCGATAAATTCAATTCATAAAGCAAATAATTTCTTTTCGTCTTAATTAGTTGGAAAATGATGTCTTGTCAATCAAAAAGTTTTCTTTGTTGAGAAATTTCATGGACATGACCAAGAAAAATCTTCAAACAAACGTATATGACGACTGATCGATCAGCATGAGATGAGAGGGCCCAACCAGAAACTAGTTGCATGATGGATTGATGAACAAACCTCACATCCACCCCTAACCCTACGGAATAAGCTATTACGTAGTATGAAAGTCATCAAGTCAAACACAAACACCACATATACACACGTTCTAAAAGTTATATATTATTTTATTATTCAAAAAATAATATATCATCGTATTTGTTACTACTTTAATTCATTATCATATTTATCACAAGATAATATGTATAGTGTATTAATTTTCTTTTCCAGTAAGTTTGAGACTTGTGTTTTTAATGTGAGCACTATAGTTGTTCAATTTCTTTCCGAAGGTGTTTTTAATATGCATAGTGCATTAATTTATCACAAGATAATATTATGTATCACCTCTCATATTATTCAATTTCTTTCCGAAGGTTATCCTAGAAGCAGTCTCCCTCCATGCCCTTTTAATGTGTACTATAGTTGTTGATGAGCAACTCTTATGGCTCGTTTGTTTTATATAAAAAATCTTAATACATTTTAATCTGATTCATTAACTGTTTACATTGTAGTGCTTTGATTTTTAAATAATCATCATACTTTAGAAATTCAAACAGACAATAGAAACATAAAGTTAGATCGATAAATATCTATGACTAACTAAGATAGATGATTTTTGCTATCTACAACCAATATTTAAACAATTTGTTTTGCTTATATACACCAACTTTAGCTTTGCTTAAAACAGTCTTAACAAATTAGTCCTATCAAATGATATCAGAGCTAAGGTTTAGCTCAAAAGTACCAAGTAGATTGTGTTGCTCGGTTAGAGCAACTTGTTTTATTATCATAGATATAGCATTTATATATGTGTTATAGGAAGTAGATAATATGTTTATTAAAACTATTAAATTAAACGCAAAAGATTATTTATTGTAGTTAATTAATATTGAAAATATATGTATATTTTTCAACACCTTTAGTAAAAATAAAAAATAAAAGTATCTTGATGAAGCCAATAATGCAGGAAAGAGGATAGTCGAAGCAAGGTACTATTATTACTAAGGCTGTCAATTCCTGACCCGACACAAAACACGACCCGAACCTGACACGAAAAAAGTGACACGAACCCGAAATGGGTCAAAACTAGGTCGAAACGAAGTTGACACGAAAATAAATGGGTTGGGTTAGGGTCAACCCGACAACCCGAAGTGACCCATATAAGGATAAAACTAAAAAGTATAAAATTTTCTTTAATACTTAAAATTAAAATTTCAAAAAGTAGATTGTGAATTCAAATGAGTGAATGACATCTTAGGCAATAAAATTCAATAAACAAAAGTACAAAACCTTGAAAAGCTAAAAACTTAAATAAGCAATAAAAGATTTAAACCTAAACAATATTACATCATTTTGCTATTTATTATTTTAACTATATTGTTTTGGACTTTTGGTACTTTGACGTTTGTCAACTTGGTAAGACTTTTTGGAACCCACCCAACCCGATATTCCTTCTAAGAATACAACGGTAAAGAAGAAAAACGACTTGCTTTTTGAAATTGGATAATTTCCTGTAGGTTATTTTAATTCATGGTTTGTTCACTAGTTACCACTTTTTTATTAAAGCTATTAATTGTATTGATATTCGATATTTTAATCACTAGTTAGTAGAGATAATTGGAAATAGACAAGGAATTCGAAAATTTTATGACGAAAACCGTACTCGAAAACCGAATTTGAAAACCGTAATCGAAAACCTTATTTGAAACCCATAATCGAAAACCGTAATTAAAAACCGTACCCGAAACCCGTATTCGAAAACCATAATCGAAAGTAAAAAAAAACTTTAGACCGAAATGGGTTGACACGAAACACAACCCGAACCCGACACGAAAAAAAGTGACACGACTCGAACCCGACACGAAAATAAAAAGGTCGAAATTGGGTCGACACGAAACTGACCCGAACCCTAACGACACGAACCCAATAACACGAACCCGACCCAAATTACCAGCCTTAATTATTACTAAAGATCGGTGGCAGGTGTCAAGCTAGTAGAGTTGACTCATGCCTACAAAGCCAGATTTTTTATTCAACATTGGCTAAGAACCAAACACCTCATCAATACATTTCATTTACATGAAAAAAATAAATGTATTTATATACCACCATCACCTCATAACTTATATTTTAATTAATGCATATCAAAAGTCGAATGTTGGATTCTAAAATCCAACATTTATTCTTTCTCTTTTAGGAAATGTATCTAAGACAATTAATATGACGTATCACACACATATGTATATATAAGTTAATGTAATCGTAAATGATGAATCATGATATAATTAGTAACTTAGTAAGTGAGAAATCTTTACCTTTAGTATCTTTTTGAGTAATGTTTTATATAGAAAGAAAAATGACTTTTAATGTGTTTAACAGGGATATTGGAATGTTTCACTTATGGTTTAATGGGTTTGAAATTATTTTTTTGGATATAATTAAATTAATTAATAATATTATTTAAGGCTAAGATAGTGTTTTTGTTATATATTTTATTGTAATGTAATGTTTTCACTAAAAATCGGTATTAGAGTCTGATGGTACGAAAAGAATACTCGTTTAAGTCTTAGCTATAATCTTAGACAAAAAAAATAAGGGATAATTTCATATATATCCTTTTAAACTATCAATATTACGTATATATCATTTCAAAGTTCAATGTTACGTATATATTCTCCTAAAACTTTTTAAATCTCATATATATTTTAATACCTATTTTATTATTATTTAATCTTTTTAAAAATCAATAATCTTTATTAATAAATATATTTATTTTATCATTACTATTTTACCCTTATATGATATCAGATTACTATTTAGCCAAAACCATTGTTTACCCCCAAACTCCTAAACCATCGATTCTAAAAAAAGTGCCTTGGGTTCCATTCAATCCTTGCGATGGCTCCATTCGATCCTTGTGATGGCTTCAAGATTCATGATTTCTACCAATAATCGATTGATTGAAGTTGCAAACTTCCCCAAATGACTTATTGAAACTGCTAATCTTCCCAAAGATCCATTGAGCGTCGACTAAGCAGCGTCGATTAAAGCTGCTAACTTCCCCACACTTTTAATTTAGCAGCGTTTTTCAATCATATGAAATTGAAATGATACTAAAGAATGTTAGAATGGAATGGTATGAATTCCATTAATGACAATGAGTTGTATATATACAGTACGAAAGCAAATGAACAGAAAAGCTAACAAACTATTTAGAAGTCTAACTAACTTAACTAATTCTATGTACAAATACTGTAGCTTAACATCCTCCCCTCAAGATGATACTTTGTGAATGTCACAAAGATTCATCTTGGATAATAGAAACTAAAACTGTAAGCCACATAACCCCTTCGTAAAAATGTTTGCCAATTGTTCTGTTGTTGAAATATGTTTTGGTAAAACAAAACCAAGCTTGTATTGATCTCGAACAAGATGACAGTCTATATCCAAGTGCTTTGTTCTTTCATGAAAGATTGGATTCTATGTAATATGTATGGCTGACTTATTGTCACACCATAAGTCTACTGGTATCTTGAATTCCATCTTCAAATCTCTTAAAATGTAGCTAATCCATAAAAGTTCACAAACTGTTGATGAAAGACTTCTATACTCAGCTTCACACGACGATCTTGAGATTGTTTTCTATTTCTTTGTTTTCCATGAAATAAGAGATGATCCTAAATAAATGCAATAACCAGTAAGAGATTTTCTAGTATCCTTACATGTTGCCCAGTCAGCATCACTGTAAGCTTTGATTGTGATGGGTGAACCATTTTTTTGAAAGAAAATTCCCTTTGAAGGACTCCCTTTTAAGTACTTAAGAACATGAATTGCAGCCTTCCAATGTATCTCAGTAGGACAGTGCAAAAATTGACTCAATTGCTGAACTGCATAACTAATATCAGGTCTAGTGAAGTTCAAATAAAATAACCTTCCAACCAATCGTCTGTATTTCTCTGGATCACTGAGTAATTTCCCTTGTTCAGAATGTAATTGAACATTCTTAGCAACTAGTGTGGTAGCTGGTTTGACTCCAGTAAGCCCAGTTTCAGAAAGAATGTCAAGTATATATTTTCTTTGATTCATATACAAGCCTTCTTCTGTTCTTAATAGCTCAATTCCAAGGAAATAACTTGCTTCACCCAAGTCTTTAATTGTGAAAGCCTCATGTAACATGTGTTTGACTTCTTTAATACATTCTTCACTTGGACCTGTGATTAACACATCATCCACATATACGACCAAAGCAATAAAGTGTGTTCCTTCCCCTTTGGTAAACAAACAATGATCATGTGAAGATTGTATAAACCCAAAATTCAGAAGTTTATTTCGAAATTCAATATTCCATTGTCTACTAGCTTGTTTCAACCCATACAAGGACTTGTTCAACTTACATGCTTCTCCTTTCTTTGCCTTGTCATATCCTTATGGTGGTATCAAGTAGACTTCCTCATCTAAATACCCATGTAGGAAGGCATTATTAATGTCTAACTGGTGTAAAAACTAATTAT
The DNA here is from genome assembly GCA_947179395.2 of Pulicaria dysenterica. Classification (NCBI taxonomy): domain Eukaryota; kingdom Viridiplantae; phylum Streptophyta; class Magnoliopsida; order Asterales; family Asteraceae; genus Pulicaria; species Pulicaria dysenterica. The sequence goes on from OX359289.1 coordinate 97,118,397, forward strand.
TTGAGGTAGCAAGTGACAATAAAATTCGAATAGTGACTACCTTCGCAACTGGTGAAAAACTATCAAAATAATCAATCCCAAATTTTTGATTATAGCCTTTGGCTACTAATCTTGCTTTATACCTCTCTATTGTTCCATCGGGATTCAACTTGACCTTATAAACCCACGTTGAACCAATTGGTTTCTTATTTGGTGGTAAAGGTACAACAGTCCAAGTATTGTTGTCTTCCAAAGCTTGAAGTTCTTTATCCATAGCTTTAACCCATTCAATGTCTTCACTTGCTTGTTCATAAGAAGATGGTTCATTCAAAGAAGAAACTTGGGTGAGAAAACTTTTATGACTTTCTGTAAGTACAGGTGATTGGATGTATGGAAAAGTAGGAGGAATATGGGGTGAGGAAAAGACTTTGGGATTGCTATCACTAACAGAATGCATGACATAATCTTGATGCCAAGATGGTGTTTTTCTGTTCCTTGTTCCAATTCTAACAGGTACCTCTGGAACAATTTCTTCATTTTGATCTTCTGGTAAATCAACAAAATCAGGATCATAATCATCAGGAGGTATGAAATCTTGTGAGTGAACTTGAAATTCAGACTCTTCATTAAGAACATTAGGAAGAACAATTGATGAACCTTGCATATTTCCTTGATTTTTAAAAGGAAAATGATCTTCATAGAATACCACATCTCTGGACATGATAATCTTTTTATCATGTAAATCATAGAGTTTAAAAGCTTTTTGACCAGAGTTATATCCGAGAAAACAACACATTATTGATCTAGACTCAAACTTGGTCTTGTGTGACATAGTATTAGCTGCAAAAGCTAAACATCCAAAGACTTTCACATTAGTATATGATGGTGACTTGCCATATAACATCTCAAATGGAGTTTTCCATTTTAATCCCTTTGTTGGAAGAATATTAATGATATAAGTCGCCATTAATATAGCATGTCCCCAGAAATTAATTGACAAATATGATTGTCCCATTAAAGCTCTTGCCACTTGTAAAATGTGTTGATGCTTTCTCTCAACTCTACCATTTTGTTGGGGACTGTAAGGCACAGTTTTCTGATGTATAACACCCAAAGAGGCAAAGAGAGCTAAACAATCATGATTAACAAATTCAGTACCATTATCAGTTCTGAAAATTTTGACTGAACTATTAAACTGATTAAATACATAAGCAAAGAAACCTTTTAACGTTTGAAACGTTTGAGCCTTATCCCTTAGCAAGAAAGTCCATACTGCCCTTGAGTAATCATCAACTATAGTCAAAAAATAAGAACACCTGTAATTGTTTTATTTTTGTAGGGACCCCAAAGATCAACATGAATCAATTTGAAATTTCCATCAACTGTTGATTCACTGTTTGGAAAAGGGAATCTATGTTGCTTAGCATGATGACAAGGTATACAAAGCTTATTATGCTGAATATCTTTGATTGAAACAAACTCTAAATGTCTCAATACATCATAAGATGAATGACCCAATCTTTGATGCCAAACATATGCATCATTCTAAGCAAAACAGTGGAGAATGGACCGTCGTGTACTCGTGTTTAAGAACGATGATATGAAAACTGAACAGGGCACAGTCGATGGTCTAGGGGGTAAATAGATTAAAAAATAGGTTTACTAATCTGATTTCATATAAGAGTAAATTAGTAAATGATTAAATAAATATATATTAGATGATAAAGATTATTTTTTTTAAAAAGATAAAATAATAATAAAATAGGATTTTGGATATATATGAGATTTAATAGGTTTTAGAAAGATATATACGTAATATTAAACTTTGCAAGGAAAAAACAAAGTTTCCATGATTTCAAACTTTTGAAGAAAGTATTAAAATGAAATTAAGATTCAAGATAAGTATATTTGTCAAAAAGAGAGATAAATGGGTGTTGGAACCTTGTTAAGTATGTTGTAATTACTAAAAAGATTATAACTTAGCAGTATCTGGTGTATAGTTGTTATACAAAATTGTAAGTTCAAGTTATATTATGTATTTAGTTGTTTAGAAAAAAAAAACTATGCTTTAATCGGCTTCAGTACACCCCCAACAGTATGCTTCTCAGCTACCCTAGTACCCTGCATTTTATCCTCAAGGGAATACATTTGGTAACTTGAAAGTTTGAATCACAAGGAACGCTTCAACGAATTGTCTACAACATTTTGCACGATTTGATATTTGAAAAATAAAATAAAAAGCATCAATAATGATCTTTTAGTTGTCATCATCCATCCATTTAAACAATAACAATGACGTATAGATATAGAACCAAAACAAACGTATCATGTCTATAAATAGTGGGCATTGACCTCAAAGTAGCAAATTCCATACTTGTAGTTATTCTTATATGCCTATAACGTCATTAGTTTGATGCACTATGCAAGTTCATTTTTATTTGTTTTTCTATACTCGTTTTTCTTTAATAACATTTTATATATATACATATGCAAATAGAGAAATTAAATTTCCTCTACTTTTTGTTCCTACTTCATCCTCCTACTTATCACAAGATGACATGTGTATTCCACTAATTCCCTTTCCTTATCTTCACCCTTGATTTTGACACATGTCTTGATCTAATGAGTAGGAGGATAACTAGGAACAAAAATTAGGAGGATATATCATTTCTCATGCAAATATGCTTCATATCAAAAGCATTTGATTCCGGCCTCGTTATATATACATGATACATCAAACCCTTCTGGTGAACACAAAAACCGACACACTTTATCCTCGTACTAAATCACTCTATAAAATTTCACTTATTATATTAAAATAAGTGTTAAAACATGTACTAGACGATTGAAGAAAATTAATGAGGATTTGTAGACATAAAAATAAATATGTACACAATGCATCATGAGTTGTACAAAGGCACAAGCATTGAATACCATTGCCAAACGAATAGGGTGGAAATCAGATAATGCATGATCAAAGCACGTAGCATTCATTCCATTTCATTTCTTCACCTAATTCAAAGTACCATTAACATTTTCCCAGTCACGTGCACTAACACGTGCCTTACATTAACGGCAACACTAACGACATTCCACATACTTTTAAAACTCGTCCGTTACTCTTAACGGTAACGGAGTTCACCTAAATATTTATATATATATTCTTACCTATAATATATATCTATATCTATATAATAATAAACAAAAAATACTTTTTAACTTCCTAACTTGGTACAAAAATTTCTGAGATTTCAAAAGCCGGTTCTAAAGCGGAACGAGAGGATCCGACCCGAATATATCACCGAACTCATTGAAGTAATCGTCTGCGGGCCAAGTACCAAACCCGATATCTATAGCTGAATCGATGAACATGCTAACCGGGTCGGAGTCTTCAAATGTCGTACCCGGCATGCTTGTCGGGTCGAAAATATCGGGTATGATGTCCGGAAAATCAAACAAGTCGGAGGTAGAGAATGGTGTGTCGAAAGGCCGGAAACCGGACAAATTCTCCGACGCAGCCGCGTCATCTCCGGTGATCTCTGAAGCTTCGTTTCCGACGTCGTTGTGAGTCGACTCGGCGGTTGACTCGTCGGAGGCAAAACGGAGGACTGATTTAGGTGAGGTGGCTTTGTTGTTGGTGCAGTGGTTGTGCGAGTCTTCGCCGGAGTTGTAAGAGGATACCGACGACGGTTTCTTCTCCGGTGCCGCTGGTGGAACTGTGAAGTTAGTTAGTGCGTGGGGTCCACGAAGTTGTATAGCCGCGTGGTCGTAGACCATAGCAGCTTCTTCTGCTGTATCATAAGTACCAAGCCACAGCCGAACACGTCGCATTGGATCTCTGATCTCAGCCGCCCATTTCCCCCAAGGTCGTTGCCGTACGCCGCGAAACTTTTTACCGGCATTAACCTTCAACTTCACCGAAGTGGTGTCAACTTTTCCGGCAACCTTCTTTCTCCGACTCGACGCCGTTTTATTCACGCTTCTTTTTCCACTCCCGATTTTCAAATCAAACCTTGACTGATTCTCGATTGTAACCTCGTTAACAAACTTCCTCACTCTTCGCCGGGAAAAACACTCAACCCCTTCGTCGCCGGAAGAATCAGTGGCATATGCATCAGTCACCGATATCCTGACGACTTTAGGACCAGTAATATCCCGATTCGAGTATTTACCAACCATTGTAGTGTGTGATTTATGCTCAGTAAACTTAACGGAATCGAGGAATTTCGGCTTACCCATTTCAGTATTTCACTCGTACTCTTTTTCTTCAGTGAATTAATCAGATTCTTCGCATTACGGGAAGACAGATATATATGGAGGAGCAGAGTGTAGAAAAAGAGGAGATTCCTTTATCGATTGAAGAATAAAGATGCTTCTATAGAGAGCAAGAAAGCGTTAAGAATACTCGTGCGACGGAGGCCATAGAAAATAGGAGAGAGAAGGAGGAGCTTCAATGGTGGGAGGATGGAGTCCCTTTTAACCGGAAAAAGGAAAAGGGGGAGGAATCAAAGAATAAACTGATATTGCAGAGGTGGTGGGTGTGTACGGAGGTGAGGGTATCTATGACTTTGCTATTTCCGGCGAGACAAGAAAGCAAAAGGGTAAGTAGTAAGTACTGACTACAGAGGTGGAAGGCGGAGGAGCTCCGGTTTGTAAAGTTTCCGGTGGGTTATTTAAGAGAGAGAAAGAGAGAGATAAAGTGGCGTGAAGAGTGGAGACGGAAAGGCTGCCCCCAACTTGCTATTTTATAGGGTCCTATCAGCCGGTTTTTATTTATCTTCTTCTACATATATTAATATTATATTTATATATTTTGGGTTTAATAGTGTAACCTCGGTAGACACTATTATTACGATCGAATGATAATTATCAAGGAGTCAACATGATGACTATGACTAACATATGATTTGGGAAGGTTAAGGATGATACACATCTATCTCGTATGATGTATGTAAAAAAGTTATTTTGTTAATTTGATACATGTATCCACTCCGTATATACATTCAAAAACACGTTTTTGTCAAATGATTCTTATATCTTTTTATCGCATACAGTAAATAGTGATTGTTTTGGTTATCGTTTTTTTAAGAGAGATAATTACGTATAACACTTATTTGTCATATATAACAAAAAACGTATGTTTATATTGTAATAGCATTGAATATGTGATTGAGAAAATAGTTTATGAGTTTGTAAGGGTAAGGAAGTCATAATTTAAATATGTGGATAAAAATAATTAAATTATAACAGTATAAAAGTCATAATTGTTTTTTGTGACAAATATGTCTTGTATACAAATCATCTGCCTATGCTTCTACATGGATGAAAATAACTTTATGCCCAATTATATAAAATTATGGCTACCTTTTGGACTCGCTCTCATGTTTTTTAGAAAATATAATATGTCATGTTTGACTATAATATGAGAATATCCTAACCTATAATTATTTATGTATAGATTTACCTTATTGTACTTATATTCATGTTACGACACCAACGTTCTTATATCTGTGTAATTTTAGGTGTTCACCAGAGTTGCAAGTTTAGATATCAAAGTAAACATAATGTATAGATTTAAGAGTAGTATTAGAGGATGTGCTTTATTGTTAAAAAAGTCATGTTATGATATTTTCAATTGGTGAATTTTTAATATGGAGATACAGTCGGATTACAATCTTTATCACTAGATTTCCAGGTCCAACTACAACACAGTCAATGTATAAAAAATTGAGCAAGATTTCTCTTAGAGCAAGAAATAGAAATTGCATATATCTTATGAAGCAAAGAGATTGTAACCTGCCAGCTTAAAAAATTAGAATACTAAAGTAAGTGATCTTTTAGTTTCTTTATTTAATTGTTATCTTGCAACTTCAAAATCCGACCAATTTTAAGCCTTACCAACATCGATACCAAAACACGAAACAAACACAACCCCAATTAAGCTCTAGCTACCAAAACCTAGTAACACACATAAAGCGGAAATAAGCACACTTAAAACCAAAAACTACACCAAAATGAAGAACATAAATTTGTTGATCTATATCATCTACTCACACAAGCTTCACAACCTCTAGCCACAAACCCATAACACACAATTGCAAACTAGAAACGAAAGCTCTATATCTACTACATATACACACTAGAACTTGAATGCCCTAACTCTACTCTTGAACACACATGAAGCCCTAGATCAATATACACCTGAATTTGAAACATACAAATACACACTTACTATATGTGAAGCATCGTTTTGTTGAGATAAAATGGTTAGATAGCGTTTACAGATAATGTGTGTCTATGAAGGCTGAGTGTCACAACCAAAATGGTCAAAAGTGGAGCGTGAGATGGTCTATGGTGGAAAAAGAGAGAGGGAGAGAGAGAGTGAAAGTAAGAACTACAAGGAAAGCTAACAAAATACTATATCTTTTTTTATATTTAATATATTTATTGGTCATTGAGCAGAGAGAAATTAATGATCCGACAAGTAAATGGATGCTACAATGGAAAGAGGATCATATGGAAAGAAGAAGAAACTTTAAACATATATACGCGTTTTCAAGGCAAAATTTATATACTCAGCAATTTGAGATTTGCGCTGATAGTTTTCGTGAAATTATGTATTGACATGTGATCCGATAGTTGTCGGTGAAAATTGTCCAATAAATTTGCGATAATAGTTGAATCAATAATTAAGTTTTGTTGAAGAATCATTTTGAATAACATGAGATCTCATTAAAAGACGGGTAACTCGATTCTACTTAAGATTCGAGTCCAACTCAATTTAAAAAATAATTTGTAGCCATTTGTGAAATAGAGTGTTCCCATCGGTGGAAAATATTTTAAAAATATTTTGATGATATCATAAACCTTTTCTTTTAATATAATAGCACTTTACTCGCACAATGCAACGGTGATGAATATCTTTATCGACAATTTGTTAGTTTTCAGGACAGGGGGTGTATATCTTGTCTAAATTATAATAAGTCAATAAAATTTCAAATGGATTGTAAAATCAAATAAGAGTGTTGACATTATAAATCTATGATATCTTAATTATATTACCCATTAAAAAAATCCAATTTTTTTATAAATGTAGGTTATATGTTATTTAGATTTAGTATTTTTAGTTCTACGTCATGTTTAATACTTATGTTAAATATTATATGGTAGAATATTCAATATGAAATGTTTAATTATTAATTTATTAATTATTATGTTAATTAGTATTGATTTGATTTTATAAAAATTCTTTATTTTTGGAAGCTTAGTTAGGTACGTTTTGGGTATTCTGCTCCCATGCTGCAAACAGTCAAATCTGAACTTGACCTTGTCGCTCTTCTTTCTTTCCTCGCGAGCAGGAAGCACACCAGCAGTATGCGTTGCGTGATTCTACTGTGTTTTTTTTGCTGGGTGAACAGTTGACCAGAAGAGATCTTAGATTCTCCCGGCCAGCAGGCGAGCGGCGTGCTTATCTTGTGTGACAACACTACAGAGTGAGTGGCTCTTCTAGGCGGGCAGCTGTGTGACAATACTATAGAGAAAGCGGCGCTTTCGTGTAACATGCTATGGTCTCAACGCCCTTACGAGGTAGTGATGAGTTTCACGCACTCTAAGCCCGACCCGCGCACGGCTAGAAGATTGGCCGCAATCTGAACGGTACCTAAAATGGTATATAAAACTGTCATTAACTCTACCAAATAGTTACTTTATTTAATAGTTTCCATTTAGTTAAATATTAAGGGTAATTAGTATTTTTATGCTACTTAGGGGCTGTTTATTAAAACATAATGATTAAGCACTGAATGACTTTATGGTTAGAATAATTCAAAGACTCTGAATGAATCTGCTTCTGAATTGACATGTTGTTTGATAAATGTTTTGAATGAACAATCTGAATTATGCAAATTATCATTTTAAATTTAATAGTGATATATTTTATTATAAGATATGATTGTTTAACAAGACAACGTGTTAAAGAAGGAATATTAGGGCAAAATACTTTGTGTTTAATGATTCAGAATGCACTTGAAGATAGAATGATTCAGCAACATTAGTACAGTCTTTATTCAGATGTAACAATCAAACACGTTGAATGCTGAATGATTCAGCACTTAGTCATTCAACATTCAGCACTGAATAATTCCATTAAGTAGCAAACAAATAGCTCCTTAGAATTGAAAGATTAAGACAAAAGAATTAAATGTTTTATAAGATAGTATAGATATTAAAGAATAAAGATAGAACATCTATTTTTGAAAATATTAGATCTTGTTTAACTACTAAAGATCAAAATCATTTCTCTTTATAATGTTTTTATAATTAATAAGAATAACTATAAGACTCAACGGCATCCAGTGTTTAAAATTCTCCAAAATACTTATTTAAGTCCCGTTGTAAACATATGTAGATTTAAGTCCAAACTCAATGGGTATGTGAGTCAACTATAAACAAAGGATTGGCTATTAGGCCGTCCACAATGGACCTTCAAGTAAGGTAGTGGACCTCACGGGTCGTACACAAACACCACCTTGCCACTCCCCCATCCCGACACGTGTATCTCGTCTCGGCTTTCCTCACCCGATTGTAATCTGGCAAAGAAGAGGAGATCGAGCGCCGGTTAGAAGAGATCAGCTATAGATAGCCTTAATACAAACATCATTATGGTCAAAGCCACCAAAATGGTCTTACATTTTCTTTACCAGATAAAGCAAAGCAAAATCTTGTATTTATTATTATAAATAGCCGCATGGAGGTAAATAAAAAACGAATTTAAAAGATACAATGGTCATTGCATATTCTAAAAATCTAGTATCTTTATTATGAGAAGTTTTATATCATGCTTAATTTATATTTTATCTTATCCTTCTACTAGTAAAACTAATATAAAGTCAAAAACAGAAGATAAGACGAAAAATAGTCTTATTATGTTAAAATTTTTAATTTTTAATTATTAAACAGGTAGTAATATGAAGTAACACAATTTAGTACAAGATATAGGGTTTTTGCTTTAGTATTTACAAGAAGTGATTGTAACTCTTCTTGGCTTCGAGAGTCAATGACTGAGCCAAGGTTGATAGATGCATTTATAGTCGCTTACTATTTACAAGTGAAGTTACTGAAACTGTTTTCTTTTTCTTTTTTTTATAAAAAACGTCATAAATTTTATAAATCCACCTTAAAAAACAGATGTTTAAGGAAAATTGATGTAATGATGTCTTGCAATAACGGGTAACAGAATAACCGTAAAGAGATTCCGGGCAGTCTCCGGCGAAGGAAACGACGAGGGGAGCACGAGGGGGGACACGTGACGTGTGTTATATTAATAAATGAAAATTGAAAAAGGTAGGTAATGAGTCAGCACATATGGAAGCAGGTCACGTGACCGCAGCAGAGTGGAGGGCTCCGTTAATTCAGAGGCTCACATTCTCCGCTTCTGCCACCTCACTCACCGAGGCCTACTACCAAATAAACTAACATTAAACCTGATTTTTATCGGAATCTTTTTACTAACCCATAGGAAATTATCTTGTATGACTATTATATAAGTTTGCTTATCCCTTGGTAATAATGTGGTTTTTAATTGCAGTTGATAAATAATGTTATGGTTTAGTATAACAATATAACATAGTTTTTTTTATCGATTATATAGCTAGGTTATAGCATATTCGATTTCTTTTTAAAGTGTCTATTTTATCCCTTAAATCATATAAATAAAGATCAATGTAATAATAAAAACCTGCTATGTTTTCTTTATTCCTCATATAATAAGAGTCCTAAGTGCCATTGGTTCATTGAATTTGAATTAATGCTTGCATTCCTAATGATCTAGATTATGTGTCACGTTGGTAGCACTGGAGTTCGGTGGTGTTGGTCGTGACTGTGACGGCTAATGATCGGTGTCGTTTGAGCGGTCAGTTGTGTTAACAGTGCCCGGTATTAACTGTGTATGTGATCGATGTTGATGTCAATGACGACCTGTAGTATCTACGGACACCGGCGGTGTTGACTGGCAGTCTCGTGGCGGTGGTGGTTGGTGGTTGTGATCCCCGGTCAAGTCGTTGGCGGTGATTCTGGTCATGTCGTAGGTGGCCGGAGGTGGAATGAAATCAAGTTCTATCTATCTTATCTAAAGAATGTACATGCAATCAACTAAGATTGTTAATATTTTAATAACTAAGGAATGAAATTAAATTCCAATTCTATCAAATTTTGCAAACCCAATGTCACCTTAATCTTAATGTACTACCCGTATCTTATTTTTCTTATCACTTAAAGGGGACGACGAGTAGAAAAAATACAACCTCAAAGAATCATAGTTTGATAGCAGAGGGGCAACAAACTCAAGGAAAAGAATCATAAAGACAAAATCTTTTCAAGAAACAAACATCATCTAGGACAAGGAGTTGTGTTCAATACAGTCCATACAAAAAACATAGTCCTGAAATTTTAATAATCAATTACATGTGATTCAATATATAATCACATATGATTGTAAATCATCACATGTTAATTACGAAAATGTCACTCCGCCCAAAATTTTAAAATTCAATCTGGAGTTCTGGACCATTAATGGAGCTGAACCAAAGGCTAAGATTAGTCCCTCAGGACTATAGATTAAGTATGGACTATATTGAACATTTCTCCTAGGGCAATAAAGTAAATATTTTTATAATATAACATTGATAACTAAGAACGACCAACTTTAATAAAGAATCTTCTATTATAAATTTTGGTCAAATGAGTTTGAATAACAATGGGATATTCATTCAACGATACTAATGGTATATCAAATGAAACCATGGGTTTAAAACTATATTGATGACGTTTTTTTGTCATCTAGATTATTCGGTTGTCTAGTAGGAGTTATATATTGTTCTATCTTGGGAGATAGACATCGACAATTCTCTAAAACGATGAAGTAGGCAAATCTGTCATAAGAGAAGTATGCCAACATGCCTTAACACTTTTTTCTTCATTCCTTTCGTTAATCTTTAAAAAACAAAAGAATATCGATTTTAGATTTTGTTATTAGAAGTAAATCTACTTCTGCTTCTTATAGTGTTAATTATCACCAACGCCATTAGTCTATTAATAACTTACTTTAAATGTCATAATATGTTCAAAAATAAAAACGATATGATCAATACAATTATGAAGTAATTAAAGCAATGTTTAATATCAAAGAAAAAACGAGAAATGAAACATGTTTCCTAGGAAACAACAAGGGTAACTAACATAAGAAATAACAAATTAACAACGTAGACGTGGATACTTACTGCTGGACTGAGCCGGCCCAAGGCTATTGGGTCGTTTTGACCATCAAGATCCAACCACATATTAACGACGGATCAGACAACATATCGCCGTCCAACTTGTTTCTTACTACATTTTCCTCTTCATGTATCATATCATAATATTATTTCCTTCTCAAAATCATGATATTAAATTTACGAGTAAATGATTCAAGTCGTTAATAACACTTAACTTAGATACTTTTATATTTATAAGACATTAAATAAGTAAACAATAAAAATAATAAAATATCTTAATTTAAAATGTTTATAAGTATATATTGTTTGAGTTAGCTGTGGCTGATAAACAAAAGATTGTGTAATAGGAATAATATATAGATACTTCGACGATTCTTAAGTACAAAAGTTGCCGCCTTTAAAGAAACATTCGTATGACTCGTCTGGAAATTAGGTGTGTGTGTGTGTATAATCATACAGATTCTCTTTCAGTTGTCGAACAACGATGTTTGAATTTTTATATGAATAGTAGAACTCACATTCTCTACCCAAATCTTAAATCTACACAGTATAAGAGACTTGACCCTAAGACATTGGGAATCATCTTAAATATCATATACCACTTTGTCATATACTGATAGCAATAATATGGGATTAACAAGATAAAACAAAGACTTAATTGATGCAAAAATATGAGAGCAAGTTGATAGAATCTTCTAATATATATAAAAGACTAATTTGAAAATTTATTAAACAATCTCAACCATTCATTTAAAAAATATTTAATCTTTAATCATTCATTCACTTAAAATTAAAAAATCAATTTTGACTTTTTACAGTAAAAAATATTAGAGATAGTTTCATATATGTCCTATTAAATCATATAAAATCGTATTTGTCCATCTTAATTTACAACCATCATATTTACTCTTTATAATATTTTAAAATATCATATTTAACCAAAATCTTAGTTTATCATTCTAAAGTACTTTATAATCATTTTAATTCCTTTTTAGTTATAACCAATGACGTTTAACTTTGTTGCTCTTAATTGTAAAAATAATGAATGATGATTTATATAAGAAATAAAATCACGTTTCTTCATATCATGCTACCATGTTTTTGCCGTCAGGTCTGCCCTCTCACTCGCGTCGATTTTTCCACCGTTGATTAGAGTGTTGATGTCGTACATCGTTTAAATTCTGATTTCCTTCGCGTTTTATTATTACTTAATACATCTTTTATTGATATTTAATATTTATTATCTTTATAAACCAATCCAATGCAGGGGCGGACCTGCCCTTTGTGGGGGGGGGGGGGGGGGTCAAGCGCCACCGGTCATTTGACGGTTCGCAGTGTTAATTTTCGACTTTTTGAGACGATGCTACGGGTAAATTTTCGGGTTGCACCGGTGATGCCACCAAAATCAAAGGAAAAAAGAAACTTTTTTAAAAAAATGATAAGAAATAGTTTAATCTTTCAGTTTATACCTTTAAAATACTTTAATTTACCTTAAAATAACATTTTAATTAACAGGTCTTCATATAAATTGTGTTTTGTTTTAAAATTTGGCCTTAAAATACCAGAAAAACAGCCGAAACCTCGTTAATCCGACCCGATTAACCGGAAACCCGAAAAAAAAACCCGAACCAGACTCTCAAACTTATTTAATTTTATTCTCTCATTATATGGTGCTACCTGTCCCCAGAAATCCTGGGTCCGCCACTGATCCAATGTATAGTATTTAGTCTAGTAATAATAATAATATTAGAAATCATAAGAATACAGAAGATCAGAGAAAAGCATCGCGGCACAATTGATTAGGAATTTAGTTCTCTAAGCAACAAAAATCATTTCTATGTGGTTAAAGCAAAAGACAAGAATAATCAGTTAATCACACAAAGTAGGAAATATAATTAATCTACTAGCATTAATTGTTTTTTATAAAGATAATTCCAACACCCACATACTAATTATGGCTTCGATACAACTTGTTCTTAACTCATTAGCGGGGACTTAATAATTTGCAGTATTTAATTTTTTTTATTTGTCATATTCTTAAGTCTTAACTCATTTTTTTTTTTTTTGTAAAATCGTACTTGAAGTTATGTATTGCTTTGTTATTGAAAAACTTTATTTCTAATGAAGGGTTCAAACGAGTCTTGTTTTTCGTACAATAACTGCGAGAACCAATCTTAGTACTTGATTTAAATTAACCTATAGCTGAGGTTTTTTAGCGGGTCATTAATGTTTCATTAATGACTCATTGATGGCTCATTAATGACGCATTAATGAGAGTTATTTTGGAAAATTCAAGCCTCGTAATTAATGACGGCTCACCCAGATGCAATTCATGGTTGTGTAAATATATAAATTACCAAGATAACCCTATTAATGACGATAAAAACAATTCTCGTACGAAAAACAGTTTTTGTTTTAACTTTTACCTATATATCTATTCTTGTGTGACAAAAAATAATGTCATAGAATAATGACACGACACAAAAATTTCAATCATTCGAAACTTACCTAAATCACATTACCACCATGTTTTTAAAAGTAAAATATCTCTATCATTAAAATGTTTTAAACTACGAAAACTATATCAAATTAATGTATGTTTTATTTGTCATAAGTTGACACTCTTTTTGCTATAGTTATCGAAAAATTCATTCTTTTAAGAGTTAATTACATGGTTGGTCCTTTATGTTTCATATCACACTTTTGGTTCTTTACAAGATTTTTTTGCATTTTTAGTCCTTTATTTTAAAAAGTTGCACACGGAAAGTCCTTATGGCAAACGGACGTCAAAGTAGAACATTGGGTCAGGGGTAGACATATCTTTTTCTGACCCAACGTTCCACTTTGATGTCCGTTTGCCATAAGAAAATTCCATGTGCAACTTTTCAAAATAAAGGACTAAAAATACAGAAAAATCTTGTAAAGAACCAATAGTGTGATATGGGCCAAACGTAAAAGACCATCCATGTAATTAACTCTTCTTTTAACTAAAAAGTCACGTATGAGCAACCCAACAGAATGCGATCACTCTTTAAAATTTACAAATGGCTATCTAACAATACTGATTTTGTGTACAATCATGGTCGATTTTATAATGAAGGGGTGCTCATGTGCAACTCAAAAGAGTTGACAGGAGTGGTCACAACCACGTGGTGATTGTTGAGTAATGTTTCATATTGGACGAAAAGTGACTTTGTAATGAGCTTATAACGGTCATGGGCTACTCCTCTCATAACCAATTGGTTTTGAGTTGGAACCCCACAAATTTACATGGTATCAGAGCAAGGTTCACCCTCTCCACGTAACCCATAAGTATTCACGTGTTAGGCGCGAGAAAAAAAAGAACGTCACACGTGAGGGGGCGTGTTGAGTAATGTCCCACATTGGACGAAGAGTGACTTTGTAATGAGCTTATAAGGGTCATGGGCTACTCCTCTCATAACTAATTGGTTTTGAGTTGAAACTCCACAAACTTACAGTAATCACCAATGGCCGAGACGTCAGTGGCTCTTAAGGTGTTGCGATGTTAACGTTGTCGAGGCATTGATATTGTAGAGAGGAAGAAGACCTTTAAAGAATGATAAGATATACATGAATCATCAGACAATTACTATAAAATGAATCATTGTAATTATGTTTATGGTAATTAATTAATAGAATATTAAATGTCAAACCTACTATGACATATTAGAAAATATTAAACTCATTATATATGTTTATATATAATGCAAATAAATAATAAAATATTTGTTATCGTATAATACACGGACAATAATATATATTAAGAAAAAGGATCATCATACTACGGTACCACTTCATCAACTAATATATATTTTTCTTCATAAATTAATTAACATTTAAAATTATCTATCTTTTAAGTTATAAAATTTTTAGATATGACGTAAATTATTCATCGGATGCTTATCATAAAAGCTTCTAAAAATATGAAAAATCAATTAATGTAAAGTTTTCTATGTTTCTCACGTAAATTTTATTAAAATCATTCATTCGGGATACTTATTACATATTCACGTAAATTCTTTATTAAATGAAATAATATACTACTTATTTTACTTTAAAATCTTTCAAACAATTTTATCTTCTATAAACACATTGAGACACCAAAACTTCACTTTCTAGAAACCATAAGCTTATTTTTTAGAGCTATATATAGTGTATATATATATACTTATATAAAATGAATATATTGCTTTAATATCTTTATTAATGAAATGTAAAATCATTACTTATATCTAATAGTTTTTGTTACGAATAAATATAAAAAC
Organism: Pulicaria dysenterica; assembly: GCA_947179395.2. Taxonomy (NCBI): domain Eukaryota; kingdom Viridiplantae; phylum Streptophyta; class Magnoliopsida; order Asterales; family Asteraceae; genus Pulicaria; species Pulicaria dysenterica. The sequence goes on from OX359289.1 coordinate 97,133,932, forward strand.
AATCATATTAAATAAATAACAAAATATCCGCACCCTGTAAAATACGTGCAAATGTAAAGCAAACTGTTGCTTAGGTGTCTTCAAATATTTAGTGTTTAAGCTCTCTTAATTAATGGAGGATATATGGAGGCTTGTAAGACGTCAAATTCTGTCTTTTGAGGATAATAATTGTGATATTATTTAATTAATTAATTAATTAATTAATTAATCCACATGCCGTTTTGTCACTTACCAAATTTGGATTACATGTTATCGTTTTTGCGTTTATAATTATGACCATGTTATGTTATATTTTCCATTTGATTAATTATTTGCTTATTGCCATATATAGAGAGGGGGTTCAAACGAGAATTGTTTTTCATACGAGAACTGCGAGAATCAATTTTAACCGTTGATTTGATAAATGGAATTCATGATAATTCTTTTTCATGCATATTACACTAAAGTTTATATATCTAAAATGAGAAAAATATAGTTGAATCTATTGAAAATAATAACTTAGGTTTATACAGTAATTTTTGAACATCAAAATGATCTAAATGGTATCACACAAAATTGTAAATATACTCAAAATAAGCATTGCAATGTTATTAAAATAATTAAACTGGACATTAGGTTATGTAATCATATTTTGTAATTGTATTACAACCTTATGTAAGTGGATTTTAATCAAAAATATATATAACATAACACAAGGCAGTTGTTTTCTAAATGATTCAAAGAGCATGAAAACAATTAAAAGCTTATTTTTTAAACATCAAAATGATGCAAATGGTATCACTCAAAAGTGTAAATGTACTGAAAATAATTTTTTTAAAGTGATAAATACAATATCATATTCGAAAAAGATTAATAGGGTGAGGATGTTTCATTTTCATAGAAATACACAACACCATCATGTAAGTGGTCTCAAATTTGTGATTGGTGATTTTTCAACCATATTTTATTAAAATGATAGCATCATGTAGTATCAAAATGATGAATCAAAATGCTAAATTTTATACTTCAATCATGTAATAGCAAATCACAAGCACATGTAACACCCAAAAGGATAGTTTTTTTTTCAAATTGATAGCATCATGTAATACTATCACACAGGCATGCAAATTGGCTCAAAATGATAGATTTTGTTTATACAATAGCATTTTTACATGACTATGATACTAGTTAAATCATTTACATCAAAATGTTTGAAGTAGTAATTCAACATTATGTATCACACAATAATTTAACATCGAAATGATGTAATATGTTCACAATTAGCATATTCATTATCTTTATCTACTTAATTTCAACTTCTTAGCAATATATGAAAATGATAAAATATCAGTTTGAAGACATGACTATGTTAGTTTTCAGTGAAAATAATCTAAAATCTATTTATGCACTTCATAAGTTGCAATGTAAAACATATGAACAGTATAATACCTTCTTCTTCAGCCCTAATTTCATCATCGGTTGCATTTTCGAGAACTTCTGGTGTTTGAATGCATGTTGCAGTATGAGTAGAAGGAGCATTTTGGTTTATCAGTTGCGATTGTTGTGCATTTTTACTTCTGGATGCTTCTTCTTCATCCAAATTTATTTTTCTAAACACGGCGTACAATCGCCCACTTCTTCTTCACTGAAAATTAAAAAAATTAGGATAAGAAGAATGTCATATGCATTTCGAAATCAAGTTTAAAGAAACATTATCTTATTTTTGGATGAAATGCTAAGAACAGAGTTTGTCAATTGTGATGAAGAAGATGAAAAAACGTCTCTGAAGATGATGAACGAAGATACGGACGGGGGTACGAGATTTTTTTTATATGTGGTATTAATTTTCGTATTCTATGCGTTTGTAAACGAAAAGTGTATATTTGTTTGTTTTGATGTTGACAAATATACGCTTTTTATTATATAAATGAGAGTTTTTTTAGGGATTTATTCTCTTGTTTCTCAAATTAATTATATACATCCATCTTAAGATCTAATTGTTAATATTAAGACTTTGAGATCTTTATTTAAGGATGGGGCTTTATTGATCCTTACCTTATTTTTTATTTGATCGGATGCAAATAATAATGAGAATTGGTGACTTAATCCAGACCTTTTATTTTATTTTTGATCGGATGTTTTTCATTTGACTCTTCGTTGTAATAATAACACAAGCGACGGGTGAATTACAACTGTAAAATCTAATTAATAGATAAAAATATAACAGATGGTTAGAATTTGTTCTATTATTCTGACCCATTGCGTTAATAACCCTCTCCCCTGTATTTAATATTATAAACAATTGTATATTTTAAAAGACAGTATGTTTTAAAACATGTGAAAGTTTATTAACAAAAACATGGCGACTGAGCTGCTAGGGGCTAATACAAGCAAGTAAAACAATATCACAATGAGGTACGGTACAGACCCCATTGCACATTTTAACTCTTTCATCTTTTAAATTGCGAAACATTTACTAAATTGTATCACTTTGTGGTTTCGAGCTCCTACTAGAAATCTCAGCTCATAAACTATTTTTTCCACTTTGCGATTTATATGAAACAAGGTTTTGGTGCCCTGTTTCAACGAATACATTTTATAATATATAGAAACCAACAACCCGCAAAAAGTGTCGTTGAAGGAGAAACCAACACATTTTTTACTCGCGTATTGCGTCGTTGAAGGAGAATCTCGAGTAAGGCATAAACGTTATTCTAGATTATGAATTTGATGCTTTATGTCCTCCTTCCTCATACAAACAATCATCATTCACGCAAAAAGTGTGGGTTACCCATCAACCCGCAATATTCAACATGAATGATAAATTAACAAATTTTAGAAGTATGAATTGTCTATCATTGATAACATTTATGGCAAGTTCGAGAAGTATACATGAAGATTATATTGATAGTAACATAATTGAGACACATTTGTTTATAAAATAGCATGTCAAATTATAGGAATATGTAAAATACATTTGAACAAAAACACATCTACTATTTTAACTTTATTGCATTTAGCAACCAAGAATCCTGGCTAAATTATTCGCGAGATTGATTTGATTGTGTTGTTTGTATATATAAGGTGGAAGATTTGTTCCTTTATCTCTGTATCAAGCAGGTATACTTACATAAACAAACTTTAAAATACACATCTATTGAAAAATCAAACTTAAAAACCCCAAGAAAATATGCAAAACTGAGCCTCATCCACTATTAATCGTCACACAAATCAACCATGTGTCGTACAACCCTAGAAGGTTTAACTATATTAGATTTTGAGGTAGACTTTGTTAGTTAGTTTTTCAAATATTAAGTTTAATAAATTAGACTTTGAGATATAATTTTTTTGTAAATTTTCAAATATTAAGTTTAATAAATTAGATTTTGAGATAAAACTTTTTTGTAAAAAAATAATCCTTATGAGAAAACTACATTTACCATATATGAAAAGTCCTTAAATTAGATAAATAATATCCTAAAAAAAACACTGTAGATGAACAGTGCAATTGAACGGGTATCATTCATTTTTTAAACCAAACACTAATCTTGTACCCCTAATAAGTGTCTTGATGTTAAAAACAAACTTTTATCACATATACAACATACTTCCATAGCATCATTTATGGCTTTCAACTCTAACAAAACATATTTCCATAATCATTTATGACCTTCCACTCTAACAAACTTTTATCTCCGGTTGAACATACTTCCATAACATCATTTATTACTTCTACTCACAGAAATTCAGAAGCGCTTAAACATCCCACACTTCAATCTTGTTGCATGAATCAACCTAAACATTAGTGTGAGTAACAAAAGTTTATTCACTTACTATAATTCAACCCAAAAACCATCTCTCTTTCCACTCTACACTCATACAATTTTACTAAAAAAACATATGAGACACAAACACATATACATACATGCTGGTAGATACACAAATATAGAATAACAACTTAATAGGCTTCATGGATATAAATTTTTTGTTAATTATGTGTTTTTCGTTTCAAATTTGCAAGTTGACACACCATTTTCCATGAATAGGCATCAATATTTCAACACTCGAAAGAAAGTAAATACATCTATCTCTATATCAAATATGTATACTTATATAAAAAAACTTCAAAATACACATCTATTAAAAAATAAAACTTAAAAACCCCTAAAAATCTGAAACTTACCACAAACACGAATCACCCTCGTAAAAATATGCAAAATCGAGCCTCATCCACTACTAATAGTCACACAAATCAACCATATGTCATACAACCTTAGAAGGTAGTGGTTGACATAAGATTATTATAAAGTGTTTTCTGATGTTAACTTTAACTATATTAGACTTTGAGGCAGACTTTGTTAGTTAGTTTTTCAAATATTAACTTTAATAAATTGGACTTTGAGATATAACTTTTTTATAAAAAAAATAATCCTTATGAGAAAACTACATATACCATAGATGAAAAAGTCATTAGTTTAGATAAATAACATCCTAAGAGTGTAAAAAAAACACTGTAGATGAATATTTTTGTAAATTTTCAAATATTAAGTTTAATAAATTAGATTTTGAGATAAAACTTTTTTGTAAAAAAAAATAATCCTTATGAGAAAACTACATTTACCATAGATGAAAAATCTTTAGTTTAGATAAATAATATCTTTAAAAAAAATACCGTAGATGAACAGTGCTTATGAATAGTAACATTTAGTTGGTAAATGTTAAGTAGTTAATTAATGGGCCATAATATTATCAACCAATTTACATATTAAACAATGAAAATGTTATGGTGGCATCAATTGTGGACGATGGTGACGGGTGGTAGTTGGCGATGCCGGCGGCGGTAGTGGCGGTGGTTGTAATGATATTAAATAACAACAATAAAAATAACACCACCACCACCACCACCAACAACAACAATAATATAATAATCTGAAATAGATATACCAAATAAATAATATTAATCAAGGGTCAAGATTGATTCTCGCGTGCCTTGAAATAAGAACTGTTCTGAAATAAACACGTACTCCTTTAATGTCATTCATACGAGAACTACATGTGAGAATCAATTTGAGCCGTCCAATTTCTACGATTTTAATGTCACCACCCACCCATAAATTCCTCGCGTGCACCCCACCACAATTGATCCCCCAACACTCTAGATCCATGAATTCCATTTATCAAATCAACGGCTAAGATTGGTTATCGCAGTTCTCGTTTATATATATATATATATATATATATATATATATATATATATATATATATATATATATATATATATATATATATATATATATGGAATGGTTCAAACGAGAACTGTTTTCGTACGAGAACTGCGATAACTGTTTTTAAATATTAATAACTTGTTAATAGGGGTATTTTTGGTAATTTACCCCACCGTGAATTGTATCTGGGTGAGCAGTCATTAATTTGCGAGACTTGATTTTTCCAATATAACCCTCAATAATGAGTCATTAATGAGTCGCCAAAAAATCTTAACCATTGATTAATATTAATCAAGGGTTAAGATTGGTTCTTGCAATTCTCGTACGAAAAACAGTTTTCGTTTGAACCGTCCTTTATATATATATATATATATATATATATATATATATATATATATATATATATATATATATATATATATATATATATATATATATATATATATATATATATCAATGTTGCAAAACTCGCTAGACAGGAATCAAACGGTTAGCGAGAAGCAACGAGTACTTGTCTTAATAATATGACTGCGAGGATGAGTAGAAAATGGTTGTACAAAATAAATATATAATACCTCCCATCTATTTTTCCTTTCTAATATTTAGCCTTGTTAGGCCATGAGTAACACCTTCTCTAAACCCTAACCAACCCAAAGTTATATCAGATTTTCATCCCAACCCAAACTCAACTCAAAACACAAGTAGTACCTAACTTTCAACCCAAAATATTTCTTTTTTCCTTACCCACTCACAAACAAACCAAAACAAAAATTAAAAAAAAAACATTTGAGTTGATCGGTTTCCTTCCACCAAAATGGTCCTCAGAAGGAGAGTATGGGTGTTTGGGTGGGAACCCAATAACATGGCACCCCAACCCAAGAGAAACCCGATGGCCATACGTTTGGCCTTACATTATCAATTTAAAATATAATAATTTAATGTAATAACTTATTACTACAAAAACACCTTCCCAATTTTGTTGCTAAATAAACAAACTTTAATTTCTAGAAAATCTTACATGTACTTTAATATATAGGAAGAGGGTAGTATCTATTTTCTAAGATTTCAAGATTAAACCAAAAGTTAGCGATGATCTCCTTCACCAATCACCATCCAAAGTTAAGTATAAATGCCGACTACATCATATTATCATATTATTTTTAAAAAAATTAATTACAATTAATTCATCAAGTTGACAACCGAAAAGTTATTATTAAGAATTTAAGATCAAAAGAGAAGTACACAAGATAAGACAAAATGCAAGAGAGGTCTTGTTTGTAGCTTATAAGCACAATGTTTGATCTTTAATTTGTCTTTTACCCTAATATTTTTATGTAATTATTTCCCCCTAATTTTTATATTTCCTAATTTCACTTTGCATGGGGTTTGCGTAAACATGGTGAAATTGATGCTAAAATCTGCATGTAGATATTAGCATCAAAAGCTTGTAGCAAGTGATTAAGATGTTAATAATGTATTTTTCATTGTTATGATAGTAGTCTCGTTGTTGATAAAAAGTATATATTTAAAAGTAAGTTTAGTAATCTATTTTTCTTAATTTATATATTTAAAAATAAAAATTAATTACTACTTATATAATTACAGTAAAATTGACAATTAGATTTACTGATTTAGATATCAAGTTTTTTTTAATTTAATAGCATATAAAAATATGAAGAAAAAAAACTCAAAAACCACCTACCTTTTTTTACAAAGCAATTACGAAACATAAATGATAAATCGTATACATTCGACATTAATGATAATTACTACGAAAAAATATTACACCAAGTGTACTTTTCGTTAATCCAGAATCTAACCTTTTAATATTTAAAAAATGAACTAATTACATCAAATTCCTCTACATATCCCTTCGATTAAAAGTATTCTCTTTCATCATCATTCTTTTCCTTCCAAATTCATCTCCGACATAAACTAATTGTTAGTCATATAGATCTATTTCACTTCATAAAACATCAGTTGCAATTATCGTATTTTTATAGCACATTACGATTAGATGAAAATATTAATAAAAAAACTAAATTAAAAAAAAACTTATTTGAGAAATAAATCGTTGAAAATGTTAATTTTAAAAGAATATAAAATAATTAGTTTTTCTAATTAAAATGTAAATAGTAATAAATTAATTTAAATAATATACACTTATTATAATATATAGTATTGCTTTTAAAAAATGATAATTATATCATATAATAATATAACATGATATGTAAATTAGAAGAACAAAAAGGATAGTAGTCAAAATTTCATAAGATATCTCGTAATATTGTTATAAATTTACTAAACTATCTTGGTTTACTTCTCCAACATGTATTAAACTATACCCCAAATGTTAATGTGTGTATCCGCCTTTCAAAAATGTTATTGTGTATATCAAACTTTCAACAAGTGTGTTATTGTGTGCATTAAACTTCCTATTGTATGTACTAAACTTATACTTTTTTTGTTTTTTATGTAATCAAAATACATATAATAACACACTTTTTGAAAGTTTGATACACACAATAACATTTTTAAAAAGATGGATACACACATTAGCATTTTTAGTATAGTTTAATACATTTTAAAATAGTAAACCCAAATATCTTTAAAAATCTCATGATATATAGTATAACGGTGTTTTGAATAAATTCATAATGCTTAAAATAGCTTGAAGCCTTGAATGAGGTAGTAGTAAGAATTCAGAATTATACAAAATTGTTTCAACTTTCATAAGATAACTAGTTTATCGCCCCGTGCACGCACGGATATTTCGGAAACGTATTTGAGATATTAAAATTTTCAAATATAAATATTGCAATAAATGAAATATCACCGAAAACTTACATATGTCAGAATTCTTAACAATTTTTTTTGAAACACTTATTTGTAGACTATATTTGTTGTTTTGTTTGTAATATTACCACTGTTGTCACAAATCAAAACTTTTAATCTTTTTTTAGTGTTAACATGTGAAACAACAACATACAATTGACCATGTATAAACACAAGTTTCCTGAAGAATTAACCAACTTCCGAAAGTGACTGTCCTTGACTTTTATTAATCGTCATAGCAAAACACATCGTCAGAGGAAATTGTCTTCTTTGGCTAACTACCTACACTAATAATATAGTTTCGGGACCATCAAGAACAGCTATCTTTACATCTTTGAATTTAGATTTTTAAATATATAATATATCATCTTTTAATGATACATCTTTTTTTAAACCATATTTTATGAAAGATTTCATACATCTTTCTAATAAGATTGAAAATGTTTAAAATCAATAACTAAACACTTTGAATAGCATATTCAAGTTGACCACTCAACTCATCACCATAATCTCAAAAAAACCACTCAGCTAAACAAAAACTTACTTATCTACGACTATTAAATTTATATCAAAACGTAGATAAAAATGAGACGGTCGTAAATATATAATTATTTTTTCTCTAAACAAAATATATCACAAGTTAGTAAACATAATTTATAAACACCTCATAATTAGTTACATTAATATACAATTTTTTATAAAACCCTCTCACATTTTTTTAAAAGCCCTCGCATGTTTTATAAAACCCCCACGTTATTTTAATCTAGCCCCCTCCCAAATCCAAAATCAAATTCAAATTACCGTGTATAATCTTTCCAAAATTTTTAAGAATTGAATGTTTTTAAAATTGAAGTTTGTGATTGGTTGATTGAAGCTCAATTTATAGTTATTTTAGGAAAATTGGTAAGCCTTATATATAGATACTAGTTTATTGCCCCGTGGACGCACGGGTATTTCGAAAGTGTATTTGAGATATTAAAATTTTCAAATAAAAATAATGCAATAAATGAAATAACACCGTAAACTTTCATATGTCATAATGCTTAACAAAAAAAATAACTAAATTTTTTGAAGCACTTTTTTGTAGACCACATTTGTTGTTTTGTTTGTAACATTACCACTGTTATCACAAATTAAAACTTTTAATCTTTTTTTACTTTTAACACGTGAAACGACAACATACAATTGACTGTGTATAAACATAAGTTTCCTGAGGAATAAACCAACTATTGAAAGTGACTATCATTGACTTTTATTAATCGTCATAGCAAAACACATCATAAGAAGAAATTGTCTTCTTTAGCTAACTACCTACACTAATAATATAGTTTTATGACCATCAATAACACATATCTTTACATCTCCGAATTTAAATTTTTAAATATATAATATATAATCTTTTAATGATACATCTTATTTTGAACCATATTTATAAAAAATTTCATACATCATATAAGATTGAAAATACGTCAAAATAAATAATTAAACACTTTGAATAACATATTTAAGTTGACCACTCAACTCATCATTATAATCTCAACAAATCCACTTAACTCACTACTATTAATTGATAACAACAAATTAAGAATATACTAATTTAAAAAAAAAGTGTCATATTACAATAAAATTTATACCAAAACGTAGATAAAAATGAGACGGTCATAAATATATAATTATTTTTTCTCTAAACAAAATATATTAAAAGTTACTAACAATAATTTATAAAAAGCCTATAATTAATTACATTAATATACAGTTTTTATATAACCCCCTCATATTTTCTTAAAAACTCTTCAAAATTGATTTCAAAATTGAATTCCGAACGTTTCTAAAATTGTTTTGAGAATTGATTAATTTTAAAATTGAAAGTTGTGATTGTTTGATTGAGACTCAATTTATAGTTATTTTTAGAAAATTTGCATGTCTTTTATATATATATAGGCTGCGGTTCAAACGAGAACCAACCTTCGTACGAGAACTGCGAGAACTAACGTGGACCAATCATTTACTAACACGTCTTTAATCTTTTTTTAAAAATGAAAAGGCTACAATTGTCATTTACAATTATCCACTACCTGATCTTTGTTCTTTCTCACGTGTCTATTACATGTCCTTTTCTTTTCAAAGGTCAGATCCCTAAATTAATTCTCCTTTTCTTCATTTGAAGGCAACCATACCTACCAACGACGTCAATGCCCGGCGGTAATCTCCGATGAAATCAACCTGTGAACCATCACCGCCACCATCACTCCTTGCGCTACAACTTCTTAGCCGCATTTCTAAGCTTCCATATTCGATGGGAACGAACAGACCATCGTCGGCGATAACCTGCACCACGATAGTCGGCGTCAAACAACCGGCGATGACCTGCACCACCATTTCTCCTACCTTCAATCGACCTACATAGATCTTGGTTCACATTGTCGACAACATAAATACCCATATAAAGAAGCTTCGTAGACCTTTTTCTATTCACCGTTGATGAAGAAAACCTATCTAAATCCTCCGATGATGATCCGCCGCCATCTTGTCGTGACCAGCTATATCCTTCAGCCATATAGATCTCTTTTGCTAAAGTGATTTTGGTACTTACAGTCGATTTACTTACAAAATTTACAACCTGCATTTTTTTCCTCTGGATTTTATAACTATGAAAGCGACGTCATTGCGGCGGAGTAACAACAACCATTAAATTTGTAGTCAATAGACACTTGCGAGTTGCAACCATAATCGCTTATAGATCGATGGATGATTGTTCTTCGCGCTCCATGGAGTATAAAAGGTACTCATCAATGTGATTCATATTTAAGTTTATGTGGGTTTTTTTGACTTCTCGTGGATTTGTAGTGCAAATGAGTTGATGTTTGGGTGCCATATAATCTGTTCCAGATTTCTGTTTTTATAGGTTCTTAATTTCATGAATTTGTATTTTTCAAATGAGTTGATGTTTGTGAGGTTTATAATCCTACCAATATTTGTTATCTTGATAAAAACTTTCTGCAGCTTTAACTGATTGCACAGACTTCATTTTGAACCTTTAACTGATTGTACAGACTTCATTTTGGATATTATGTAGCTTTAAAGCTGATCGGATCTTCTATGTTTTGATATCATAAAATGATTCATGGTATTGTAAAGTATAACAAAGAAATGAGCATCAAAAGGTATCTTTGTCAAAACTAAGACCGATCTTGCTATATTTTGTTGGAAAAAAAAATTCATGTTTGTTGGGTTTTTTTTTTCCAGTACATCTCGGAATTTGCACAAGTGCATATCTACATCTGTGCTAAAAAAACCAGGTAAATATGTGCAAAATTTGCACTAGTACAAATTCCAAGCTGTACAGAAAAAAAAACCCAGTAAAATTTGCACTAGTGCAATTTTCGAGCTGTACAGAAAAAAAACCAGCAAAGACAAAAAAAAAAACTTTTGAAAAAATATATCAAGACCGGTCTCAAATTAAAGAGCATAATTTTCTCGTTAATTTGGTATAATTTTCGTAATTTAACACTTCTCCGTTTGATGTATATATTAGTTTAAAAAATGCGGGGATAATGTAAAAATGTCCAAACTACCCTTAATTAATTAAGGATAAGTTTGATTTGTTTAAGGTTATCTATTAACAACTCTTTAATCTCAACCTCCATCTCTTTGATTAATGGCTGTAATTGGTTCTTGCAGTTCTCGTACGAAAAACAGTTCTCGTTTGAACCGTCCCCTATATATATATATATATATCCACAAATTTCGGATATCCGAAAATCCGGATATCCGAAAATGAACACCCCTAATTGACACTATTCCTCTCTCCACAGTCGACACACTTGGACCCACAAAAATGACCCAAAACGCAGTAACAACTGTTCTTCATCTTAAGAACAAAAACACAAAATGTATCCAAATGTTTAAATGATTCGAAACCCATAACCCATTGACGCAAATTAGTTCATCTTGAAATCGAGAATAAGTAATGAGCTGCTCTCTAGATATGAAATACAAAACGCTAACCACCATGCAACCTTGCCTAGATCAAGCACTAAAACCAGATACAATAATTAAGGTATAACATATATTAATATTAAATAAGAATGCTAAATTATAAATTTTTTGTGAGAAAACTGGAGAAGAAATAAATAGTTTAAAAAGGCAAATATTTCGGATACAAAAAGAAAAGCAGGCAGAGTGTGTTGAGGTTAAGGAGGGGCATCATGTTTACAGTTTTATCACACCTTTTCCCTTTCAAGTCTATCTTACAATAGACATAGACGCATAAATTCACACATATTTTGTTTTTTCCCAAAATAAAAGACGCTTAAGGAAAAGAAGCCCGGCCTTACCAAACCTTGTAGGTGCTAACCCATGGCATACTTCTGGGTCCAGCTTCTTGCGGTTGTCTCGTACTTGTTCCTGTCTGTCTTGTACATGTGAGCAATCTCTGGCACTAATGGGTCATCTGGGTTCGGGTCCGTCAACAGAGAGCAAATCGACAACAATACCTAATCACAAATCACCCCCCAAAATCATTAGATGATTAGAATCCATCTTTTTAATAATTGCATCTTTCTTTCAAATATGAATATATAAAAGAACACTGCTTCTTGCAGGAATGAGCAAATTGCAGAGAAATAGCGCTATTTTTTTCCTTAAAATCTCCATAATTTCTCCAAAAATCATTTGTTCAAATTACGGTGTTTTTAGAAGAACCAGACCTTTGCTCAATTTCATCATTACGGATTGAGTTATTTATCTGGGTCCACAATATTCACCAAATTTACTTCATCAATTAATCAAATGATGACATTTCAATTTTGCAGTGGGAAATTTTACCCATTAATTCATCAAATGGGTCGATTTGGGTTGTGTTTCGTCTCTAACAAGTTATAAGGGTAAAATCCAGAAATGAAGCTTCAAAAGAAAAAGGTTGAACAGGTTTAAAGTTGCCCAAGTGTATTTCTAATGCTTACAACCTACAAAATTGCTTTATTTAGAATATCTTTTTAATATAAACAAAAGACTAACCTTAAACAATCTATCTATCTATTTATCTATCTATCTATATCTATATATAAAAGGCATGCAAATTTTTCAAAAATAATCATAAATTGAATCTCAATTAACCAATCACAACCTTCAATTTCAAAATTATTCCATTCTCAAAACAATTTTGGAAAGATTAAAAATCATGGATATGAGAAATTTGAATTCAATTATAAATTTATTGTGAGGGGGTTGGATGAAAATTGTAAGGGGGTTTTATAAAAGATATGAGGGGGTTTTAAGAAAATGTGAGGGAGGTTTTATAAAAATTGTATACTAATGTAATTAATTATAAGTTTTTTATAAATTATGTTTAGTAATTTGTGATATATTTTGTTTAGAGAAAAAATAATTATATATTTACGACGGTCTCATTTTTATCTACATTTTGGTATAAATTTTATTGTAATATGACACTTTTTTGAAATTAGTATATTCTCATCACAAAGGTGATATTTCATTTACTGCATTATTTTTATTTGAAAATTTTAATATCTCAAATACACTTTCGAAATACCCGTACGTGTACGCTTGGTTTAAAAAAGCGCCGCTTAAAGCGCTGAAGCGCAAGAGGCTGTCGCTTTGAGTGTACTGATGCGCTACGATTACCTGAATCGCTAAAAAGCGTTCGCTTTTTGCCGCTTTAGAAGAAGCGCTAAGCAGCGCTTAAGCGTGCTTTAGGTAGGCTTAGTTAGTTTGCGCTTTTAATTAAGTCTAACGGGCTTTAAAAAAAACAGCGGTAGTAAATATTTAGGTTAGCAAATCAAAGCGGCAGAAATGGTCTTTCTTCGAGCGGTAAAAGTCGAAGACTCGACTTTGAATCCCGCCTAGTCGTAAGTCGTAACATCCCATTATCATCCTCATTCGATCAATCGACTGTACTGAAGCGCAAGAGACTGTCTCGAAATCAACTTGTGATCTTGGTTTAAAAATGCGGGATGCGATCTGATACGTTTAGAGTCACGGGAGCCGATGCGTAATGCGTGATGCGTGATGCGCTCGCATCACGAACACGATGCGCCTAATTTTCACAAAAATTACTTCTAAACTAATTTAATACTTTGTAAGTACTTGTATAACCTAACCATTCCCTAAACACATGATATGTATAAATAGTTAAATACAACTCAATATTAGTATCAACTAGCAAGTAGAAGGTAGCAACATCGACTGTTGCTAAGAAAACAAAAGCTGATTTAATTGTGACCGATAAATGAATTGAAGAAAGGCAGCAGACTTCAAAAAAAGAAAAAGAAAAACAGCCATGAAGACTGATAAATTAATGAAAAAAACAAAAAATGCAGCAGTCAAGCGCAACGGAACGCATCACGCATTAACCGCATCACGCATCAGTTGAGCGCATCAGACCGCAACGCCTACCCCCCAGCGCATCAGACCACCTGATGCGTTTCAGCCACCGCATCGGGTGCATCACGCATCAGGCGCGCATTTTTAAACCAAGCTTGTGATTGTAAGTCGTAACTGCTGCTGTTGATGAATCATATTCTGCTATTCAAGAATAATCTTCTCCAGTGATTGTGAGTTGTAACTTCATTAATATATTTTGGTGTTTAAGTTTAAGTATATAAGTATTTATATTTATTTGTAAATTAGAAATATAAGTAATGGCATATAAGTATTTATAATTATAAGTAAATTAGAAATATATTTTGGTGTTTAACTACTTGTGGTTTTGAATATATGCATATGTATATGTAGAAGTTATGTAATATATAAGTATTATGTATTTGTGACTTTTGGGCGCTTCATGTGCTTAAAGCGAGCGCTTTCGCTTAGCGCTTTGGCTTCTGGGACCCTTAGCGCTTCAGGGCGCTTTACGCTTTTTCGAACCAAGCGTGTACGGGTCAATAAACTAGTTTAATTAGAAAATCCTAACCCTTTATTTAATTAGATTTAAATCCTGACCGTTAATTTTGATCAAAATTGAAACTTGATTTTGACTTAATTAGTCAAACTTGAAACTTAATTTTGACTTTAAATTAATAAAATTTTATTTAAATTTTAATTTTAATATGAGATAAAGTATAAGATGAACAAAGTATTATTTAAATTCAAAAAATAAATATATTAAGTTCAAATTCTAAACCATACGCACTGTTGACTCTATTATTTAAATAACTTTATTATTTAACACATTATTTTTTAAATTCTTATTATTTTTTATTTTTTTAGTTTTCGTTTTTTTTAACATATTATATCATTTGATATCTTCTTATTAATATTTAATATTTATCGCTTGTGAACTAACCCGTATATCATACGCGCACATAATCTAGTCATATTATTATTCTAATATAATATGGCTTTTGTAATCATTCTCAATGCATTTATATTTATAAAGAGTACAAAAAGTTTTACACAACCAACAAACCTACCCTTTCCTTTTCAAACTGTACTAGAAGAGTAGAAGTTACCCATTTATTAATAATACTTCTCCTAAATATCACCTGTTAATCCCTCTCTTGAGTCTCTTCATGAAAGTAGTTTGCACAACCTATTATTTTGAGTTAACTACATTTCTTATCCCTGTGTTTTGGTCATTTTTATGGAATTGGTCCCTGGGCTGGAATTTTACGGGTTTAGTCCCTCTCGACCAAGATTTTTTCAGTATTGGTCCCTAGACAAGTTAAAAAGGACCAAAATACTCTTTTCTCATTCCTTTATTCATTTCTTTGCATTCTTATTGATTTTAAAAAATGAATTCACTTTTAGTGAGTAAATTACAAATTTTGTCCCTGTGGTTTGCTAAAATATTCACTTAGCGTCCTTTATTTTAAAAAATTAGTGGTTTGCGTTTCGTTACAATTTGGTCCTATGCTAACTACCGTTAACTTTTCTGTCATTTGTCTGTTAACCTTGTCACCAAACGAGATTTTTGTAATTTGTCCCTGCAGGTTACACACGTTCTCTCTCTGCAACATCATTGCTAGCTGCTGCCGCCACCAGCCCACCACTATTGAGATTTCAAAAGGTTCTTTCATTTTCTAACACTCTCTACCAACCACCACCACTGCCCTCTCTACCAACAACAGCCGCTTCCCTTGGATTCACAACCACCACCATCACCCTCTCCACCAATTGCTGCCGCCCTCGGATTCACAACCAACACCATCGCCGTTTCCACCAGCCGCTGCTGCCCTTGGATTCACCACCACCCTCTGCATCAACAGCGGCCATTGCCCTTGGATTCACAACCACCACCATCGCCCTTGAAGTCACAAAGATGACCTCACATACAACCCGCATCCCCCCTTCCTCCCTTTTTCCTTCTCTCTTCGATCTGCTGAGTTCACAATTGATGACATCGCATAAAAACCCACCTCCGATGCCTTGGTCTCTATCTCTTCCGGATCATATAAGCAAGTCATCAAAGCTACTACAAGATCATTGAAGTAAGCTAACCATGTAGTCTCTCTTTTCCAAATCTCTCGGAAGAATTTTGTATCCACCGCAAGCAAGATTATTAAGGTTTGATTGTAACGTATTTAAATTTTCTTCAAATCAATTGATTAAGGTTTGATCGTAACGTGTTTTTTACTTAGGTCCGTTTGTTCTTCAAATCGGCTATGTTTCTGTGTGGGTTTTGGTGGTGGTGGCCGGAAAGGAGAACGGAGGCCAGATGGTGGCTGGAGAGGGGGAAGAGGCCGGAACGGTGGTGATGATGGTTGAAGTTAAAGTTAACAAAAAATATACTAATTAAGAAGTTGTTTAACTTCTATAAAGTTTACTACACAACAACAGCAAGAATACCCAATCCCGTAAGAAATAGGGTATGGGGGAGGTTAGATGTAGACGGCCATACCTCTACCCCAGGTAGAGAGACTGCCTCCCGAAAGACGTCCGGCAATAAATAGTTTACTAATAATAACTAAATAATAAATTAAATTTTGAATTAAATAAAATTTTAAATGATATAACTATATAAGGGTAGTTGAATCTTTTTAAGTTGATCAAAAGTTCGGGTCGGGAGAGACTAGACCCGTAAAAAGTTAGACCCAGAAACCAAATCCAATATTCTATCAAACCCCAGGGATCAAAAATGTAATTAACTCTATTATTTTTTATAATTTAAGCTTGCTAAATTTTTAATCAACTACCATTTTGTAGCAGATAAAGTAGAATGTAAACCTTTGAGATGGTAAGAGCTGGGCTCCATTGTTCCTTCAAGATATCAAGGCAAATGCTGCCATTACTGTTGATGTTCGGATGGAAAACCTTTGTCCTGAAAGCTACCTAGAAAACAAGGGTGGAAAGTTAGAAATGCATCTTAAGCATAAAGCGGGATGAAACAACATACAAAAAACTCTGTTTATTCTTTTTTTACCCAAAATGAAATAAAAGAAAAATAATGAATCCAGTGAGAAGGATTATAAGCTATGATATGCAAGTAAATAAAATGCCTCACTCCAAAGAGTAAAACGATAAGTTGATAACATTACTAGCATATACATCACATCACGCTTGGGAAAATTATCAAATAAAATAACATCACTCAAGATATTGAACATTTATTTTTCATAGAAACTTATCAAATAAAATATCATTATATATCTCTTCTTGTTACTTCCACTTTAAATGCCATCTTTGATACTGAAAATAAAGCAAAGTGACTCTTTAAGATCACACATCCAGGCATACCCTTTGAACATAAACTTCTTAAAAACTCTAAAAGGTTTTTGTTAGTGATTGTAGAATATCAAATGCCAAAACACAGTTCTTGAAATTGAAGAGTCCCTCTCTAGGCTCTAGCAGGTGAAGCATTATACTTTCTGGGAGAAAAGTTTATATTAACTGTGAAATAAAATAGTTAGCAAGAATATAATTGAAGCATGTAAAATAATGCACCACCATCATTCCTCAAATGACCCCAATTAGCAGGTACCTTAGGTGGCTTAAATGGATAATCTGGTGGGAAATGAATGGTAACTAGAAACACTCCACCCGCATAAGGACTGTCAGGAGGACCCATTATTGTAGCTTGCCAGTGAAACATGTCTTCTGCCACTGGGCCTAAGACCACAGGCACAAAAATAATATTAAAAAGTAAAGAATTTGAGGCAGCTCAAATTGGATTACAATGAACACCAGCAGATGTAGAGAAATGGATGTATCCTGTTCTATTTACCCTACAGTGTCATACATGTTTATATCTCCAATGTATAAAACATTCCAACAGATACATAGACCAACAAAAGAACAATACTAACATTTCTGTATAACACAACTTCTTCATTGAAATCTAACTACCCCATAGAAACTAATATGCAATACATTTTCTATGTCAAAGAGATAATGCACAGAATCCACATATAATGCAGATGTGAGGGTAGACTGTAGAGCACAGATAATGTGGTTGCATCCTTGAAGTCATGATTTTTTGAACACACCTACGTACACCATGCACCACTTCGCAATAAACATTTATATAGGTTAAGTTATTATATCTCCAATCACTCTGCCTGAAATTAGGACTTCAGTATATTTCCCAACTCTTATTTCTTATAGCTTTGTCGTTGTCCTACTAGAAATCTAAAATCATGCTACCAACAACCTATAACTATCACTTACCTAGTTTGGTGCATTTAGACCTGTAACTCTCACCAAAGAAAATTCACTACAAAAGGATTTCATAGATGTCTAATCACCTGTGAAAGAATTCCACATACGTCATCAGTGAATTATTGAATTAGCAAGGGTACATGGTATGGTACCGACATTATCAACCTCAAACCATTGCACAAGATAGAGAAGCTATAGTACAAGAGATGACTTCAGCACAACTTTTCTTGAACCCGTCTTCATATAAGAAAACTCTATAAAAGTAGCACACTAATGAAAGCTGGTTGATAAGGAATAGTATTCCTCTAACTCACTGCTTCAACCATATATCTAAGCATTTTGAGGAAATGAATGGAGAGTGAAGATCAATAATCTCTATTTTGTTTCCTAAGATTCGTCTAATTAGATTCAACTTTTTCCCTTCCCTAGAAAAATTTGCAAAATTCTACCTCCACAATTTTGCCAAACTATAGGGATGTCCTCAATGATGTACCAGAATACAGTAACTTACAAACCGGAAACCAAAACACTTCTTCATGAAGGTAGCAACAAGGATCAAGTTGAAACCACCAAGAATCCCTATGTAAGTAGCCTAATTTATTAGTGAGATTCACAGTCCATACCTCAAAGTTGCACCAAAAAGTTAGTGATTCAAACTTTTCATTGTCAATTTCTGATACTACAAAATCTTTCACGTACTCTAAGAGACAAGAGTTTGTATCAAAAGATCCATCACCTTTCTTGCAATTTGTATACAAAGACCAAAAAAATCTAGCAATTTAAGTTAATTTCACCAACAATTACCCATAAAACTTGCAAGACTAAGAGCAAAAACAAATTTGTACATACAACATAACAGATCAGGCATAAAACTTGGAGAAAATACGATCTAACAGATCGATAATGACAACATACCTGCGCTGCAAGAGGTAGGAGGATCTTTCTGAAGATCCTTGAGTTCTTTCAAGATCCGCTTCGAAGCCATCCCTTACCACAACCAGGAGATCCTAAAAATTTTCACAAACACAAACCCTAACTCAAATTAAAGCTCGCAAACAACGCAATTGAATACATAATAGCTATACATACAGAAAACACATGAAAAATCGAAAACTTTAACAGATAATTTCAAGAGAGAAATAGAAAAGGGAGGCAAATTACCTCAAAGATCCTCTCACCTCTGATTATTGGAGTTGTTGGATTTTTTTTTTCTTTTTTTTTTCTGAAAAATCGGAAGAAGCAATGTTGTTCGTAGAAATGTCTTTTATATAGATATTATGATTCTCTCTCTTCCGTCGCCTCTTCATTGGTTCACTGCTCCACTCAACCTCATCTTTCAGATTATATCCATTTCGACCCTCATAGTTTCAGCATGTTTACCATTAGTCCTTGTTGTTTACAAATTGGATCACTTGGGCAAGCGATTTGATGAACTATAACTCGGCTAACTCATAAATCTTAATGATTGTTTTTTCAGAATAATCTGAATCGACCAAATAAACATGATTCCAAATAAGAAGGGGCATGCCACTATTTCTCTTTTAGTCTTTCCTTTTTGACAGTTTCATATACGGGGAATGATGATATCTAAAGAGGCTTAACTAAAAACCCAATTAAATTTGTGTTATCAGGCTACCAAGACAGGGTGTTTTTCCTCCCATATAATGAACATGGATCCGCCAGTGAAGGTTAGATACAACTAGCTAGTGAGTACAACCTCAACTATACTATATAAAGTTAGTCAGCTATTTGGCATATGCTACATCACTTCATTATATAGCATCAAATGTTATCCTACACGTTAAAGTGTGGCATAGTCCAACTATGATCTCTTTGTAAGATAGCTAAATTTGTTCGCTAGTCCTCATGTGGAGGAACAACCACACCAACTAACAAGGTGGATGAGCATAACATGGTCCACCATACATCTTTATGAGCCTCTGTTACAACATGTGTTGTCTCTACTCGAAGAACAACGTCTTGCATAACCTATAACATCAAAAGGTCACTGCCAGATACTAAATGGGCTATAGGATCTCAACTAAAATGACTACGGCTGGCTCCAATTACCTGATTAGACCATATTGTCATTAGCGCGGGTGGCAAAAATATCCGAACCCGAATAACCCGAACATCGTGAACTATTTATGGGTTAATCAGGTCAGCTAGTTCGGGGAAATTTCGGGGTACAGACTTATTAACTCACTCTCTAGGCGGGTGTAGAGTATAAGATTCCTTAGTTGGATAACTCAATAAACCTAAATAAGTTTTTTTAATCTATAAAATAAATGATTGAATATTTTAGGTTTATTAGTTATATATAAAACAAGACGTTTTTAAAAAAAGATGTTTTATTTGTTTTATCTTTGTGAAAAAATCCTTTTCAATGTCTGCTTACTTGCTTACTTAGTTGTTAGTCGCTTTTGACTTCACTAAAGTCAAGCATGAATTTCAAGTTTACAATATTAGTTACATTGCAAATGACCTTTTGACAAAAAACATAAAACATAAGCGTTAACAAATGAAACCACAGACTTATTCATGAGGTTTTGCTCTTAGAAAAAGCGGACAAAGGTCAAGTTCATAAAGAAATTTTTGAGAAACTCATCCGTACTCACCTCGGATCCACATATTAACTCTTTGATTGCTGCTCAACTTCCTTTAGGTTCGGATATACCTAAAACAATATTAACAATTAAGACAACTTACATAAACTTAACTTAACAAAAGCCTTATGGGTTCTTTATGGTTGTAAGCGTCTTTACGGTCCACCTATATGGTCAACCTTTGACCGTAACAGTCCTGATAGATCGAGTTAGGGTTCTTTGCGGTCGTAAGCAACCTTTTTATAGTCGTAAAGACCTTTATTGAGGCTTCACACCCTACCCTTCAACCTCCACATTTGTGCATACTTCACGCGGGTGAATGAATGTCTTCATGGGGCTACTCATGTTTCATATATTTAAAGCATTTTCTTCACGGCCGTAAAGACCGAATTACATGTCTAGAATCAAGCACTAACACAAATTTAGTCTAATCTCGCTATAGATAATTGAGAAGTGATGATCACTCCTAAATGGTTATAGACCTTCTTAACAACTTCTAATAGAACGTATACAATCATGGATTCAAACATAGAATCTTATGAACACCTACAAAACCCTAAGGGGCCGTTTGGTTCACCGGAATTGTCCGAAATTGGAATTGGAGATTCCAAATCCTAACTCGTGTTTGGTTCAAGGAATTATAGGAATTGGAATTTGAATTCCTCCCAATTCCCATGTTTGCAGAATTGTAATTCCATCATTAAACCTATGGAATTTAAGACAATCATCGGGAATTTGAATTATACGCTCACTATACGCTATTACGCTTCACGACTGCGGACACTTCCAAACGCCACCACCGCTGCCGCTGCCACCACCGCCACCACCGCCACCCCGCTGCCGACGACGACCACCAACCGCCACCGCAACCGCACCACTAACACAACCGCCGCCGCCCACCAACTGCTGCCGCCGCCACCGACGACCATCACCAACCACCACCGACCACCACCAACCGCCACCGCACCACCACCGCCGACCACCACCAACCGCCACCACCGTCGCCGACCATCACTAACCGCCACCTCCGCCGACCACCACCAACCGCAAACGCCACCAGACTCACCGTCGTGACCTCCACCACCGCCGGCAACCACCACCAACAGCCACCACCGGCTACCACCACCAACCACCACCACTGTCACCACTGTCGTTGACCACCACCACCGCCACCACCGTGACACTACTGTTACCACATCCGCCGACCACCACCAACTACCACCGCCGCCCACCGTCACCACCATAGGGTATAGGGTAGGGTGGGTGGGTAGGTAGGGGGTAGGGTGGGGTGGGGTGGGATGGGGTAGTGTGGAGTCGGTAGGTTGGGGGTAAGGTAGGGTTAGGGTATTGATAGGGTAGGTAAGGGGATGGTGTAGGGGTAGGTTGGGGTTGGGGTGAGGTGGGGTGGGGTAGGTAGGGGAGGGTGGTGTAGGGGGTAGGTGGTAGGGTATGGGGTGGGGGTAGGTAGGGCATAAGGTTTTTCATTTTTGTTATTCCATTCCAATTTATTTGCAAACCAAACAAAACTTAAAATTTGGAATTTTTTTTTGAAAAGCAAGCAATTATATAAAACATCACAAGAAGATACAGAACAACTCACTTCTGCGAGAAACAGAAGCAGCCAAACCAGCGAGAACAGATATAAGATACACAAGAAATACTAACTATTTAATCCTAGATAGCCGAAATGACGTTGGGTCGCTACACCATCTTAACCAATCCACACCATGGAGATTATAACGAGCTTTAATCCAGCATAACGTTTTCCATTTGATGTCAAGAACCAAGTCCTGCGCCAACTGAGTTTTTCTACCGAAAATAACCTCATTCCGATGTTTCCAAATAAGATATAGGCATGCCCACACCACACCTTCACAAATAACTTTAATCTCTTTGCGCCATCTGATGTTCCCTTGAAAACCAATAACTTGCTTTATGTCAACAAAATTGGCATCTTCTAAATTCCACCACTCACAAATTTTAGACCATACTTTATGCGCAAACTGGCACCTCACCAAAAAGTGATCCAAATTTTCCACCGACTCTTCACATAAAGGGCATAATATAGAAGGTATATCCATCCCTCGACGATCAAGAAGAACCCGAACCAGAAGCCTACCATGCATGGCTCTCCAAATGAAAACGCAAATTTTCTTTGGCACTACCTTTGACCATTTTGTACTTAGCACTTCATCTGCTTCCTCCTCTTGCCATTGACACTCGATCAGCCTTCTTAGCTTTCTGACTTCAAAAACACCATCTTCTGCAAGCTTCCATCTCTAAGTGTCCTTCTTTTGTTGTACTATCGAGACTGTCTCCAACAAAGAACAAAGAGAGTTGAATTCATTAAGGGAGCGACCCCTTAAGGAACCCGCCCAATCCCAACGCCAAACCCACTTCCCTTCTACGTCTAATCCACCACAATCACTAACAGACACATCCTTGGTACGCGACAAACTATACAACCTGGGAAATTTGACACAAATCCGTGGCTCCTCCACCCAACTATCATGCCAAAAAGAGACTGACGACCAGTTTCCCACCGTCCTACCAAAAGACTCGAACCAAGGTAACCCCAAGTTTTCTAAGACCAGCCCCGTACGAACAATATTACACCACGTGCTCCCCCCCCCCCTTTACTTTGTTGGCTTCAACACTACTACCCATCCCCCCATCTTTCCCGTAAAGACTTTTAATGACACGAACCCATAAGGCATCATTTTCCTCCCTAAACCTCCACCACCATTTCCCTAAAAGACTTAAGTTTTGGGTTTTTAAAGATAAGACATTAAAACCCCCGACTTCCCGACACGAACACACTTTAGACCACTTAACCCAAGACACAGGATTTGACTTTTCTCCCCCACCCCAGAAAAAAATATGTCTCAAACTCTCCAATTTGTGTATCACTTTAGCTGGGGTTCGAAACAGTGAGAAATAATATAATGGAAGGCTACCTAAAACCGAATTGACCAAAGTTAACCGACCTCCATACGATAAAGTTTTTGCTTTCCAAGAGTTCAGTCTATTCTCAAATTTATTGACCACTGCATTCCAGTTTTCAACACGGTTCATCTTGGATCCCACGGGCAGCCCCAAATATTTCAGAGGAAAATTACCAATTTGACATCCCAAAACACTGGAACTCTTCTTTACTTCATCGCAATTAGTTCCAATACCATACACACTGCTTTTATTCATATTAACCTTTAAGCCCGAAGCAAGCGAAAAGCATTTGAAAAGCATCATCATATTTTTAATATTCCTTCTATGCCAATACCCAAAAATAATCATATCGTCTACGTACTGTAAGTGGAAGATTGGAATTTTTTCTTTTCCCACTCGAACGCCCCTAACTAAGCCGTTTTGTAAAGCCAATTTACATGCCTGGTTAATACCTTCTACAGCTAATAAGAGCAGAAATGGGGCAAGAGGATCCCCTTGTCTAACACCTCTCTCCATTCTGATTTCCTCAGTTGGAGATCCATTAACCAGAATTGAAACTGAAGCCGACTTAAGACATGAATCCATCCATTTAAGCCACCTACCTCCAAACCCCATATGAGCCATGGTTTCCAGTAGAAACTTCCACTCCAGTTTGTCGTAGGCCTTTTCTATATCAATCTTTAAAATCACACTTTTCTACTTATCTCTTTTCAAAGCATCCATTGTCTCATTTGCGACAAGAATTCCATCTAAGATGGACCGACCACTGATAAATGCATTCTGCTCTTCTCCAATTAATTTATCCATAACCGATTTTAACCTGTTAGCACATGATGTCATGTATATTATCTTGATCTTCAAATAATAATGCATTGTATATGTAGATCAACATATCATGAGAAATTTGAAATAGAATTGATCTTTTCATGATTACGATCAACATTGATATGTATATTTCTCAAGTATTACATATTTGAGTTAATTCTATACCAACATATACTCACTAAAATATACTCTCATTATTACTAGTACACAAAAGTTTTCTAATTTCAAGCAAGTCAAATAAAAATTTTATAGTTACATGTTTGGTTCAAGATTTCTTAAGTTTGTCTTCTTTTGATAGATCAACTAGGCTTAAGTATAAGTTTATTTATGTGTATTCAATATTCAACAAGATTAGGATGATTTGAGAAAAGTGTTCTCATGAGTACAAAGCATGCAATACCAATGCTCCAATCATTATTTATGCATGTATGCCACATAGTTTCATGTGTCAAGTGATAATCCAATTAAGTATGTGACACATGAGATTAGTCATTTAAGTATATAGGCATACTCAAGCATATATCAAGATGACAAATAACATGATTTCTTATATGAGGCATAACTTGTCATCTATTTTAACTATCTTGATTACAAAGAGTAATTCATTAAGTACCATGACAAGATAGTAAGAGAGAACCACTTGCAACAATTAATATGTTAATTTATATTTCTTCACCATGTAATCATCTTCATATATCTTTCATCACAAACTTATTTCAAAGACTCTTTTGATAATGATCTTATATGAAAAGTACATCCATAAGATATCTTGACCATAATTCATTACATGATAATTATTCAACACCTTGATGAGCATGAATGACATATCATAATGTTACATATGTTTAGTGATATTTCATGTAAGAATCACATATGTAAATTGATAACATTAAGAACAAGGATATGAACCAAAGTATTATCATTTAGCGTGTATTGTTATTTTGGTAACATATCTTGTTGATGTAAATAGGATATCATGAGCATCACATATAAGTTGCATACAAGCATTTTACCTTTTCAAACCATGTAAGATATAGAATTTAGGCATAAGGTTTGTGTAAATTATTTTTATTTCTCCATGTATGCAATTACTTAATGAGCTCTTATAAAAGTAACACATGAAATGTTTGACTAAAATGGTTTTTCAAACTCTTATGTCATAACTCAACTTTTAGTTTGTGATTACTTTGAATTGTGAAGTGTATAAGATATAAGCAAGTTCTTATTTATTTAATGTAATCTTATCTTAACTTCATAATAATCATTTTATGACTTTGCAAGTTTAATTAGTTTATCACTTTTGCTAATAGTCTTGACTTTTTGAACTAAGTTCTTAGAATTTGAGTCCAAGACAAGATATTCAAACTTTAACATCATAGGGAGTTGCATGTTAGCATATTGTTGCACTAAACCAAGGTAATATAATTTATTTAATGCACAAAGGTTTAGGCATAGCATTTTAGTACCATAAACATGCTTTTATTCATTTGTTTACGATGTTGTTCAAAAAGTTTATAAGTTTTCAAAGTAATAGGTGAAGAAGTGATTTAGTGATGAATGACAAGTATTAAGCAAGAGTAAATCTATGTATGAGCCTTAAATAGAAAATTATTAAAAGTGACATCAAGTTCATGGTAGAAGTCACGGTCGACCGTGGTTCGACCGTGGAGCACCTGATAGATTTAGTACAAAGTTTGATTTTAAACCATTTTAATGATTCATGAAAATATTTGATAAGACATTTCATGACATATAACATATTGTCTTTTATTAATGCTTTTGCTACCCTTGACTTGTTTTTATAGCTATCCAAGTTTATGTGAAGATTTATATACCATAAACACACTTAGACATTTCAAGTAGCTTCACATATGTTCTCATGACACTTTCAACACATAGATTTCAACATATAAAGCTTTGAGAAGTGTAAGAGAAACTTATCTTGATTGTGTTTCACAAGTGTTGTTCAAAGCATTATCCTTGATGATTTTTTATCTAAGTCTTTCATCCACACAATATTTTAAGTTGCATCTTGAATAATATTCAACATCCAATGCAAGCTACAACTCAAACATATTTCATATATGTGGTACCCATCTTTTCATGGGTCCGGGATTGTTAGCATCAAACACACCTATTTTAATCCACCTTTGTGTTATCTTGCAACCTTTATGATACCAAGTATTCATGTAGGTAATAGGTTTATGATAACATCTTGATCTTTGAATCACCTTTGATCTAGATCTCTTAAAACCAAGCTCATGCCTTGAAGTTGTAGCATAAACATTTCTTATTTGTTCATTTCTTGCACCTTAGGCATACAAGTGGGAGAACTAGAGACAATATTGCATTTTTCAAGTTTTTGAAAATTCCAGTGTGCCGACGGTCGATGCACGGTATCGACCGTGGTTCGACCGTGAGGCTCCTGGATTTTTTCTATTGCCCCTTGGTTCACAATATTGATAGATTTGGATAATATGTTGCTTGTTTCAATTGAAAACTCAAGACCTCCTTCATTGCTTGATGATTTTCTTAACTCATTTATTTTCTTGACCAAGATTTCATTAAGATCTTTGAGTTTGAAATTATCATTCTCAACATTTTTCAAATTGTTGATCTTGATAATGAGTTTTGAATTGATATCAAGTAACATATTATTTTTATCTTTTAGCTCAACATAAGAATTGTATGAGTTATCTCTACTACAAAGGTTATTGGTGAGAGATACCTCATTTTCTTCAAAAGCTATGAAGCAAGCTTGTTCTCTTGATATTTCTTTTTCTTCAATTCTTCTTGCCTCAAGCTCTTCAAATTTACCTACATCTTTCCATAATCTCTTGGCACAAGTGTAAGAACACATATATTCATATTTACTTCCCTTAAGAGATTTTTGAATAAATATCAATGCTTGTTCATTTTGTGACATATCTTCATCAAGATCATTTTCAATAAAGTCACCCATGTCATACTCTATTGATCTTAAGAATGTCAACATGTAGGCTTTCCAACCCAAAAATGTATAATCAATAAACATAGGTAAAGTAGTCATATAAACCCCCAAACTTAGGTTATCATTTAAATCCATGGATCTAACTCAATATTTTTGTAACAAAATTGTTTTCTTGAAAATTTACAAAGCAAGTTGTATCACAAAACAATTTTTACAAAAACATTTAGAGCAACTTGCTCTGATACCAATTGTTGGAACCTAGAGGGGGGTTGAATAGGTTCTTTAACTTAGTTTACCAATTTTTACACTTATAAAAATTTGTAAGTTGTGTTTAAAAGTTTTTTCTTGAAGTTTATAACACAACAAATATATATACTTGAAATAAAAAGAGTAAGGGTAGAGAGATATCACCAAGAGTAGACAAGAGATCTATAGTGGTTCATGCAAGTGTTAACAAACTTGCACTACATCCACTCCTTGGCCTCACCCACCAAGAGTTTGCTCCACTAGCTTCTCTGTTTGAAGGTAGAGATAAACCTTTTACACTTCTCTTTTTCACTTGCAAGAATTAACACTTCAAACTTGCAAATAAGGTAAAGATAACCTTGCTTCACTCTAATTCTAAAGGCTAGAGTTGATCCTTACTTCTCTCTAATTCTAAAGGCTAGAGATGATCCTTACTTCACTCTAATTTGGAAGGCTAGAGTTGATCCTTACTTCACTCTAATTAGAAAGGCTAGAGTTGATCCTTACACTATTACAAATATGTAGATTGATAATGTAATGATTGAGCTTTGAAGACTTTTCACTCTTGCTCTTGATCTTGATCTTGTAGATGATATATCTTTTGATTGGAATATAAGCTCACAAGATCTTAGAATGTGTTCTGTGTTTTTCTAATGTCAAGAGTTAGTAAATCACAAGACTTAAGTTGCTTTAAATAAGAAAAAGGAGTGAGTTCAAAAAAGTGTCCAGACATCTCACGGTCGATCCACGGTCGACCGTGGCATCGACCGTCAGCCTACTGGAACTTTTTGAGCCTTTCAATTATAGACGTTGGCCTTTTACCAAAACCACACACAAACAATTTTTACCTTAAAAAATCATTGAAAAGAAGCTTAGAAAAAGGTGGGTTGTGACATACTTCTTATGTTTGAATTTAAACACCAATATGGAAGTTTAGAAAGCAAATGTATAAAGCATGTTGGATGTTTGCTTCTTTTGGAGATTCCATTTTCTAAATATGGTGTTGTTTGATTTCAATGCTAGATCATGTTTGGTATTTGTCAAAATAAAACGTCTTGTACTTATTTAACCAAGCTTGTGATTTTTATAAAAAGTTTGTTATTTTTATAGAAGTTTTTATAAAAATAATTTTATAAAAAACTTAAAATTGCTTAATTTATTATTCTTGTGGTTGTGACATACTTCTTATGTTTAAGAATAGTGAGCTGTGTAGTGACGGTTGATACACGGTCGACCGTGGGATCGACCGTGAACACTTTACGCTTGCTTCAAAACTTGTTTTCTTCATATCTTGTTGAGTTAAATTCTTTTACTTGTTTGTACTTCACTTGATCATCAATTTGAGGCTTGTTAATTTTCTTTAAGAATATAGATATGAACATATAAATAATTTTGATAAGCAATAGTATCACATGTGTATATTTTTATCATCATCAAAACAAGGAGTGCATTTTTAAATGTATGACCATGTATGCACCAACACAAAGAGTTTAAACGGCTTTGGCCCAAAGTTTATATACCTTGATCTTAACATAATAGGGCAATGATCCGATGTCCTTCTGCATAATGCCACTGCATCTAACGAACCCCACTCCTGCCAAAAATTTTTGCAAACAAGGAATCTATCTAACTTGCCCATTTTTAACCCATCGGCACTAAATCTTGTATATTTTCTGCCCCCTAAAAAGATATCTAGCAGGTTCCCCTTCGAGATGAATTGATTAAAATCTACCGCGTTTTTTGCGTTGAAGTTACAGTTGGCTCTTTCAGATTCCCTTCTAACTTCGTTAAAGTCTCCAAATATACAAAATAAAGCCTCATTTTCATACATAACAGAATTAATCTTCTCCCATACTATCTTCTTCTTTGCTGCATCATGAGAACCGTAGACATTTATAAAGCATACAAGCCATTCAATACCTTTCCACTTACCAAAAACAATTATCATTTCATCATCACCCCTCACATCTGTAGCACTAATGATCGAAGAGTACCACATTGTTAGTATACCCCCAGAATTTCCCCTAGCCTCGACTTGAACAAACCCAAACTCATCTGAACCCCACACTTGATCAACCCAATTTTCGGAAATTGAAGAGCTCTTAGTTTCTTGAATCCCCAAAAAAGGCTTTTCCGACCTAACTATATCTATAAGCCAAGAGACTTTCCCTTCACTGCCAATCCCCATAATATTGAGAGACACCAAATTCATAGATAAATCCACAGCGAAAGCGACATACCTGAAAAGAGTCAAGAAGAAACTTTCTCCTTGCTGCTCCCTTCTTCAAACCCTGCGTCAGCATCGCCATCCTTCCACTTAAAACCAGCTTGCACTCCGAAAGCTTTTAACTTGCTGAATGTTTCCGAGCCTGAACTAATTGATTGTTCTTGGGACATCTTTGAGAACGATTTGGATATGGATTTCTATAGGGTTCTACTTGCGCCCGTGCCCAATTTCTTCCCAGCTTGTGAAGATTTCTTGAAGCTAATGTTCCTTCTCTTGCTTCTATCTCTAACAATCTTGTTCAAGAATCTCGTGCTCAGGCCTCCGTTCCAATTGCTCCCCCCATCCTTCCTTCTTCCTCTCCTAGCAAGGAACTCTTCTTTCGAGACCCCAACTTCCTCTTGAATTGGACTCATAATTTCAACACTAGCATTATCCCTTATTTCTTCATTATTTTTTACTGAATTTGTCTCTATTTGGGCCCCCACTTTTTCCAATCCATCAACATGACTTGTTTTTGCACCTCTGTATTTAGAATTTTATTCAATTCTGCGAACTAAACACACGAAGGAACGGATTCCATTGGAATCCTTCCGATTCCAATTCATTCCAATTCCAATTTCTTAACGAATTCCAATTCCGGTCAATTCCATTCCGCGAACCAAACGCCCCCTAAATGGATTTTACCATAAATTTGATCATAGGTTGATAAAATCGTTGTCTAACTGGTATCAAAACATTACAAAATTGAATTACAAACAATATATGGACCTAACTTGGTGTATATACACGATGCAGAAATCAAATTTCAAACATGACTTAAGAACTCATAATTTTCGAACATAACCTACATATCTTGATTAATCCATTGATTTCCACTTAATTGTTTGACGAACTAAGGCTTGAATTTTGCTTCTTAATTAGTTTCACAAGACTCAAACAGCTTTTCTTCCTTTAAAGTTTTCTGTCGAGGTAAACTCCTTAGAGGTCTATTCACTCATTTAGGTGGGTACACCATTCCCCCATCCGACTTGAAACTTTTTCTTTGATTATTTTGATCATTCAATTAGGTATTATTTGGATCTACTATTTTATTCCTTTTAGCAATTATTTATTTCTAATCACAAAAGTAAACTTTACTTAGGTCCCAACACACTTAGACTACATAAAATTTTCATACTAACTTCATAAATCCGTAATAGGATCTACATTTAGGTACATGCTAAGGCTCATATTGGGGATGTTATACTTCCCACTCTCCATTCTTATTTTTCTTGTCTTTAAATAATTGATATCCCAAATAATCATATTGTATATATTCTCTCTCTTGTTGGATGACATGTAAACAACCACCAAGCCTCGTCACTACTTAAGTCTCTATATCCCTCTAATTACCTTCTCATACTCTCTCTATCTTCCTCATTATCTATATTCTCCTAATAAGACTATCACTCATTTTGTCTACTTCTATAGATGTTAGCTATTTTGGGTATGTAATTTTTGAACCACACCATCCAAATTGATGGTTTAGGAGGTTGTAATGGTTTTTTGTGTGTATGTTTATGCTCACAAGAAATCTCAAATTGGTTGTAGGATTTTAGGGTTAGGGTGGTGGATTGTTTAAGGTTTGTTTCTTGGATGGTGGCAAGTTAAGTATGTTTAGGGATGGGGTGGATGGATGTTTTGAATATGATGGTGGTGGCTATTTGATTACAATGGTGGCCGACTGTAAGTGTAACTAATGATGGTGATAGGATTTGAACTTTATAGTAAATAATAGAGTTCAATTTTTGAAAATTTATCAAAGTTGTCATCTTTTGCTATTGTATATATCCAGCTTCAATAAATCTCATTTAATGTAATCCAATTTAAGAGACTTATTATTTGATGTATTCCAGAACCTAGACAGCCAGTTGCAAGTTACCTTTTAATTTTTGATTGTTTATATCACATTATCATTATCTTTATTATTATTATTATTATATATTTTTAGTACTATTAAAGATGTGTAAGTAATGGCATTTTAGTTGATAAAATGGTATAAATGCAAATTTCAGAAGTTAAGGGTTTAATATGGCAATTATGCAAGTAGGAGAGGGTATTTATACCCAATTTAGGGCACACAACTACCGTGACCATTTTATACCATTAAGCCCTCTGTGTATGTGCGTATCCAACAACCGCGGGGAAAAGCAAGCATTTCATAATTGAATTGATTAATTTTCGAGGGGGAAACAACTGGTTATCTTCATAGTACCTTTGAGATAATTTTCAGATTCATTTGATAGCTACTGATCCAGTTTTCGTGGGGGTTTGGGAGGATTTTAGATTGTTCAAACCATGCAGATGGAACAGAATTCACAATCAAGATTTGACTCACTCTATGTTGTTTAAACTTTAATTAATCTGTAAGGATTTGTATATAAGGTGATTGAGAACTAGTGCACAAGGAATTATATGATTTGACTAAGATTTTGTTAAGTTTGATTGTGTAATCAATAAACTGAGTATTGTTAGATCGTGAATGTTCTTGGGATCCAGAGGATCATAAATTAGAAGGAAGATGGGAAACGCAAATCCTAAGATAGTGTACAATCGTAGATCAAGTAATGACCTATAATCATAAATCCTCCATTTCTAATGAATAGTAAATTGAGTACTTAAACTGAATCGCAAATATATACACATAAAGGAATCAAACTAGTGTTAGTTTTGGGATCCGAAAACACTCGTGAGGTGGGAATCGCAATTTAGGGTTTGAGTCCCTAGAGGGATCTCTCATGTTCACGAATCGCAAATGAATTATGAGGTTGAATTGAAATTGGACAATCGTAAATCGTAGTCAAAATTTGAATCATAAATCACCTTGTGGCTAATCATAAATTGACAGTTTCATTCATAAGAATCGTAAATCCATAAGGAATCAAAAGGTAGACTACTACAACCGGTGAATCAAAAGTGTCTAAAATGATGAATCGTAATATGGAATTAGAAGCAATCGTAAAATTCTAAACTCAAGTTGAATCGCAAAATGTGTTATTAGCACAATCGTAAATCATATAGATATAGTGGGATCACAAGTTGAATGAGTGGGCGTTATTAAGGATGTCCATAGCATGTTAGTAAGTACAAGGATTATGACCAAGATGAAAATATGATATCGTGGAAACCTTAACTATAGGTGAACGTCGATAGACGCAAATATCCCATATACATAACTAATTACTGTATTGTGTTGCGATGAGGTAAGTTACACTAACTTGCTCATCATATTTGTAACATCCTGAAATTGGGCCTAGTTGTGTAGGCTTATACCTCGTGCTTAAATAGTTGTACATTGATTTTAAGTGACTTAAATTAGTGTGTTTTAAGTTACTAACGCGTGTTATGTGTTAATTAGATTGATTATGTGAAAAGTGTCAAACGCGTTTAGAAGTGATAAAATATTAAACGGTTTCGAGTTATGATTCCGTAGATATCCCCGTTAGTTGAAACGGGATAGCGTGTGTTAAGTTGTAAGTGGGAAAGGGGAACAAAATACCCGAGGTTTAATAATTAAACCTCAAGGTCGGTTATAACTCTCCCTTATCCCCTGTCTTTGACAAAAACACAAACAAACACATAGTATCATACGTACACACACACACCCCTTAGTTCCTTGGAGTTTTGAAGAAGCAAATCAAGAAGCAAACTGATTTCAAGTTGTTCCAGTAGAAATTCGTGTGTTAATCAGCTTATCTTCATCATTCTTGTAAGTGTTTTTGATTGAAGAACCCTAGTTTTTGTATTTTAAAGAGATGAAGTGATTTGATGATGCAAAGTGTGTTCTAAGTGCTAATTTTTGTGTTAAAAGTGTTTATAAGCTTCCCTAGATGTCTAGTAAAGTGTATGAACAATTAGAATCCAGTTTTGGTCGATTAAAATGATTAAAATGTGATTTCCAGAAGCTGTACGCGAACAGAGTCGAAGAACTCTGTAACTGGGGTCCATGCAGAGGCATGGCATGTGCATGTGGTCGCATGGGGGGTCCATGCGGTCCCATGGCATGTGCATGCGGTCGCATGGGTTGTCTGTAATCCTTGCGATCGTAGGGTAAGGCCCTTGCGACCGTAAGGATATGTTTTAAGTGATGTTACCGCCTACGGGCGAAGGAAATAAGGTTTGCGAGAGTAGGTACATAACTTATGATCGTAACCAATCCTACAACCATGCTTGCGGGCAAAAGGGATTGCCCTTGCGATCTTAAGCATGAGTTTGTGGTAGAAGGCCTCTTGAGATCGCAAGGAGTACCCTTGCGATTGTAAGGGATGTTGTTAGGGGGCCTTTGCGGGCCGTAAGACATTGCCTTGCGATCGCAAGCGGTGGTCCAGTTCTGATAGCTTGTTTCTTGCATTCTGACATGAGTGTGCTATGTGTAAGTGATAACCAAGTGTGTATATGATGTGTTAGGTGTACTCGAGGAACCGGAAGACACGAGTGGCGTATATGCCTAGTGAGGACTCCAGGTGAGTACCAGTTTTCCCATGACACTCAGTAAGTAGGGCTAACTGTTGTGTGTGATACATGTGCGCGCTCGAGGTATGTTATGAATTGACATGTTAGATGATGACGTGTACGATGATTAAATGGTAGTGACGATAGATAAGTGAAGTGATACGAGATAGACCCGTGTAGTGTTATGACTTATGTGATGACTGTATGCTATACTTAAAGTGTAATCTTGTACTCTGCTCATCAAGTATGAGCAGAAGCTAATGTGATATTGTATATGCATGTAATTGGATCCTGATTGGATCAGCTATGTTTGATTATTGTATTGCGCATGTAATTGGATCCTAATTGGATCATCCTTCTGTTATTGAATATATGTCCGGACTATTGGGGGACTGTACCACAGTTCCTGGGATTGGTTAAGGTCAGCCGTGTAGGCTAGTTCCTGGGGGCCCAATAGGGTCTGAAAGTGGGGGATTAACGGCACTCGAGTGTATACGCTTAGTGACAGCTCAGCAGGCCACCGTTCCTTGACGAAGATGGGGTTCTCGGCGTAAGCCGGAACTGGTTATGTAATGGGGTTCTCGGCGTAAGCCGGAATTGGTTATGAAATGGGGTTCTCGGGACAAACCGGAACTGGTTGAGTTGATCTGACTCCGTAACGCGCTGGGTGGACTGCTCTTCGCTCCCCCACCAGTGCGAATGGTTGTTGCTGATATCCCCGGTTAGGGTCGTTGAGCAGGACTGATTACCCTGCGAGATATGACTCTTACCGACACGTTGGCGCAACACGATGTGATAGGATAGCATTGTGTGTTGTTCCTGTTTTGGGTTAGCATGCTTATTGATGCTTATGTGTAAATTGGTGCTCACTAGCTAGTTGTAGCTAACGGTGCAAAATTTCCCTTTTTCGCAGGTTAGTGACTGATGGTCTGGCGAGCTGGGGTTACTCGTGGGTAATTATATTCTGTATCTTTTGAGGAACACTAATTGTTGTTTATATGCATGTGATCCAATGGTCGGTTATTAGTTGCGGTAACACCTGTTGTATGAAATGTTAACTAGTCAGATAACCATCTGATATTTTGTAAATGGTGATTAATTCCGCTGCAAGCTTTTGATAAATCAGTTTAAAAAGTTTAAATTGACGCTAATTTTAAGCTCGTGAAACACGGTGTTACAATATTAGTGTGAAATGTGTATGTATTGTATATGTGAAAGTGTAACTAATATGTTTATGTATGAGGTGAAGGGTTGGATTATATTGTAATGAAAGCACAACTCGGGCATAGTCACACACGTGAAACCTTGGTACGACTTGGATAGTCAACTGTAACCTAAAGTGTAAATCATCGACAGTGCACTGCTTCAATATTATGTGTATGGATTGTGAATTTGTGATCACGGATGATATTGTGTTATGTACATACCTAGTGTGGTAGGGGGTCACGTACTGATTTTTTTGGAATGAAAATGGTTATTAATTTACTCCAATTTCAAAAAAACCGAGAGTTACAACTTAGTATCAGAGACTAGGTTTAAGGGATTCAAACTTGCAAGTGGTTTGTCTGAACTTAAAGCTTAGTTCTAAATGATTTCCACAAGTCAAAATTTATTTACTTATAGGTCAAACGGTCGGGTCAAGGACTCTTAATAGGGTTCCTTGCATGTGAATTGTAACATCCGTCCCACATCGGTTGGAGAGGGGAACGAAACATGCCTTATTAAGGGTGTAGATACCTCTCCTAGCATGAGGCCTTTTGGGTGGAGTGTTTCATTCCAAAAACAACACCGTGAGCCAGTGGGGCAAAGCGGACAATATCGTGCTACGGGGTTTGGGCTGTTACAGATGGTATCAGAGCCAGGCTCCGGACCGATGTGCACAACAAGGACGTTCTGTCCGAAGGGGGGAGGATTTGTAACATCCGTCCCACATCGGTTGGAGAGGGGAACGAAACATGCCTTATTAAGGGTGTAGATACCTCTCCTAGCATGAGGCCTTTTGGGTGGAGTGTTCCATTCCAAAAACAAAACCGTGAGCCAGTGGGGCAGAGTGAACAATATCGTGCTACGGGGTTTGGGCTATTACAGTGTAACACCCGGCCTGGCGCCTACCGAACTCTACCGGCTGAAGATTTGATCGAGCGTTTCAGATGACGGCCGATGAGGCCAAGACTGCAGGTGATGTTATCACAGACACATTTTTAATTAATTCAATGCCTGCATGTATTCTATTTGGTTCTTGTGCTACTTACTCCTTCATTTCTCCGAATTTTTGTGAAAGAACTCAATTATCAAATTCTCTTATGACAAATCCTGTTGACGTGGAAGTTGTCGATGGCAAGTTAGTGTCGGTCACTTCATCAGTTCCTCAAGCCTCGCTTGAAATCGACGGTCATTGTTTTCCAATATCTCTATTGCTTATATCTATCTCTGGTTCTGATGCGGTTGTCGGGATGGATTGGCTTGTTAATCAAAATGCTGAAATTCTATGTTCTAAAAATCTAATCAAGATTCCTCTACCAAATGGGTCATATGCTATGGCTTGTGGTGAACGGAGGAAGTGTGAAATTCCTTTGATCTCAGCAATTAAAGCTCACAAATCAATAGCCAAAGGGTGTTACAAAAAAGTGCAGCTCAATTGGTGATATCACTCTGGAAAGAGTGGTATAAAAGGTCATGGGTTCAAACCATGGCAACAACCTACTCAGGATAATGATCAGAGGGAAGGGTTGGGGTGTATTGGGCTGCAGACCTGACACGACGGATTGGGTAGCGTCGGTAGAGTTCGGTAGGCGCTAGGCCGGGTGTTACATGTTAGATTATGTGCAGAGATAATTAATAGGCACATTGTATCCGCTACACACCCAATTCAGAACAGTTGGTTTTCACCATAAATCTGTGTGGAAATAATTAATCAGTTAGATTAATTATTAAAGAGAAAAAGGAGATAATTAATCAGTTAGATTAATTAAAGAGATAAACGAATAATTAATCAGTAGTATTAATTATTGAGAGATATAAATAATTATCCAGTCTGGATTAATTATTAGAAAGGAATAAATAATAAATAGTTATTTATTATTTAAAGAGAATTAAATATTAAGTTTTAATATTTAAACGGACTAAGTTAATTAATAGTTAAATTAATTAATTAGCAAAGTCCAGGAGGTCAATATGAGAAGAGATGAAAGTTTAATTAAAACCAGTTGGACTTTCTCCCTCACTCCCTTACTCTCTCGATCTCGCTCTCTCTCACTCGATCTCGCTCTCTCTCTCGATCGCACTCTCTCGGCTCTCTCTCTCTCTTGCCGTCGAACAAAGGAGAAAAACCGCAAGGGTGTTTGCGGTTTTGGTGATCGACGCAAAGAAGTACACACACACACATTCTCGATTTTGAGAATTGGAGTTTTGGTGATCCAGGAGCGGTCTAGCAGCCAGTTCAATCGGAGGTGCAGTAGTGGTGGACTATCTTTAGCAATCCTAAGGTTTTGTTCAGGTATAATTTTGTAACCCTTCTATGTGGATTGTTTTGCAAGAAACTATGTTGATCAAGTTAGTTTTTAAAGATCCTAACCCTTTTGAGGTTTAGAGGGTTGTGTTCAATCCAGTTCCGCTTTTAGGATTGAACCAGTGGAATCAAACCCAGGATTGACCAGTCTGAGTCATATGGTGGTTTAAAACCCTTCAGTGGTATCAGAGCCTCGGCTCTATGATCCATAGTTTCTAGTTTTATCTGTTTTTAGTTTAAGGTTTGTTCTTGATCTTCTACTTGTTCTTGGTAATTTCGAAAATCAAGTAGGTAACAAAACAGTTTGTTTTTGTTACCAGGTTAAATCCTATTAATCAGAATGTTCAAACAGTTTGTTTGAATGGTTAAAAGGTTTATGATTTTTGATAAGGATAGTTTTGATCAAATGTATTAAACCTAGATAATCTAGTTAGTTGGTTTGTTTGATTGATGTATGATCTACTTCATCTTGTTTCTTTCTCCACAAGTTTTCGAAAACCATAAGGATAAAAACAAGTTTTCTGTTTTTATCCAGATCATAAAAGGTTTGATTTTGACCAGTTAGGTTTAAACCAGGTTTGTGTTTAAACGGTTAAAAAGGATAAACCTTTTATCTAAAACTAGATTTTAACAAGTTTTGAACTTTTGTTTAAAAAGGCTGAAATCAAGTTTTAGGATAATTAATTATTAATAAAACAAATTTTGTTGAAATTAATAATTAGTATTTTTTGGTTTTAGAAATTAAATCCAGTTTTAATCAATATATTAAAACAGTTAGTTTTAATAGGTTAAAAGGATTTAATATATATTAATCGGAAAACACGAACCGAGAACATCACCGTGTCACGGTGCTGGCTAGCGGCGCTAAGGCCAGCGGAAGCGTGGTGGGCTACGGCCCAGAACACCACGACCCATGTAGCCTGCGGCCCAGTTGGGGTTCGCGGCAAGGGTTAGCGGCGCTAAGGGCCAGTGGGCCCCGGCCCAGTGAGTTCCTCGGCCCAGTGAGGCTCTCGGTCCAATAGTGCTTACGGCCCAGGTGATTTTGGTCCAGTGGGTCTTCGACCCAAGAGGGTCTCGGCCCAAATAGATTTCTCGGGTTGACGGGAGATGTTGGCCCAGATTGTTTTTCCGGATTAATACAAAAATGATTATTAATTTTTAAGTTATAAAATTAATAAGGTGTTATATAAACTAGTACTGTATATATTTTAATTAGTTTAGTTAAAATATATATTTTAGATTTTTATTTATTATGACTAGTTCAAGTCATTTTTTGAATAAAGTCTAAAAAGATAAAGTTTATATATATATTTAATGGAGAAACAAATGAGATAGTTTTTAATTGACCAAAGTTGTCGATTTTAAGTTTTTTGGAAAACTAGTAATAAAACTCGACGTGAGGCTTTCATTCAAGTTTTGAATAAGGCCAAGTTTTTCAAAGGATTATTGAAAAATTATAATGGTCAAATAAATTAAAAGATCATAACTCTCATTTTGGTTAATAGGTATTAATCAAAAGGATAAATGAAAGAGTTTTAGACAAATCAGGTTGTGTGCTTAACAACACAGTTTATTGTTTACTTTTATTATAACTGCGTGGTTGACTTTTATATATATAATGCTTATATATAATTGCGTGGTTGTGATTGCTATAGTTTTTGCCGACTTAGGACTCGTTTTTCTTATTCTTCTTTTATTTTGGTTTTTGGGAAGGTCTGCGTGCCAATTACAATCCCTTTCTTATTTGTAATATTGTACTGGTTCGGGGAGGCCTGCGTGCCACTTACAACCCCATTCAATATTGTATTTGTAATAGACTAGTGTTAGTTTAATCCCTCAACCAAGATGGACTCGAAGAAGATGACGACGTAAATGGTGTTATATACGCGAAGCACGGACACTTCGGGGAGGTGCCAAGGCTAGTGGGAGCAGCATGTCAAGAAAGGCGAATCCAAGTCACTTTGTCCTTAGGTTTGACCTTAGTATTAGTTGGCAAAACTATAGGGTTTTATATGCTTACTCTTATATCTGCGTGGTTGTGTTTCTTTTATTTACTGTTTATCATATATTATTGCGACACTTATATGATGCTAAATAAAAAGGGATTTAATAACAGGCTGTTATTAAACAGTGAAAAATCACGCGCTTTATGACAAACTAGAATACGACTACAGGCTGTTAGTCGTGTTAATTAAATTTTTTATAAATTTAATGTTTTTGTCAAGGTTACAAGTTTGGAACTTATAAAGGCCGTTTTGTGCACCTAGTTTAGGTACACATATAAATCGTATTTTTAAAACAGTTAGTTTTAAAATGGTTTTCAAAAACTGGAAAATTAAGTTTTTAACTTAATTATAAAACCCAAGAAAAATCTTAGATCAGTGTGCTACCCACCTAATGGTACATCCTAACCGTTAAACGGTACTCGGGTGTCGGAAGTGCCTAAACCTTGGGCATCCGGGTTCAAACCATTGCGGGAAGGGGCATGAAAGGTTCTGCGATAATCGGGAGTCCCGGCCAGAATTCATGCTGTCTTACGTGGTGCGATCTATTTTGGTGATAATCGGGAGTCCCGGCCCAAAAAGCACTAGAGTAAAGTTAAACATACTAGACTGGGTCTAAGTGCTCTACGAGGTTCTAGGAGTCGTATCAGTTAGGTACGATTGGTATAGGGTGTTACCTACCAGAAATAACATGACTTGGCGGGAAGTGCCCAAACCTTGCGTCAAGTATGTGAAATATGGGTCCTAGGTCTAATATATATTATTTATGGGTTTGATGATATATGATTAGAAAGTTTATTTGCAATTACTAATTAAACCGGGTTTTAATTTGTAGATGGCAACCAACGTTACTAGTACCAATAACCTCTCTCTCCGCTCCATTCTTGAGAAGGACAAGTTTGTCGGTCCTAACTTTCTCACATGGGAGAGAAATCTCCGGATCGTGCTTAAGCACGAGAGAAAGTGGTATGTCCTAGAACAACCTCTAGGAAATCCTCCTGCCAACAACGCTAGGGCAGAAGTCAGGGAGGCTTTTTAGAAGCTCTCCAATGACGCCCTGGACGTTAGCTGCCTCATGCTCGCAACTATGAGTCCAGAGTTGCAGTCGAGTATGATGGAGACTCCTGCTTATGACATGATCCACCAGCTGAGGGACATGTTCCAGGAGCAAGCTCGCACTGAGCGTTATGATGCCACCAGGGCATTCAACTCGTGCAAGATGGCTAAGGGGACCTCGGTCAGTAACCACGTCATGAAAATGAAAGGTTACATGGACCACCTAGAGAGACTTGGGCACCCAGTTCCGTTGCAGCTAGCAATGGACACGATACTCAACTCGTTGTCGGATGACTATAAGCCTTTTATAGTCAACTACAACATGAACAACATGGAGAAATCCGTGGCTGAGTTGCACTCAATGCTCAAGACTGCTGAGCAGAGTATCGGGACCAAGTCTAAGGACGTTCTCATGGTGGGTCATGGCGGGCATAAGAAGAGGAAAGGGCGTCACGGAAAGGGAAAGGGCAAGGCCCAGCCCAGCCAAAGTGCACCCAGGGCTAATAACGACAACAAGGGCAAGAAGCCGAAGCCGAACAAAGCTAAAGCCGAGAATCGGTGCTTTAAGTGCGGCGAGGTCGGGCACTGGAAAAAAGATTGCCCGAAGGGTCACGAGGCAGGTGGCAAGGCTGGCACCTCAGGTATCGTGTAGCTTCTTTGTCACTTTCCACTTGTACAGGTTTTTACGAGTATTCTAATATCTTGCAATCGTTTATTGCAGGAGGAGATGGAAAGTGATGCGGCCTAGCATAAGGAGATCACACGTGCAGCATGCGGATATTATTAATATTTATATTTCCTAGTTTATTAAACTCTTAAGTTTTATTTGAACAAATTTTTTTGGTTTATGAATATTTTTGAGTTTATGGAAATCTAATTATTTGGTTATATGTATCTGCGTACGTATTCTTAGTTTATGAATCATGATTAGTCCAGTTGTGACTGAAAGAGTGCCAATAAGTCAAGTATTGACTTGATGGGTGATTCATAATAATCTTATGCTATGATTTGTTGTAGTTATTATAAAATGCCGGCTCCACTATTCAAAAATACTTAAATAAACTAGTGTTGTTTATAAAATTAGATAGTTTTTCTAATTTAACAAGTATTTAAGTTTTTAGTGAAAAAGTGAATGTTCAACAAGTGGAAATAATAGTTATTATTTCCAAGTATAAATAGTTTTTGATAAAACATTTAAGATATTATAAAAGTGATTATGGTAGTTACTATAATCAAGGGAGTTTTATACTAAATGTTTTAAGGAAAGAAATTTAAGATACCATTATAAGTGTTTTATACTTGTGATCATGGTAGGTTTAATGAAACCATTTTCCGTAATTGGAAAGATGGATATATGGGAGATCCAAGTTCTTGGTTTCATAAAACAAATTTCTTGCAAAAACTAAGTTCTTTAAAACATGTGTTTGGAACACAAGTTTTAGGCATGGTAGTCAAGGATTGACTATGGTCTAAAAGGATGCTTTTAAAGGATGCACTTTTCCATAAAAGACAG
The DNA here is from genome assembly GCA_947179395.2 of Pulicaria dysenterica. Classification (NCBI taxonomy): domain Eukaryota; kingdom Viridiplantae; phylum Streptophyta; class Magnoliopsida; order Asterales; family Asteraceae; genus Pulicaria; species Pulicaria dysenterica. The sequence goes on from OX359289.1 coordinate 97,176,959, forward strand.
TGGGAGCAACTGACAAATGTATCTATCAGAGTCAATAAAAGGTTGTTGTTAACCAGTATGATAAATACAAAATCGAACTCTTAGAGTATATAATTATTGGATGTTTTTAGAAGCTATCTAAAACAGTAAGTTCTTGAGAAAGAATTAATCCATGGAATGCAAGATTTATTGGGAGGTACTCAATAAAAGATATCATTGCAAGATTTTGAGTCAAGTTATGACCTGAAATTATATACGTTCTAAAATGTTTAGTAAGTCAGCTTAATTAAATATTGTTGGTTGGTTAACGTTAGAAATGATAAAATAGGATGTTCTTTAACGTTCTTAGTAATGATGTTAGATTAATGTTTGCATATACAGGGAATCTAATTTCAAGGTTTTTACAAGTAGGTGTAAGAAAGTCTTATCGTTTCAAATGGATAAATCTAGTAAGATTTAATCTATCTACAAATGTAATTAAAGTTTTAATTACAAGAAGGTTATTTTATAAAATCAGAAACTAAGGAGTTATTTTCCAGTTTTCTCCAAGTTTAAGGAATTTTGTGAAATAAGTAAATCTGGAATTGTTCTTAGGTTGCAAGAACGATTTCTAGTAAAACCAAGAAAGAGTACTTCAGGGTACTAGTCAATGAAATGGTAGAAATCATGCACCTTTATTCCAGGGAGGAATATGGGAGGGTGTATAGATTAGTTTCATTGTTCTTTACAATTTTGTATGTTTTGGTTTATCCAGGAATGAACTATGTTTATTCGAAACACTATCCGTGACTACTTATCTTGGTTGGAACTATGATAGGGCTATAAAGTCATCGTAATTTTGGGGTAGATTCGAAAGTTTGTCGAATATAGCTGCAAAAGGTTTTTGCGGACCAAAATTGACGGATATTCGTTAGGTTTACGAATATTGGATTGACCCACTGTGAATAATACTTCGTGGTTTTATGTCAAAAGTATTAATCACATAGATTATCTTTAAGCCTGAGGTATTTGGTTTGGGATGCGGTAACTACTGTCTTCTTAGCTAGCTCTAACGCCACGCCGTAACAGGGTGGTCATAAGGGGTGTGTCTAGATTCAGTGGGAGCCGTATTTCCAAATGCAAATATGCAAGATAGTAATTGCACCTTCTTTTTAGAAGAGATATTTCCGGGCCCCTTGACTGATAAGAGAAACTGGTAAGTGCACGGCCGTGCCCAAACGAACTGATCTGTTCTTTGTCGTTTATCACGCAGTTTCGAAATCAAGTATGTCATGAACAAATTCTTGAGTCTCTGAGTTGACTTCCTCCATGCTCATGCTCAAAATTGAAATATCGCGTTGCAAGGGACAAACCTATATATATGCAAGTTATGTATATATAAAAACGTACCCATTCATAAACAGGGAGTTTATGATAGTTTAGTTTATAAACAGTTAGTTTATAACAAGTTACTTCTAAGCAGGTTGCTTATGAAGTTTTATCACAAGTTACTTTGGGGTATAAGAGTTCTTATAACCTGGTTATCCTAAGTGTCTCGCTAGGGACCTCCTTAGGCTAACAATGTGCAGTAACTATTACTTATCTTGCACAAGTGGGAGTCTGTTAGATTATGTGCAGAGATAATTAATAGGCACATTGATCCAATGTTATAAGAGACTAAAGGGTCACACTGCTACACACCCAATTCAGAACAGTTGGTTTTCACCATAAATCTATGTGGAAATAATTAATCAGTTAGATTAATTATTAAAGAGAAAAAGGAGATAATTAATCAGTTAGATTAATTAAAGAGATAAACGAATAATTAATCAGTAGTATTAGTTATTGAGATATATAAATAATTATCCAGTCTGGATTAATTATTAGAAAGGAATAAATAATAAATAGTTATTTATTATTTAAAGAGAATTAAATATTAAGTTTTAATATTTAAACGGACTAAGTTAATTAATAGTTAAATTAATTAATTAGCAAAGTCCAGGGGGTCAATATGAGAAGAGATGAAAGTTTAATTAAAACCAGTTGGACTTTTAATTAAACGGGCTTAGGTACAAGTTAATCCCTATATAATATCCTTAAGCCTTAAGAATTAGATATGAGACAAAAGGATTAACCCTAGCCACCACCACTTTCTCCCTCACTCTCTCGATCTCGCTCTCTCTCTCGATCGCACTTTCTCGGCTCTCTCTCTCTCTCTTGCCGTCGAACAAAGGAGAAAAACCGCAAGGGTGTTTGCGGTTTTGGTGATCGATGCAAAGAAGTACACACACACACACATTCTCGATTTCGAGAATTGGAGTTTTGGTGATCCAGGAGCGGTCTAGCAGCCAGTTCAATCGGAGGTGCAGTAGTGGTGGACTATGTTTAGCAATCCTAAGGTTTTGTTCAGGTATAATTTTGTAACCCTTCTATGTGGATTGTTTTGCAAGAAACTATGTTGATCAAGTTAGTTTTTAAAGATCCTAACCCTTTTGGGGTTTAGAGGGTTGTGTTCAATCCAGTTCCGCTTTTAGGATTGAACCAGTGGAATCAAACCCAGGATTGACCAGTCTGAGTCATATGGTGGTTTGGTCAGGTTCAAAACCCTTCATTACATGAATACTTTCGTACTATGTGTGGTGGTAATCATATAGGTTTAGAATTAATGATTTGTCTTTATTGCAGGGAATTCGTTGCCGTTGCCAAATGCAACAACTGGAGGTCTTTTTCTTTTTTCTTCTTTTTTCTCATTTTTCGTTTTTCTTTTAGATCTATGGTGTGCTTGTGTGTGAGAGATTTAATTCGGATCTCACATGTGTTGGTGTACATGTTCATATTCATGTGTGTGTGAGAGAGAGAAGATCTGTTTGTGCTTAAATTCATGTGTGAGAGAGATATCTTAGTGTTTTTGTGTGTCCAATGGTGGCGGTGACAATCTGGTGGTGGCGGCGACGACCTTCCGGTGGTGATGATGGTTACAGCCTAGCAGTGGTGTTGCAGTGTCTTTCAAACATAGCTTTATGGCTTCATGAATAATTTTGAAAGATAGAAGAAGGGGGGGGGGGGGGGGGATGGGGGGTTTTGGGTTAAAAGAGGGTAGAGTATAATTTAGGGTTGAAAAAGGACCAAAGGTAAAATAGATATATTAGAAAGTTTATTGTTAAAGTTAACCATCAGATGACTAATCATGACAAAAAACTCATTTAAAGGACATATTTTATAACTTTTACCTTAAATGATTGAATATGAAATAACCCAAATTCTAAAAGATCCAATAGTGTAATAGACTCTTATGACTTGTTCTCGAATTTAAGTAAAGAAAAGAAAAAAAAAACGAAAGAGAAGAGAATCACTTCCTTCTATGTTCTCTTATTTTTTGAAACATAAGTTTAAGTCAAAGTCAAAATAAACCTATGCTACCATCTAACTCTCCAAATCCCCCTCATTTCTTTCTTAAAACAATATGTTTTTAACTTTTCTTTCAAATCCTTTACTTTTCTTTTACTTTTTCTCTCTCACTCGAGAAGCCTGTTTTAATATAATAGTGATCCATTCAAGAATTAAACTAGTTTTGCTGTTAAAAAAAGAATTAAACTATTTTAACAAGAAATTTATTTTTCCATATTAAGAATCTTTCTCGCCCCGGCCCTTCAGGTTTCACCGACCACCGATATCCGCCCTTACTCACCGTACCGGCTTAGCGGAACCCTCCATCTGAAAGGCTCCGTCGTCTCTGGAAACTACATCAACATCCAAACTGTAGGAGCTATGTGTGACTTACACTAAGTCAAAGGGGTGTTTGTGTAAGTTCCATAGTTGGTTAAAGGTTGTTAAGAAGGTTGTTAAAGAAGGTTGTTAGGAGCTGTGATAACTGGAGGTTGGATGACAGCTGGAGGTTAACAGCTGGAGGATGACTGACAGCTGGAGGTTGGACGTCAGGCGTCAGAGGTCAGGAGCTTCTGCTATATAAGGAGGACCTTCACTTCTCCAGTTTAATTAAGCACCTAGAGATCAAATTTGATTTGTTTAGTTCTCATTTCCTTTGTAATAGTTTAGTTCTTGTATTTCTTTAGTTCTAAATAGAGTGTTAATGGAGGTTTGAAGAATTCCATCATCTTTGTTAGTTTTGGTGATCAATTGTTCATTGAATCAAGTCGTTTTGGTTGTTCGTTTGTCTCAAGCTTACAACAAATTGGTATCAGAGCTCCAAGGCTCAGCGATCTGGTCAAGATTGATTTCTTGAATCTGTGGGTGGTTTCTTGAAGACGAAGAACAGGAGAATAGAAGGATTTGAGTATTCTTGTGTAGGTGGAGTACTGAAGGTGTCAAACGGTGCCTTAGTGGTGATGAAAGGTGTAAGGGAGTCTAATCTATATGTGCTGAAGGGGGAGACTGTAGCGGCTCAAGGTGCAGCTGATGTCTCACAAACACAGGAAGAAGCTTCAGAGATGGGGAAGCTCTGGCACACGAGATTGGGTCATGTTGATGACAAGGGTATGATGTTTCTCAGTAAACGTGGTCTGGTAGGAGGTCACAAGGTGGAGAAGCAGAGCTTCTATGAACATGGTGTTTATAGGGGTAAGGGTTATCGATTGTGGTCACCACCTGAAAGGAAGACAAGTGTGAGTAGGGATGTAGCTTCTGACGAGAAGTTAGTGGTCTCACAAGGGGGTCTTCAGGGTGTATCTAAGAAGGTGGAGGATAATGGTCTTGACATGGAGATAGAGTCGACTCAGGAAGATCAGGAAGATCCGGACCTTGATGGTTATGTTCAAAGTAAGTTTGGCCATATGGTTGCAAACTGGGGTTATGGACATAGTGGAGGAAGGTCTGTGGAAGGTCAAGAGGAACCTCAGGAGGTTGATACACAGGATGATGTAGACGTTGGTTTACAAGGTGAAGGTGGAGCTGACCAGGGAGCTGATGAGGATGTTCCATTGGCTAGGGATCGATATTGGATACAGGTTAAACCTCCGGTCAGATATGGATTTGAGGGTCTGGCCGTGTATGCTTTGCAGAGGGCAAAGGAGCTTGGTAATTCCCATGAGCCAGGGGCTTATGGTGAAACATGTGTTTCAAAGGGAGCAGGTTTGTGGATGGGGGCAATGATGGAGGAGATTGAGGCTCTTCATAACAATCGAACTTGGGTTCTTGTTAATTTGCCTAAAGGTAGGAAAGTCGTGGCATGTAAGTGGTTCTTGAAAAAGAAGGTTGGCTTGGAAGGGTCCGAAGCTGAATGTTACGATGCACGATTTAAGGCTAAAGGGTATAGCCAGAAGGAAGGTGTGAAGACGGCGTTTCTTCATGGTGGTCTGGAGGACCTGGTGTGTTTGCTCTGAAGGTCGCTACATGGGTTGAAGCAGACTCCAAGGCAATGGTACAAATGTGTTGATACTTTGGTGATCAAGCATGGGTTTGTAAGGATGTCCTATGACTATTGTATATGTCTTCGGAAGTTGAAAGATGGAAACTTGATGTAGGTCATGGGGTGTACAAAGTTGTACCTAGCTCATGTAGTGTTAAGGTTCATGATCAATCCGAAGAAGGTTCACTGGGAGGTAGTGAAAAGGTTTTATAGGTGCTTGGAAGGTACTTCAGATGTTGATCTCATCTGTGGAGGTAATAAAGGATGGTTTGTTACAGGGTGCTCTGGTTCCGACTACGCAGCAAGCCTAGATAGAAGGAGGTCCGTAACAGGTTATGTGGTTATGTTGGGAGAAGCTGTGGTTAGTGAGGAGGCAACATTACAACCTTTGATTTTGACAGAAGCTGAGTATGTGGCTTTGGCAGGAGCTACGAAAGAAGCAAACTGGTTGAAAGAACTAGTGGGTGTGACTTAGCTTAAGTCCAGGTGGAGATTGTAGGAGTTATGTGTGACTTACACTAAGTCAAAGGGGTGTTCGTGTAAGTTCCATAGTTGGTTAAAGGTTGTTAAGAAGGTTGTTAAAGAAGGTTGTTAAGAGCTGTGACAACTGGAGGTTAGATGACAGCTGGAGGTTAACAGCTGGAGGATGACTGACAGCTGGAGGTTGGACGTCAGGCGTCAGAGGTCGGGAGCTTCTGCTATATAAGGACCTTCACTTCTCCAGTTTTAAGCACCTAGAGATCATATTTGATTTGTTCAGTTCTCATTTCCTTTGTAATAGTTTAGTTCTTGTATTTCTTTAGTTCTAAATAGAGTGTTAATGGAGGTTTGAAGAATTCCATCGTCTTTGTTAGTTTTGGTGATCAATTGTTCATTGAATCAAGTCGTTTTGGTTGTTCGTTTGTCTTAAGTTTACAACACAAACACATATCAATTGCTGGTAATCGTATTACAGAGTTTTTACTTCTTTTAGATACAATAGCTCTTTTCTCTTTTTGTTCAGTTTATCTCTTTAATTACTGATCTAATGTTCGTATCTTCAATCTTTCTTGGTTATTCTTGTAATCCCGCTGGTTCCTGTTTGACCACTTTTGCTGAAACACAGCTCCGACCTCCTTTTCGTGACAAATTTAGGTTTTGAGGTGTTCCGGATTCTAGTACCTTTTAAATTTATGTTGTTGAAAGTTTCAAGCACAATGTACGATGCTGAAGTCGTAATTTTACTTATGATTGGCTCTTCACTTCGAATTTTGAGTTTTCATCGAAAATAAACGAATTCATGGCTTTTGATTCTGTTGTAATCAAAACAAGCTAGCAAATTTACAACGGGCTTCTCTTTTTCCTCAATCACCCAATCTAAATCTTTGTTCTTTTTGAATTTTTGATATAATCTAATTTGTGAAGTTTGCATCCTGATCAAGAACAACAGTAGCTATTAGCTTCAATTTGAAAGAGTATGAGTCATGATGAACAATGGAAAATGAATGAGAATTGGGACCAGTGTACATGTGATGGAGGATGAGTAGCAAGTGTTTGCTAGAATGAAAATTCCAACAGAAAGCTAAGTTTCTAGTTTCTTTGTATCATGTTGTTTGTGATCTATAAAAGTGTTGGTAAGTCTCCGATAACATCTATATATTTATAAAATTGTTAAAATCCAAAATACTTGTTATTATTCAATTTAGGATTCTCCTATAATTCATAATGTATACATTTCTGTGTGGTTTTCTTTTTTAGTTTTAAAAGCACACGAAGTATCATCTTATTCTGCATGTTGATATTGATGAGTCGTGTATTAATTCAGAAAGATTACCAGTTCAGGAAATGGGCGGTGATGTACAAGTTGAAGTATCTGCAGTTACTAATAAAGGGCTTGATAAGTTAGAAGATGTCAATTATTGTGAAAACTGATGTTCAAGGAACCGTTCAAGCTGTCACATATTCACTTAAAATTTTGAATAGTCCCAGGTATGTCTTGTTTTTAATTTATGGATATTATAGACTTTTTTTTTGTTTTTGCAATTTATGAAATAATCTACTCTTTGTTGTGGATATAACATGCAAACTTGTATAAGGGCTTTTGGATGTGTATTTTGGAAGTGATTATGTGATATTAGTTAATCAAACACCAGAAAACCAGACAACCAATTGTAAGCAAATGGGGTGTAGATTATGGTGCTTGCTTTAGCTGCATGAAGTTGTGATAATAAGATAACTAGATGTTTGAGTGTTGGGAGTTCTGATGATTTAAGAAATAAACACATATTCTTGATGTGTATTTGATGATTATGTGATACTAGGTAATCAAGAATCAGATAGTCAGTTGTAAGAAAATCAGGGGTAGAATATAGTGCTTGCTTTTGCTGCATTAAGTTGTGATAAAAAGATAACTAGATGCTCGAAGTGTTGTGAATTCTGAATATTTAAGAAATTATTACGTAGATTGCCATAAAGAGATTCTTGTTGTTAAAGAAGAGATGATTTATGAGACGGGGTAAAAGTTTCTCAAATCAGGTTAGATACGGGTACCTAGGTAAATATTTTTTACACATACCATAACCAGTTTTATTGTGAATGGCAAGAAACTAATTGTCTGAAACTGATTATTTAACCCCTAACATCAGATTTTTTTTCAACCCTTTAAATCTAGATGATTAGGTAACCAGTTCCAAAACATTAATCCGGACACCCTCTTAGTTGAAGTTAGTAACTAGGTGTCCACAAATGTTCATGTAATTCTTAAAGTATCTACTATGCTCATTTTATGATGTACATCAATGCATATATCTTCGATCTTTACACGCCTCAAAATTCACCATCCTCTGCTAAATCAGGTTTTTGTGAATGTTATCCATGTTGGTGTAGGAGCCATTTGTCAATCTGATCTTGCTTTGGCTCAAGCAACTGGTGCATGTATTGATGTATTGTTGGATTTAATGTGCGTACATCCCCAATGTCTCTCACTTTGGCTGCTGCTCTAAACAAATCAGATAACAGTCGCATGAAAACGAAGTAGTTTTTGTATAATGAATCCTAAATCTTGTTGTAGATCAAAGTGCATAGAGTGATTCACCATCTTTTGGAAGATATTGGCAACTTCATAGTCACAAAAAGCTCTTGGAACATACGAAACAGAGGTGGCTGGTGAGGCACAAGTTATTAACATATTTGAACTCAAAGGTAGAAGCAAAGCCAAAGGAGCTTGTAGAGCCATGGATGGCCACGTCAGCAGGTCATGCACCATAAGACTCTTGAGAAGCGGTGAAGTTATATTCAAAGGGTGTCGTGTTTCATTAAAACACGAGACTCAAGATGTTGAATCTGTCCAGAAAGGATGCGAGTGCGGTCTTGTTCTTCGTGATTGTTTAGATTCCCAAATTGGTGATATTTATTTAGTGCCTGCATTAAGTTAACAAGAAAACAAAGTTTATTTCTTCAGAAAGTTGGGCTGTTCGAATCGAATGCTAGCAAGAAACTATATAAAAGGTCGGGTAGGTTTGATATTCCAAACCTGTATAAAAGTAAAAAAGAAAAAGAAAAACATAGATCTTGCATCAAATTTGATAATACTAGCTTTATATCCTTTAGACCACCCGCATCGGGGGGTTCAAGCCTACGGGTTTGGGTCCTCAACCCTCCAAGAAGACCATAATGGCTCATAGGGTTCAAGAAGGTTCCTAACCCCACTAGCTACCCAACCTGTGCAGGGTTCCTTTTTTTTTCTTTTGCATTTACACTCTCTATCTCTCTTCTATAGATTTATATTTTTTATTAATATTTGATGTGAGGTTGAGAGGGTTAGATGTGTGGGTTGGAGGTGGATGATAATGTGACAGTAAATCTGGTAGGATAACTTAGGTTGGATGCTGATGATCTTAGGTCTTGTACCAGATTACTAAGTTGTTCCCTACTTGCCTGTTAAATTTCATCGACAGGGTAGCATAATTCAACATGTTAGTTCACTTATATTGGGTAATAAAGGATCAGTGTAAAAGAATCTTCGACCGAGTATTATTATATTTATAAACACTTCAACGAGTAAATATTACAACGGCTATAACCTTCTTATGTTAAAATTGTTTGTGAGTGTGACAATTGGCGATAATTCCTTTTCTTTAATGACATTTTCTACAGTAAAATGAATAGAATTAGGGGGTAGAATTTGTAATTATATAATCTTGAAGGGCTAAATGATCGCACAAAACAACACAAATTTTCCAAGATGGAAGGTAACGACACAACCTTTCGTGGGTTGTGCAGCCAGCCAACGTTTCACTCCCTCGACGAGTCCGTCACCAACCACCCACTCCCCCAAATCATTCTCTTTTTATAAACATCCTCTACTCCTACTTTCAATCCCTAATCTTGATTTCAATCTTCAAAACCCCTCTAAATTCTCACAAAAACCCATCATCAATGGAGGCCGCTACTCTCTCCCGCATCGGCCTCGCCGGACTTGCCGTTATGGGCCAAAACTTAGCCCTCAACATCGCCGAGAAAGGCTTCCCTATCTCCGTCTACAACCGCACCACCTCCAAAGTCGATGAAACCCTAGATCGAGCCCAAACTGAAGGCCAGCTTCCGCTATCCGGCCATTACAGTCCTCGCGATTTCGTTCTCTCAATCCAGAAGCCTCGATCTGTTATCATCCTCGTGAAAGCCGGCGCGCCGGTCGACCAAACGATTGCCGCCTTGGCGGCCCATATGGAACCCGGTGACACCATAATCGACGGCGGAAATGAGTGGTACGAGAATACTGAGCGACGAATTGTTGAAGCTAATGATAAAGGACTGCTTTATCTCGGAATGGGAGTCTCCGGCGGTGAAGAAGGTGCAAGGAACGGACCATCGTTGATGCCAGGTGGGTCTTATCAAGCTTATAATAATATTAAAGATATTGTTGAAAAAGTTGCTGCACAGGTTGAAGATGGACCCTGTGTTACCTACATTGGGGAAGGTGGGTCTGGTAATTTTGTTAAAATGGTTCATAATGGAATTGAGTATGGTGATATGCAATTGATTTCTGAAGCTTATGATGTTCTGAAAAATGTTGGTGGGTTAAGTAACTGTGAATTAGCTGAGATTTTTGATGAGTGGAACAGAGGGGAATTAGAGAGTTTCTTGATTGAAATCACAGCTGATATCTTTAAAGTTAAAGATGAGCATGGTGAAGGGGAATTAGTAGACAAGATTTTGGATAAAACAGGGATGAAAGGGACTGGCAAATGGACAGTTCAGCAGGCGGCTGAGCTATCTGTTGCCGCCCCCACCATCGCCGCTAGTCTAGACTGTCGGTATTTGAGCGGTTTAAAAGACGAAAGGGAGGCCGCCTCTAAGGTTTTAGCAGATGCAGGGCTGAAAGAAGAGGTGGGAACAGTAAGAAGTGGGATTGATAAAAAGAGATTGATTGATGATGTAAGGCAAGCATTATATGCTTCCAAGATTTGTAGTTATGCACAAGGAATGAACTTGTTGAGGGCCAAAAGTGTGGAGAAAAATTGGAACTTGAATTTTGGGGAGTTGGCTAGGATTTGGAAAGGAGGGTGTATTATTAGGGCTGTTTTCTTGGATAGGATCAAGCAAGCGTACCAGCGGAACCCTAATCTTGCCAGCCTGGTGGTTGACCCTGAATTTGCTAAGGAGATGGTGCAGCGGCAGGCGGCATGGAGGAGGGTGGTGGGGTTAGCCATCTCAGCTGGGATTAGTACACCGGGAATGTGTGCAAGTCTTGCATATTTTGACACCTATAGACGGGCTCGACTGCCTGCAAATCTTGTTCAAGCTCAAAGGGACTTGTTTGGGGCTCATACGTATGAGAGGGTCGATCGCCCTGGTGCTTTTCATACCGAGTGGACAAAGCTTGCAAGGAAGAACGTTTGAATTTTTAAAAAGAAGAATTGGTAAGTCATTCACATTGGTGATGCACTTGTTTGGTGAATTTTATTGTTTTTGCTTGGATTATGTGCTGTATTTTCTGATGAGGATGGTCTCTGATTCGGCATAGCAATTGTTGTAGAATTTTCTTCACAGTATTAATAAGTTATGCTTGCCATTGAAGCTTAATTCGTGTTATCACATGAGTTTTCTAAGTGTTTTTACTTAAAAAAGCTGTGTTTTTATGCTCTCTTCTTGGTTCAAAATACAAATATTCTTGTTATTATGGAAAAAGATGTATGTAACTAATAACGGACGTTATTGGTGCCCACATGCACTTTATTTGTTCATTATTGATAGGGTGTGCCTATTTTGACCACTTGTGTATCTAATTTGACAATTAATTGATTGATATAACATGTCTAACTAAGTGTGATATGTATGGAAATTGAGAGATGAGTCTAAGTAGTGTCAGTGTAGCACCTACATTATTAGTATTATTATTATTTCTTTATTATTGTTATTATTATTATTATTATTTTGAACAAATTATTATTATTATTGAAGTCGCTGTTTTATGACTTTGTATCTATCAGAATCTTTGGGTACAATCATGAGTTCAGTGGTTAAATTGACAACAATGTTTGTTTCGGTATCAGATGAAGAAGCATCTGCTTTTTTAGAGGTTTCGACGAGAAAGGAGAAAATCCAAATACATAAAAATAAAAATAGCCACGTCAGTTTATTATTTATAGTTTTTCTTAGGACACCCTTAGGCCATGCTTATGGCATGGTGTAAACCCAAACTGATCCGGTGTCACATTAGTTTTTTTTACTTTTTTCTTTGCAACCTAAACTCAACCTAAAATATTAGTAACACCTAACCTTAAATCCAAATCAATCCCAAATATTTTCTCTCTTATCTCCTTACAAAACAAAAAAACATAGAAAAAGGTTTCGGCTTGTTTGATTTCACCAAACCAGAGAGAGAAATGGTATCAACCCGAGACAGCATAGGACATTTGGGATGGGGAGCCAAAGCAACGCCAGTCCAGCCTGAGTGGCCATATGCATGGACTTATGGGATGACCTTAAACTCTTCGGGTTCCATCGGCTGTTTGTCGGGTGTTTGGGGAACTCCTGTATGCCCCCAACTTCGGTTTGGTTTTCCCAACCCGATCTCACACAAACCTTTTTTTTTGTAGCGTAAGAGAGAGTAAGGAAAAGAAAAAGATCAAGTTAGTTGAGTTAAGCTATACCTCAGTTTGGGTTAAAGAGAGGAAGAGGAGGAAAATTTGATGTCACACTATCGTTGGGGTTTCGTGGTCTACACATACCAATATGATGTGTTACCCGTTTTACAATAATAGCTTTCAATCTCATTCCCTGTAAAATACCTCTCATTTATCATTTCAACTCAACTCCTTTTTTTCCATTCTTTAGACACTCGGTTTCAATTTCATATCTTTAATCTTGTTTATTCCTTTATTTTTTTTATCTTTCATGATTTTCCAACAAAGATAACTTTCGCCTTTTGTCACGGACTCTTGGTGGCGTATTAGGGTTTATGTCATCTATGTAAGATTTAGTTCACCAAAATGTATCTAACTTGTCACATTTTGCTATTGTGGTTATCGAATTTTAAGGGGGGCCTGTTTGTTTCAATGATTTCAAGGGAATGGAATGTAATTTAATTCAAATTACATTATAAAGTGTGTTTGGTAACATTTTTCGAAAACCTGGTCACCACACAGACACACAAAACCTAGATCTATACCCAAATTTTCTGAAAACCCTAGATCTATGCCAAAATTGTGTTCAAACCCCAAATATGTACCCCAAATGTGTGAAAACCCGAGAGAGAAGGGGAGGCGACGACGGTGGTGGTGTTTTTCACCGTGAGAAACATATAGAGAAGAGGGGTAAGTGATTGAAGGTGGTTGCCGACGACAGAGGCGGCGAAGGTGGTTTCACCGTGAGAAACAAAGAGACTAGAGAGAGAAAAGTTAAGAGAGAGAAAGGAAGAGAGAGAGAGAGACGGTGGGTGTTGGTCAGGGAGAAACAACGGTTGGCCGGTTGTGGTGGTTGCCGACGACATAAGCGGTGGTGGGAGGTGGTTGCGGTGATAGGCTCTGTAATGGATGGTGGTGGTGTTGGCCATGAAAGAGAATGATAAGAATGTGAAGAGTTTTAAGTTTAAATATGTTTATTAACATATTAAAATATAATATTTAATTAATAAACAATGTATTAAATAAATGAAAGTTAAAAATAAAAGATTAAAAGAAAATAGAAGGGTAAAACTATCAATTTATCTTGTTCTAATGGAGTTGACTAATGGTAGGGCCGGTCCCGAGATTTTGGAGTACAATTTAACAGAAAGAGGTCCTATAAACAAAAACGAAATTCTGAATTTTCATTCAATCTTAAAGTATTCTTCTAATGTAAAATTCCATTAATAAAATTAGAACTTCTACTACAATAGAACAAATTTATAATCAAAATTAATAAATTAAACTCCTAATACTTGTTCAACCAGAAACATAAACAATTTGATAAATTTCGATGGTCTTGAAACAGAAACAATTCAATAATTTGATAATAAAATTCGAATATACACAGTTGAAGAATTTAGAACACTTACTTAGTTACTTGGATAATTGCTACAGCCTACACCAAAAACCAGTAAACCACTATTCAACAGAAGCAATTTTCGGAATTTCGGTGCTGCAAAAACGAAACAAAAACAGAAAATTAAAATTGAGAATCAAAAGCAAAAACAAAAACATTGAAACAATTTCGAAAGTATTAGATTATTAGTGTCTTACCTCAGTCGAACAGAGCCAAGGGCCTAACAATTGTCTCAAGAACAAAGGATTTTGAAGAGATTAGAGACTCTGAATCCAACAGATTTGATGGTAAATTTGAGACTTTGACTCCAAATGTTCAGTCCTCACAATTATCCTGTAGAGATTAGAGAATACAGAGTAACAAAGATGAGAGAAGAAAGGTCGTGTAATCATGTAAATTTTGAAATTGTAATCTGGCGGTCGAAGTGGGTATCGAGAAGAGATACTGCCGTTCGACCCTTTCATCTTCGATTGTTGGAAATCGAAAAAACCTTCCTAAAAAACTCCAACAGGCGTCGCTTTATCACTTGATATATCTCTCTCTGTGGAAGTCGACAAGTTGGAACTGTGGAAGCCGGATTGACGAAGGGCAAAGGCGCATGCACTTGCATGGGCTTAACCTGGGCTTAAATATATATACATAATAGACCTTTAAAAAAAATTAGGCCCTAAGAATTGTTGGGCCCTGTGCATGGGCACCCCATGCACTTGCATAGGGATGACCCTGACTAATGGTCAACGTTAGAAATGACTAAACTCGTTTCAAAATGGTTTATAAATGACGATCTTCACCAATTTTGAAGTTAAAGGATTAAAACGACAAAAATACCTAAATTAAAGGATCATTTGACCAATTAACTCCCATGTATATAACTAATTAACAATTTATAACATTTAAAAAATATAAATCCAAAAATCAATCTATTTTGACATGGGATTTTTTTGGCAAGTGAAGCGTGTATACACAAGAATGATCCATTCTGCTATAGTGGCATCTAATTTATATGGTGACCATGGTGACATATCTACGACAATTAATTGATAGATATTCTAGTATTTTAATTTTAAATTTACTCATTTAGAATATTTACATGTTAACTCGAGTATCACAACATCTACGTTACATCATGTTATTATGAGATTTCATTGCTCCATATTTATATATCTTCTAATAGGTGTAAGCCAGTGTATGTAGACTAGTGGATCAAAAAGTTGTATGGTTTGGTAGGGATATCATAAAATAAAATTCAATTCTGAATCAAACCTTGCGAACTACCAAAGTAGTATGATATTATACTAGTTTATTGACTCGTGCATACACGGGTATTTCGAAAGTGTATTAGAGATATTAACATTTTTTTTAAAAATTAATGCAATAAATGAACTAAAAGTTATTCATATATAGAGAAAATAGAAATCCAAGTTCATATAATTAACTATTAACTAAATGACGATTTAAGCAATAACTCATTTTCATGCTTAAATCCGTTACTAATGACCACATATCTCATCTTTTGAACGGGCTCCATTGCATTTCCACTTCTAAAGCCGAATTTTTGTACACTTTCCAAATAAAAGAGAAAAATAATGACCCACGTGTTAAATATTAAAAACAATCAAGAATGGTGTCCAGTTTTGTGTATAAATTTTAACATTTTTATTTTAATGTTACCTTTGGCTAACTACCTACACTAATAATATAGTTTCAGGATATAATTAACTATTAACTAAATGACGATTTAAGCAATAACTCATTTTCATGCTTAAATCCGTTACTAATGACCACATATCTTATCTTTTGAACGAGCTCCATTGCATTTCCACTTCTAAAACCGAATTTTTGTACACTTTCCAAATAAAAGAGAAAAATAATGACCCACGTGTTAAATATTAAAAACAATCAAGAATGGTGTCCAGTTTTGTGTATAAATTTTAACATTTTTATTTTAGTGTTACCTTTAGCTAACTAACTACAGTAATAATATAGTTTCAGGACTATCAAGAACAACTATCTTTACATCTCTGAATGTAGATTTTTAAATATACAATATGTTTATACTATATATACTACTATATAAACCATTAAACACTCTATCTCCTTCCAACTTTTAAGAACTTAAAATTATATCAATCTCTAATCACCACCCTTCTTTTTATCTAAATTAATCTCATCCACTCAATTTTTAACCATTTCTCTTTCCTAATAAATTTTAACTTTTTGTTTATTTAAAATATATTCTCTCATTAACACCTTCTCTTACACAAATACAATTATCCACTCATATCAATATAATTTTTAAAATCTTATTTAACTTCTCTCTACTTATTTCATAAATATAAATCTATTTTAATTTTTTAATGTTTTTTAGAATTTGTTTTTGAAATTAATACATAGTTTATACAGATATAAGAAAAATTAAAGAAAAAAAATGGACATGTTGATGAATTTTTTTTGTGACCTTCAATCATGTGTTACATCCTTGAAAACGACATGTTGCAAACCAGAAACTATTCACCTTAGCAACATTGTGCGGGTACACTGCTATCATCTTTTAATGATGCATTTTATTTTTAAACCATATTTTATAAAATATTTCATACATCTTTCTAATAAGATTAAACATATTTTAAAATCAATAACTAAACACTATGAATAACATATTCAAGTTGATCACTCAGCTCATCATCATAATCTCAAAAAAACCCACTCAGCTAAACAAAAAGTTACAATATACTAATTTCAATATATTAATGTATAAAAAAATTTAACAATATACTAATTTTAAAATAAGTGTCATATTACAATAAAATTTATTCCAAAATATAGATAAAAATGAGACGGTCGTAAATATATAATTATTTTTTCTCTTAACAAAATACATCACAAGTTACTAAATATAATTTATAAATAACTTATAATTAATTACATTAATATAATATTTTTATAAAACCCCCTCATATTTTCTTAAAAGCCTTCACATATTTTATAAAACCCCCTCACAATTTTCATCAAGCCCCCTCCCAATTGATTTAAAATTAAATTTCAAATTAGTTGATTACGTTTTTATCTTTCCAAAATTGTTTTTATAATGAATTGATTTTGCAATTGAGTGTTCCTATTGGTCGATTGAACTTGATTTAAAATTGAATTTCAAATTAGTTGATCACTCAACTTATCACCATAATCAAAAAAGAAAAAAAAAACCCACTCAGCTAAATTATAAATTACCTACCCACTACTATTAATGTATAACAAAAAAAATATGAATATACTAATTTTAAAAATAGTGTCATATTATAATAAAATTTATACCAAAACGTAGATAAAAATGAGACGGTCGTAAATATATAGTAATTTTTTCTCGAAACAAAATATATCAAAAGTTACTAAACATAATTTATAAACAACCTATAATTAATTTCATTAATATACAAATTTTATAAAGCCCCCTCACAATTTCTTATAAAACCCCTCACAATTTTCATATAACCCCCTCCTAATTGAATTCTAATTGAAATCGATCGACATTAATATTTCTAAAATTGTATTTGAAATTGAATTATTTTGAAATTGGAGGTTGTGATTGGTTGATTAAGTCTCAATTTTAGTTATTTTTGGAAAATTTGCATGTATTTTATATATAGATATATATAGAAGATTATGAAATTTTCTAAACCAAATCATAAAACAAAATTTATATAGCTAGTACAACTTCATCTACTCAGGCAAATCAAAAAGAGAAAAAATAATTGAAATAAGCGAGTATTGCTTAGTGAGCACTAAATTCACATTATGTTTATGTGTATCATTTATACATTCATATTATATTATAATTACCTCATCCAATATGTATTAGATTTATATTCTTGTATCTAATACCAGTAAATAAGAAGAATAATGATAATACTATTTCTCCTTATCCAAGTTTGTTCATAGATTGATCATTTAGCGATGCGTTAGTAACGCTTAAACGTTAGTATTACTCATAGCACGTGACACGTACATATCTTACAGACTTACAATCTTTTAATATAAATAAAAGATTAATAGATATAAAATTTATCGTATGATCTTAACTTTTAATTTATCGTAAGATCTTAATTAACTTTTAATTTAACATAATTTATATTATCTTCTATCTTCTAATATATATAAAAGACTAATTAGAAAAAAATTATTAAACCATCTATACTCTTTATTTAAAAAAAGATCTAATTTTAACCATTCATTTCTTTAATTCTAAAAAATTAATTTTAACTTTTTTAAGTATCAAACTAATATTTACTTAAATTGATTTTAACTTTAATTATTTATCTCTAATCTTTTAATATTACTAAAACAATTAACTTTAAAAATGATTCAAAATCCATTTATATATAATATTTACGTATCTTATCTTATTAAAAATACTTAAACATGTTAATTATTAAATAGGTTTGAAAATTTGGATATCACATTAAATATTTTCTCAATTTTCAAATATATTAACTAATGTTTACTTAAATCATAATAATATTTATAGAGATTTATAATAACATAATCATTTCTTAACACATACCTGTTGTTATCACCTACATTTAATTTATTTGGCTAGGAGATAACTATAACCTCTATAATTATGTTTATCAAAATCATAAGTATCTTATCTTTTATTTAAGGGTTTAGTACACCAAAATGTATCTAAGTTGTCATCTTTTGCTATTATATGTACTGAACTTTTAAAGTTACCTTTTAATGTATCAGACTTATTAAACTTATCATTTAAGATATTGAGTTACCTGCTAAGCAGGTAACACGTTATTTTATTACTATTCATTTATTTTTTACATGAAAGAATTACTGCACATGAACTTGTAATGAAATTCAGATGTGGTTCTTGCCATGTCATCTTTTCCTTAAGAACATTCATGAAGTTCATCCATCTATGAACACTAATCTACAATCAACAACTAAAATCAAGAATTGGAATAAAAAATTTCAAAATAGAACCATTAAGAACTAGAATCAGAAATTTCAAACAAAACCATGAAGAACTGAAATCAAAAATCAAATCTGCAAATGAATCCTTAAGCCAAATCTAAACTCAAATCTAAAACTAAAATCAAAACTCACACCCAAATTCGAAAGTCAAATAAAAAAAATGAACCATCAAGAACTGAAAACAAAAAACTAAACCCCTAATCGCACCCGTCATAGGAGAATCTATTCGCGGAGGAGTATGGAACCGATGTGCATATGAACCGTTGATACTTTTAAGATAATCCAACACAGGTCGAAACCCAGATGAAGATCGAAACTCAGGTCGAATATCGATATCCTCGATGAAGACCCAACATCGAAATGCAAAATCAAAAACCCAGATCTAATGTGAAGATGAACCCTAAATGCAAATTCAAAAACCCAGATCTGTTCCAAACAACCTTCGAACGAAAGTTGCAGATCTGAAAAACCGTAACAGGATCGAACAACCTTCAAAAGTGCAGATCTGAAAAACCATCTTCAATAAGAATCGCTAAATCAGACGAAATCGGAACAAGGGAGACCCTAAATCATATGAAGCGCTAATCACGAACATGGAAACTCTTAAATCATATGAAAAACCTAATCACGTAATCGCATATGAAGATGAAACCCTAAACTTACTCGACGAAGTCACAACCCCTAGGAGATATCATCAATCTTTTGTATGAACCAAGCCAAGAAGAAAATCAAAGGTGGAGTCCATCGATGAAAATGTAAAGCAAATGTAGCAGATTCATTGTAAAGCAAATGTAGCATATCCACGTGTCTGTTTTTATTATTATTAATATTATTTATATATATATTAAAATAGTAAAGATTTTATTTTTATTTATTTTAAACCATGTAAAATCCAACTCATACGCCAAGTCACCATCCACATCACCAAAACCTGTCCCACATCAGCTTCTAACCTGCTATAGCAGGTTCAGTACATAAAATGGTAAGTTTGAAAACTTCAGCATATTAAATGGTAAGTTTGAAAGTTTGGTACATACAATAGCAAAATGTGACAACTTGGATACATTTTCGCGAACTAAACCCTTTATTTAATATTTAATATTTATTATTTTTTAAACCAACCCGTGTATCACACAGACATTTTATCTAGTTATATTATAAAACATTTACATCTTATTGCTTAAACTCTTAAAATTTAAGTGTTTTATGAATTTATTTATATATCCTTCTCAATAATCAACATACTAAGACTCTTCTAAAAAATTTGAAAAGTCAACATAATATGTATATATTTAGAAAAATGTTCAATATAGTCCAAAGTTTTTGTGTAGTCCTGAGGAACAAATCTCAGCCACAGGATCAAAAAAAAGGCAAATGCCCACCAGCACCTCGGGACACCACCACTGCCTCCGGCCACCCCAATCACATGTGATTGAAGTACAATCACATGTGATTACCGCCAACCACCACCACCGACCACCACCTCCGTCCACCACCACAGCCGCCGACCACCACCTCCGGCCGCCGCAATCACATGTGATTGCATACCGCCAACCACCAACACCGACAATCACCTCCGGCGACCCAATCACATGTGATTGAAGCCACAATCACATGTGATTGCACACCACCAACCACCACCATCGACCATCACCTCTGGACACCACCACAGCCGCCGACCACCACCTCCGGCCGCCGCAATCACATGTGATTGAAGCCACAATCACATGTGATTGCACACCGCCAACCACCACCACCGACCATCACCTCCGGCTACACAATCACATGTGATTGAAGCCACAAACACATGTGATTGCACACCGCCAACCACCACCACCGACCATCACCTCCGGCCACCTCCTCTGGCGACGCAATCACATGTGATTGCACACTGTCGGCCACCACGACCACCACCGCCGACCAGATCTTTTTTTGAAGCATCAAACGACGAATCTGAGACCAGATCTGAACTCCTCTCATCAAATCGAGTTGAACCACCACCATCCCCACCCTAAACAACTCCGGCAGCTGGCGAATTTGGCCTCGTCGGCGCCGATATGAGACATTAACTCGAGTTCTTTTTTTAAGCATCGAACGACGAATCCGAGACCAGATCTGGACTCCTCTCATCAAACCGAGTTGAACCATGTGCGCCACCACCATTAACTCCGGCCGTGGTGGTCGGATTTTGCAGCGGCGGCCATGGTGACCGGAGTTTGCTCGATTTCTCGTTAATGGAGGATCGTGAGGACAATCAGGCTCCATAGTCTTGTAGGGGAGTCAAAACCGATCACTCTCACCAAAAATCACGATGATCCGACGGTGGGATCGCCGGAAAACGGTTTGTTGATCGTGTAGCTGAGATTCGTCCCTCAGGACTATACAAAAAAGATGGACTATATTGAATACAACTCATAAATAGCAATAATATATATTCAACCATGGCAACAATATTATAGCAAATAAACAAATATATAAGACAAATAAACAATATAACACAATATACTATATATATATATATATATATATATATATATATATATATATATATATATATATATATATATATATATATAATATACACACATCTTCCTATCAAATAAACAACATACATTTGATCTGGAAAAATCTATAAACAATATCATTAATTTAATTTAAGAGTTCTTAATTTTCAATCAAGATTCCTCCTAACTATCCATTTTATCTTGTTTAATCACATCCATCCAAAATTTTAAAAAAATTGAAACTGATTTTATATTTGGTATATACATCCTTGTTAAGATAGATTTTATTTATTTTAAGCTTGTCCTACACTTAATGTTATCAATTATTAAAAAAAGATTTATTCATATTTCAATAGAACATTTAATTTCATAATTTTTTTGAAATGTTTTAAAACAAATGATCATCTTAGAGAATCAAGATAATAATTTTAAAACATGATTTTAAAAAAAGTTCTTTTAAATTATATGTATATCACCAATCCTCTCATATAATCAAATATAGTACTGCCCATATTACTTCAATTACATCTGTAAGGTGATATTTGTATATGTCATCGCCCATTTCGTATTGGTTATCATTATCCACCACAAAAACTCAGTACTACACAATCTTATTAATATCTTTGTTTAATTAAAGCTGCATTGCGCGGACACATCGCTAGTTATTATATTATAAAGCATTTAAACCAAATGCTTAAACTTTTAACTTTTAAATAAGTTGAAATGTCCTTAATACCCTCATATATAAAATTAAAAGTCACTAATTTGATTAGATTTTTCTCATAAGAATTAACATTTATAGAAACTTATTGAATCTATTATTGTCAATAAATATACCCCACAAATAAACTCCATTTTAATATACTCTCTTAACTACCTTATAAACTAATCAATAAACACATTCTCCCATAACTAAACACTTCCTCACCCACAAAAAATGAAAATAGTTGCTTTACTGTCTTTTAAGAAATTGTTCTAAAAATGAAAAAAAAAAGTTGATGGAAAAGAGAGTCATGTTACCCAAAAGAAACTATTATCCGAATATTATACCTCTGTATTTTATGAAATGACATAATAATTAATCGCCACAGCATTCGCAAGTACTATGCTAGTTATATATTATATATGTTTATAATCGACGGTGAGTTATGAGAGATAAACATAATTTGAATTTCTAACCCTTTGATCAAATCAAATTTAAATCTCAGCCATGTTAAATCAAAATTGAAATAGCCAAATACAAATCTTTCCGGATATCATATTCAAACGTCGTTAATATATCACGTTTTATAAACATGTTCATAAGAAACCCAAAAAAATGGCGAGTTTATTCTCTACAGTCAAAGTATTTGGAAGATGTTGTAACATGTTTTCTACTCTTAAAACAAATTCCACGGAAACATCGAGAAATTATCGTTTCTTCTTCTTCACTCATCCTTCATAAACCCTAGATTTAAATATCAATTTTTCTCATGTTATATGATTTCTCCTCTTGATTCCCTTTTCCTCATGATCACTCATTAACTAGAACCCAAGAATTGTTACCAAGTCAAAGCTTGATTTCCCGGTTATATATCAAAATCACCATAACCCAAGAAACCTGTAACAACACTTTTCGAGTTCTAATTTAAAAACATTATCTGACTGGTTAGCACCAAAAGATATCAGGGTTTAGCAAAATACTGTTCTCATGTACACATGTGCTAACATTTTACAAAAGTTGTGTCAAGAGTTTTCTTTCCAAAATCCGAAGCTATCCACCTGATCATTATGCTGGGGCCTTACCCTTTCTAGAACATGAACCATTTGCAACATACAACACTGAAACATTAGCTTTATCATAATGAGCATACAAGCTGAACCAAAATAAACATAAAGTAGAAGTAGAATCTTCTCAGGATGTCTCATATCCAAGCTGTAACACCTGCAAAGCTGTTCGAACTGTCACTATTCTGGAGTATAGCCACACAATTTGCGTAGCCATACCCCCTAACATTGTTCAGTGTACAACTACACCACCAGTGTAACTATACACCCTGTTACTGTTCTGGTGCATAACTATACCACTTGCATAGCTATACACCATTGTTGTGCCATGTGTAAACATCAAATCTATATCACATAACAAGTATATCATACACGTGTTGTTCATACAAAAACTATAGTAAAATCACCTCACAAACGATTAGTGTGTTAAACAAATAACGTGTTTAGATAAGTATCTGGCCACATCCCTACGCTAGTGAATTAACTAAGCATTACAAACTGTAAAAACTATTCCACAAACTATTCAGAAAGCTGGACAGCGCATAGGCACGTCCGTACCTTTTTAAAGGCACGGCCGTGCCTCCCTCTTTGACACGGTTGTGGTTAACTTAGAAAATTAAACATGAGTGTACCTTACTCAAAGACGCCCATACCTGACCAGGTAGGCACGTGCCCTAGCACGGTCGTAACTTAAGAACTAGGGTTTACCATGGGTTAACAGGCACACCGGCCCGTACCCCCAAAGGTACCCAAGTGCCTCCCCCTGCATCAGCAATTGACATTCGATCAGCTGACTGTTTTAGCCATTTTTCAACCAGTTCTCAATACGAATGGATCTAATTGGTAAAAAGGTGTGTTCCTACACCCCAAACAACTACTAATCACAAAAACTACTATAAAGATCAATAGTATCTTGTAGAGGGATAATTGCTGATTCATTTGCGAAACACTTACAAATGGGAGACACATTATTGTGAATCTAAGACATCTCATCTGGAAGTTATGAAACTGTAAGAAAGACGGTCATATCATCCTCCTATTCACCGAAAGATGACATGTGAAATTTACTAACTCTTTTTCTTTATATCATCCGTTAATTTTGACACTTGTATTAATCTTGTGAATAGAAAGATAAGTTGCAGAAAAAATATAGGATATATCACCTCTATTTTTTTTTGCTATTAGGTCGTTGCGTCTTAGGGTGTTCTCAATTTCTGAGACAATTTGTACTGCAGCTTCGTTAATAAGAAATAATTTAATTTAGAAAAAAATAAAATAAAATTAGTAATAATCATGGAAATTTAAATAAGGAAAAATAAAAGAGAATTAATTAATGCAATTAAGTGGAGATCACAGGATGGCCTCCTTGATAGGGTTGTAAAGTCATCGTAATTTTGAGGTAGAATCGAAGGTTTATCGCATATAGCTGCAAAAGGTTTTTGCGGACCAAAATTGACGGATATTCGTTAGGGTTACGAATATTGGATTGACCCACCGTGAATAATAATTCGTGAATTCGTGTCAAAAGTATTTATCACATAAGTTATCCTTAAACCTGAGGTATTTGGTTTGGGATGCGGTAACTGTTGTCTCCTTAGTGCGTCTTAACGTCACGCCGTAACAGGGTGGTCATAAGGGGCGTATCTAGATTCAGTGGGAGCCGTGTTGCCAAATGCAAATATACAAGAAGGTATTTGCACCTCCTTTTTAGGAGAGATATTTCTGGGCCCCTTGACTGATTAGAGAAACTGGTAAGTGCACGACCGTGCCCAAACGAACTGATCTGTTCTTTGTCGTTTATCACGCAGTTTTGAAATCAAATATGTCATGAATATAATTCTTGAGATTTTGGGTTGACACTCTCCATGATCATGCTCAAAAATTGAAATATCGCGCTGCAAGGGACAAACCTATAATAAACGTACCCATTCATAAACAGGTAGTTTATGATAGTTGATTCATGAACAGTTAGTTTATGATAGATTGCTCATGAACAGTTGTTTTATGAGAGTTTACATTATCACATTTTGTTTTGGGGTATAAGAGTTCTTATGACCTGGTTATCCTAAGTGTCTGGCTAGGGACTTCCTTAGGCTAACAATGTACAGTAACTATTACTTATTTTGCACAAGTGAGAGTTTGTTGAATTATGTGCAGAGATAATTAATGGGTACATTGTATCCAATGTTATAAGAGACTAAAGGGTCATACTGCTACACACGAAATTAGAACAGTTGGAATTTACCATATTTTTGTGTGGAAATAATTAATCAGTTGGATTAATTATTAGATAGAAAAATAAATAATTAATTAGTGGAATTAATTATTAGAAGAAAATAAATAATAAAAAGTTCTTTATTATTTAAAGGCAATTAAATATTAAGTTTAATATTTAACGGACCGGTTAATTAATAGTTAATTAATTAACTAGTAAATTCCAGGGGGTCAAAGTGCAAGGAATGAAACTTCAATTAAAGTTATGGGCTTTAATTGAATGGACTTGGGCTTGAATAAGGTTTAAGTATTTAAACCTAGAAAAAGCTCATTATCCTAGGGTATTTTAATTTGAATCAAGAAAAGAACCCTAGCTACCTCCCTACTCTCTCTCTGCGTCGACATCATCAAACCCCAAGGGGGTTTTAGCTTTTAGCTTGCGTCGATCACACACACACGCGCGCAAGGTTTGCGTGTTGCTCGGGTATTTCCAGGAGCAGTCTAGCAGCCAGTTCATTGGTGATGAAGTAGTGGTGGACTATCTTTAGCAATCCCAAGATCACAAGAGGTTTTGTTTTTCTAAACCTTTTATCTGGATTGTTGTTGAGAAACTTATATGATCATTAGTAAGATCCTAACCCTTTTGGGGTTTAGAGGGTTGTGTTCAATCTGTTTCCGCTTTAGGATTGAACCAGTAGAATCAAACCCAGGGCCTTGACCAGTTTGTGCCTTAGGGTGGTTTGGTCAGATCAAAACCCTTCACACACGTGCTAACATTTTACAAAAGTTGTGTCAAGAGTTTTCTTTCCAAAATCCGAACCTGATCACCATGCTGGGGCCTTACCCTTTCTGGAACATGAACCACCTGCAACATACAACACTGAAACATTAGCTTTATCATAATGAGCATACAAGCTGAACCAAAATAAACATAAAGCAGGAGTAAGAATCTTCTCAGGATGTCTCATATCCAAGTTGTAACACCTGCAAAGCTGTTCGAACTGTCACTATTCTGGAGTATAGCCACACCAATTGCGTAGCCATACCCCCTAACATTGTTCTGTGTATAGCTACACCACCAGTGTAACTATACACCCTGTTACTGTTCTGGTGCATAGCTATACCACTTGCATAGCAATACACCATTGTTGTGCCATGTATAAACATCAAAGCTATATCACATAACAAGTATATCATACAACATATAAATCATGATACTTACATGTTGTTCATACAAAAGAAATAGTAAAATCACCTCACAAATGATTAGTGTGTTAAACAAATAACGTGTTTAGATAAGTATCCGCCCACATCCCTACGCTAGTGAATTAACTAAGCATTACAAACTGTAAAAATTGTTCCACAAACTATTCAGAAAGCTGGACAGCGCATAGGCACGTCCGTGCCTTTTTAAAGGCACGACCGTGCCTCCCTCTTTGACACGGTTATGGTTAACTTAGAAAATTAGACATGAGTGTATCTTACTCAAAGTCGCCCATACCTGTCCAGGTAGGGACGTGCCCTAGCACGGTCGTACCCTAAGAACTAGGGTTTGCCATAGGTTAACAGGCACACTCGTACCCCCAAAGGTACCCCCGTGCCTCCCCCTGCATCAGCAATTGACAGTCGACCAGCTGACTGTTTTTGCCATTTTTCAACCAGTTCTCAATACGAATGGATCTAATTGATAAAAAAGTATGTTCCTACACCCCAAACAACTACTAATCACAATAACTACTATAAAGATCAGTAGTATCTTGTAAAGGGATAATTGCTAATTCATTTGCGAAACACTTACAAATGCGAGACACATTATTGTGAATCTAGGACATCTCATCTGGAAGTTATGAAACTGTAAGCAAGACGGTCATATCCTGATTTTATTTTTAAAAATTTATATATCCTTCTACTTCAACCTTCTATTTTTTCTCTTATTCACCGAAAGATGACATGTGAAGTTTACTAACTCTTTTTCTTTATATCATTTGTTAATTTTGACACTTGTATTAATCTTATAAATAGAAAGATAAGTTGCAGAAAAAATTTAGGATATACCACTTCTATTTTTTTGTTGTTGCTATTAGGTCGTTGTTTTAGGATGGTCTCAATTTCTGAGACAATTTGTACTGCAGCTTCGATAATAAGAAATAATTAATTTAGAAAAAATTAAAATTAAATTGGTAATAATCATGGAAAATTAAATAAGGAAAAATAAAAGAGAAGTAATTAATGCAATTAAGTGGAGATGACAGGGATGGCCACCGAAGATGAATGCGTGGTGGCCGGGGATAATCTCACCGTTGCTGCTACATTTAACACATCTATCTAAATGCTAAATAATTCATTAGTATTTGAATATCACAATTATTATATGTACGCTTATTATTGTTATTATTTGTTCAACAAGACGTTAAATAAACCATAATTGACTTTGATCCTCCCTTATTTTAATTTAAACCAACGTACTCATAACATATTACTTAAAAAAATAATTTCGTAATTAATAAATTTCAAAAATATCTATAATGAACGACAACGACGACTCTTACTATCATTCCCTAGTTTAAACAACTTAATTACATTCTAAATGTTGGACGGTGATGTTTTAAAAGAAGGCATATGATTTATATAATAAGAAATTGTTATATACAATAAAATATTTTTGTTTATATAATAACACTTGTAAACATAAAACAAAACATGTGGATAGTAATAAAAAGTTTACAATTTGTAAAGGTAATATATTTACAAAACTTATATATAAATTATCTCTTTTAAAAAATGTCTGTTTTCACTTTTAACATTCTGTGTTCTATATTCACGAAACCGGAAAAATAAAACTTAAAATTGCTTACATCAAAGTTTAAAACTTTTTTTTTTCAAAATTTATAAATGTCGAATGTAAATCAAATAAAAATTAGTTCTTTTAGTACATTCAATTTTCATTTGCTAGACTCTCTCGGTATTGATTTAAATCTAGTACTTGGCAAGAGATTAAATTTTCTTAAGGAAAATGATGTAATCAATTAGGGAAGGTTCAAATGAGAATAATAAATTAAGTGAGAATGGGAGACTCAATCTCAGCCGTTCATATTGTAAGTAGAATTCATAGATGGAAAGCCGGGTGGACAATGACATTAAAAGAGGGGGAATTGAACGGCTGAGATTGAGCCTCTCATTTTCACAAATATTTAGGTTCTCATTTAAACATTACCGTAATCAATCTGATTAAGTTTTAATTAATAGTTTGAATTTTTAGAAATAATTGATTTTTGAACCAGAAATAAAATATCTTCTCTTTGTAATCTTAACTAAAAATCAGTAACAAATTATCGTCTTACAACTTTTTCAAATCCCATTTTTGATGCAGATAATTAATTGCGTGTTTGCATTATTAAACATAAAAGACTATTTTAATATTGAAACTAATAATTAATTATTTTAAAAATTCAAAATTTTGTACCCAACCACCACCTCAGATCACGACTATAAATAGTGGTAGATGCTTGACGTTCAAAGAAACCATAAATTGTTCATTCTACGATCCTTTGGCTACTGGTATATCACTCTTTCTTTTTGTGGAATGCAACTATATATACGAATTATTATTATTATCCTTAATTAATTCATCAACATTCATTACACACAAATCTCACATCTCTCTTATCATATTGACTTCACCTCATCTTCACTATCTATCCTTCAAAACCCCATATCAATCCATTACCAACGCTTATCA
Organism: Pulicaria dysenterica; assembly: GCA_947179395.2. Lineage (NCBI taxonomy): Eukaryota > Viridiplantae > Streptophyta > Magnoliopsida > Asterales > Asteraceae > Pulicaria > Pulicaria dysenterica. The sequence continues at coordinate 97,205,991 of OX359289.1, forward strand.
CTCACCTATGGTTTGGATGCTCTTGTTCTTATAAAATCATCTTTGGTTTGCATTCTTAGCACATGCATCTTGTGTTTTGGTTCTTTTCTTCACATCATAACTCATACTCTCTAAACTTACTCTTAAATTTACATCTTATTATGTTACTCGAACCCAACCTAATTATCTTTTCACACCGGGTGCCAATATTAAAGTACTAAAGGCTCTTTGATATCTTGGCTTTTAGAATTGATTGATAGTTAAAGGAAGGGAGCTTTCTTTTTTCCAACAATAAGCTGCTTTAAGATTTCAATTAGTTGCCGACTCATTCTTCCAAATACTAAGTCAAAAAACGTATGTTGTGTTGCTTAGTAAATGATTGGATGATGCGGGAGACAGATTGAATCTCACGCATCTTGCATTTGGACTGAAGGAAGCCCCCTTTTCACTTATCCACAATTTTTTTTATCCTTTTCGATCTTTACGTGTGTATATATATAAATATATATATATATATATATATATATATATATATATATATATATATATATATATAAAGTTTATGCGAGAACCGTTGTTAGCGCGAGAACCGCGAAAACCAATCTAAGCCGTCCAATTCCTCCTCCTTCAATGTCATTGTCCACCCATGAATTCCTCACATACACCCTGCCACACTCTATCCCTCCACGCTCTCCATCCATGATATTTCCCATATCCAAGGAACGGCTGAGATTGGTTCTCGCAGTTCTCGCACTAACAACGGGTCTCGCATGAACCCTCCTATATATATATATATAGGGGAGGGTTCCATTGAGAACCGATTTAAGCTGTGGCAGGGTGTATGTGAGGAATTCATGGGCGGGCAATGACATTAAAAGAGAGGGAATTGGATGGCTCAGATTGTTTCTCGCGGTTCTCGCATTAAAAATGGTTCTTAATATATAGGAAGAAGTTCCATTAAGAACCATTTTTAATGCGAGAACCGCGAGAAACAATCTGAGCCATCCAATTCCCTCTCTTTTAATGTCATTGCCCGCCCATGAATTCCTCACATAAACCCTGCCACACTTGATTCCCCCACGCTTCCCATCCATGAATTCCACTTATCAAATCAACGGCTAAGATTGGTTCTCGCGGTTCTCGCAATAAATTCGGTTCTCAATGGAACCCTCCCCTATATATATATATATATATATATATATATATATATATATATATATATATATATATATATATATATATATATATATATATATATATATATATATATATAGGGGAGGGTTCATGCGAGAACCGTTGTTAGTGCGAGAACCGCGAGAACCAATCTCAGCCGTTCCTTGGATATGGGAAGTATCATGGATGGAGAGCGTGGAGGGATAGGGTGTGGCAGGGTGCATGTGAGGAATTCATGGGTGGGCAATGACATTGAAAGAGGGGGATTTGGACGGCTTAGATTGGTTCTCGCGGTTCTCGCGCTAACAACGGTTCTCGCATGAACTTTTGTCTCTCTATATATATATATATAGGAGGGTTTAAACGAGAACTGTTTTTCGTACGTGTGTATATGAATATGAATATGCAGACATAATTTAGGTTTTATACGGGGCTATGAGAAGTGAGAACACACTCGGGAACTCAATTGTGCATGTCAGCATGTATGGTTCAGTGTTAAAGGTTAGTTTTCTATTATTATATTACATATCATTATCTTAATTATTTACGCTTCCAAGTTCTCAAATCGCAATTCTTTATTTGATAATTTCTCGACATCTCAAAACCATTTTGGTGAATATGGTGGATAAAGATTACGGTGTAATCATGGAGAGAGTAGGAAGAATCATGCCGAAATTTTAAGTGAGAAAGATAGGTTTAAAATATTTTTTTATATTATTAGAAATATCAATTTAATCAAAATGCATGACGTAGTAGTTTTAAGGGGTTTCGCATTTAAGCTTAAATGCGAAACAACCTTGTTCATACTCATTTTTCTCATATATGTGTATTGTATGTAGTGTGTGTATATATATATGTGTGTATTGTATGTAGTGTGTGTGTATATACATATATATATATATATATATATATATATATATATATATATATATACACACACTACATACAATACACATATATATATATATACACACTATATATATATGTATATATAGATGTATATGGAATATGCATGCATAATTTAGGTTTTATACGAGGTTATGAGAAGTGAGAACACACTCGGAAAGTCAATTGTGCATGTATTGCTCAGTGTTAAGGTTTTTACTTTTTATTCATGATTTAGAGGATCATTCGCTATATATATGAACTCAAAGTGTTTGTTCTCATGCAGTGAATGCTTGATTAATTGTTACTAATTAATTTGTGCAGAATATGTAGTACATTGAAATAGAATGAGCTTGGTTTTGTTAGGTTAACTTGGTTACGCATGCACGCTTAAAAGCTCGATTTATAGAAAGGTTCTCAGTACTGGAAATAAAAAAAAATCTTGGTTGGACAGTTGGAACTTGAATTCCTTCCGGTATACCTTTAAAATGTCTCTTTCCCTCGTTTTTTTGCATTGAGAACAATAAATATTGTTCTTTGGAGAGAGTTCGATCCCGGCCAATGTACAGTATTATCTGGCGATCGAAGTGTTCTTGAGTAAAATATTATTCTTTTGAGATATACACTACAAGAAAAATGATTTTTAGGGGCGAAACATTTATGTCGCCCCTAAAGACCAAAAAACGACGTCGTCCAATCCTTTGTCCACAAAAAGTCAGATTATACCTTTTAGGGACGACTTTTGTCGTTTCTAAAAGTATTTTTAATTTTTTTTCATTTTCTTTATTCTCCGTAATATCGTATATTTTATAAAAGTTTATTTAAGGTTTTTTTCATCTTTTAGGGGCGACCCTTCGCCTCTAAATGTCAAAAAAACTTTCCCGGGTGTTCCCCTTTTGGAGGCAAACGAAATTTTTAACCCCTATAAACCCTTTTTGGGTTTTATTCCCCAGACCTTTCTTCTCTGTATACTTTTTTCCCACAACCCCAAATCCATTTTCTTCTGCAATCGTTTCTTTAAAATCGCTCAACCCTAAACAACAATCGAAGCATCAGGTATAAGGTATGTGTACATTCTCATTTAGCATTTTGGATTCTTCCTTTCCAACCTACTTAGTACAGATGCACCATGCGTGAATGATTTTTGGACCTGAAGTTTCTCATTGTTTCTGCATTTAAGGTATGGTGCTCTCTCCCCTGATTGAACTTTGTTTTGTCACTCATTTGGGTAAGATTTGATAGGGGATTTGCTTGTTTTTTATCCATATGTTCTGCTACTGCTTCCTTGTCTTGAGAGGGGATTTTTTAGAAAATGATATATGGTGTTGAGCTGCTTGTTTAGGATCTGTGTTTTGCTTGGACTGCCTTTATGTCTATTTTGTAGAGTATTTGGGATCTGTGTTTTGCTTGTTTTTTTGTTATATGGCTGCTGTGTTTTGCTTGTTTTTTTGTTATATAGCTGTTGTGTTCTTGTTTTTTTTGTTATATGGCTGTTGTCTTTTATGTGTTTTTGTATAGTATTTAGGAGCAGCCTCAAATGACTAAATAATCTTTGTTTTACTCAGACCTGTAGGTGTTTAGTTAATATTTAATAGGAATACTATTGGTAGAAGTGTAGAATTGTTCTCTAACTCAATCCCCAAGCCTTGCTCGATGACATGCCTATTTATATTAAATAGCAATCTTATTCAAATCATTTGTTATCAAAGCATATTTCTGATTATTAAAAAAGCTCTGTATCTAAAAAATAGAATTCTTTTTATGGTCATTAAACTAGATGATACTGTTGGCACTTATAATCCAAACAATTTGTTTAATTAATTATAGTTTGTTTTATTGTATTTATTTTTAGTCATATGGCTTCTTTAAGTACTGTGGTCAATAGACTTTGTGTTGGTTAATGTAGTGGTTTAGTGGGACTAGTGTAGTTGAAAAGTTAAACATGTTTAGCTTGAGCCATTGTTTTTAAATACTGTGTTGAGAAATCAGTATCAGCAAGCTTTCCCATTCTTCATTGTTACTGCTTTGCATTGGCCTTTGCACATTTTCATAAACCAGCATGCATGCTCTTTTACAGATACTAATTAACTAGTTCATGTAACATATTGTTCTTGCAAATATCATTTTAATAAAACTTCATCTTCCAACCTACTAATTAACGAGTTACATATGTAAGTATATATTTAATTTTGTTAATGCCTTTAATGTTATTATTAATTTTAACAAATCTTTTGTCTTAATTGAATATATAGGAAAAGATGGAATTGGTTCAAAATTCCGATCCATCAAAGAGCGACAAACAAGTTTTAGAAGAAGTGCTTGGAGAACGTCGTGGACACTATCGTGGACGCGGACAGAAGTTGCTGGGAGCTAGTTCGAGACACACTCAACCACAACATTGTGGGTTTGCGCCACAAAGTGAGGTTGACGCCTTAAAAGAAAAAAATAATCTTTTGACACAACAATTACAATTTCTTTTGAAGATCCAAGTTTCACAAAACCCACAGTTGTTCCAAGACACAAATTTGTTTGAAGGCCTCCTTCGTGGTCCAGAAGAAACGAGTCGTTGCCGATCTCATGATGATGAAGATGACGAGGAAGATGATGAAAATGAAGAGTATGAATATTAAAATGTAATTTGACTTAGAGAAACCATATCAAAGTAAGGTCTAATTGTTGAAGTAGTCGTATCTATTACTATTTTATCTATTATAGTTAGTAAAATCGGTTAATTAGGTGAAGGTAGGGAGACTTATATTTTGTTAGCCTATGAACAACTAACTTTAGTTTTAATTAAATATCATGGCTGTTTAGTATTATATCTTTGTTATTTTGATTTTAATTATGTTTTGTACAGATTTTTAATTTAAAATTGAAATAATAGATAAAAGTTAACGTTTTAGAAGCGACGTTTATCGTTTCTAAAAATATTTAAATAAAACATTTTTTTTAATTAAAAACTTTTAGGGGCGACAAATGTCGCTTCTAAAAGTATATTAATTTCATTTTGAATTAAATTATGGCAGCTAAGAGGACGATAGTTTTTGCGACGACTTGTCGCTTCTATAGGATGTCGCTTCTAAAAACTCTAAAATGTCGTTCCTAAAAACTTTTAGAGACGGACTTCTAGGTACGAACTTTTAGGGGCGACATGTCACTTCTAAAACCTTTTAGGGGCGATATTTTCTTATTTAGGAGCGACAAAAATCGCCCCTAAAAGTCATTTTTCTTGTAGTGATATGTGATAAATTGTATACACTACTATTTTATCATACACAGTCATCATATGATTTTTAAGCTTCTAAAAATTATAATTTCAATAACTATTCTTCTCAACGCATGTATTAGGGTTGTATTACAAGTTAAACATACACTTTTTATCGTGTATAAGAAATAGGTGTTGTACACAAATAATATCTCTATTCTTTTTATCGTGTGTATATATATATTGACCCTCCATTTGATTTGATCCGATGATTTACATTTGTTTCCTCATTATATCATAACCCAACCATAAATTGCGACGGCCATGAATTGCGTCGGGTGATTACGACCGTTAGATCTAAATGATCAACATCTATTAATTAATAGGATTTGTTCTATCGTTCTCGCCTAAATATTCATTCTCATAATAACTCTTCCATATATATATGGACAAAAGTTTAAACGAGAACTGTTTTTCGTACGAGAACTGTTTTTAACGACATACATGACTCATTAATAGGGGCATTTTGGTAATTTATATATTTATCCAGCAGTGAATTGCGTTCAGTGAAGCCGTCAATAATCTACGAGACTTGATTTTACCAAAATAATTCTTATTAATGCCTCATTAATGAGCCATTAATGTGTCATTAATGTGTCACCATTAATATGTCATTAATGAAGCATTAATGAGCTGCCAAAATATCTTAGCTTTTGATTAATTTTAATCAAACACTAAAATTGATTCTCGCAATTCTCGTACGAAAATCAGTTTTCATTTGAACCTTTTATATATATATATGTTTAATTAATGATTACAAGCTAGGTTACAAAAATTCTTGAAGTCTGGATATGATGAAACCTGATGGGTGTGAATTATATATATATAGGTAAGGACTCTAGAGTTTGGATGTGATTGAAACATGATCATGCATGTGTCTTAATTATAATAGGAGATAGGAGATAATTAAGGATTAGCTAGGGTTTTGATGGGAATAAAAGAAATTAATTAATCCCTCTTTTCTCCTTCTGTCTTTTTCTTAATTGAACTCGATCTGATATATGCCATGAATTTTGGATAACATTGTTCCCATAAAAACCCTATTATATTATAATTATTTTTAAAAACCTATTAATCAATTAATTAGATGCTAGTTTTAGGGACAAATGAAGTCGTTTTTTGCTTGCTGGCTATTAATTTGTTTGATTAAAGAAAATTAGCAGTCAATCAGCCGGTGATTGAGGAAGTGCTTGTGTGTACAGTAGTTGTGTGATGTGTCATCACCCTTTTTAAAACAAGTTTGAATTTTTATTTTTAGATCTATTTGTAATTTTATATTTTTGCGTAGACTTGTAAAATTTTTTTGAACAACTCTTAAATGTACACCACTTTGACCTTAAGGGACGTGAATCCATGACATTTAGTCAATGAAGCACTACACCAAAACACTTAGTGCTTACCACTAGGCTACAGTGGGGTCACAGGACACCAGTCAAATTTGGAGACGCAATGGAAAATTACAAAAAAAGATAAAATATAGTTCAGTCTTCGATTTTTACCTTTAGAATACTTTAGTTTACCTTAAAAATAACAATTTAATTAACATGACTTCGCATAAATTGTGTTTTGTTTTAAATTTTAGCCCTAAAATACCATAACAATAACTAAAACCTTGTTAATCCGACCCGATTAACAGGAAACCCGAGAAAAAACCCGAACAACACCCTTAACTTTAAGTAATTTTATTTTTGTCATTATATGATGCCAACAGTCAAAAAAAAATTTGGGTCCACCCCTGAAATATGGTATGGATAATTATTAAAAATATCTTAAACCATTATTTATTTCTCAAGGAATATGATGGTCAAGTAATTTACATCAATTCCTTATAACAATTTTTTTTTAACAATAGAAACACACATCTAACTAAGCTACGTATATGTTCATAATAAAACTTAAATTATTAGAAGGCGTTTGTTTTATGGGAATTGGGTGGAATTTTAATTGAAATTCCTAAAATATAAGAGGTGTTTATTTCATGTAATTGATGGAATATAATTTGACGATTCCAATAAATTTCTGTTATTAAGAAATTTGCAATTCCTTCTCTAAAAGAATGAAACTCTTTAAATTCATAAGAAATCTTAAAGCATAGTTGTTGTCTCCTACTCCACTCCCATCCTACATTACCCTACTCTACACAACACCCTTACCTTACCTTACCCTACCCTAACCCACCCCCAACCCAACCCCAACCCCAACCCCAACCCTACCCTTACCCAACCCAACCCCAACCCAATCCTTAACCCCCTTCCACTAACTGACCCCACCCTACCCACTCTACCTCACCCCAACCTCACTTACTTTATGTCCTACCTCAATCACACCCCAACCTCACTCACTTTATGTTCTACCTCAATCACTCTACCTTACTTACTCTACCCCTACCCCACCTTACTCCACCCTCTATTGATCCTACCCCACCTCATCCTACCTACTTCACCTACTATACTCTATAACACCTTACTCACCCTACCTATACACCACCCCATCATATATATTTCATCCTATCATAGTCTATGACACCTTTACCTACTCCTAGCCCATCCCATCATAACCATTCCACCCCTGTCCAACTCCATTTTTATTCACCCCACCCTTACCCCTTCTTCTACCTTATGACCTACCTTACCCTATGGTAGGGTGGGGTGTGTGTAGGTAAGGGTAGGGTGAGGTAGGTAAGCAAGAGTATATGTGGGGTATAGTAGGTAAGTAGGGTGGAGTAGAGGTGGATTGTGGGTAAGGTGGAGTAGGTAGGGTAGGGGTAGATTGTGCGTAAGTTAAAGTAGTAGGTGGGGTAAGATGCGTAGGGTAGGGTAGATAGTGGGTAAGTTGGGTAGGGTGGGGGTAGGGTAAAGTAGGTATAGGGGTAAGAAGTGGTAGAGCGGGTGTGTGTTTGGGTAAGGTGAAGTAGGGTAGGGCAGGGTGGTGTGGTGGTAGGGTGGGTAAAGTAGTTGGCTTGGGATGGGGTGGGGTAGACATGGGCCCCGAGGACCGACCGGACCGGTCCAACGAAGACCGCAAGAGTCGAGCCGGTCCAAGACCGAAAGTGAGAGAAACGGTCTGAACCGGTCCCGAACCCGAACCGGTCCAAAACGGTCCAAGACCGGTCCAGGACCGAACCGGTCCAAACCGGTCCAAGAGTTCAACGGGTATTTTTTGAAAAAAAGGGTAAAAAACCGGTCCAAACCGGTTCAAAATTTTTTTTACCGAAAATTTCCCTATAAATACCCCATTCTTGAAGCCATAATCTTTGCACCACTCTTTCTCACATTCTCTCATTCTCCAAATCTCCAATTCTCTCATTCTTAAATCTTGATATTTCTAGTTTTATTTTTCAAGAAAATTCAAGTTTGTGCTCTATATAATACAAGTGTTCTATATAATATTTCGATTTGCTTCAAGATTATAAAAAATGGCGGGTGAAGGATATAACAATTTGAACGCGGGTAGAAGTGATTTCAATATAAATCTCCCGTACGAAGAAGTTCAAAAAACAAATCGAGTTGCGGAAATTTAGAAGGATTTTGTGCAACTCAAACAAAATAATAAAAAATATGCGAAGTGTACGCATTGTGGAGGAATATTATCCGGCTCTAATTCTTCTCTCGCTTGGCATTTAGTAAGTATTCTTTTTTATATTTAAGTTTAGTTTATTTAAATACTAGTTTTTTTTTATATTTATGTTTAGTTTATTTAAATACTAGTTTTTTTATATTTATGTTTAGTTTATGCAAATTGAAAATGTAGGAATTCATGAAATTGAAAATATTGGTGGACAACTTATTATATTTGTGAATTTAAAATTATAGGAATTCATGAAATTGAAAATATAGGAATTTATGAAATTAAAAATATTGGTGGACACCTTATTATATTTGTGAATTAAAATTATAGGAATTCATGAACCTAAAACAATTTGATGTAATTCTAGTTATTCATAACTTAGTTATTCATTCTAATCATAATACTAGTAGATATAACCCGGAGAGTGGTGTCTAGAATAGTCACGATCGGCTTGTGGTTGTTGGATTTTCCGAAAGGTTTTAAACCGAAAGGATCCTGCCCCCCGACTGACCTGCCTGGCCACTCTTTGCATGGTAGTCAAACGTATTACTTTAGAATCAATAACTATAGTTTAATACTTGAATTAAATACATGAACTTGGTTAAATATAGTTTAGTACTTGAATTAAATACATGAACTTAATTAAATATAGTTTAGTACTTGAATTTAATACATGACCTTAGTTAAATATAGTTTACATTACTTGAACTTAGTTTATTCTAATATAAACTTTAAAAAATTAGACTAAATGAAGTACTTACGGAAATTGATTGGAATATTTTAGAAGAATTACACATCGGTTTGGGAGTTTTGTATGAAGCCACATTGATGCTATCACAAACATATTTTCCATCATCTCACTCAGCTATGATAGGTGTTTGTGAAATTTTGAGAACATTAAAGGCTTTTGGTTCTTTGGATCAAAGGTGGGATATGATTACCAACGAAATGTGTGAAAGTCTTATAAAATATTTTAAAGAGTTTCCAATAATTTGTTTGATTGCTTCGGCATTAAACCCTTTTGTTAATTTTAAGGGTGTAATGAAATCTTTAACTTCTATCGGGGAAGCATTGGGTCAATCTCCAGATGAGATTACGACAAGTATATCAAAATTTGAAAATTGTGTTAAACAATTATATACTATTTATGATAATGAATGTGCACCACGGGGAGAAGTTGCTTCCACCCCGAGGTCTTCGACTTCACAAACATCGGCTACTCGGCCAAACAATACTTTTAGCATTGGATCGTCTTGGTTACATAATGTATCTCAATCGAAACGTACACGAGTTCAATCGTCTTTAGACGAACTTTCCATATATAAAGAAACTGATTACACTAGTTATATTGTCACCAAAGATTTTGCAAAATTTGATGTATTAAAATGGTGGCAAGAAAGAGAAAACGTTGGTCAATTTAAGATCCTAGCCCGTATGGCTAGGGACGTACTAACCGTCCAAGCTAGTAGCGTAGCTTCGGAATGTTGTTTTTCTCTTAGTGGTAGGATTTTAAGTGCACGACGGTGTATGTTGAAGGCCGAGTCGGTGCAAATGGCCGTGATGCTTAAGGACTACTATGATTCTATGGAAAGATGTCAAAACGATGCAGATCTCGAAGAAGGCTTAACTAATTTGGAGGAAGCGATTATGGAAGACGATTACAACAGGGACTTCGCATCGGGAACATCAAACACTAACACTGAAGCTGAAACTGAAGAACCCGAACCCGGCGAAGAATACGTTGACGACACTCAAAATAGAATGAACGCAGGTTCATCATCCAACGTCCACTCGAACGAAGTCGCCTATTATGGGCATGTGCCATATACCGACGATAGTTACAACTATTGGAATATCAATTCCGACTATCCATATTAGTAGTTGTCTCTTTATATTTTGTGACGTTATTTCTTTCGAACAATATGTATTTTTCGGGTCTCTAACTTGGGGTGATGGCAATGCCGAAGCTCCATTGCTAGAGTTCCCTTTTCTTGTTAAAAAAATAAATCAAGTTTCAACAATATGTAATTTTATTTCGTAATTGTATCGCAATGTTATTTATATGTTTTTATTAACTTGCAATTATATATGTTTATACTTTATAGTTTATAACTTGCAATTTTTTTTAAATTAACAAGTCACTTTTTTTTTCAAACAAAAAAACGAATCGAAAACCGGAAAATTTTAAACCGAAACTAAAAAAAATCCGGAAATGTCTAAACCGAACCGGAAAATACCTGAACGAAAAACGGACCGGTCCAGGACCGAAGTCGGACCGGTCCGGACTTGGACCGGTCCGGAAGTGGTCTAGGACCGCCCGAAGACCGAATTTATCGAAATGGTCTTACGCGAAAACCGGTCCGTCAAGTACCGGACCGGCCCGGGACTGACTAGGTCCGGACCGGACCGGACCGGCTGTGGTCCAGGACCGGTCCAGGACCGATTTTGCCCATCTCTAGGGTGTGGTATATATATGTAGGGTGGGGGTAGGGGTAGGGTGAGTAAGGTGGAGTAAAGTGAGAAGAGGATAGGGGTATGGTAAAGTAAGTTGGTGTAGTAAGAGTAGGGTAGGGGCAGGGTTGGGCAGGGTAGGGTGGCGGAGGAGGTGTGGTGGCAGCAGAGCAGGTAGGCGCTGGTGGTAGTTGATAGTATAATTTATTGAATTGATTTATTCTAAGAAGTAAAGACATTCTTATAATATTATAAATAACCTTTTTAACAAAATGGTCATCTAATAAAAAAGTTTATATTTTATCTTTAGGTATGATTATTTATAGAATATGCTTTCAGTTAGATCTTTTTCATACCTCACTACAAAAAAAAACACCTTTTAGCAAGGATAAAAGTCGTCACAAAAAGCCAAAAAGTTGTCGCTAAGAGTTTTTACGATGACAAATCGTCGCCAAAATGTCATCGCGGAAAGCCTGTCTATAAAAGTTTACAGTGACAAAAAATTGTCGCAAAAGCTCGTCACCTTTTAAAGACGACATATTATTCGCAAAATTGTGTTTTAAGAAAAATCAATATTAAAAATAAGTACCCTTTTTGTGACGTCAAACCTCGTCGCTAAAACTTTGGCGATGATGATTGTCGTCACGGATTTTATAATTGAAAATAAACATACAAACACACATTAAGTTGGATCTATAAATAGAGTTAATCACTAAAATTTTGTATGGTTTTCAATTTTACCCTCTCTACTAGATTATGTATTTTAGTTTTGATTATTAACTTTACAATACTTAGAGGGCTAAACCTTTTTAAAACAAAAATTTAAGGGTTAAATCATTTGGAAAAAAACTTTAAGATGTAAACAAAAAAGATGGTGTAACTTTGTGGATTAACTCATAACAAATTCAAAGTTAATTTATGGTAAAACCGTTTGAAAAAAAACTTTGATAATTAAACCGAAACTGAAATAAAACTTTGATGGTTAAATCATTATTGACCCAAAAACTTATGACAAACTTCTTGTAATTAACCTTGGTATCCCAATAATTATAAGGTTTTGTGTAGGTTTGGCAACTGCTTCTGATCAAACGATCATTAAAAATAATGTGAGACGTGGTGTGATGCCGTGATAGTAAAGTTAATTAAGTTTTGAAAGCTATGGTGAGATCATAACGTTTTTTAAGGCGCGATTTAAAAAGACAATTTTGTATATAAATTAATAATTATGTTATAAAATTATACAAGAAAAAAAACACATAATTATATGTTTATAACGTAATTCATCAATATTATTTTTTGTTTTCAATATACCCCATCCTTATAACTAAATAACTATATATATTCGGCTTATATGGCTGAGTATATTTACCCCGCCTAAAAAAACAAGGGTTTTAACGAGTAAACGCGCGTCAAACTGGACCTTACAAGGTACTCCAAACCTTACACCTAAACCTTGGACTATGTCGTGATAATATGGTCAAGTTTCAAGTCTTATACGCAGCCATGACAAAACCATAATGCACTTAATTTTTAAAATGTAAAAGATCAAATAATATATAAAATCAGTTAACATCATATCCTATGAAGTTACATTTTTTTAGAATAACTTACTACATTTCAATGTGAATAGTCGAATAAAGTAATTATTTGCGAAAGAAAATTAGTGTCGCTAACAATCCTTCTCGTGTTGAGGATGACGACGGTAACAAGCAGAATGTTTTCTAACATTACGTCCATAATAATTAATTCGAAGCACATAACCTAAAAGGTAATTTAGCCACACAAAAAGAAGTTTAATATATATAGTTTAAATGTTTAATAATAATATAATATTGATGGGTTTGCACTGTAGATCCGACGTCGTACTAGTGTTATCCTACATCAGTTTTATCTTTTTAATGTTATATTAAATACATCTCAATAAGTCACTATCCAACAATTAAGTCTACAACTTCGTATCAACTCATTAACTGACATGCTTCTTTACGTTGAATTTTGTACGTTTTCTTTCTAATAATTGTATAATTATGTTAATAATGATAATAACTGTAATAATATTTTTAGTACCAGCAATAATGTATTGACATTAACATTTGAGGGCAAAGCGTACCAAAAAAACCCCAAAATATCCGTAGTTTCTTTATTAGTTACTATATATATTGATTAATTTTTCTTTTTATCTCCGATCTTGTTGTATAGTGTTTTAAAAACATATTCTCAAATGAGGATTTGTTTCTAAAAATGGGGTTTTGTATCGATTTCAATTGTTTCTGGCCTTAAATTAAAAATGTCATATTCTGAATTTGATTAGCGTTTTGTTTAGGGATTCAAATTCGCCTTGTCTTCTTCTTCCCACTAGAGTTTCTTCGATCTTCTTCTACTTGATCATTGTGGTAAAGGAACTTTGCAACTTTCGATTCTATGAGATCAGTTAAAGTATTATCTACGAACACGATTTTATTTGTTACATTTAATATAAACTGACTACGATTCTATGAGGCTTCATACGTACCTAGCTTGTTATTTCTTTACCTCAAAACTTCAGTTCTTTCATTACATTCTAAAAATCAGTTGGATAGAAATCGGAAAAAAAAAATGAAAAGTCTTGTATCTTTCTAGAACTCCTAAATGGCAATTTTGATGTTAGGGAACCATACCTTTTCTTTTTTTCTTTTTTTTTCTTTGAGCGGCTGAACACACACCCTCTAACATAATCCTAAATCTACACCAATTTGTTCATAGCAGGACTTGAACCCACATACCTTTTATTTGGCTTGTATGCTTAGAAAAGTAAAAGGAAAATTTCCTTGTGAAAGTTTATGGGGCGTTGAATTTATGGCTTTGATGTACATGATATAACCCATATTACCTATGGTTAATTTCTAAGCAATTCTATAGTCAACCCTTGATTGAAGTCCCTTGTGTAGCATGCATTTTCCCAATTGTAAATTTCAAACTATTAATATAATAATTTTATTATTTATGAATGAGTGGTTGGTCATTATATAAATTTAAGTACAAGAACTAATAATGGCATTAGGGAAAATTAAGAAGGAATAAAGCCCAAAATTAGAGCACAAGACCGAAGGGAGTATTGTTACATGCGTTTTTGGGGTCTAGGAAGCGACTTTATCGATAGTGTGTGAGCCGAAAGCTTAATCTAGCAGGAGGTCGATTGTAATTTCACCAAAACAATCGGTAGTCATTGGAAAACATTACAGGTATGATTCCAGTAGTCTTATGATCTGTTATATGTTGAAACTATGCTTTCTAGTAGGTCTTCAGTTCGGGTCGTGTTCATGTTTAATGGTTAGTCTCTTGTTCATGTCGACCATTTTGGTGTTGACCCATTTGTGATTCAATTTAGTTTCATGTCCGGTTTGGTTCGTGTCACTTAATTCATGTTTGGTTTGGGTCGTGTTTTCATGTCAACTCATTTTTCCGATTAAAAATCGAGTTGTTCTTAGGTAAAAAAGCTTGATTTTCAGGTCGAGTTACATATCTACTTGTTATTCGGGAAAAATTACATGTGACACTTTCTTGTATGAATTTACTAAACTTTTACATAATTGATGTACATCACTTTCTTGGTCAGTCAAAGACACAGTTAATTCAAATCATGGTAGTATTGGTCAATAAAAATATATTTTGAATCATATAGGTCAATTGGTCAATATTAGGCTATTACAATCATGCATGGCTCAAATAATTAAATCATGATCAACATTGGTCAATCTAAGTAATGCATAGTTCACATAGGTAAAACGGAGTCCATAGTGGTCAATATAGAGACATTCTTGGACATTGTCGATATTGGTCAATCGAAGACGTAGTTAATTTAAATAAGCGAATCATCGTCTAGATTGACCAATCTAAGTCTAGTTGGTTTAGATAGGTAAATAATTGGTTATTATTTGAGTCAAACTCTATCAATACAAATCAAACATTATCAACATAAATTGCAAAGCGTCATTTAAAATCAAAAGTATTCAACGCAGGTAAAAAAAGATTAGTGGCTAATCACATATCATAGGGTGTCATTGGACATTAATATGATTAATCCATATCATATAGTGTCAATATGTCATTTATATCTAATAAAGGTTAATACAACTCACTGGTTAACATTGGTCAAACATATTCATGTTTTGTTTAAAAAAATTCATATATATGAATCAAGGACACGCTTGGTTATAAAAAGGTCACAGTTTGTTCAAATAAGTTATTTATGATCAACAGTAGTCAAATAAGTAAAGAAAAGTCACATTTTGTTATAATATATTGCGATTTGTTTGAAGAAGCCAATCATAGCTAACACTAGTAAATCAATATAATATTTTATTCAAATAGATAAATCATGATCAACATTGAGTAAACATGGTTAGATTTGCTTCAATTATATTAATCAAAATCACATTGGGTTCGAATAAGTTAATAAGGATCAATATATATCGAGTCAATCATGATTAGATTTTATTGAAATAAGCTAACAAGAGAATTATTTCATCTCAAAAAGATATATTTTGATTAATCAGGTGTTAAATATTATAAAATATTTAATACATAAAACTAATATATACATATTATATAAATAGCTATATAATAATTAAAATAAAATATAAAAATTAAATTTAATATCAAGTTTTTGTATTAGTACTTGCGTAATAATAAAGAAAATATAAAACAACTAATAAAAAATTTCAATTTCCTCCGTCTAATTTCATATTCCACTTCAAATTTTCACTTTCCCTCCTTTTATCTTTTCACTCCCTCTTAAATTTTCACTTTTCCCACCCACCTTATTATTGTTATCTAAGAAAAATAATTATTATTGTTTTAAAAAGGAATTGGAAAAACCATTTAGGCTATGGTTTAAATGATCAATATTGGAGAAAAAAAGATATTCAAAGAGGCGTTGAAATAACATATATCGTTAAAGTGTGTTCTCTGCAGCAAATAACGTGTCTAGAAACATGAGGTTCCATTAATGTCTCATTAGTTATTACTTATAATTTGTTAATAGTTTTAAGTTTAATGTGTTTTTATTATAAATCGTGTTAAACAGATCACCTACAGGTTATCGTGTTCATATCGACCAGTTTCGTGTCAATTTTGGGTCAACCCATTCTTGACCAAACTCAGTTTCGTGTCGTGTTCTTGTTAACCTAGGTTGTGTTCGGATTGGGTTTTGTGTCATGTCAGGATTTGCCAGCCCTCCTTTCTAGCTAAAAATTTTGGGAGTTTCTGTGATGTTTTTGTCCAAGTAAACCGAGAGGGAAATTTGAGGATTAGTATCATCGAAACTTAATGAAATCGAAATTGTTTTAGTAAGGTTCGACTAATTGATCACGGTAACTCATTGCAATGAAATTCAGATCAAGTAGTAATTGAATGAACGAATTTGTATTCCAAGTTATAAGAATCATGTGTTCTTGAGAATTAAAAACCACAACCTTAAAGGTAGGGATTGTAAACTGTCTATAAGGAGGTTTTCGATGGATAACCTGCTCTTAGGTGCTAAGGAATCGGAACGTATGATATCTTTGTTTTCATCATGAAATGTATCTAAGTTGTGTAAGTAAATCATGAGTGGCGGGTTAAGTCCCGTTAGGGATTCCCCGATCGAACTCCGAATGAGCTAGATGAATCCTAAATCTTTAGTGACACTGAATCAAAAACTTAAATGTGAGCTAGAATCGGAAACCGGTGAGTGTTGAATATATCATCAGATACCTATACTAACCTTAAACGAATCAAAAACTAGGGTTGAGTCCTCACAAGGGATTCCCCCAATTGGAAACTCAAGATGGGTAAATATACAATTAAGGACCGCTTAGGGTGATCAAGCAATCGAGAATAGTGTGCGTGGGTGTGTTCGCAATCGAAATCCATGTGGGTATGTTTGAATAGGAAACTTGTACGTGAACACATGAAAGGAATCGAAAATCAATTATTGTTGTAGTTGAATCAAACAGTCTGTAGGATTTTTTCTGAATCAAAACTCTCCAAGGCGAACCAACTGTAAACCACTCTAAGTGGCATTTGAATCAAAAATAATGTTGGGCTAGTATGGAATCGAAAATAGTTTTAAGAAGTGAACACCGGTATAGATGTGAATCTTCCAGACATGTAACTGCATTTACTATTGATATTTGTTATGCTACAATAAGGTGAGTTACACCGACTTACTCATTATATTAGTATAAAATGTACATGTTGTGTGATTGTGTAAGTGTAACTAATGTCTTAAAATGTGAAATGAAAGATTGTTTTATATTGTGGAGAAATCACAACTCTGACACAGTCAAACATGTGAAATCCTTGGTTCGGTTTAGATAGTCAATTGTGACCCAAAGTGTGAAATCGTCGTCAGTGCACAGCTTCGGTATTATGCGATTGTAACACTGTACTTTTTAAACATATAATTTACTGCACGCGGAAGCTAATTACATATAATTATCTTAATTACATAATAGATACAAAAAGATTTAACTTGTTTGATGTACAAAGACCTTTACAGTGTTAATACAAAAACAGGCTCTAACAAAATATCTAGCATCAGAGAATTGGCCCGTCCATATTCCCAGCCCAAAAGCATCAAGCTCACCAAAGAGTATCTGCAAAACAATCTAGTGGGGAATTAGCACAAAGCTAAGTGAGGGAACAAATATCTAAACATACATAAGGCAAACATGCCTAAACCCAAATAGCTCATGAATCCCAGGAGAACCGGCGGTGTTCAAGCACCTACAACCAAGGTCGGCCAAAACCAAGGTTTACCGATAGCCCTGCTAACATGGACAACAGTATCAGCCCCCTTGAGTACCACAAAGGTACTTCAAGATCAGATACTGTAAATCCCCAAGCAACAGGCCCAACATCATACTGATCTCCAAATTAACATGTATATACAATCCAAACAAGAGCATTCCAAATAGGATATCATATCCTGTATATCCGAAGATATAAATCCACTCACCACAGTCTGCATTGTTGAATCCCACTCAGTTGACTAAATTTACTGAGTCTTCTCGGTTCCTGAGATTAAGGTAACATAATTCAGTATTCAATTCATAATGCTGATCCCAAATAAATATCATATTAATTCATTATTCTCATGTATATGCACATATACATATTTATTCATCATACACAAACCCAAATAGATATACAAATTCATGTTTATCTACAAATCTTCAAATCCGATTGTATTCAAATCCGATTAAGGTCGGATTCCGAATAAAAGACCAAATCCCGATAAAACCCAATTCTGATAGAATCAATCCCGATAGAATTCAATTCCGAACAAAGGCAAAAATCCGAGCAATGGCTCATTCCGATAGAATGCAAAATCCGATAAAATACAAAATCCGAGAACATGTACAATCCGATAGATCTCAATTCCGATAAAATAGAAATCCGATATAAGTGTTAGGTCATTTAGTCAAATACCGAGAGAGGATCCAAATCCGAGAAAATATCCAATCCCGATAAAATCAATTCCGAGAAAATGTTAAGGCCAACAGTTCATCTTCTATCGGTATTTAATACAGCTCCTATCAATTTTCCCGGATTCATCATCAATCCAAGAATATTCTATCGGATTTCATCAATACCGATACATTCATACTCAAAATCTAACAGATTCATGTGTTCATGCATAAAATCGATTTCTAACTTAAATCTTACTGATTTTAAACATGCAAGAGTTCTAAGTTTCCAGAAATCATTGTAAACATATAATGAACATAATCTATGATCAAAATCTAACATGCATTCATCCTAAGATCAACAAGAATCAATCGGTATTCATATAAATATTCAAAACCGAATATATATAGCAATTAATCAACTACAAATCAGTGTTCTAACCTTTAGATGATATCAAATAATCAACTTAAAATGCAAACAATTTAGAAGTTGCTTTTCCTCTTCTTTTCTTCCTTCTTCTCGGCCGAGAGCTAACAAAGCACACACACATAATACTTTGATCAACTTGAATGAAAATAAGGTATGGGTGGTGAAGTTGGTGACTACTTGGCGTGACCAACCCAACCAAAGGACATCTCTTCATCATTTTATTTTATTAAATTAATTATAAATTTGAAATTAAAATAAAAAAATAAAAAAATAAAACAAACAACTATTAAATAACACATAATAGCAAGTAAAACTCATAATTAAATATAACTCCCAAAATTAATTAAATTAATTACCTTAATTAATTTAGGCCTGTAAAGAGGGTGTTACAAATCTACCCCCTTAAGAAGATTCCGTCCCCGGAATCTCATCGCGCTCAAACAAGGTAGGATACCGACTTCTCATATCTGCTTCAGTCTCCCAAGTCAAGTCTGAACCCAAACTATGTTTCCACTTGACCAAAACCATAGGTATCTGTTTCTTTCTCAATTTTTTGACTTTACGATCCAGCAGTTCAATTGGTTCCTCAATAAGTTTCTGGCTAATATCCACGCGAAGATCCTGCATTGGTAGAACCTGTGTCTGATCCTCTACATTACACTTGCGCAGATAACATACATTGAAGGTATCATGAATACCCGCTAATTCATCTTGAAGATCCAAAGCAACTGCCTGATCGTTAACTACTCGTCTGATTCTGAAAGGACCAATATAACGGGGAGCCAACTTCCCGCGTTTACCAAATCTGATTACACCCCTCCAAGGAGATACTTTCAAATAAACCATTTCCCCTTCGACAAATGATACTGGTCGACGTCGCGGATCAGCATACATTTTCTGTCTATCTCTTGCAGCTTTTAATTTCTCTCGAGCAATTGCTACCTTATCAGCTGTCATCTGTACAATATCCGGTCCTGCAAATTGCTTTTCCCCAGCTTCTAACCAACAAGTGGGAGTTCTACAAGGACGACCATATAACATCTCATACGGCGGCATACCGATTCTGGAGTGGTAGGAATTGTTGTATGCAAACTCAACCAAAGGCAAATGTGAATCCCATGAACCCCCAAACTCTAACACACATGCCCGAAGCATATCTTCTAACGTCTGAATAGTTCTTTCTGATTGACCATCTGTCTGCGGATGATAAGCTGTACTCAAATTCACCCTGGATCCCAATTCTTGTTGCAGCTTGTTCCAAAATTTATATACGAACCTTGAGTCTCGATCTGACACAATAGACAAAGGAACTCCATGTCTAGACATTATCTCATCTATATACAGTTGAGCCAGTTTGCTCAAAGAAGCAGTTTCGGTAGTAGCGAGAAAGTGTGCACTCTTGGTTAATCTATCAGCAATAACCCAAATCATATCATGACCCTTCTGAGTTCGTGGAAGTTTAGTTACAAAATCCATCGTAATATTATCCCATTTCCATTCAGGTATTTCTAACTGTTTTAACGATCCGTACGGTTTCTGATGTTCAGCTTTAACTTGAGTACAAATGTGACATATCTCAACAAACTTAGCTATATCAGCTTTCATTGTCGGCCACCAATAACGAGTCTTCAAATCATGATACATCTTTGTACTACCCGGATTAATGGACAACCTAGATTTGTGAGCCTCATTTAAGATTAGATCTCTCAAGTTACCAAATTTCGGTACCCAAACGCGCGTATGATAAACCTTCAAACCACGCGAATCGGTAGTTAACTCATGCTGTCTTTTGATCATTAGTTCATCCTTCAAGTTCTTATCTTTCAAAGCTTCAAGCTGTGCAGCCACAAGTTGATCCACTAAATCGGACTTAATCTCTAATCTCATAAATTTTACAGTATCCGAAGATCCCTTTCTGCTGAGTGCATCTGCAACTACATTAGCCTTTCCAGGATGATACTGAATATCACAATCATAATCTTTGATCAGTTCTAACCAACGACGTTGTCTCATGTTCAATTCTTTCTGCGTAAACACGTACTGAAGACTTTTCTGATCAGTGCAGATAATACATTTGGTTCCATATAGGTAGTGTCTCCACAGTTTCAAAGCAAATACCACAGCTGCTAACTCCAAATCATGAGTCGGGTAATTTCTTTCATTCGGTTTCAACTGTCTCGAAGCATACGCAATTACCTTACCCCTCTGCATGAGAACACAACCTAGCCCAGAATGTGAAGCATCACAGTAAACAACAAAATCCTCTGAACTCTCCGGCAACAAGAGAACAAGAGATTGACACAACAACTGTTTCAACATCTGAAAAGCATTTTCCTGAGCTGAATCCCATTTGAACGGAACATCCTTCCGAGTCAACTTAGTCAACGGACCAACCAACTTAGAGAAGTCTTTGATAAATCTGCGATAATAACCTGCCAGTCCAAGAAAACTCTTTATCTCTGTAGGTGTTTTCGGAGCACCCCAATTCATCACAGATTCGATCTTGGACAGATCCACTTTGATACCTTCTTGACAGATTACATGCCCCAGAAATTGAACTTCGCGTAACCAAAATTCACACTTCGATAATTTGGCATACAATTTGTGTTGCTTTAAAATCTCCAAAACATGTCGCAGATGTTGGTCATGCTCATCCTCCGTTTTAGAATACACCAAAATATCATCAATAAATACAATGACAAACTTGTCTAAGAAAGGTCGGCAGACGCGATTCATTAGATCCATAAACACTGCAGGAGCATTTGTTAAACCAAACGGCATTACTAGAAATTCGTAGTGACCATATCGGGTACGGAATGCAGTCTTTGGTATATCCTCCTCTGATACTCTTACTTGATGATATCCTGATCTCAAATCAATCTTGGAGAAATACGAAGCCCCTTGTAGCTGATCAAATAAATCATCAATTCTGGGCAATGGATATTTATTCTTGATTGTTCTCTTATTCAAATCTCTGTAATCGATGCACATACGGAGAGTTCCATCCTTTTTCTTAACAAACAAAACCGGTGCACCCCACGGCGAAGAACTCGGACGGATAAATCCCTTGTCAAGCAATTCTTGAATCTTAGTCATCATCTCTCGGATTTCAGATGGAGCCAAACGATACGGAGCTTCTGCAATCGGTGTAGTACCAGGCATCAAATCTATTTTATACTCAACATCCCGTACGGGTGGTAACCCTGGCAGATCGTCTGGAAATACCTCTGGATATTCGGAGACAACACGAACATCGGTAACAGGCCGCTTCTCCTTTTTCACATCAATGGCGTAAGCCAGAAAAGACGCACACCCTTTGGCTAGAGATTTTCTAGCCTTCATATACGAGATGATGGGAAAATAAGATCGAGATCTATCCCCACGAGCCTCGATATGCGACCCGTCAGCCAAAGGAATAGTAATCAGCTTCTTATGGCACTGGATACTAGCTCTATGGAAACTGAATCAATCCATGCCTAGTACTAAATCAAACCCCGGTATATGCATCAGCAAACAGTCTACAGGCAACCTAGTACCATCAATGTCTATCGACACCCCAATCACATAAGAAGTTACAGGAACTATCTTACCATCTGCTATCTCTACTTCTAAAGGAGTAGTAATCACAGAAGCAGGCAGTTTCAATTTATTACACAAAGATACAGATATAAAAGATCTATTTGCACCAGAGTCAAATAACACACGGGCAGGCACAGAGTTTACAATAAACATACCCGTGATCACATCACTGTCTTCAGCAGCCTCTGCAACATTCACTTTGAAGGCTTTCCCTTCCGCAGAAGGTGCAACCTTTCTCTTCTGACCTGCAGAAGATGATCCCCCGACATTGGCTACTCCCTGCCCCGTCCCCTTTTGCCTCGGTTTTGTGCAAGCTCCAGCTCTATGACCCTCTTCGTGACAATTCCAGCAAACATTTGTTTTAAATTGACAGACTGATGGCTCGTGGCCAAACCCACCACAACGCAAACATCATTTCGTCTGTGATGTGCACGGACCAGTATGACTAGAATTGCAGGGTTTACACCAAGGCTTGTTCTGATATGATCCCGAACCTTTCGATTTTTGATCACCCCGATTCTGGTTATTCTGCCACTTGCCCTTGTTCCCACACTGATTTCCACCGGATTTGTGAGACGACCCTTTCTCACGATTCATTCTCTCCCGAGCTTTCACATCCCCCTCAGCAGCTCGTGCAACTGTAAATGCCTGTACCAACGATGTTGCCATCCGGGTGTTACCCCGATATTCCGGCAACAGTGCTTGAACGAAATGATCTATCTGTGATGGTTCATCGGGTACCCACTGCTTAGCAAACCTCAGCTTCTCGTTAAACTTTGAAATCAATTCATCCACTGACATCTTGTCATCCTGAGTTAGATCCATGAACTCCCGTTTCACCTTAGCTAGATCATAAGTATTACATAATTTCTCACAGAACTTGGTTTGAAATTGAACCCAAGTAACAGAATTCATAACTTCCCTGGATAGATGAGCAGTTAGAGAATCTCACCAGGTTGCATCTTGACCCTTCAACCTCCGAGTTGCAAAATTAACCCTATCGGATTCCTCACAATTGCAGGCATCTAATGCCTTCACCATCTCCCTTAACCAACTCAAAGTATCAGTTGGATTTGAGATTCTAGAATACTCAGGTGGCTGGCAAGCCATGAAATCCTTGTATTGCCCTTTTTGTTTAAAGCCTCCTTGATTCGGGTACCAAGGAATGAAAAAGTTCTGCTGTTGTGGTTGTTGCTGCTATTGAGGTTGATAATACTATGTCACAGGTGGCATTGACACAATCCGTAAGGTTCCAAATGGTGTGGACACAGTGTTGAATGGTGCAGCTGAGTAAACAGGAGTTGGTATAGATTGGGTAAACACAGCTGACTCCCTAGGCATGTGGATAGTTTGTGTTTGCTGTGAGGACCGAGTTTGCTGTTGTTGTTCTAGTTCCTGAACCCGATTCCTCAAAGATTGCAGAGTATCTTCCAATTGTAACACGTAGTCTTGTTGATCAGATTCACCGTTGTGGGAAGTACCGGCTCTGTTGTGCTGCTCATTGACTGTAGTGGAGGACTGGTGGTTTCTTCCGGGGGACGCAGGGGTAGTTGTCTGGTTCACGTTGTCAGCCATTTTCTGTTCTATACACCACATCTCACCAATTGTTAGATATACTCCGTTAGTATAAACACTAACCACCCTCAAAGCTACACTACTAATTACCCACCCTGGGAATACTGGACTGACCAGAGCCTAGGTTCGAGTATTGCACAAATCATTCATGCAAATCCTCAAACCAGAGATCTGATACCAATTTGTAACACTGTACTTTTTAAACATATAATTTACTGCACGCGGAAGCTAATTACATATAATTATCTTAATTACATAATATATACAAAAAGATTTAACTTGTTTGATGTACAAAGACCTTTACAGTGTTAATACAAAAACAGGCTCTAACAAAATATCTAGCATCAGAGAATTGGCCCGTCCATATTCCCAGCCCAAAAGCATCAAGCTCACCAAAGAGTATCTGCAAAACAATCTAGTGGGGAATTAGCACAAAGCTAAGTGAGGGAACAAATATCTAAACATACACAAGGCAAACATGCCTAAACCCAAATAGCTCATGAATCCCAGGAGAACCGGCGGTGTTCAAGCACCTACAACCAAGGTCGGCCAAAACCAAGGTTTACCGATAGCCCTGCTAACATGGACAACAGTATCAGCCCCCTTGAGTACCACAAAGGTACTTCAAGATCAGATACTGTAAATCCCCAAGCAACAGGCCCAACATCATACTGATCTCCAAATTAACATGTATATACAATCCAAACAAGAGCATTCCAAATAGGATATCATATCCTGTATATCCGAAGATATAAATCCACTCACCACAGTCTGCACTGTTGAATCCCACTCAGTTGACTAAATTCACTGAGTCTTCTCGGTTCCTGAGATTAAGGTAACATAATTCAGTATTCAATTCATAATGCTGATCCCAAATAAATATCATATTTATTCATTATTCTCATGTATATGCACATATACATATTTATTCATCATACACAAACCCAAATAGATATACAAATTCATGTTTATCTACAAATCTTCAAATCCGATTGTATTCAAATCCGATTAAGGTCGGATTCCGAATAAAAGACCAAATCCCGATAAAACCCAATTCTGATAGAATCAATCCCGATAGAATTCAATTCCGAACAAAGGCAAAAATCCGAGCAATGGCTCATTCCGATAGAATGCAAAATCCGATAAAATACAAAATCCGAGAACATGTACAATCCGATAGATCTCAATTCCGATAAAATAGAAATCCGATATAAGTGTTAGGTCATTTAGTCAAATACCGAGAGAGGATCCAAATCCGAGAAAATATCCAATCCCGATAAAATCAATTCCGAGAAAATGTTAAGGCCAACAGTTCATCTTCTATCGGTATTTAATACAGCTCCTATCAATTTTCCCGGATTCATCATCAATCCAAGAATATTCTATCGGATTTCATCAATACCGATACATTCATACTCAAAATCTAACAGATTCATGTGTTCATGCATAAAATCGATTTCTAACTTAAATCTTACTGATTTTAAACATGCAAGGGTTCTAAGTTTCCAGAAATCATTGTAAACATATAATGAACATAATCTATGATCAAAATCTAACATGCATTCATCCTAAGATCAACAAGAATCAATCGGTATTCATATAAATATTCAAAACCGAATATATATAGCAATTAATCAACTACAAATCAGTGTTCTAACCTTTAGATGATATCAAATAATCAACTTAAAATGCAAACAATTTAGAAGTTGCTTTTCCTCTTCTTTTCTTCCTTCTTCTCGGCCGAGAGCTAACAAAGCACACACACATAATACTTTGATCAACTTGAATGAAAATAAGGTATGGGTGGTGAAGTTGGTGACTACTTGGCGTGACCAACCCAACCAAAGGACATCTCTTCATCATTTTATTTTATTAAATTAATTATAAATTTGAAATTAAAATAAAAAAATAAAAAAATAAAACAAACAACTATTAAATAACACATAATAGCAAGTAAAACTCATAATTAAATATAACTCCCAAAATTAATTAAATTAATTACCTTAATTAATTTAGGCCTGTAAAGAGGGTGTTACAAATCTACCCCCTTAAGAAGATTCCGTCCCCGGAATCTCATCGCGCTCAAACAAGGTAGGATACCGACTTCTCATATCTGCTTCAGTCTCCCAAGTCAAGTCTGAACCCAAACTATGTTTCCACTTGACCAAAACCATAGGTATCTGTTTCTTTCTCAATTTTTTGACTTTACGATCCAGCAGTTCAATTGGTTCCTCAATAAGTTTCTGGCTAATATCCACGCGAAGATCCTGCATTGGTAGAACCTGTGTCTGATCCTCTACATTACACTTGCGCAGATAACATACATTGAAGGTATCATGAATACCCGCTAATTCATCTTGAAGATCCAAAGCAACTGCCTGATCGTTAACTACTCGTCTGATTCTGAAAGGACCAATATAACGGGGAGCCAACTTCCCGCGTTTACCAAATCTGATTACACCCCTCCAAGGAGATACTTTCAAATAAACCATTTCCCCTTCGACAAATGATACTGGTCGACGTCGCGGATCAGCATACATTTTCTGTCTATCTCTTGCAGCTTTTAATTTCTCTCGAGCAATTGCTACCTTATCAGCTGTCATCTGTACAATATCCGGTCCTGCAAATTGCTTTTCCCCAGCTTCTAACCAACAAGTGGGAGTTCTACAAGGACGACCATATAACATCTCATACGGCGGCATACCGATTCTGGAGTGGTAGGAATTGTTGTATGCAAACTCAACCAAAGGCAAATGTGAATCCCATGAACCCCCAAACTCTAACACACATGCCCGAAGCATATCTTCTAACGTCTGAATAGTTCTTTCTGATTGACCATCTGTCTGCGGATGATAAGCTGTACTCAAATTCACCCTGGATCCCAATTCTTGTTGCAGCTTGTTCCAAAATTTATATACGAACCTTGAGTCTCGATCTGACACAATAGACAAAGGAACTCCATGTCTAGACATTATCTCATCTATATACAGTTGAGCCAGTTTGCTCAAAGAAGCAGTTTCGGTAGTAGCGAGAAAGTGTGCACTCTTGGTTAATCTATCAGCAATAACCCAAATCATATCATGACCCTTCTGAGTTCGTGGAAGTTTAGTTACAAAATCCATCGTAATATTATCCCATTTCCATTCAGGTATTTCTAACTGTTTTAACGATCCGTACGGTTTCTGATGTTCAGCTTTAACTTGAGTACAAATGTGACATATCTCAACAAACTTAGCTATATCAGCTTTCATTGTCGGCCACCAATAACGAGTCTTCAAATCATGATACATCTTTGTACTACCCGGATTAATGGACAACCTAGATTTGTGAGCCTCATTTAAGATTAGATCTCTCAAGTTACCAAATTTCGGTACCCAAACGCGCGTATGATAAACCTTCAAACCACGCGAATCGGTAGTTAACTCATGCTGTCTTTTGATCATTAGTTCATCCTTCAAGTTCTTATCTTTCAAAGCTTCAAGCTGTGCAGCCACAAGTTGATCCACTAAATCGGACTTAATCTCTAATCTCATAAATTTTACAGTATCCGAAGATCCCTTTCTGCTGAGTGCATCTGCAACTACATTAGCCTTTCCAGGATGATACTGAATATCACAATCATAATCTTTGATCAGTTCTAACCAACGACGTTGTCTCATGTTCAATTCTTTCTGCGTAAACACGTACTGAAGACTTTTCTGATCAGTGCAGATAATACATTTGGTTCCATATAGGTAGTGTCTCCACAGTTTCAAAGCAAATACCACAGCTGCTAACTCCAAATCATGAGTCGGGTAATTTCTTTCATTCGGTTTCAACTGTCTCGAAGCATACGCAATTACCTTACCCCTCTGCATGAGAACACAACCTAGCCCAGAATGTGAAGCATCACAGTAAACAACAAAATCCTCTGAACTCTCCGGCAACAAGAGAACAAGAGATTGACACAACAACTGTTTCAACATCTGAAAAGCATTTTCCTGAGCTGAATCCCATTTGAACGGAACATCCTTCCGAGTCAACTTAGTCAACGGACCAACCAACTTAGAGAAGTCTTTGATAAATCTGCGATAATAACCTGCCAGTCCAAGAAAACTCTTTATCTCTGTAGGTGTTTTCGGAGCACCCCAATTCATCACAGATTCGATCTTGGACAGATCCACTTTGATACCTTCTTGACAGATTACATGCCCCAGAAATTGAACTTCGCGTAACCAAAATTCACACTTCGATAATTTGGCATACAATTTGTGTTGCTTTAAAATCTCCAAAACATGTCGCAGATGTTGGTCATGCTCATCCTCCGTTTTAGAATACACCAAAATATCATCAATAAATACAATGACAAACTTGTCTAAGAAAGGTCGGCAGACGCGATTCATTAGATCCATAAACACTGCAGGAGCATTTGTTAAACCAAACGGCATTACTAGAAATTCGTAGTGACCATATCGGGTACGGAATGCAGTCTTTGGTATATCCTCCTCTGATACTCTTACTTGATGATATCCTGATCTCAAATCAATCTTGGAGAAATACGAAGCCCCTTGTAGCTGATCAAATAAATCATCAATTCTGGGCAATGGATATTTATTCTTGATTGTTCTCTTATTCAAATCTCTGTAATCGATGCACATACGGAGAGTTCCATCCTTTTTCTTAACAAACAAAACCGGTGCACCCCACGGCGAAGAACTCGGACGGATAAATCCCTTGTCAAGCAATTCTTGAATCTTAGTCATCATCTCTCGGATTTCAGATGGAGCCAAACGATACGGAGCTTCTGCAATCGGTGTAGTACCAGGCATCAAATCTATTTTATACTCAACATCCCGTACGGGTGGTAACCCTGGCAGATCGTCTGGAAATACCTCTGGATATTCGGAGACAACACGAACATCGGTAACAGGCCGCTTCTCCTTTTTCACATCAATGGCGTAAGCCAGAAAAGACGCACACCCTTTGGCTAGAGATTTTCTAGCCTTCATATACGAGATGATGGGAAAATAAGATCGAGATCTATCCCCACGAGCCTCGATATGCGACCCGTCAGCCAAAGGAATAGTAATCAGCTTCTTATGGCACTGGATACTAGCTCTATGGAAACTGAATCAATCCATGCCTAGTACTAAATCAAACCCCGGTATATGCATCAGCAAACAGTCTACAGGCAACCTAGTACCATCAATGTCTATCGACACCCCAATCACATAAGAAGTTACAGGAACTATCTTACCATCTGCTATCTCTACTTCTAAAGGAGTAGTAATCACAGAAGCAGGCAGTTTCAATTTATTACACAAAGATACAGATATAAAAGATCTATTTGCACCAGAGTCAAATAACACACGGGCAGGCACAGAGTTTACAATAAACATACCCGTGATCACATCACTGTCTTCAGCAGCCTCTGCAACATTCACTTTGAAGGCTTTCCCTTCCGCAGAAGGTGCAACCTTTCTCTTCTGACCTGCAGAAGATGATCCCCCGACATTGGCTACTCCCTGCCCCGTCCCCTTTTGCCTCGGTTTTGTGCAAGCTCCAGCTCTATGACCCTCTTCGTGACAATTCCAGCAAACATTTGTTTTAAATTGACAGACTGATGGCTCGTGGCCAAACCCACCACAACGCAAACATCGTTTCGTCTGTGATGTGCACGGACCAGTATGACTAGAATTGCAGGGTTTACACCAAGGCTTGTTCTGATATGATCCCGAACCTTTCGATTTTTGATCACCCCGATTCTGGTTATTCTGCCACTTGCCCTTGTTCCCACACTGATTTCCACCGGATTTGTGAGACGACCCTTTCTCACGATTCATTCTCTCCCGAGCTTTCACATCCCCCTCAGCAGCTCGTGCAACTGTAAATGCCTGTACCAACGATGTTGCCATCCGGGTGTTACCCCGATATTCCGGCAACAGTGCTTGAACGAAATGATCTATCTGTGATGGTTCATCGGGTACCCACTGCTTAGCAAACCTCAGCTTCTCGTTAAACTTTGAAATCAATTCATCCACTGACATCTTGTCATCCTGAGTTAGATCCATGAACTCCCGTTTCACCTTAGCTAGATCATAAGTATTACATAATTTCTCACAGAACTTGGTTTGAAATTGAACCCAAGTAACAGAATTCATAACTTCCCTGGATAGATGAGCAGTTAGAGAATCTCACCAGGTTGCATCTTGACCCTTCAACCTCCGAGTTGCAAAATTAACCCTATCGGATTCCTCATAATTGCAGGCATCTAATGCCTTCACCATCTCCCTTAACCAACTCAAAGTATCAGTTGGATTTGAGCTTCTAGAATACTCAGGTGGCTGGCAAGCCATGAAATCCTTGTATTGCCCTTTTTGTTTAAAGCCTCCTTGATTCGGGTACCAAGGAATGAAAAAGTTCTGCTGTTGTGGTTGTTGCTGCTGTTGAGGTTGATAATACTATGTCACAGGTGGCATTGACACAATCGGTAAGGTTCCAAATGGTGTAGACACAGTGTTGAATGGTGCAGCTGAGTAAACAGGAGTTGGTATAGATTGGGTAAACACAGCTGACTCCCTAGGCATGTGGATAGTTTGTGTTTGCTGTGAGGACCGAGTTTGCTGTTGTTGTTCTAGTTCCTGAACCCGATTCCTCAAAGATTGCAGAGTATCTTCCAATTGTAACACGTAGTCTTGTTGATCAGATTCACCGTTGTGGGAAGTACCGGCTCTGTTGTGCTGCTCATTGACTGCAGTGGAGGACTGGTGGTTTCTTCCGGGGGACGCAAGGGTAGTTGTCTGGTTCACGTTGTCAGCCATTTTCTGTTCTATACACCACATCTCACTAATTGTTAGATATACTCCGTTAGTATAAACACTAACCACCCTCAAAGCTACACTACTAATTACCCACCCTGGGAATACTGGACTGACCAGAGCCTAGGTTCGAGTATTGCACAAATCATTCATGCAAATCCTCAAACCAGAGATCTGATACCAATTTGTAACACTGTACTTTTTAAACATATAATTTACTGCACGCGGAAGCTAATTACATATAATTATCTTAATTACATAATATATACAAAAAGATTTAACTTGTTTGATGTACAAAGACCTTTACAGTGTTAATACAAAAACAGGCTCTAACAAAATATCTAGCATCAGAGAATTGGCCCGTCCATATTCCCAGCCCAAAAGCATCAAGCTCACCAAAGAGTATCTGCAAAACAATCTAGTGGGGAATTAGCACAAAGCTAAGTGAGGGAACAAATATCTAAACATACACAAGGCAAACATGCCTAAACCCAAATAGCTCATGAATCCCAGGAGAACCGGCGGTGTTCAAGCACCTACAACCAAGGTCGGCCAAAACCAAGGTTTACCGATAGCCCTGCTAACATGGACAACAGTATCAGCCCCCTTGAGTACCACAAAGGTACTTCAAGATCAGATACTGTAAATCCCCAAGCAACAGGCCTAGCATCATTCTGATCTCCAAATTAACATGTATATACAATCCAAACAAGAGCATTCCAAATAGGATATCATATCCTGTATATCCGAAGATATAAATCCACTCACCACAGTCTGCACTGTTGAATCCCACTCAGTTGACTAAATTCACTGAGTCTTCTCGGTTCCTGAGATTAAGGTAACATAATTCAGTATTCAATTCATAATGCCGATCCCAAATAAATATCATATTTATTCATTATTCTCATGTATATGCACATATTCATATTTATTCATCATACACAAACCCAAATAGATATACAAATTCATGTTTATCTACAAATCTTCAAATCCGATTGTATTCAAATCCGATTAAGGTCGGATTCCGAATAAAAGACCAAATCCCGATAAAACCCAATTCTGATAGAATCAATCCCGATAGAATTCAATTCCGAACAAAGGCAAAAATCCGAGCAATGGCTCATTCCGATAGAATGCAAAATCCGATAAAATACAAAATCCGAGAACATGTACAATCCGATAGATCTCAATTCCGATAAAATAGAAATCCGATATAAGTGTTAGGTCATTTAGTCAAATACCGAGAGAGGATCCAAATCCGAGAAAATATCCAATCCCGATAAAATCAATTCCGAGAAAATGTTAAGGCCAACAGTTCATCTTCTATCGGTATTTAATACAGCTCCTATCAATTTTCCCGGATTCATCATCAATCCAAGAATATTCTATCGGATTTCATCAATACCGATACATTCATACTCAAAATCTAACAGATTCATGTGTTCATGCATAAAATCGATTTCTAACTTAAATCTTACTGATTTTAAACATGCAAGAGTTCTAAGTTTCCAGAAATCATTGTAAACATATAATGAACATAATCTATGATCAAAATCTAACATGCATTCATCCTAAGATCAACAAGAATCAATCGGTATTCATATAAATATTCAAAACCGAATATATATAGCAATTAATCAACTACAAATCAGTGTTCTAACCTTTAGATGATATCAAATAATCAACTTAAAATGCAAACAATTTAGAAGTTGCTTTTCCTCTTCTTTTCTTCCTTCTTCTCGGCCGAGAGCTAACAAAGCACACACACATAATACTTTGATCAACTTGAATGAAAATAAGGTATGGGTGGTGAAGTTGGTGACTACTTGGCGTGACCAACCCAACCAAAGGACATCTCTTCATCATTTTATTTTATTAAATTAATTATAAATTTGAAATTAAAATAATAAAATAAACAAATAAAACAAACAACTATTAAATAACACATAATAGCAAGTAAAACTCATAATTAAATATAACTCCCAAAATTAATTAAATTAATTACCTTAATTAATTTAGGCCGGTAAAGAGGGTGTTACAACGATCATTTGATCATGGATGATATTGTGATATGTGCATACCTAGTGTCGTGTGTTCGTTGTGTGTTTGCTAAGCTTTATAGTTACTGTTGTTGTTTCGTGTGTTTTTAAGTCAGGATCGAGGGAAAGCGCCATTGTGTGAAGATGTCTAATCCTTCTAAAACATTTTCCCTTGAAACATTTTCCAATGTGTAGTTAATTTCATAAATGAATGTTTGAGAATGATATTTGTAATTAAGTAATTGTTTAAGATTTTGGAAATTGTAATTGACATGTCGTTTCACGTGTGGGACCTCGTCAGGAATTTTAATTGGAATGTTATGGTTGTTAGATGTAACACCTTGGAAAAAGGGCCTAGTACAGTGATTTTAACTAATGTGTTTTAGTTGCTACCATGTGTTCTGTGTGTTTAATGTGGTTTTGTGAATTGTGACGTAAGTGAGTAAAAGTGATAAAATATTAAACTGTTTCGAGTAATGATTCTGTAGATATCCCCGTTAGTTGAAACGGGTAAATCTAAGTTGAGTTGTAAGTTGAATAGGGGAAGAAAATACCCCTTTGTCTAAATTAGACACACTAAGTCGGTCCTTCTTTCTCCCTTATCCCCTGTGAACACAAAACACACATTCACACACACACAAACATACGAAAACACATACACACACACTTCACTCTTTGCTTTTGGAAGAAGAAATCAAGAGGAGTTCAGTTGTTGTGATTCCAGCTGCAAATTACAAGCACACAATATGTTATTTCAGCATCTGATTGTCTTCTTTGTAAGTGAGTTCAAGTTAAAAACCTAGTTTTTGTGTTTGAAAGAGTTAAACCATTTTGAAGGTGTACAATGGATTTTAGATGTGGGTTTTAGTGTAAAACATGTTTGTAAGCTTGAATTGATGTTAAAAAGGTTGTATAAGTGTCTGAATCTAGTTTTGAATCGATATATTGATAGTGTTTAAAATCGAAGTTACAGAAGTTGTCAAGAACAGAGTCGAAGGCCTGTTGTACCGACTCTGCTTACGGGCGCAAGCAGGGGTACTTACGGCCGTAAGTCTTTATTGTGTTGTCTGACGACCGTAGACAAGGGTTCTTGCGGCCGTAAGCTTGTGTCAAGTGGTTTACCGTCAACGGACGAAGGAAATGGCATTGCGGGTGTAAGCACATAGCTTCCAGTTGTAAGCACATAAAGAACAATGCTTGCGGGAAAAAGGGAATAACCTGCTTCCGTAAGCCATGGTTTGTAGAAAAGAACTCTTGTTGGCGCAAGGGGTACCCTTGCGGCCGTAAGGAGGTGTTTCTTGAGGCCCTTGCGGACATAAGCCCAGTGCTTGTGGCCGCAAACATGTATCCTGTGTTGACAGTGTGTAACTTGTGTTAAGAACTGAATGTGATAAGTGTTAAGTGTTAACTAAGCCTGAATATGATGTGTTAGGTGCTCCTGAGGAACCGGAGGACACCGAACACTACACCTGCCTACTGTGACTGTGAGGTGAGTAATGGTTGTAGGGCTATTTGTTGCCTGTTTGATATGTTACCATGCTTATACATGTGTGTACATGAGGTATGATATGATACGATGAAATATGCTAGCCATGTGTTGACTGTGATACGCATGCGTACTGTTGCACCTGATACGGGTCAGTTGTGTTTGTGATTCTTGTACGGACAAATGACGTGAATTGTTGCGGTCAGCTGTGGCTGGATCCCTTAAGGGCCTTAGGGCTGGTTATTCGGGATTTAACGGTACTCGCGAGTGATTTTCCGAGTCTTGGGCGCTGCTGAAGGGTTTTGTAGGGTATAAAACATATAATAACATGCACAGCGAAATAAAACCCCCTCCAGTGATCTCATCTAACTCGTACAGAAACTAAAAGAGGAAGAGGGTTAGAAAGTTATACCTTTGTTGTAAAACCAAAACTTTCTTTATGCCCCTAGACAGCTGCAGGTTATCCATCGCTACTGCACCACCTCGAACTGGCTGCTAGACCGCCTAAGGATTAGAACCGGATCAAAGAACTCGATCGCAATGTGTGTGTATAGCCGCCGCCGACCGCCGCCGCTCAGTGGTTGCTTCTAGGTTGCGTCGCCGCCGACGATCCCAAGAGAGGGAGAGAGAGCCGGCCGAGAAAGAGAGAGTGTGAAGGAGGGATTAGGGTAATCTTTTCCTTGTGATTTAACTTATGATTAAATGAGGCTTATAATAAGGTTTATATATATAATCCTTATTAGGCCAAGCCCGTTTAATTAAAGCCCAACTTTAATTAAACTATTAATCAATTACACAAAGTACCCTCGACCTTTCTAATTAATTAATAACTATTAATTAATTGGTCCCGTTAATATTTAAACTAAATATTAACTTCTCCTTTTAAATAATAAATAACTATTATTATTTTCTCTTTCTCAATAATTAATCATACTATTAATTATTGTGATACACAAGCATGTAAAATCCAACATGTTCTAATTGGGTGTGCAGCGGTGTGATCCTTTAGTGTCACATAGTATTAGACACGATAGTACATGTTATCTATCTCTGCACATAATCTAATAGACTCCCACTTGTGCAAGATAAGTAACACTCCTTGTACATCGTTGGCCTAAGGAGGTCACTAGCCAGACGCTTAGGTTTACCAGACTATGAGATCTTTTATATCTAGAGACATAATCCACGCCTTGGATTATCTAGGCTTTTCCTTTTGCATCGCGATATTTCGTAATGTGAGTATTTGACATGGAGCAGGGATCTCATCTAATACTCAGATTTTCTCGACTCTGATTTCGACACTCTGCAGTTACGGTTTTCCCGAATGAATAACTATCATTCTAACCGAGCGCGGTCACGCATTTTCAGTAGTCTTAATCGTCGAGGAGCTCAGAAAATATCTCTCCTAAAAAGGAGGTGCAAATCCCATCTTAGCTATTTGCAATTTGAGCACACGGCTTCCGCTGCACCTAGACAAGCCCCTTATGATCACCCTGTTACGGCGTGACGTTAGAACATGCTAAAGTACAGAAGTTACCATGCCCCAAACCAAATATATCAGGTCTAAGGACAACCTATCAGGTTTACTTATGTTAATGCTCCATGAAGTAAGCCTGATGTGGATCACCCCAATATTTATCCCCTGATAAATATCTCTGAATATTTGGTCACAACCTTGTGCTTTTATTCATACCCGAATAAATCATCAAATATCCATAATAGCGTTACCTCCCTAATGTAGCTCCCACTACGTTAAGTAGCTACGGGCATTTTAGACAATTCATAACTTGACTTGTCATGGATAGGTTAAACATGCTAAAAAATAGACAACTAGAAACAATTATGTAAAAACCTCCTATTTCAATCCCATGAAATGTAATTACATAATAAACGAGTTTCAAGTTACATCTATAGGAATAATCATAAAACACGAACTAGCTGCTATGTTCCAAGTACTGCATTCCTATGGAACTCGCATGCCTCTCATGCTTAGCTCTAGCTAGCGGCTTTGTCAACGGGTCAGCAACGTTGTCGTCCGTCGGTATCTTTTGTAGTCTAATATCATCTCTTCCAATGATTTCTCGGATGAGGTGATATTTCCTGAGTACGTGCCTAGTCCGCTGATGATCTCTAGGCTCTTTAGCTTGCGCTACAGCCCCTGAGTTGTCACAGAATATATCGATCGGTCTAGAGATACTGGCAACAACTCTAAGATCCAAGATAAAATTCTTCAGCCAGACAGCTTCCTTTGCCGCATCACTTGCCGCAATATACTCTGCCTCTGTAGCAGAATCTGCTATTGTATCTTGCTTCTGACTCTTCCAAGATATGGCTCCTCCGTTTAGGGTAAAGACAAATCCTGACTGCGACCTGAAGTCGTCTCTGTCGGTCTGGAAACTGGCATCAGTGTAACTAGTTACACTGAACTCATCCATCGAACCTCCATATACTAGGAATATTTTTTTCGTCCTTCTCAGATACTTGAGAATATTCTTGACGGCTACCCAATGGGCTTCACCAGGATTTTGTTGATATCTACTCGTGACACTGATAGAATAGGCAACATCGGGTCTAGTACATAGCATGCCATACATAATCGAACCAACTGCCGAGGCATATGTTATCAATTTCATCTTGTCCTGATCTTGACTAGACACAGGACACTGAGCCTTGCTCAAAATCGCGCCAGATTGCATAGGAATGAATCCTTTCTTTGATCCATCCATCTTGAATCTTTTCACGACTTTGTCAATATAAGTACTTTGACTAAGTCCGATAAGCCGCTTAGATCTATTCCTATAGATCTTTATACCCAGTATATAAGCAACTTCTCCAAAGTCTTTCATCTGGAAACATTTACCTAACCAGGATTTTACTCCTTGTAATACTGGTATATTGTTTCCTATTAACAGTATGTCATCTACATACAAGACTTGGAAGGTTATCGTGCTCCCACTGAATTTAGTGTAAACACACGACTCGAACTCACTTTTGGTAAAACCAAACTCTTTGATACGCTCATCAATGTGTAAGTTCCAGCTCCTAGAAGCTTGCTTTAGTCCATAGATGGATTTAAGCAACTTGCATACTTTATTAGGATTCTTTGGATCCGCAAAACCATCCGGCTGTATCATATATACATCCTCTGTCAATTTCCCGTTAAGGAAAGCGGTTTTGACATCCATTTGCCATATCTCATAGTCAAAATATGCTGATATGGCCATAAGGATCCTAATAGTATTAAGCATTGCCACTGGGGAAAAAGTTTAATAATAGTCAACACCATGAGTTTGCGTGAAACCTTTTGCCACTAGCCTTGCTTTAAAGGTATGCACATTTCCATCCATGTCTGTCTTCTTCTTGAAGACCCATTTGCAACCAACAACTTTACTATGTTGAGGAAAATCTACTAACTCCCAAACTTGGTTGTCATAAATGGATTGCATCTCTGCCTTCATGGCTTCTAGCCATTTCTTAGATTCTAAACCTGAGGCAGCGTCTTGGTAGGTAGTGGGTTCTAAAAGATTCCCTTCGTCTTGAGCAACTAGGAATCCCAGATACCTATCTGGCTCATTACGAGGCCTACTTGACCTGCGAAGGTCTTGTGTTTGCACCTCTTCCTCAACCACAGACTTGGGTTGAGGTTCAACAATTCTCTGTTGAACTACAGGTTCAACTATCGGTGGTGGTGTAATCTCCTCCTCTTCAATTTCTTGAAGCTCTATTTCTTTTCTTGGAGTCTCTGAGTTTAGAAACTTCTCCTCCAAGAATACCCCTTTACGAGCAACAAAAACTTTGTTCTCATCTGGGTTGTAGAAATAGTATCCCATGGTTTCCTTGGGATAACCCATGAAGATACACTTATCTGATTTGGGATTGAGTTTATCCGTGAATGTTCGCTTAACATACACCTCACATCCCCAAACCTTTAGAAAAGACATTTTGGGCTTTTTCCCCGTCCATATCTCGAACGGTGTCTTTTCAACCGATTTGGTTGGAACCTGGTTCAGCATGAACGTTGCTGTCTCGAGTGCGTGTCCCCAAAACGACAATGGTAAGGAACTTCGACTCATCATTGATCGTACCATGTCAAGCAGTGGACGATTCCTCCTTTCTGATACACCATTCATCTGAGGTGTATACGGAGGTGTGAGTTGTGAAACAATCCCACATTCCTTCAAATGATCGTTGAATTCCTGACTCAGATACTCGCCACCTCGATCTGATCGAAGCGACTTTATCTTCTTGTCCAGCTGATTTTGCACCTCATTCTGAAACTGTTTGAACTTGTCAAAACTTTCAGATTTAAGTCTCATGAGGTAGACATAACCGAACCTACTGAAGTCGTCAGTAAAGGTTATGAAATACCGGTATCCTCCTCTAGCCTCCGGAGTAAAAGGTCCGCACACATCCGTGTGTATAATCCCTAATAACTCGCTGGACCTTTCATTCTCACTGTTGAAAGGTTGCTTTGTCATTTTACCAGACAAACAAGATTCGCAAACATCATATGACTCCAAGTCAAATGATTCTAAAATTCCGTCATCTCGGAGCTTCTCTATGCGTTTATCGTTTATGTGTCCTAAACGACAATGCCATAGGTAAGTTTGATTCAAGTTACTCTTGGATCTCTTACTTATATGATAGATGTCATTGTTATCTAAATTTAGCGTATATAGACCGTTTTCTGGAGTGGCTTTGAAAAAGAAAACATTGTTTCTAAAACATGAAATAACTTTTTCATTAAAAACATAAGCAAAACCACAGTCTATCAGCAAATTGAACGAGATAACATTTTTAATTAGTCTAGGAACATAATAACAAGGTTCTAGTTCTAATACCATGCCCGAGGGAAAACTAAGACAATATGTCCCTACAGCTTCGACACCAACCATGGAGCCTTCGCCTACCCGCAGGTCCATATCTCCTTGTCTCAGCTTCTTACTTCTCTTGAATCCCTGCAAATGATTGCATATGTGATGACCACATCCGGTATCCAATACCCATGATTCATAAGAAGTAACAAGACAATCTATCATAAAGATACCTGTATCATTGGGCGAACCAATGTCCAGCTGATCTATGTCGAGTGAGTGCTCGCATGAATCCTTGCTACCACAGTCTGGGCAACAAATTTCTCCAAGTTCTTCCAGCCAGTCATCCTCCTGCATAGGGTCCACAACTGGTGACTCTAGTTGCTTCGGGTTCAACTCGTCGCTAATGCACATGAGGATTTCGTGCAACCCTGCGACAGTCATCTCAAAATCACCGAGGACATACATTACTCTTTTCTGGTAATAGTCCGACAAGGAACTGAACAAGAGCATAACTAGCTCATGTGGTTTTGATTTTGACCCCAAGCTCTCATAGCAATCCAAGAGCCTTCTCATATTAATGAGATGATAGCTAATAGGCTGACTTTCTTTCATCTTGGCTGAAAGAATTTCCCTCATCAGTAGCATACGACATATCCGTTCACTAAACTTGAACTTTTGCTCCAATCCTTGAACAACCTCATAAGACGACTTCTCACGGAGATCATCCGTAAACTCGGATGATGCTGTGAGAATGAGAATCGACATAACTTCAGACTCATCATCCAGATACTGATAGTAAGTGTCATACTCACTATCCTGGGCATCTACTCCTGGTCGCTCTGGAGGCAATGTCTCAATAATGTGAAGCTTCCCCTGTGCATCCAAAATATTTTTCAGATGCAACTTCCAAACAGCAAAGTTTGGACCTGAGAGCTTCCACTTGCCGGTGATGAGACTTAGAGACTCTCTTGGTGAACAAAACGGAATAACAGATAAATAAGACATCTACAAAAAAAGAAAAAGATAAAACCGATTCAGTATTGATTACATCTTCTAATAATTATTACCTTTTAAACAATAAATTATTAGACTAGGATCCATATTTCACATTTCCCGATGCAAGGTTTGGGCACTTCCCACCGGGACAATGCTATTTCTGGTAGGTAAAAACTATACCAATCGTATCCTAACTGGACACGACTCCTATATCCGCGGGACATCGGTTACGAGAACCGTGCATGTTTAGTCCCTCTAGTGCATTTTGGACCGGGACTCCCGATTATCACCAAAATAGATCGCACCACCTAAGACAGCTGAATTCTGGCCGGGACTCCCGATTATCGCAGAACCTTTCATGCCCCTTCCCGCAATGGTTTGAACCCGGATGCCCAAGGTTTGGGCACTTCCGACACCCGAGTACCGTTTAACAGCAAGGGTGTACCATTAGGTGGGTAGCACACTGATCTAAGATTTTTCTAAAAAGGATTTCCAAGTTTTTAACGTGAAAAACTTTAATGCCAGTTTTCTTTTAAAAAACATCTGTTTCAATAATTAACTATTATTAAAACCCTTGTTTTATTTCATCGTGTTAATCACAACCACGCATATATATATAATATGTAAAGAAATAAAACAACCACAAACAACTATGCCTTAGCCTTGCCCTTTACTAATGTCGGTTTCGTGAGTCACACGAAAAACACGACGGTCAAAACCTAAGTGGAAAAACAACACACATGGCATGGCAATCTGAAGCTCCCACTGGCTCCAGCATCCAATCCACCTTCTTGCTCCTTGCTCATTTGCATCTTGGTCCAGATATATACAATCTATAAAACTATTCTATTCTACTTTCTAAAAAACTAGAAATATAAAAGTACAAGATGATCAAAGGCACGCAGACCCGCTAATATAAAACTTTTACAAGATAGAATAGGGGTTGTAAGTGGCACGCAGGCCTTCCCACACCATAGAATAATAAATCCAAAACAACCACAAGTGCAGGAAATTAAAAAACAAATCCACAAGATCTAGGGCTCGGCTATGACATCCCAAACATGTACTAAACTAATACATGAAAGTAAAGCAACTGATTTCTAAATTATTCATCTTGATGAAAAATTAATATTGACCACAAAATATCTGAACCGCAAGCTGGGCCAAATATTTAAACTGGGTCATTGATCAGAAAACGAGCCGGGAAACCAAAAACTGGGCCAAGGCCCAAATCAACTTTAGCGCCGCTAACCCTAGCCACTAAACCCAAACTGGGCCGCAGGCCTCCTGGGCCGTGGTTCTCTGGGCCGAAGCCCACCACACTTCTAGCGCTGCTAACTGGGCTGCTTTAGCGCTGCTAACGGCAATGCGATAGCGCCGCTAAGGCCGTGTTCCACGGTCGACCGCCGTAAAACCGCCGCCGATCACAGCCGGCTTGCCGCCTCTCCTCGAGACTGCCGTCGACCAGCCGACGCCCACGACTGGGACGCCGCCGACCTGACCACAGCCACCGCCTGAGGCCGCCGCCGATAATGGTGGTCTCGGTTTTCTTGGTTATCGCAAATAATAACAATAATAATAATAAAAACAGATTTAATTTAAAATATTAAATCTTATAATCCTTTTATCAAAGGTTTAAAAAAAACTTGATTTTTATCATTCTGGATAATTTAAAACTTTTTTCTTGGTAAAAGATAAACCTTTTTCATTAGAATAAAAAGAAACCTACCTAGTCTCCTACGAGGTTAGAAGTGGCTCTGATACCACTGAAGGGTTTTGTAGGGTATAAAACATATAATAACATGCACAGCGGAATAAAACCCCCTCTAGTGATCTCCTCTAACTCGTACAGAAACTAAAAGAGGAAGAGGGTTAGAAAGTTATACCTTTGTTGTAAAACCAAAACTTTCTTTATGCCCCTAGACAGCTGCAGGTTATCCACCGCTACTGCACCACCTCGAACTGGCTGCTAGACCGCCTAAGGATTAAAACTGGATCAAAGAACTCGATCGCAATGTGTGTGTATAGCCGCCGCCGACCACCGCCGCTCGGTGGTTGGTTCTCGGTTGCGTCGCCGCCGGCGATCCCAAGAGAGGGAGAGAGAGCCGGCCGAGAAAGAGAGAGTGTGAAGGAGGGATTAGGGTAATCTTTTCCTTGTGATTTAACTTATGATTAAATGAGGCTTATAATAAGGTTTATATATATAATCCTTATTAGGCCAAGCCCGTTTAATTAAAGCCCAGCTTTAATTAAACAATTAATCAATTACACAAAGTACCCTCGACCTTTCTAATTAATTAATAACTATTAATTAATTGGTCCCGTTAATATTTAAACTAAATATTAACTTCTCCTTTTAAATAATAAATAACTATTATTATTTTCTCTTTCTCAATAATTAATCATACTATTAATTATTGTGATACACAAGCATGTAAAATCCAACAGGTTCTAATTGGGTGTGCAGCGGTGTGATCCTTTAGTGTCACATAGTATTGGACACGATAGTACATGTTATCTATCTCTGTACATAATCTAACAGCTGCAGGCCGGCGTTCCTTGACGTGAGTGCGGGTCTTGGTTTATGACCTGATCCAAACGGAGTCCTTGTGGCTCACAACGTGTTGGTGGATTGCTTTTCGCTCCACCACCTTTACGGTTGGTTGTAGTTGATTCCCAGTTAAGGTCGTTGAGCTGGACTAGCTATCTCAAAAGATATGACCCTGCTGACTTGTCGGCGCACCGCTATGTGGTAAACTAGCTCTATGTGCCGTGCCATGTTGTGATAGCATGCTTATTGATGCTTTTGTGAAATCTGTGCTTATTAGCTAGTTGTAGCTAAAGTTGCATGAATTTTCCCTTTTCACAAGTTAGTGACTTTTGGCCTGGCGAGGTGGGATCCCTTGTGGGTTATTGTACATATATCTTTTGATGGAACACTATGTTTTTATGCTTACTTGATCTGATGACTGGCACATTTTTGAGACGGTATAATTTCGTTATGTTGTATTGCAAGTCGATGAACACTACTAAATGTTTTGTAATCAGTGGTTTGTTCCGCTGCAAACCTTTGGTGTAAATATTGTTTAAAGTTTCAAATTACCATTGATTGTAAGATTGTGAAACTCGGTGTTACACAAGAGGTGTTATTATTGTCAAACTGATCAGACAACAATAATCCGATCCCTATAGTTTGATGAATGTGATGTGATGAATAATAATCTTGATGAATTACGCTCAGTTTGTAACGATAGTTGTTAGTGGTCGGGAAAGTGGTTTATTTCTCGTTGGATAAATATCTTAGATGACCCAGAGTATTATGAAACGATCACACAAACAATTAGGCCATGCACGTACATCACATCATAGAATAGCTCGACTGCCTATAAAACCTGCTATAAACAAAAAAATCCCTTAAAAAGAATTAAAGCTTGGTTAATTTGTATTCTTTGGGATAAAACTCTTAATTTTTATCTTTCATTCTAAAAATATATATAAATTTTTTGTCATTATTACTCTAGTCAATGAAATGTACTTTAATTCCAAAAACAAACCACAGGCTTGCAGTAAGCAAAAGCAAAATCCCAAACTTTTGTTGGATGGCATTAACATCATAACTCCCTCTACATACCATATATCTTTTGTTTGTATTAGTTTTTAGTGATGTGTCTTTTTTATATATATAAATTTCCATCATACTTTATTCTTATTATAAATATGAAAATCACATGTTGTTCATGAACTCTCATTTTGGAATTTGGCCATTTTGGAAAGTTCATTTACAGCCTCAACCAGATGATCAAGCCTGGCCACAAACTCTATCAGCAATGATGTGAAAGTAACAAGTGACAAAGACTCTGACCACCTTTGACTTTGGTAGTTTATCTC
Source organism: Pulicaria dysenterica (assembly GCA_947179395.2). Lineage (NCBI taxonomy): Eukaryota > Viridiplantae > Streptophyta > Magnoliopsida > Asterales > Asteraceae > Pulicaria > Pulicaria dysenterica. The sequence goes on from OX359289.1 coordinate 97,250,348, forward strand.
ATCTTCTGCATTATCTTTGTTAGACAAATGCATATTTATTTCCCTTTGGAGTCTTTCTGTTGAGCTGTGGACATTTTTCAATAAAGAACACTTTATGGTTTGTTTCATTTCACATATATCCCTCCCTAAGCATTTGATCAACTCTGCAGCCTTGCTTGATGCTTCTAATATCTCTTTCTTGAATATGAATCTCAAATTGTATGGTGCCTATGAAACATAATCAATGAATACATCATGAAACTTTTTTTAATCTTGTATTATATACTATCTCGAAACTTATCAAAATAGGAAAAAATTGTAGAAAAATTATAAGAAACCTGAATTTGTGAGTGAAGAACACCATGAAGTGCCATGACCTCATATGCACAATATCTTAAGACTGCACCAACTTTAACATATTCACTCCAAGGATAGAAAAAGTGGCGAAACCTGCCATGTGGCGGTTCCCATTTAGCCGAAAGAGCCTTGAGAGTTCATCACCAAAGAAGTTATGATAATTTGTTTAAATCCAAGTTTAGAGAAAAAAAAAGAAATATGATAAATCGAAGCAAATTTAACATATATTACTAAGGACTCGAGTTTAGCTGATGAGTTCAATGTGGATCGGCATTTTCTGTAAGCAGGCTCGTCTGGGAATTCGTCCATGAAAGTCTTGATAAATTCTTGATGATTATCAGCCAAGTAGTTTCTGACACATTCTAAAGTGCACCATTTGTAAGCTTTTAGAAGTTATTGTAAGATAGAAAGATTTTTTAAGTGATCATCAAAGTTACCTTCAAGTGAATCTGCCACTGAATTAAAGTTTTTGACCAGTTCCTTATGCAACTGGTCACCAGCCCATATAGGGAAGATAAGAGAATTCACTGCTACTGTTACAATTGCTCCAATCAAGATCGAGTAAAACCGATCAATCGATGTTCTAATTGGATTCCCCATTCGGTACCCCGAAACTATGATCAAACAGTATGTGAATAGTATAACTCGAAAACCATACTCATATTGCACAAATGTTGGCCATAACTTCATGAATGAGGTTATTGTCCCTGTGAATGAAAAACAACTTTTTCTTAGCATTATATATGACACTGTATTTATCATGTAGTCTGACATAGAGATGGCAAAGCTGGGCTGGTCAGACTTTGGTTAACAGGTTAAAATAGGTTGGAGTTGAAACAAGTCATTTTTTATGAGTTTACCAATCATGAAAATGCTGATCCCTATAATAATAGGTTCAGCAACCCGACCACCCATCAAAGCTAATTCAGCAACAGCAATGGCTAACACTCCAGCAAACAAGCTTCCAAGTGCTCGGTTGAATCCTTTATGAAATGTGGCTCCTGCAACAAATTATTTTAAAGATCATATATGCAAGGATAGGTATCTTGTGATCAATATTTATACTTGCATTTACAATTGCATGAAGCTTTTTCATTTCTTATAAGTCTACATACCAACGGTATATTCGAACATGATGGCGACTGTAAGAATGGACCAGATAATGGTAGTGCCAAACACTTGATAAGGTGCTTGGAATAGAATGAGTAAAGACACAAGAACAACAGCAATACCAACTTTTAGAGCAAATGTCACTCTATTAGTGTCTTCTTTAGCAAATTCCAAGATTTTATACATCAAATCTTTGAACTTGTTTGTGGTTCTTGGGAATCCATCTTTGGCGGGAGAGGATATTTTAATAACAAAATTGCCATCACTCTCATTCATACTTGAAATCTTTGGTGCTTTTGTAGGGAAGGTGTGTAGGAATGAGTTTTGGGATGAAGGAATAGAGTCATTTAAATAGAGTGATAGCTAGATAAAGAATTCCAAAGGGAAATAAAGGGTTTTGTTTAATTGTTTTATAAGTTATGTTTAACTTTAATATTAATAATCAGAAATATATGTCAGTCTTTGTGTTCCCTTTTGACTTATAAAAGTTTTGCTATCCATATTAACTCTGAAATCGAATCATGCTTAGCATGCACGTTCTTCAAATCTTATATTTCAAGAAATCTTGTTACTGAAGTTTCTACTAGTACATTAAGAAGCCTGCAAATCAGATCTCCTCATGCTGTTGTGTTTTCTGGTACAATCTGAATAAGTGGTTCTAATTAAACTTCGCAAAAAATACTAAAAGATCGAATTTTTTCTTAAAATACGAGGAAATATTACATTTTTCTATCGTTCAGATCTTTCGAGAAGCAGTTGCCTTCATCATATCCTTTTCAGGTAGGATTGGGTACTGTAGTTATTGTTTTGATGTTGTTTTCTCTTTCGTCTCGGTGTTTGCCTTACTACAAAGTCGAGAAAGCTTTTTTGGGTTGTTCGATGTCGGGCTACTTGTGATATCTAAGCATACTATTCCTCGTTCATATATGAATATGGGACCCAATAGAATTGAATGAAAATAGCTTATCTCTTTCACTTTTTTGCAGATTAAACTAAATATTCCTTGTTTGATTCGCTTAAATGGAGTATTCTTTCTCACCATTGGCTGATCTCTGATGTTCTATTGCTTTTCTACCATTTCTTGCATGCCTGCCAGTGTTTTTCTAACTCTCTCTCTCTTTTTTTTTTTTTTTTACATTTAATCAGATGATGAATTGGTTGCATATATTCGAAGACATGCTGATCTGGGTGGTTCAGGTACTTATAAAATTTTGTTTGTTTTTCTCCCTCGAATGTAAGCCCTACCCTAAAGCCGCTTTTGACTGATCGACTCTAAGGAAGATCTTGACTGTTTAAGTTCAATGCAATATAAGTTTTTCATTTCACTACTAAAAAAACACTTTTGGTACGTGGTTTTGTTCCGAAAATATAAAATAAAACAGAGTTTTTAGTGTGTGTAGCATGAAGGAGGAATCAACTCCGGTTTTTTACTAAAGAACTGTTGTAGTTTAAAAAAAAAATTAAAAATTTTGAGACATGTTTTCTATAACACGAAGGGCATCCCATGTGAAATGTAGACATGATAGTATTGATATAGAAAGATTGAAAGAAACTTTTATAGAACTTAAGATCAAATATAAGTACGATGCAAATTTATCGATCGGATTTCAATGAAAATTTGGTGCTCAAACGGCACATATATCTTCTTCTAATCTAAATAAAAGACTAACATGTAATAAATTTATTAAACAATCTCTAATTTTTTATTTAATAAAATATATTTAACTATATAATCTTTATTATCTATTTACTCAATATTAATTCTAATTTTGTCTTTTCTTAGTTAAATTTGAATCAAAATTGTTAGATAATTTCGTATATGCTTTTATTACACTCTCGTAGTCAACAGAGCCTCTAGTCCCAAGATCGGTGTGCACCTCCAGATGGGCGGGGGCCGGTCTCCCACTCTCTTCAAATTTAAAATACCATATTTGTTTACTATAATATTACAAATGTCATATTTAATTATCTTTTATAGCATTTTAAAATATCATATTTAATAAAATTACAAATCTTATCGTTTAAAATTATTTTATAATTTTTTAAATTCTTTAATTATAACCAATAAAAAATTGACCATATCAACCCTAATTGTAATAATAATAATTGATGGTTTTTACAAAAATATGATCATATCTCTTTGTATTATCATACAACGAATCTTCCGTCACGTCTGCTCTCAACCTCGTGTCAACACTTCCACCTAGAGTACGTATTGATCAGGAAAATATATGGGTTGGCGCCCACACTCCCTAGTCACCCGTCATCCTTCATTCATAGTGTTCATTTTATAGATGCTGGTCTGAGTGTTAACGTTGTATGTCATCATTATTTAAATTTCTCATTCCGTTTATATTCATTTAATGTTTTTTATTAATGTTTAATATTAACCTTTTTTAAACCAACTCATACATCTAATCTAATCTAATCTAATATATATATATATATATATATATATATATATATATATATATATATATATATATATATATATATATATATATATATATATGGGACGGTTCATTCGAGAACCGTTGTTAGCGCGAGAACCAATCTCAATTGTTCCTTGGATATGAGAAGTTCCTTGGATGGAGTGGGTGGAGGGATAGAGTGTGGCAGGATGCATGTGAGGAATTCATGGGTGGGCAATGACATTGAAGTAGGGGAATTGAACGGCTCACATTGGTTCTCACGTTTCTCCCGCTAACAACGGTTCTCGCATGAACTTTTCACTATATATATATATATATATATATATATATATATATATATATATATAGGGGATGGTTCATTTGAGAACCTTTGTTAGTGCGAGAACCAAAGTTCATGGATGGAGAGCGTGGGGTGATAGAGTGTGGCAGGTGCATGTGAGGAATTCATGGGTGGGCAATGACATTGAAGGAGGGGGAATTCGACGGTCAAGATTGGTTCTCGCGGTTTTTGCACTAAGAAAGGTTCTCGCATGAACTATTATATATATATATATATATATATATATATATATATATATATATATATATATATATATATATATATATATATATTATATTTTAAAACATTTAGACCTTTTGCTTAAACTCTTAAATTTTAAGTGTTTTGAAATGACTAAATTGCCCCTCATATAAACTAAATTGAGTAACTATTAAATATAATTAATAAGATTTTTATATTCCATTATAATAACATAACTTTACATATTTAAGAAAATTGAAGTCAATACAATTTTTATGAAAGTTAAAGCCAATACTAATTAACTTAATTATTAAAAAGTATTTTCGTAACTTTTTTTTAAAATTATAAAGAATAGAAAAGCAAATGAAATAGAAAAAAGATAAAAGAAAATAGATATGTCACCAAACGAAAATTATTCACGGTCCCCATATTACATAAATACTATACTCTCTATGTCTGAAAATGGACATGTTAAGGACTATAAGTTATTCTTTGCCGCAGCATTGCCCGAGTATTATGCTACTCTGTGTGTGTGTGTGTGTGTATATATATATATATATATATATATAAATCGCATCAACATAAAACCCTATGTTAAACAAAAAACCCAAAGAACCAATATGGATCATTGGATCCTCAAAATTAATGGATGAAATTTAATGATGACAAAACTGTAATTATCATGTATTAATATAAGAAGAAAATGGCAAACATGGAACACCCCCCCCCCCCCCCCACACCCAACAACCCACGATTTAAAAAAACCCAAAAACTTTAAATTGTCATAACCTTTTAAGTTTTGTGAATTTAAACATAAAAATTATACCAACCTTTTAATTTTTAAATCCTCTTTCAAACAAGATCACTCTTCCCATATTTTTCTAAATTTCTTTTGAAAATGAAAATTTTGTTTGCATTTTGGGCAGCATGTAGTGTTCTGTACGTATTTTGTATTTTGGGTTTAAATAGGTAATTTTGCATTTAGGGCTGCATTTTCATTGAATCATGTTGGATTTGCATTTTGCATTCTTATAAATTTTTCATTTTGGAAGTATCTAGATGATCTGCATGTTTATATTTTTACGTTTTTCGTTTTTTTGCATTTTGCATTTAAGTTCTACGGATTTTTTTGCATTTTGCATTTAGAATGAACCCAGCTCAAAATGCAAACTTTGCATTTCAAAAAAAAAAAGTTTCAGAAATATATCAAGCTCAGTTTTGTTTGAAAAAGGACGAAAAACTGAATATAATGATATAATTCTTTTGTTAAAATTCTTAAAAACGAACGAGTTATGATCATTTAAAGTAAATGAGTTTTTTTTAAATCTCCAGTTGCTGAGATGAAGCGTGGGTTTTTTTGTTTTTTTTAATTTTCCATTTTTGCCCTTAAACAATATGACACGTGTCATCACCTGAGGGTTCTTTAGGTTCTATGTTTAAGTAAGGTTTTTTATATAAATTTACCCTATATATATATATATATATATATATATATATATACTTATATATATATATATATAAGGCTTGCCAAATTTATTAAAATAACCATTAATTAAACCTTAATCAAACAATCACAATCTTCAATTTTAAAATTATACAATTTTGATAAACAATTTTAGAAAGAAACAAGCGGATCCAAATTTAAACGTAAATCAATTGGGAGGGAGCTAGATAAAAAAGTGAGGGGTTTTATAAAATATGTGAGGGGCTTTTAAGAAAATGTAAGGGGGTTTTATAAAATTTGTATTATAATGTAATTAATTATAGGCTGATAATAAATTATGTTTAGTAACTTGTCCATTTTTATCTAAGTTTTTGGTATGCATTTTATTGTACTACGACACTTTTTTAAAATTAGTATATTCCTAAATTTTGTTATCCATTAAAAGTAGTGGGTAGATAACTTTTTGTTTAGTTGAGTGGTTTTCTTGGGATTATGGTGATGATGTGAGTGGTCAACTTGAATATGTTATTCAAAGTGTTTATTTATTATTTTTAAAGCATTCTCAATCTATACTACTATATAAACCATTTAACACTCTCTCTCCTCTTAACTTTTAAGAACTTCTTAAAATTATGTCAACTTTTAATCTCCACCCTCCTTTTTAATCTCAATTAATCTCATCCACTCAATTTTTAACAATTTCTCTCTCCTAATAAACTTTAACTTTTTATTTATTTAAAATATATTCTCCCACTAACAAACTCTCTTACACAAACACAATTATCCACCCACATCAATATAATTTTTAAAATCTTATTAACTTCTCTCTCCTTATTTTATAAATATTTTTAAATTTTTTGATACTTTTTAGAATTTATTTTTAAATTAATAAAATAGTTGATACAAATTTAAGGAAAATTGAAGAAAAAAGCGGACATGTTGCTGAAATTTTTTTCATGGCATTGAATTACACGTTACATCCTTGAAAACGACATGTTACAAAATATAAACTATTAACCGTCGCAGCATTGCGCGGGTACACTGCTAGTCTTATTAGAAAGATGTATGAACCCTTTTATAAAATATAGTTCAAAATAAAATGTATCCTTAAGCAATGATATATTATATTATTAAAAATCTAAATTCAGAGATGTAAAGATAGTTGTTCATGATGGTCCTAAAACTATATCATTTTATTCTTTTCCAATGATGAGGTTGACCAAGTAGAATGGTTGTTTATTAGAATGATGTTGCTTTTGCTTGATTTAAGAATTTGGTCTTGAGTAGATTCACTTCTTTTTCTTATTACTAGATCGTCCATTTACTGATCCGTAAGATGTCATGATCTGTCGTATGAGCATCCTTAATCTTCTTTGTGTTTTTGTTGTTCTGTATATATTCTAAACAATCTGTATGTTTAGTTTTTATTTTTTTTATGTATTAGTCTTAATAGTTTGGTCGTTATCTACATACTTGAAACGTGTTTTATATTCAATTATGTCATTTTTTAAGTTTATTTGTGTATAAAGTACTTCAAAAAAAATAATTTGGTTTCTTATGTACGTGTTTAGAATTTTTTGTATATGTACGCTACTTACATTTTTCTATTTGATTTTAATGCAATTCAAGTTTTCTTCTCTAATAGACTTATACCCATGCATTCACGGGTCTATAAACTAGCAAAGTCCTTAGCAAAGAGATCTAGTAGCATCCTCTCTTATGATGGTGAAAAAATTACATGGGCAATAGATGTGTTTAGAAATTTGAGTCAGTTTTCAGTTCAAAATTATTATCTGATTGACAATGGGGTAATACATATTCTTTTAATTATTGTTGTTTTTGGTTAGTGAATTATATTTTGATTCTTAAACTTCTATATACTCTTTAATCGATGACCATCTTTATAGTGAAAATTACTTTCAGGATCTAGCATTTTTTGTGCCAACAAATGACGATGTTGAGTATATAAATGATTACATGGTTTCCAAAATTGACAATGAGGAAACAACTTATCTAAGTTCTAATTTTGTCTGTACTGAAGATTTGTCATGTTCATTTGAGGAGTCTTTATATTTTCCTGAGATACTCAACTCATTAAAAGTATGACTTTCCTTACATAAACTTTCTATAAAGATTCGTGTTCCTGTTACGTTACTTAGGAATCTAGATCAGTCTAAGGGTTTATGCAATAGAACAATGCTATAAATTGTTTGGCTTGGTGCACATGTTATTGAGGTAAAAATCATTTCTGGAAAGAACATTGGTGAGATTACATATATTCCTAGAATGAAAATGATTCCATCAGATACAAAACTGTCGGTTTCAAATGCACTTCCAAAATACTCGTACGCGCACGGATCAATAAGCTAGTATACAATAAAAGATGATTTCAAAAATATATATGTTAAGGCATGTTTATGCATATTCCGGAAAGAGTGATAGATTGTATTGCTGGTAAGAAGTATTTAGAAAGGTTTTTAAAGTGGTAAACAATAGTAAAATTCTATTTTTTTATATAAATTTTACTATTTCATCCTTCCGCTTAATAGATGCCATATGTAATCTATTAATTTTCTTTTTTTATCTTCTCTACTGATTTTAACATTTACCTTACTCTTATAAATAGAAAGATTAAAAAAATACAAAATAGAAGAATATTCAAACTATCTAAACAATATGAAGTCATATGTAACAAAACTTGCGATATAATTCGTAGTAATCGGATTCATTTTAAATATGTATTATATTAAAAAATAGTCGGAACGATTTTACTATCTGCTAGTTCTAATGATGCTTTCTTATAGCGTAAAACTCTCAATTATAAAATATAGAATAATGTTATATATTACCTGTTCTCAAAATGTTTATAAAAGATGCGTTTGTAGTCCAACGGTTAGGATAATTGCCTTCCAAGCAATAGACCCGGGTTCGACTCCCGGCAAACGCATTTATTTTTCTTGCACATTTTTGTTGTTATAATTTTATTAAGAAATTACAAGTAGCAAATAATCATCAATATTATATATGCAATTTATTATTAGCATTATATATTATTATCGTTCTTTGTTGTTATTCTTATTAATAGTTTTTATTTTATTTCTATAAAAAAGACACTAACAAACATTAGAACAAGCACAAGCACCTAATACGCAATTTAGAGATACAAAATCAAGAATTTGCCAGAAAAAATGGGGTACAATATGTTTTAAAATAACTACTAGGTTTTAAGCCCGTGTAAACACGGGTATATATCTATGATATTGTTTAAATGTATTTCAATTTATGTTATTTTTTATAGTAAGTACTTGCCGATATTGATTCTCTTATCAAGTCAACCTGGTACATCAACAAAACTTGCTCCCTGTTTCTAGTGTAAAAAAAAAAAAGTTGTCAGACAATAAAAGTATACTATCAAAATATGAATTGACTCTTAACAAATCTAGCATATAAACATGCATATATAAAAGCCAAAACATGAATCAATTATAAAACAAACTAAAAGGATCTTGCAGTAAGTACCATTTATATACTCATAGCAAACTAAAATGCAATGCTCAAGACCCCTCCCCACTCTGTGCATGTAAAAAACTGCACCCTTATATATGCATTCCAATATGGCAACTATGGCGTCCCTATAGTTTATTGCAGAAGGCAACTACAAATTCCTCAAACTCAAGGAATATGGAGATTCAAAATCAGTTGCGATTTACTCTGCTGAATACTCCTACTTGCGGCACTACCAGCGTATGAGCTGTTGGCGTGAATTCTCCCCTAGGTGTGCCTCTCAATTTTCTTCAGAATTCATATTCACGTAGGTTTAATTAATTTTCTGTATACAAACAAAAGAACACAAATACACTCTTGTTGATTGTTAGAGCAGGTAAATTTTAAAAGCATAAAAGCTATTCTGGCTAAGCATAGAAAATATCAACTTGCAGGAGACAAAATATATACTTTGCAGTTTGCAGTGATAATGGACTCCTATTATTTGAATTTGAAGTATTTGGTAGTTTGTATGATAACTATTCTTCTTTTAACTCAGCAATGTATCAAGTAAGAAGCTTGACATTGATTGGGACAACCTTGGATTTGGGCTTGTGCCTACCGATTATCATGAAATTTCCTTTGGGTGGAAGTTTTTCTAAAGGAGAAATAGTGCCCTTTGGGAACATGGAGATCAGTCCATCTGCTGGAGTCCCGAATTATGGCCAAGTTTGTTCTTAAAACTCTGATATATACATAAATATAAACATTAACAGTGTATGTTCTCCGTTTAGTATCTTTGATAATGGAAAAAGTTCTTCTGTTAGATATTATTCGAATTATTTGGGGCTGAATGTTTTCAAGAAAGCATGTACAATTTCATCATTTTTATAAGAAAGTTATGAATTTACTCTTGTAATTGCACAGGGATTGTTTTAAGGTCTAAAAGCATATCCTAAGGAAGATGGAAATATAAGGCCAAGTTAATGTTTGTATAAAAATCAATCACTCTGTTTAAATAATTAATCACACATTCACACCAACAAACACTTACTTTCATATTCTTTTTAAAGAAATGAATTTAGGATTTGGAGAATTATCACATATGAAAATCACAAAGTGTATAATTTAACCCAATTGGCCAAATCCACATATATAGACACAATCTTCACATGAAAAGAGATGATCTAGAGATTGTATGTGCTTGATTTACCCTCAAGTAAAGAAAGAAAGAAATCATCACCATCCATCCTTTAGCGTTCACAAAACCACCAACCTCAGACATAGCAGAATGTTAGGAAAAGAAAAATGTCAATGTCGGTTTATCGGATTCGGGAACAATGGATATGTGTTGCGCTCGCATCATAGAGTGTTTGTCATGGAAACATCAACAGCAATTACAATTTTTAAAATAGATAGAGAATCATGAATCAAATTATAGTACATTGACATTATGAATTCTTTCTCAAGAAAGTACATAAAACTTATATTTATTTACATTGATATTATGAAATCTTTCTTAAGGAAGTGCCTAAAACTATATTAATTTATTCACTTAGATTATGCATAGGGGTGTACCTTAAGTGTATTAAAGCTCTTGTCAATTTATAGGATGAAATTTAGAAGAAAAGAATATACCAACTGCTTGTAGTTTTTATATATATTCAGGAATAAATTATCATCATCAAGAATCCTAAATCACCATCGATAAGAGATAAAAATAAACTACTTCACATCATTATCAGGCTTTTGATAAAGAAATGCTATTCTTTAGCTTTTACATGATACCAATGAGTTGACTACTTGTGCAAACTCAGTGACGACACATAACTCGTGCAGGCTCTCAAAGGAGTATAGTATATGAATAATATTTTCAAGCTTTTCTCAGAATCCCTTGTAAGTAGGCAACATCACAGTAGCATGTGTCATATGGTGTTGATTCTTATCAAACTACAACAATAGCAATGCCTCAAAGTATAAGCAAACTAAAAAACCAAAAGTTCAAAAAGATTTAGACACGAACAAACTACCTATGAGCTATGACTGCACTCAGCAAAAAATGACAACCGAATACAAGAATCAAAGATTATGACAGTTTTGACGTTCGCACAAATCGCCTTAATTTGATGCAAAGATAAATACGTTAACTAAATTCACCGGATCGAAGCATACTACTTACTAACTAAATCTATCGCAGAATGATATCATCTATGAGAAGCATACTAACTGTTAAGTAAAGCAACCTGTTGATGGTGTGATTTCTTTACCTCCCGACTTTTACCATTTTGTAAACCAATTTTGCTAAGAATGCCAAATTATTTCAATTTAGTAAGTAAAAAAATATGCAATTAAACTTTTTCCGAGTTAGAAAGAGAAACTAACTTGTACCATATGCCAACGCCTTGGTTATGTTAGGCTTTATTGGAGCATTTCTTCGAGCAGCCGGTAGGTGAAAAAAGCATCCATGAACCTAAAAGCCACGACCAAATTTAATCATGAAAACTTAGTATACCGACAACTCTAAAAGATTGAATATCAGGGGTTCAATTAAATTTACAATTCAAACAAAACAACAATAATGAAGAGCAAACATCCATGGGTATTGGTCCCAACTAATATCCTCTCTTTGTGGATGATTGGTTTTATAAGACTGCAAGAAGACTGCAAGAATTGTTAGTTTTATTTTTCATTCATGAATTTCATACGTATATTGCATTCAAGATGCATTATTCCTTTTCATATTCATGAAATATTCCACATATTCAACATATAAACCAAATTACGCATTAGAGATTAAATAGTTAATTTTTATTTCCTTTCATCTTATCACCAATCTTTAACTTTTGGATCATATAAGTGAATGACATGAAATTCAAAACTACAGGGTAAAAATTGAGCATCGTATACGGAGAGATCGTAGACTGTTCGTTGAAAAAGAAGAAAAGAAACTTAGCACTTAAAGGGAGATCTTTTTCAATTGAAATCATAGAAACCAAAATAAACAGAAATCTTTTATATAGTCATTGGAAGATGATTGTAGAAAGTAGTTTTCTTACATCGATTTCGTAATTTCATGGCTAAAATTTTCCGATTGTCAATGGACTTTATAGGAGCAGAAGATCACTATGAAGCTAATGTAGGGAAGGCGATGCAACAATCGACGGTTTCATAAGATAAATCACCACTCAACCATCGCGCTCATTTTTTGAGGAACATTTAAACTTAAAAACGATGTATTAATTAACATACCTTCACACGAAACGCTTCGCCTGCGTCAATTTGGGAAAACTAAACCCTAATTAAATGGCTGCTGAGAAGATCAACAGACTACCAATTCCTTTTTTTTAACGGCAAAAGGACGACAAGCAACATGCTTCGGCTCGGCCATCACATGCACTTGCACGACCAGAACTATATTAAAAACGCTAGCCAGGGACTAGCCCAAAGAAGAGTACAAAGCAAAAAAAAAACAGGAAAGAAACAAAACAAACCAGCCTGAAAGAACAAAAGCAGCCCCTATCACCCTTTGCTATGCAATACAAGAATAAGGTGAAATAATCCAGCAGCTCCAATCTAATGTTGCGATTTCCTTACCCATCCTATGTTTGAACCAGAAGAACGAGTAAGCTTGTATCTGACTGAAAACCAATACCTCATTTCCTTTGCTTTTCGAGAAGACAATGTCGTTCCGGTGCTTCCACAGCAACCATAGGTATACGTATATTGTTGTCGTAAACACCTTCATTGTTTTGGAATCAAAGTCGGATAATGAGCCCCAGTTGAGTAAGTTTGCTAATCCTTCAATCACCTGAGTGTTCGTACCCCACCAGACGCCTATCATGCCTAATATCTTCCTACTGAAACTGCATCGCGCGAATAAATGGTCTTCCGTTTCTGGAGGTTACTTTTTGAAGGCAAATGATTTAAAACAGCCCTCCATGCATGTATATTGACCTTGAGCGGTATCCAGTTACACCAAAAAAAATCAAAATTACTGATCTTTTTTAGCGTTAGGTCATCGTAGGCAGACCTCAGGGAAGACACCGAAAAAATTCCCAATTTTTCCAAAGCCCAAACAGTGTTGTTCGAGATATTATCACCTGTTTGATTCACTTGAAACCATTCGTTTATTGGAATATTGACCTTGTCCATATCTTTGAATATTTTAAGGATACTTCTCCAAAGCCCCGGGTTTTTACCACGAGAACTTGTGCCCGTAATACTCCCATCACTTCCATGGATTGCTTGAATCACCAGATTCCACAGCCCACTTTGAGAGCTTTTAAAACGCCATATCCATTTCATGAGAAGACCCAAGTTGAGTGCCTTGAGACTTCCGACCCCAAGAACCCCATTCTTCTTGCTGTTAAGCACAATACTCCAATCAATCCAATGTATTTTCCGTTCCCCTTCTTTTGATCCCCAGAAAAAATTAGATCGTATACTTTCTAATTTCTTTAGAACTTTAACGGGAGCTCTAAAAAAGGAAAAGAAATAGTTTCCCAAACTTCCAAGAACCGATTTCAAAAGAGTAAGCTTCCCACCTGATGAGAGGGCTTTGGCCTTCCAACTCGACAATTTGTTATAAAATTTCTCCAGGATAGGAGACCACGACTCCATCTTGTTCATCGAAGCACCGATAGGAAAGCCTGAGTAGGAGAATGGAATCTTGCCTACATTGCATTGTGCCTTAGCTGCCAGATTTTCAATCTCAACTTGTTTAACTCCAAGGCCTGTCAAGCTACTCTTCTTGAGGTTTATTTGCAGCCCTGAAGAAAGAAAAAAGCAACATAAAATTCTTATAAGATTAGAGAGATTTAATTCCGACCAATTACCAATCACAATTGTGTCGTACGCGTATTGAAGGTGGGACACAATCGGCCCGTTCTGAGGTAGTTGTATGCCATGAAAAACTCCCAAAGTGCACGCTTCCTTCATGGCAATATTAAACGCCTCCGCTGCAATGACGAAAAGGAAAGGGGCCATCGGGTCCCCTTGTCTCACGCCCTTGCCCATTCTGAACTCCGGAGTAGGGACCCCGTTGATGAGAATAGATACAGAGGCCGTCGTTAGACAACCATTGATCCATTGACGCCATTTTATGCCAAAACCCATTTGCATCATAACTTCGTCAAGAAAACCCCAATAAAGTGAGTCAAAGGAAGACCGTCGTTTGTGGAAGATGAGATACTCGGAAGATGAGATACTCGGAACGATTAATCACTCCTCAATGGATGGGCTAAACCATCACACCAGCCCATTATTAAACACTTTAAAAGCTCAAATCTCTAATTTTATGCCACGTCACTTTACTACCCCTCCTAATTGTCTTTAATTTACAATTTCAAGCTCAATTAAACTTGCCGCCTAAGATTTAAGAGATTCTAAGTTATATATACTATATTATAAAGCATTTACATCTTTTTACTTAAACTCTTAATTTTTAAGTGTTTTAAAATTACTAATCTACCCTCTTTCCTTAACATGGTTATTTGGAGTGTAAATAAACGTGTGCATTGACAAATTAATGCATTGATGCAATTATGGAAATGATACAATTAATATCTTTACTAAATAAATAAATATCTCATGAAATTCTAATTATCATATAATGTAACCCACGGTAAATTGTCTAATTACCATAATTGCAATATTTATATCTATCCGTTATCAAATTTTTAGGATTCCCTATGAAATTTCATTTTATTTTAAGAGAAGTAGCGCAAGAGAAGTTTAGGTTTATGTTCAAATAAATAATTTCAAAACTGAGATTATTTGGACAATATTATTTTATCTTTTTTTCTTCACTTCCGTTCTTGAGTTTTTTAAAAAGAAAAAGAAAGAAAAGGATAAGAAATGATCAAGTACTGTTTTTGAGTTTGAAAAAGAATGAAGTAAATAGAGGGAAAGTTGTTTCCTTTCAAGTTATCTCATATTTGGGAGAATAACTTTTTAATAAAATAACTCATCTCTTTCCCTTCATTTCCTTTCTTTCCTCTTCTTAACATTGTGTTCCCAAGTTTTAAATATCAAGAAACACAACATAAAAGAAAAAAAAAGAAAAAAAGAGAAATAATAAAAGTTTTTATTTAGCGTGTTCCTAAGTTTAAAGAAGCGAAAAGAAAATGTTTTTTTTTTATTTTGTGTTTTCAAGTTGACGAGAAAGGAAAAAACAAGTTATATTACAATAATACCTTTATTTTCTAAAATTATTAGATGTTATTGGGTAATTTAATCAAAAATGAAAAAGTTCTCAAGTTGACGAGAAAGGAAAAAACAAGTTATATTACAATAATACCTTTATTTTCTAAAATTATTAGATGTTATTGGGTAATTTAGTCAAAAATGAAAAATCATTAAACCTTTTCTTTCCTTTCAATCCAAATATTCCAACTTTAGGAAGAAAATTTAGAAAAGAAAGTTAATCAAAATTTTCTTCCGAATTTATTTTCTTCTCTACCTAAAACAACTCAGAAACGCAATGTTTCGTTCTCACTAACTTCCCATCTTTTCTTATATGTCAAAAATAAAACGATGGAACGCATTGTAAGAAAAACTTAAAATCACACAAACTTAATGGTCTTCTCTTCTTTGTCTCTCTGTTTTTTTAAAAAGTAACTCGAGAACATAGCGTAATGTATGGTTTATTTTCAAATTATTAATTCACCGCCGCATAGCGCGGGTACCCTGCTAGTATAAGATAATATAGATGGATAGATAGATAGATATAGATATAGATTGAAATTTGAGTACATGAATGAAGTTGAATTATAGAAAAAAAGGCAGTTTACATATTGAAATTAATTTAGGCTTTTAAGAAGGTTTAGTTTTAGAAAGTTATCAAAGTTGTCAACTTTTGTTATTGTATATGCACTATTTTAAAAACTACCGTTTTGTGTATCAAACATTTAAAAAAAACTACCGATTGATGTTTCTGGTTACCTATTATTTTTTATTTATTTATTTTAAACACCTATCTATTTCTACATAGATAAATCATTGCAAACTCATATATTCTTGAATAACATTTAATGTGTTCTTCCAATCTTTGAAGATCTAAAACGTCATACCCAGGAAGCAGATTTCAGATATGTGAAGAACCCTAAAATCGAAGATGAAGAACACCATGAAGGTTACACACAAACCAAGCATGAACATATATGTGAACCGGAAGAAAAATCAAAACAAAATCAAACCAAACACAAACACTTTAATCGGTATTGTAAAGATTTGGAATCATAAGCAAATCGATTTCATAAGATTTGGAATCATAAGCAAAGATCTATCATAAGAAAAATAGAAATACCTTCGTAAGCTCGTAATCCTCGTCACAAATAGAAACAGTAAACTCGTAACCTAAATCAATGGTAATACCCAGAAAAAGTAAATAGATGAAAGAACCCTAAAAGAACTCAGATAATTTGGGGACAACATGGACCCCCAAAAGATAAACCATAAAATCAAAACCACATTAGATGAAAACTCAAAGCTTACCGTTAAAGAGTTGTCGTGTAAGAGCTCTAAAAAACCCTAACCTCGCCGTTGATAATACCCTAAACCGAATCCAAAGTCACGATTGAAGAAGTTGCAGTCGCAGATGAAAGAAATCGATGTTGAAGAAGTCGCAAATGAAGAAATTGTTGTTGAAGAAATCGGTGGTGATTGATTAGAGAAACCCCATGGATGGCGACCTCCGATGGTGGAAAATCGACGATGACCTTCATGGTGGTGATGGAAATCGATTATAATTATTATAATTATCATTATTATCATTATTATTATTATTATATTTTCAATTATTTTTAAACAAGAATATTACATGTCAGCATCCAAGTAAGAGGCCACAAGATCATAACCGGTGCCACATCGGCAGTTAAGATGCTATACCAAGTTAGATGCATTATTTGGTAGTTTTAAAAACTTGAGTAAATTAAACGGTAGTTTTAAAAGATAGGTATACACAATAGCAAAAAGTGACAATTTCAATACACTTTTAGAACTAATGAGTAATGAGTAGTTTACCTTTTGTAAAGATAAATAATGATTTAAAGATACTTAATGATTTAAAACTTAAACTTTAAAAATATTACCGTTTAACCGATAAACAATCATTTAATTATTTAAAATGGGTAAAAAGAAAACCTACAACCTAATTAGCCGGTTGCTTCTCCCCTTAAAAAAAACATTACCTTTGACACTACTAGAAAAACAGGCATCAAAAAGGGATTTCTCACAACTAAATTCAGTGAGAAATTTTTCCAACGGATTTCCCACGGATTTGTGTCTACAGACACAGTTATTCATTTCCCACATATTTCCCATAAATTTCCTATGGTTTTGAAACGAAAATATTCCGAGGGAAAGTTGTTGCTAATTTGTATAAATTTCCCACGGATTTTCAACAGACTTGAGTTTAAAACCACATGTAATGATTACAAAGGGATTTCCCACGGATTTTCAATAGATTTGAAACATAAATAATACGTATGAAAGTTGTTGGAAAATTCGTATAAATTTCACAGAAATTTCCCACCGAATTGAGTATGAAAACCTAATGTAAGAATTAAAGAGCGATTTCCCACATATTTCCCACGGATTATGGACAAAGAAAATTTCGTGGAAATGTTGTTCCAGATATGTATAACTTTCTCACTAATTTCCCAAAGAATTGGATAAAAAAGTTACCATTAAATAGCAATTCTCATTGATTTCTAACCGAATTGAGTACAAACCCAAAGTTAACCATTAATGACCACTAAGTGTACTAAGCTTCCAACTCGACTTTTATACGATACTAATATAACCTAATATGATATTATACAACTTATTGGTCAAACAATGTCATATTGTTCATGTACGTGAATTATAATCAATATTGGTCAAATACTATAATACTTGAAACCAAATAGGTCAATCATTACCAATATTATTGAATCAAATGCACAACCGGTTCAAACAAGCCATTCATAATGATCATTGATCGTAATTGTCACCGGTCATGACATGTACGTATATAATCCGACTAAAACATGCTTTAATCGCTTCTTGTTATTAATGTCAACCTCATATTACTAAAGATCTTATTTGAAATCACAAGCCGAGATCTCGTATAACACTTATGATCCATCAAAAATAATTACATATCAATATAACATAAAACTTATTAAAAAATATGTCAATCTTATAGTATAACACATATTTTTTGTTATCTTTTTAATTAAAATTTAACAAAAAAGTAAATATAATTAAAAAAACAAACAAATTTAATAATATCAATTACTAAATATAACATATAAAGTTAAGAAAGTAAAATAAATTACCTAAAATTTTCACCTTCTCACCATTTTTCATTTTCCCCCCAAAATTTCCCCCCATTCTAACCCAAACCCTTGTCTCAAAATTCCCAAATCAAACATACGTACATCCCCTTGTCCAAAATTCCCAAATCAAATGTACAACCCTTCTCTTTGTGTGAACCATCGGCTCAAAGCTTCTCAAAATCGAACAGCTCTTGTCCCAAAATTGACACCCATCGACATCTCGATCCTTCTCTACTCATATCTATACTTTGGGTAAAAATGGTCATTGCAAATTTGTGGGTAAAGATGATCGTAGCAAATCCGTGGGTAAAGCAACCGTTGCAAATCTGTGGGAAATTTTCCAACCGATTTCCCATGGACGAAATCCGAGAGAAATTTGTGGGAAATCCGAGGAAAATGGGTTTCCCCCGAAGGTTTTTTCCACGGTCGAATTTCGTGGGAAATCCGAGTGAAACAACCTTTTCTAACGGATTTCCCACGGATTTTTCCGATCCAAAAGGGGCATTGTTTTGTAGTGTGAAACAAAACGCAAGTTTTATTTTGAAACATGGGTGTAACACCCGTTTTTCTTGTAAACACGTACAACAAGGAAATAATAAAATTCTTAAAATCAAGGCAACAACCGGCACGGATGAAATTTAAAATAGTTTTCCTTTGGTGTTGCACAAAACATTTAGCATTTCCATGTGGAAGCCTTGTCTGCCACAAACCTTAAAAAGTTAAACAACTGAGAGTATGAGCTAGAAGCCAAGTGAGTAACTCCACAAAATATATAAATGATAATAAATAACAAATAAATGCACTCTCATCACAATACATCACGTTTATCATATCATATCATCTCAGTCACAATATCACATAAATTACCTGATTTGCCAACGGGGTATCACGCATGCCTCTTAGGCATCATACTATTGCCACGAGAAGGAAGTACGAGCCCACCTACGACGTGGATTTGAGAAGCAGTCCACAAAAACCATTGTTGTTTTGTGCCAAAAAACCCTATCTGTAAGTCTATTTGTTTCTCTTTCTCTTGACATTTATGTCTCTTTTTGGACAAAATAATTGCCATGTCGTTATGGTCAAAATGATGTTATAAGTGATGATGAAATCATATGAAATGAGTGAGGACTTGTTTGATGATGACAATGATAGCATTTTATGCGGGTCGGTTGATCAATGTCCATGATGATCCTTTCTTGTATGAACTATGTGATCCTCGGTTGTTAGTCAATGACACTAAAGATAATGAAGTTGACGATGATGGTAGAAGTTTAGATGGGGAAATTGAAAAAGATATGATCATGGCCAATGTTGATTACCCTATACCTAACCCATATCAAAAGTGGAAAATCATGTAGTTATCCTTACGAGAGAAAATCGTTCACAATTTAAATTTTGTATTTAAAGTTATACATTTTCAAATGGTTTAAAAGTAAGGTTTGAGAAGAATGAGTCAAGTAGACTTCCGATAAGATGTGGTGAAAAGGTTAATGGTACGTGGCAGTTTCCTTATTGACTTTTAAGAAAAGGCAAAAGCTAGTATTTGACAAGTATTTGTGCAATGTTAGTATAGGTCAATTTATAGACCAAAGACAATGGCACTCTATAAAATAGAAGGTTCACTAGTTGCACACTAAGGTAGGGTTTGAGACTAGGGGGGATATTCTTAGGGATGAGCATTTGGGCCCGAAATACTGGACCGATCCAAAAACCAACCGATACCGAATTGAACAAGCACCGTATATAATTATTAGGTGTTTGTCATTTCCGACAAAGAAATCTCCTTGTACTTATTTCAAATTTTATATTAAATGTGACTCGAAATATAAGTTACCGGGGGCTTTTGTGTATCAATGCTCGTGCGATATTATTGGTCATAATTCGGTTTTAGAACCGAAATCCCTATGATGATTACCGAGACCAAACCGGAACCGTATACATACATTCGGTTTTGTTTGAGAAAAACTCATTTTCAGCTTTGGTGCATATCGGTTCGGTCGGCTCCCAGACCATGCTCGCCCCTAGATATCCTAATAAGCTATCATGGGAGCATAGTTAAGATCAATGTTTAATAGTAGTGTGACAATGAAAATTATATTAGACTATATAATGCTTGTTTCAAAGCTTTAAATGATTGTTAGAAAGAAGGATGTAGAATTGTTAATTAGATGGTTGTTTTCTTAAGTCAATTTGTCATGGTGAGTTACTTTCTGCCATAAGAAGAAATGCAAATAACCAAGTCTATCCAATAGCTTGGGCCGTCTTAGACATTGAGAACAAAGTAAACTAGAGATGTTCATAAAACCACTTTCCTATGATCTTGAACTATCATTGGGTATAACACTTATTCCGATCAACACAAGGTTAGTACCACAATTACTAGTCGGTCTTGAAATTTGAATTATATCAAATACTAACTTCGAATTCCTTATTCACATAAATGTTAGGGATTGATGGAAGCTATTGAGGAGATTTTACCATATGTTGAGCATAGAGAGTGTGTAAGACATGTTTATGCTAACTTCAAGAAGAAATTCAATGGATTGGAGTATAAAAATCTTTTCGGGGAGCTATTCATTTGAGGCATAGATTGTTTTCTCTCTCCCTCTATGTAGACTCACGATTCCAGTAGGCTCTTCGTTGGTAAATACCACTAAGGCATTTAATGCTTGGAAGCCCATAAGACCATAATAAATGTCTAACATTTATTGCCACATAGCTAAACTTAGAGAACTTACAGTCCCTATATAGCTAAAGTAGAATTTCACATTAAATTTAAAGGTGATTAATTTTTATATAATTTCATCCTTAAAATTGAATTATAAAGCAAGTATGGCAATGTATAAGTTATACGAGTGTACAAATAACTAAAATGAATATAATAGTTAGTCTTAATTTTGACATATGTTTTAACTTTTAATAGAGGTGCTTAAACACTCAACTTATATATATATATATATATATATATATATATATATATATATATATATATATATATATATGTGTGTGTGTGTGTGTGTGTGTGTGGGGGGGGGGGGGGGGAAGGGTTCAAATGAGAATGAGAGACTAAATCTTAGCCGTTCATCTTGTAAGTGGAATTTATGGATGGAGAGCGTGGGGGAATCGAGTGTGGCATGGTGCATGTGAGGAATTCATGGGTGGGCAATGACATTGAAGGAGGGGAATTGGACGGTTGGGATTGAGTCTCTCATTCTCAATTAATTTGAGGTTCTCATTTGAACCTTCTACTATAATACATATATATATATATATATATATATATATATATATATATATATATAGACAAAAGTTCATGCGAGAACCGTTGTTAGCGCGAGAACCAATCTAAGCCGTCCAATTCCCCCTCCTTCAATGTCATTGCCCACCCATGAACTCCTCACATGCACCCTGCCACACCCTATCCCTCCATGCTCTCCATCCATGATACTTCCCATATCTAAGGAACGGCTGAGATTGGTTCTCGCGGTTCTCGCACTAACAACGGTTCTCGCATGAACTCTCCCATATATATATATATATATATATATATATATATATATATATCATGATTTTGAGTCACGAGTCGAGTCATGAGTTAACAACTATGAGTAAAAAGTATGATTCATTTTATGTTGTTAGCAAGTTCACCATACATATAGCTTCCTTTGGAAAATGAAACTAATGCAATAAACGTAAAGGAACAAAGGCGAATGACATGCAAAAAAGTGTGAGGGTAAGGGTCACAACCATAGGAGTTACAAAAATGACAAAGTTTAGATGTTCGGGTGTTTAGATTGCTTGGATTCACTAAGAGTCATGATACACACTTTCAGATTGAAGTATTTCGACAGTACAATCAAAATCCCAGTCGGATGAAATTGAGTGATTTCACGGATTGAACAGAGAGAGATGAATTTGAAACAAATTAGCATATCTAAAAGTCATCATATCATTTAATTCAAAGATAGATAGCAAGTATTTAATGAATTACAAAGTACCTCTTAATAACGGTAACAATTTAGGCTATGACTTGAAGCGTAGATAAAGAGCTTAAACAAAAAAAAGAAACAATTAGTAACAAACAAACAATGCACATGAAATGCATAAAAATATACACTAACAAATAAATAGCAAGTATTTAAATTTGAAAAAAAGCATAGATGAATTTTTTCAAACAACAGTTTAGAATCGGTGTACATAACAAATTACAATATAACAATTGCTTTCAGTTTTGAAGCCCAAAAGAACCACATATGATTTCAATGCATTGCATTGCTTAACTTTTTTGTGTTTTTTATATGTAATTTTTAGTATTGTAGACTTATTTCATCTAATTGTTGTTAAACTTGTTTCGTGTACTATTTATTAATTATCCTTGGTATGTCTACCTGACATTGGTTCTTTCTTATATTTGTTAAAATTTTCTTCTTTGATTTTTTAGCATTCTGTTTAATTTTCTTATGGTTAATTAGTAAGAGTGCCTAACTGATTTGATGTAAACTTTGTTAAACTTGTTTCTTCTTCTGTATATTAACTAAACATTTATACTTTTCTACTCTTTTAAGAATGAATGTATAAGTTCAGTGAATTTATTGTCTTGTTAATCACTTATTCAAAGATGATTATATAGCAATCTCTATTTATTAGTAATTTAAGTTTTATTCATAAGGGAAAACAA
Organism: Pulicaria dysenterica; assembly: GCA_947179395.2. Classification (NCBI taxonomy): domain Eukaryota; kingdom Viridiplantae; phylum Streptophyta; class Magnoliopsida; order Asterales; family Asteraceae; genus Pulicaria; species Pulicaria dysenterica. The sequence continues at coordinate 97,273,674 of OX359289.1, forward strand.
ATTCACAATATCTTAGATCTCCAAACCTCTTGCAAACACTAATTCTATAAACAGATTGATTAAAAGTAGAGGTATTCCCCAACAATAGGAAGAACTACCAAATGTATTTCACATTAGGCTCTGATATTGGGTAAAATCTTAAAAGTGTAGAAAAAAGACATATGCAGAATAGACAACAATACTCATAGAAATAAAGAATAGACAACTCTTAAAAGTGTATTCCCCAACATACTCATCTTTTTATTCATCACTGCAAGTAGGAGAAAGATTAGAGAAGAGAAGGTCATAGAAATAAAGGAAAAACCAACTATTGTTTCTTTATTTACATTGCAGAACAAAAAGGGAGACATGTGTTTAGTCCTAGTTATGAGATGCATTCCCTTTCCACTACCTCATTATAATAATATAATAATACAAAAGAAAACTGAATTTCTTTTATCTTACGATAAAAGGAAAAACCCAGTACATAATGCAGTTTCATCCTTTAACAAACCCATTAAAAATACTCTATCTTTTGCTTACCACGTTACCGCCTTCCCATATATTATTGCCGTTGACCCAACATGAAGACCCAATCGACTTACTGAAACATGTTTTGTTTAGTCAATAAACGATATACAAAAACAGAATTAGCAAATATATAAACAAAAATGAATTAAATGCTTACTCGATGAGCCTAAAGTTTGCTGGCGGCATAAAGGTCGCAGTCCCCAGAAAGAGCTAAAATGATGGAAGAGTGATAAAGAACCAAACATGGGAGAAAGAGCCACCCTCGCAAATACGATCACCATCTTTGGAGTATGCTTTAATTGGTGGTAAAGGTGGTAGATGCTAAATTCCGGAGTTGGTGATGACGGCGTTTGAGATTTTTTATTTAGATCGGCGACGGCGGCTGCGTTAGCCACATCATAAGACATCATCATGTGGGTTTTTCTTAATATCTTCAAACCACCATCTCCTTCATCCCCTTCAAACCACTATGAGTATATAGCAATAGGAAGACTTTATAAAAAGGGTATTAGATAAGAAAACTGTGATGATTTAAGATGAAAGAGCTAACCTAGTGAAAGTAGGAGTCATGAAAATTATCCATGAATTTCATGAATTAGAAGTTGAATCGGAAGAAGAACACTTTGGAGTAGAACACTAAGGTGTTGTTTGTTTTTTGAAAACATAAGCTGTTAAGGTCTTATGCCATGTCTGCGAATGTCTTATTGGATAAGCTAAAATTTAAAAAGTCTTATGTCTGCGAAAAAATATTGTTTGTTTTTTAAATTTTAAGAAATGTCTTATTTACTATATTTACCAATCGCCACTTCCCCCACCATCACCACTACCAACCGCCACCTCCGATAACCGCCACCTCCGACGACCACCGACCGCAGCCACCGCCGCCACCACCGCCGTCGCCGACCGCCACCACCACCGCCGCCGACCACCACAACCGCCGCCGACCACCACAACCGCCACCACCACCGCCGACCACCACAACCGCAGCCGACCGCCGCCTACCGCCACCGTCACCGACCACCACCAATGGCCACCACCGCCACCGACCGCCGCCATTCCGACCACCACCATTGGCGGTCGGCGGTGGTCGGCGGCAGTGGTGGTGGCGGTCGGCGGTGGTCGGCGGCGGCGGTGGTGGTGGTCGGCGGCGGTGGTGGCGGTCGGCGGCGGTGGTGGCGGTCGGCGGTGGTGGTGGCGGGTGGCGGCGGCGGTGGCGGTCGGTGTGGTCGGTGGTGGTGGCGGTCGGCGGTGGTGGCGGCGGTGGCGCCGATGGTGGTCAGCGGCGGTGGCGGGCGGTGGGTGGCGGTCGGCGGCGGTGGTGGCGGTCGGCGGCGGTCGGCGGCGGTGGTGGCGGTCGGCGGCGGTGGTGGCGGTCGGCGGTGATGGGGAAAAATAAGACCTAAGAAGCACTTTTTTTTAGCTTATTAGGATAAGCTGAAATAAGATGTTTGCAGACCTTATGTCTACGGAAAAACAAATGATCTTATTAAAAACGTCTTTCCACCCGCAGACCTTTTCTTAAAATAAGGTCTTATTTGAAAAAACAAACATGATCTAACACTTTGGAGTTCAAGATTAGTTTGCAGCAAGCATCCAATTACCCAGACTCTCATTAGATTTTTTAAAGTTTTAGAAATGCGGGTATTTTGTTAAAAAATATAGGCTTTATAATAGACTGAGGCGAGAAAAAGAAAGCTCATATCATATCCTGAGATTTTGTTAAATTACCATATTCTTCCTCAATATATCATGTTGAATTGGCAAAGTTCTTTGCAAATTGTTATATAAGAAAAGTCTATTTGTCTTTTTTATTTTAATTATTCAAAGTCCAGATCTTGGTTATTTGTTGTTCATACTCATCTTCAACCATCACCCAATGAATCTAGATCTAGGTCTTCATATTTTTGTTCATACCCAAGAACACTAACATATTATATATAACTCCACAGATACGTTTACGGAAACCCTCTCGAAATCTCACTTATCATATTCTATTGTGGAAGACCCTTTTCTTGTTCCTAGGAAGCCACAAGTGTGTGTGTAAATATATATATTGGGAGGTTCAAATGAGAACCTTAAATTAATTGAGAATGGGAGAATCAATCACAGCCGTCCAATTCTCTCACTTTCAATGTCATTGCCCACCTATGAATTCCTCACATGCACCCTGCCACACTATATCCCTCCACGCTTTTCATCCATGAATTCACTTACAAAATGAACGGTTGTGATTGAGTCTCCTATTCTCATTTAATTTTTCATTCTCATTTAAACTTTCCCATATATATATATATATATATAGAAAAAAGTTCATGTGAGAACCGTTGTTAGCGCGAGAACCGCGAGAACCAATCTAAGCCGTCCAATTCCCCCTCCTTCAATGTCATTGCCCACCCATGAATTCCTCACATGCACCCTGCCACACCTTATCCCTTCACGCTCTCCATCCGTTTAACTTCCCATATTCAAGGAACGGCTGAGATCGGTTCTCGCGGTTCTCGCAGTAACAACGGTTCTCGCATGAACCCTCCCCTATATATATATATATAGACAAAAGTTCATGCGAGAACCGTTGTTAGCGCGAGAACCGCGAGAACCAATCTAAGCCGTCCAATTCCCCCTCTTTCAATGTCATTGCCCACCCATGAATTCCTCACATGCACCCTGCCACACCCTATCTCTCCACGCTCTCCATCCATGATACTTCCCATATTCAAGGAACGGCTAAGATTGGTTCTCGCGGTTCTTGCACAAAACCCTATGTACCACCATTTCGCCGGAATTACCGATGTGCGAGAACCCTATATATATATATATATATATATATATATATATATATATATATATATATATATATATATATAGGGGAGGGTTCATGCGAGAACCGTTGTTACTGTGAGAACCGCGAGAACCAATCTCAGCCGTTCCTTGAATATGGGAAGTATCATGGATGGAGAGCGTGGAGGGATAGAGTGTGGCAGGGTGCATGTGAGGAATTCATGGGTGGGCAATGACATTAAATGAGGGGGAATTGGACGGCTTGGATTGGTTCTCGCGGTTCTCGCGCTAACAACGGTTCCCGCATGAACTTTTGTCTATATATATATATATATAGAGTGCAGTTATAACGAGAACCGTTTTTCGTATGAGAACCGCGAGAACCATTTATAGCCAATCATTTTATATCTTGTCAAGGGTACAATAAAAATTTTACATCCCCCCAAAAACAAATTCGTTGCGCTGTGCATCTTTACCTACCACTATATTCACAAAACCCTATGTACCACCATTTCGCCGGAATTACCGATGTGCCGGAGGTAGATAAACATGGCTTTGCATCACCGATTGCCCAACTCTGAAACTTGGAACCGCCATAAGGGCACACCCTCTACTCACCGCTGCATTCTCCACCACCACTAAATGCCTCGTCGGTCATCGGAAACCCCTTTCTATATATACGTCTCAAAACTCAGCAACATTTCCTCGCATGAAACACTCTCACTTCAGTTTCAAACGATGTCGTTACACACCCTGAAACCGACATACACCTCGCCATCTCTGTAAACGTGTCGAACAACAGCGTCTTTTGCCCAAACTACCATCGCCACCGGAAGGTAACGACACTATTGTTGAATTTGACTAACCTGCTCAAATAAAGCAGAACAAACGACGAAAACTTATGCAGATTTGCTTCGATTTATGGAATTCTTCATGTAAAATTTGATCTTAATTCTTAATTACAGATCATATAGTATTATTTGTATCACTTTTTATCGCTTTATTAAGCACGCCCAGTCCAATTCAAAAATCTCAATCTGCTTAAGAATCGTTGTTGATTAGGTTTGTATTTGGTGTATAGTTATGAAAGTGTTTCATCTATACATCCAAGTATTACTAACTGATCTACTGGTCCACTTTTCTAATTCTTTCTTTTTAGTACATACTTGAATGAATATTGAAACAACCATTTGTTTTACTACTTTCTTTTTTTGGCAAATTCGATTACCGTAATTTGTTGTTTTTGGTTATTTAATTTAACTTTTTGCTCAATAATTCCGTTTAGTTTCTTTCTTTTTTTTGTGTGATTAGTTTGATATATAAACAAGATTTTATGTGTTTGTTTGCAAATGAATTGGACATTTATTAATTGGACTGTATATAAAATAAGTTGATAGACTAAATATCTTTTTTATTTTTGATTGATTTCCATGTAAGTATCACAGATGTTAATTTCATTGTCTTAATCTGACATTTAAAGTAATTGCTTTGGTAGAACATGTAGTGCTTTTTTATGATATTAATTAGCATTCACTTTCGGTTACTCAATGGAAGCGTTTTTTTATGATAATAAGTGAGGATGAGGTTGTAGGTTTTTCAAATTTATTTGTTGTGGTTCTTGGGCTTTTTAAAAAGAAATTATTTGCACTTGTGCAAATATTTATACTTTTGCAACTATTTGCATCTGTGCAAATATATGCACATGTGCAAATATTTGCACTTTCGCAACTATTTGCACCTGTGATTCAGAAGTTATATGAACTTCTATTTGCACATGTGCACTTTCATAGTGATTCAGAGGTTACATGAACTTTTGCAGGTTAGGATAAACTCCAGGTTGTATATGTGCATCTATTTGCACATGTGCAATTTCTAAATTAATAAGTTGTAAAAGACTTACATGTGCATCTCAAACCATTAGTTTTAAAAAAATAAACAGTCAACAATTGCACATAAGCATCACAATATGTGTGATTCTGTATTTGTGCTAAAAAACTAGTATATACATACGCACAAGTGCAAAACGATTTGCACTTGTGCAAATATTTGATAATCACAATTCTTTACAATTCTTTCGGATGAATATTTGATAATCATGATGAATGGTTTTTTTAATTTATTTCATTTTGTCTAGATAAAATGTCTTGACAAAGCATCTGGGTAAACAAGATAATATGTACTTTTTAAAAACATTTTTCATATGTACTTTGCTTATTTTAACATATAAATTTAGTCTACATCATTATAAAAAGTGTTAGTTATTATTTCTTTCTGGTTAGCGCTAATTAAAATTGTTGGTGAAGTAAATATGATACCTACCACCTAGCAACAATTGTTATTGTAAATTTCATCAGATCTAGAGTTTCAAAGACTGATGAAAATTGATGTCTCCACACCGAATAATTGTCCTCTTTGAGTTGAATTGAAACAAAATTAAACATATTTGTAACTGGTGGCAATTGAACAGTAGTTATGGTTATTGTGAACAAATTTTTCAATCCAAGAACAACTTTGAACTGGTTGATAAACTTTAAAAAAATTAGATCTGATTTAAGGCAGATCTTAAACTAGCACGCTGGATTTTAGAAGAAAACGTGTTTTAGGAACAATCTGAAACCAACAAGAAACAAAAGAAAAAAAACAGAAAAAGAAATGATTTAGTGAGAAAATACGTATATGATTTGAGCTTAAGCATTGTTATCTTGATAAGAACTTTCTACAGCTTTAACTAATTGCACAGACTTCATTTTGAATCTTTAACTTATTGTTCCGACTTCATTTTGGATATGATGTAGCTTTAAAGCTGATTGGATCTTTTATGCTTTGATACCATGAAATGATTCATGGTATTGTAAAGTATAACAAAGAAACGAGCATCAAAAGATATCTTTGTCAAATTTAAGACCGATCTTGCTATATTTTGTTGGAAAAAATAATTCACATTTGTTGGGTTTTTTTCAGTACAGCTCGGAATTTGCACTAGTGCAAAATTTGCACAAGTGCAAATTTTGCACATGTGCATATCTACATCTGTGCTGAAAAAACCAGGTAAATATGTGCAAAATTTGCACTAGTGCAAATTCCAAGCTGTACAGAAAAAAACCCAGTAAATTTTGCACTTGTGCAAATTTCGAGCTGTACAGAAAAAAAACCCAGCAAACACAAAAAAAAACTTTTGAAAAAATATATCAAGATCAGTCTCAAATTAAAGAGCATAATTTTCTCGTTAATTTGGTATAATTTTCATAATTTATCACTTTTCCGTTTGATGTATATATTAGTTTAAAAAATGCGGGGGTAATGTAAAAATGTCCAAACTACCCTTAATTAATTAAGGATAAGTTTGATTTGTTTAAGGTTATCCATTAACAACTCTTTAATCTCAACCCTCCATCTCTTTGATCAATGGCTGTAATTGGTTCTCGCAGTTCTCGTACGAAAAATGGTTCTCGTTTGAACCGTAGTGTGTGTGTGTGTGTGTGTGTGTGTGTGTGTTCAAATAAGAATTAGAAACTAAATAAGAATGGAAGACTCAATCTCAGCTGCCAATTCTCCCTCTTTCAATGTCATTGTGCATCTATGAATTCATCACATGCACCCTACCACACTCTATCTCTCACGCTCTCCATCCATGAATTCCACTTACAAAATGAACGGCTGAGATTGAGTCTCCCATTCTCATTTAATTTCTCATTCTCGGCTCAGATTAATTCTCGCGGTTCTCGCACTAACAACAGTTCTCGAATGAACTTCTTCATATATATAAAATCTTATACTCCAACTTCAAGGAATGAACAAGGTTTCAAGATAACACCAAGGTGGATCAAAGTAGGTGCTTTTGATACTAACAATCCCGGACCCATGAAAAGATGGGTACCACACATATGAAATATGTTTGAGTTGTAGGTTGCAATTAAGGTTGAATATCATTCTTGATGCAACTTGAAGTTTTGTGTGGATGAAAGACTTGGATGATAAATCATCAAGAATAATGCTTTTGAACAACACTAGTGAAATACAATCAAGATAAGTTTCTCTTTCACTTCTCAAAGCTTTATATGTTGACATCTATGTGTTGAAAGTGCCATGAGAACTTATGTGAAACTACTTGACATGTTTAAATGTGTTTATTGTATCTAGTGCTTTACATAAACTTGGTTTGCTATAAAAATAAATCAAGGGTAGCAAAAGCATTAACAAAAGACATAGAAATACTTATCAAATGCTTAAATGTCTTTCAAAGCTCAACTCATACTCAAGTCAAATACTTTTTGATTGAGTTACAAAGTTGAACTATGTGGCGTTAAAATGACATATTACTTGTGCCCATATTACTTGGTGTTGTGATTTAAATCATAACTTGAAGCTCTTCCATATAGATGCATGACAAATATCAAACTATCTTGAAAATCATTAAATAACAAATTTGAGAAAATTGATAGTTGATTAATAATGATGTATAGTCTTCATAAAGTTAGAATATACAAACTACATCTAAATAAGAGTATTTGCTTTTGAATGTGAGAAATATTGTGCTTAAAGTTAAAATTGCATATTGATGAACAATATTTTAAAATTTGACATACCATGTTCATGTTCATCATATTGCCTTAAGTGATTATATGCAATGCTTGAATTTCTCACAAAGCATGCTTTGGCTAAAAGTCTTTAAAAGATATGGAAATATATGTTATATAATTCTATATATTGAAATGTATAGTCAAATAATAAATCATTTGTCAAAGAATTAAAGGTTTGCTTAAATCCCATGGATTTCATTTTCACATATACTATTTGGGTTTAAGTAATTAAAGAGCCAAAATATATTTTATCATAAGTAACATTGTCTTAGAATTTAAAAGATATCATATTACAAATTAAGACAACTTACTTTGATGAATCATAATTGGGACTTCATAAAAATGGTGCTTAGAAGATATATATACATGCTTTAAAGTTAGATATATTAAAGAAATAATATTTCAAACACACAACAAATGCAATAATATAGCGGACATAAATACTAAATCACTTAAGAAAGAAGTAGTTGATGCAATGAACCTTGGTTTAGGAATGATTGAACATGTTCCCTACAAAATAAAGTTTGATTATGTGAAACTTTTCAAAATGGTGCTTCCAAACTGTCCACGGTCGAACCACGGTCGAAGCCGTGTATCGACCGTGGGTCCACTGCCAAATAATCAAATGAAGAAACTCGCGGTCGATGCCACGGTCGACCGTGGATCGTCCGTCGGGTGTCTGAAGGATTTTAACCCTATTTTGCTTTATTTCTCTTTCCTCTTCTCACTTTATCACCTCCACTCTCTCTCTTAAAAACCCTAGCCGCCATTGTCATTTTAGGAGCTTCAAAACATAAATCTTTTACTTCTAAATTCACAAAAATTACGGATTTACCTCACGGTGGCAAACCATGACTGAAACTACGATCGCACATACGGTAGATCCACGGTTGAAAAATCTCTTTCTTGAGCTCCTCTCCTCTATCACGAATTTCTTCCTCTTCAAGATGTATATTTCTCTCTCTATTCTCAAGATTAGGCTTCTATTTTGCAATAAAAATTTTGTGAATCTTGTGGATGTGTATACTATCTTCATGTTTGGGCATGTTTGATGAGAAACTATAATCGTTAGGGGAAAACCTCGAGGTTTTATTTGAAAAAAGTTAGGTATGAAAAAGTAGTGGGTGTTGTATAACAAAAATGATTTGTGAGCTGTTAATATGAGATAAAATAAGAGAATTCATATCATGTCAAAAAGGACAAAAATATAAAAAGTTCACAGCTTACTGACGGTCGTACCCACGGTCGACCGTACTTCGACCGTCAGCCTGTTGAACTTGAACAACACTCCAGACCATCCACGGTCGATACCGTACATCGACCGTTAGGCCCCTGGAAATTAATGAAATTTTAAATTTTTTTTTCACTTTTAAATTTCTAAATTCACTTTAATCTTACTTCTTATATATCAACTAACATTTGTATAACACATGATTTATTAATCTTCGAAATCTTCGAACATTTTGGACACATGAACCAAATTGTTGAACACATACATGTTAATCTTATACTCACATATGTGTTTTAAATATAATGAATCATCATTTATCTTAAATCACTTCATCACCTATTACTTTGAGAGCATATGCAAAATTTTTAACATCAACGTAAACAAATGAACAAAAGCATGTTTATGTTGTTAATAAGCTATGCCTAAACCTTATGAATGAAACGAATTATAATACATTGGTTTAGTGCAACAATATGCTAACATGCAACTTTTTGCGATGTTAAAATTTGAGTATCTTGTCTTGGGTCTCAATTTCAAGAACTCCATTAAAAAAGACAAGATGTTTTTGTAAAGGTGATGAACTAGTAAACTTTGTAAAATCACACAATGGTTTTTATGAAGTTAAGATAAGATTTCATTAAATAAATAGAGACATACACTTCACAATTCATGGTAATCACACACTAAAAGTTGAGTTATGATATGAGAGTTTAATAAATCATTTGGTCAAATATTTCATGTGTTACTCTTAAAAAACTCACTAAGTAATTGCATGCATAAAGAAATAAAGTTAATTTACACAAACCTCATGCATAAATTCTATATCTTACATGGTTTGAAAAGGTAAAATGCTTGTATACAACTTATATGTGGTGCTCATGATATCCTATTTACATCAACAAGATATGTCACCAAAATAACAATACACACTAAATGATAATACTTTGGTTCATGTTTGACACATCCCTATTCTTCATGTTATCAAATTACATATGTGATTCTTACATGAAATATCACTAAACATATGTAACATTATGATATGTCATTCATGCTCATCAAGTGTTGAATAATTATCATGTAATGAATTGTGGTCAAGCTATCTCACACATGGATTTTTCATATAAGATCATTATCAAAAGAGTCTTTGAAATAAGTTTGTGATGAAAGATATATGAAGATGATTACATGGTGAAGAAATATAAATTAACACATTGATTGTTGCAAGTGGTTCTCTCTTACTATCTTGTCATGGTACTTAATGAATTACTCTTTGTAACCAAGATAGTAAAATTAGATGACAAGTCATGCCTCATATAAGAAATCATGTTAATTGTCATCTTGATATGTGCTTGAGTATGCCTATGTACTTAAATAACTATCTCATGTGTCACACGCTTAATTTACTATCACTTGACACATGAATCTATGAGGTATACGTGCATAAATAATGATTATAGTATCTGTATTGCACACTTGTGTACTCATGAGAACACTTTTCATCTCAATCTTGTTGAATATTGAATACACATAAATGGAAAAGGAAATTTGAATATAAGATTAAATAACAAGTAAACTTATTGTTGACGAGAGCTTAATTTACGGGATTGATTCCATTAATTTAATCCCTTCCAAACTTATAGGATTGTTTTTTTATTGTTTCCTTCTGCATGTTGTACTCCTTGTATATATTGCCTTCATGATTACAGTTTTAAAAAAAGAAGAAATATTAACCCATTAAAAGTCTCTGAACTTCATGGTATCAGAGCAGCACCGTATGTAAAACCACCGTAAGCCACCGAAATATCCACCGTAAATCACCATGACTGACAAGGAAAACCCATCTCCCGATCGAGTCATTATTCAAAACGTTCAAGATGCCCCGTTTCCGACCGGAATCATCTTAGATGATACGAACTATCCATTGTGGTCACAACTTATGGAGATGCGTATTGGAGCAAGAAACAAATCTGGGTTCATAACTGGTGCTACCAAAAAACCTTCTGTGGGTGACAAACAACTTGAAAGCTGGCTGATTGATAATAATCGTGTTAAAAGCTGGTTGATTGATTCAATGAGCCCTCCGTTGATCCGACGATTCATTCGTCTCCAGACCGCGAAGGAGATATGGGAAGCTGTTGCAAAAACGTTTTACGATGGCTCCGATGAAACGCAACTGTTTGAACTAAACAGGAGATCTTTCACCACTCGCCAAAATGGTAGATCTTTGCCCACATACTATAACGAACTCGTTAGCATTTTCCAGGAGATCGATACCCGTCTCACAACTCAAGATGAAGGTGTCGGTCAGATTGTATCCCTTCACAAAACTCTAGCTCGTCTCCGGGTCCACATTTTTCTCGCTGGTCTTGATCCAGAATTCAATCAGGCCAGGAGTGAAATATTAAGGAAAGATCCACCCCTTGATCTTGAATCGTGCTATGCCTATGTTCGTAAAGATCAAAATCAGCGAAATACTATGGAGGAACCGAAAACCGAATCTGATGGCATTGTTAATCTCACCACTCGAAACCGACCTCTGAAAGGAAAAAATCAAAACAGTAAGGGAAGCTCATTCACTTGTACTCATTGTGGAGAAAAAGGGCACTCCAAGCAACGGTGTTATGAAATCATTGGGTATCCAGACTGGTGGGATTTCTCGAAGAAACCACGAAGGAAAACAGGTCACGCTGCAGTAGCTGCTTCATCAAATGAAGAACCATCAGTTTCTATTGCTTCACACACTGAAAAAATCGATGACTCTGGTATGTCTAGTGCTAACCACGCTAAGAATAATGCTTGGATTATAGACACAGGAGCAACGGATCATATGATAAATGATCCATCTAAACTTACATCGAAATGCCCTCCAAAACAGTGCCAAATTCTTACTGCTAATGGAGGAGTGGCAAGGGTAACATGTGAAGGACCAGTACAGGTGTCCAGTTCAATGAACTTGGATACTGTCCTTGTTGTTCCCTCCTTGTCCTCAAACCTTTTATCTATTAGTCAAATTACAAAAAACATGAACTGTTATGTAACCTTCTGGCCTGATGAATGTGTGTTCCAGGACATGAGGACAAATCGGATTCTTGGCTATGGTATTAGACGGGGGCAGTTGTACTATCTTGAAGAACGCAGTCATAGTGAGGCTCACAACACCGGAATAAATCAAGGAAATAAAGCGTTGGCATGGCTGTGGCATCGACGTTTAGGACATTTATCATTTAGTTATCTTCAAAAATTAAAGCCTAGTTTGTTTTTGAATGATAAAAATAATGAATTCAAATGTGGTATTTGTGAAATGGCAAAAGGTCATAAAACATCGTATGCTCCTAGTGATAATAAAAGTATGGTTCCTTTTATGACTGTCCACTCTGACGTATGGGGCCCGGCTAAAATCGCTACACCGAATGGTGCCCGTTATTTTGTGACATTTGTTGATGAGTGTACCCGTATGATATGGGTTTCGCTTCTTAAACACAAAGGGGAAGTGTGTTATGTGTTCCAAGAACTTTACCGAATGGTGAAATCCCAATACAAGTGTAATATACAAGTTCTCCAATCCGACAATGGAACCGAATATATTAACCAGGAGATGAAGAACTTTTGTAAAGAAAACTCCATTAGACACCAAACATCATGTGTTGGGACACCTCAACAAAACGGGTTAGCTGAAAGACGAAACCGGCAACTGTTAGAAATTGTTCGAGCCTCTTTATTTGACATGAATGTTCCACGTCAGTTCTGGGGGGAAGCCGTTAGATCAGCAACATATCTCATGAATAGAACTCCATCACGAGTTATTGAATTCAAAACTCCAATCCAAAAACTTCACGAGCTTGTGAATGCCCCAACAAATGTGAACTTGGAGCCAAGGGTATTTGGATGTACATCATATGTCCACCAAACTATAGGGAAACTTGAACCTCGGGCTGTTAGATGTATATTTCTTGGGTATGCGGATCTGCAAAAGGGTTACCGATGCTATGACCCTAACACCAAGAAAATATATGTTACTCGTGATGTCGTCTTCCATGAAAACATTCCATTCTTTGGACATGAGTGCTCTCTTCAGGGGGAGAGACCCTCGAACCTGGAGGAAGAGAACACACATGATGAAAAAAGGCAACCGTTCGAAACACCAACTGATCATGTTATCGATATTGAGATAAACGATCCGACTGGTGTAAGCGATGATATTGGAGAACCAGAATTTGATGAAGGAGGAGATGATTGTAGTGAACTGGAAGATGGAGAAGATAGTACAACATCCCCGAATAACACCACAACCGAGAATCAGACCACAGAAAATCAGCAAGGTCCACCTCTAAAAACTAATGACTCTACTACTCCTAATGATTCTAATTTGCAGGATACTAGTAACGAACCCAGGTACCCGGAAAGACAGAATAGAGGAGTTCCGAAGAGACAATATCAGCCCTATCTCCATGCGAAAGCAAAATATCCCATTAACAACTATGTGTCTTCTCATCGTTTGGCCAAATCTCACAAACACCTAGTGGAAAAATTATCTTCTGTCTCTATTCCTGAAAATGTGCAAGAAACTTTAAAAGATAAAAAATGGAAGAAGGCAATGAATGAGGAAATGGAAGCGTTGCAAAAGAATCGTACATGGGAATTGGTGGATCTTCCCCCCGGAAAAAAAACGGTTGATTGCAGATGGATTTATACCGTTAAATTGGATTCTGAAGGAAACATCGACAGGTATAAGGCAAGGCTTGTCGCCAAGGGGTACACGCAAAAATACGGGATTGATTATGGAGACACCTTTGCTCCCGTAGCAAAAATAAACACGATTCGAATTCTTGTATCGATAGCTGCAACCCGGGACTGGCCATTGCGACAGTTTGTGTAAAAAATGCCTTCTTAAATGGGTACTTAGAAGAGGAAGTTTACATGAATTCCCCACCTGGTATAAATTGCAGCGGAAAAGTGTGCAAGCTAAAAAGAGCATTATACGGGTTAAAACAGTCTCCTCGGGCATGGTTTGGAAGGTTTTCTAGCTTTATGAAGAAGATTGGGTATAAACAGAGTGATGCTGACCACACCCTCTTTGTCAAGACCCAAGGAAAAAACGTGACAGCTCTAATCGTGTATGTAGATGATATGGTTGTCACAGGAAATGATCCGAAAGAAATGGCTAACCTTCAGAAAGTTCTCGCAACAGAATTCGAGTTAAAAGACCTTGGAAACTTAAAATACTTCCTAGGTATCGAAGTGGCTCGATCGAAACAAGGTATATCCATGTGTCAGCGCAAGTATGTGTTGGATTTATTGACAGAAACGAGTATGCTTAACTGTCGTCCTGCCGATACCCCAATAGAAATGAATCATGGATTGGAGATCCATCCGAACCAAGTCCCAACAAATAAAGAAAGATATCAACGTTTAGTTGGGAAGTTGATTTACCTGTCTCATACACGACCAGACATAGCATATGCTGTAAGTGTGGTAAGTCGATTTATGCATGCTCCAAGCGAAGATCACATGAAGGCTGTGTATAGGATTCTAAGGTACTTGAAGTCGTCACCCGGGAAGGGATTATTTTTCGCAAAAACTCAAGGCCAAGAAGTGAGTGGGTATACTGATGCAGACTGGGCTGGAAATCGGATGGATGGGAAGTCGACTTCGGGTTACTTTACGTTTGTGGAAGGAAATCTCGTCACATGGAGAAGCAAAAAACAAAAGGTTGTTGCACGATCAAGCGCAGAAGCTGAGTATCGAGGAATGGTACATGGTGTTTGTGAATTACTCTGGATAAAACGAATATTGCGAGACCTTGGAATTAGCTACACCGATCCTATGAAACTTCGTTGTGATAACCAAGCTGCTATAAAAATATCGAGTAACCCTGTCCAACACGATAGGACAAAACATGTCGAGATAGATCGTCATTTTATCAAAGACCATCTAGAGAAAGGGACCATTGAACTTCCATTTGTAACTTCAAAGGATCAGCTTGCAGATATCCTGACGAAAGCAGTATGTGGAAGAGTCTTTCATAGCTCTCTAAGCAAGTTGGGAATGATCGACATCCATTCTCCACCTTGAGGGGGAGTGTTGACGAGAGCTTAATTTACGGGATTGATTCCATCAATTTAATCCCTTCCAAACTTATAGGATTGTTTTTTTATTGTTTCCTTCTGCATGTTGTACTCCTTGTATATATTGCCTTCATGATTACAGTTTTAAAAAAAGAAGAAATATTAACCCATTAAAAGTCTCTGAACTTCACTTATACTTAAGCCTATTTGATTTATCAAAAGAAGATAAACTTAAGTAATCATGAATCAAACATGTAACTACAAAATCTTTGTTTAACTTGCATGAAATTATAAAACTTGTGTATACTAGTAATAATAGGAGTATAGTATACGTAGGTATTGAATTAATTCAAAATGTGTAATGCTTGAGAAAAATACCTATGATATGTTGATCTACATACACCATGAATTATTCTTCGAAGATCAAGATAATAAACAAATGACATCATGTGCTTCATACATAAAATCAAATTAATTGTCAATTTAGTGCACACATTGGTCACTTACTTGATTAAATCAATCATTTGCTACATAATGTATATGAATAAATATCAATTACAAATGAATAAACTTATATTGAGATAAAATCCCATAATCTTGAGCTAAGAAATTTTTTATACTTATCTTAAGATTAGGATTGTGGATTTTGGTTGTCCCTAACATAATTTGCACATTTTAAGGGGGAGTCACCAACCAAAAAGAAAATCTCATATATATTTGTTCACACTCTCACTTCCTATCATTAGCATAAATACAAGATAATGATGCATATCTCTATCATGATTTCTACTTGAGTATATTTGATTTTTCCTAAATTAAGTTTATACATATACTTTTGTATATCTTGCACTTGCGTTTTGCTTTGTCTATCTTTTGTCAAGTGCTAGCTCAAAGGTCATAAATCAAGGGGGAGCATCATCATAAATCAAATACTAGATCATAGGGATTGTAAATTAAGGGGGAGCTTTGATCAAGGGGGAGCTTCATCAAATATTTTGTGCTAGATCAAACGGGGGAGAAGAATGTTCCTTTTTGATTTGACAAAAGGGGAAGAAGAATATAGTTATGCAACATTGTTAACATGAATAATTTTGTGTAGCAATATTAATTAAATGTTGCATATTTTGTCATCATCAAAAAGGGGGAGATTGTTGGTGCATATATAGTCATACATTTAAAAGTGCACTCCTTGTTTTGATGATGATGAAAATATTAACATGTGATACTATTGCTTATCAAAATTATTCATATGTTCATATCTATATTCTTCAATGCTAAAAAACCTCAAATTGATGATTAAGTGAAGATCAAACAAGTGAAGACTTTAAATCAACAAGAAATGAAGATAACAAGATCAAAAGAAAAAGTCAACCACTCACGGTCTACCCCACGGTCGACCGTGAATCGACCGTCGCTGAAAAATCGGCTCGCTTGAAGTCAACGGATCTCGTACTCGACAATTGAAGATGTCATCTTAAAAGACGTTGTCGTAGATATCCTACAAGAAAACGTTCAAATTATATAAGCTCACAAAATAAATAATTGAACATGTTTAAGTTTTTATAAAATAATCTTTATAAAAACTTTTATAAAAATTGATAATTTTTTTATAAAATTCACAAGCTTGGTTGAATTAATACAAGACTTCTTATTTTGGCAAATCTCAAACACAATACATCTTCGAAACAATACAACACCATATTTAGCAAAGGAATCTCTCAAAGAAGAAAATTTTCAACATGTTTTTTGTATTGGTTTTCAAAGTTCCATTTTTGTGTTAAAATTCAAACTTAAGAAGTATGAAATCAACCTAACTTTTGCCAAGCTCTTTTTCAGTGAATTTTTATGGTAAAGTTGAGTTGTGTGTGGTTTTGGTAAAAGCCCAACGTCTATATTTGAAAGGCTAAAAAATGCTCCAATAGGCTGACGGTTTTAGCCACGGTCGACCGTGGATCGACCGTGAGATGTCTGGACACATTTTGAGCTTACTTCTTTTTCCTTATTTAAACCAACTCAAACCTCATTCATTACTCAACTCTTGACATTAGAAAAACATAGAACATATTCTAAGATCTTGTGAGCTTATATTCCAATCAAAAGATATATCATCTACAAGATCAAGATCAAGAGCAAGAGTGAAAAGTCTTCAAAGCTCAATCATTACATTATCATTATATCATTTGTAATAGTGTGAGGATCAACTCTAGCCTTTCAAATTAGAGTGAAGTGAGGATTATCTCTAGCCTACATAATTAGAGAGAAGTAAGGATTAACTCTAGCCATCAAATTAGAGTGAAGTTAGGCTCATCTTAGCATTGTTTGCAAAAGAGAATAGTATTTCTTGTAAACTAAAGAGAGAAGTGTAAAGGTTTATCTCTACCTTGAAAGAGAGAAGCTTTAGTGGAGCAAACTCTTAGTGGGTGATGCCAAGGAGTGGATGTAGTGCAAGTTTGTTAACACTTGCATGAACCACTATAAATCTCTTGTCTACTCTTGGTGATATCTCTCTATCCTTACTCTTTTTATTTCAAGTATATATATTTGTTGTGTTATAAACTTCAAGAAAAATCTTTTAAACACAACTTACAAATTTTTATAAGTGTAAAAATTGGTAAACTAAGTAAAATAACATATTCACCCCTCCCCCTCTAGGTTTCAACACTTTTTTTTGGTACAATTCAAACTCACATGTATCCTGTTCAGCTACAAATTATATGTATAAAATATATATTTTGTGCTAAAGTTATTTCAATCAAACTAGGTAACATTACTCTCTCAAAGTTGAAACTATATGTCTTCTTTCCTTATATCTTCTCAAGCCCCATCCTTTATTGGACTGAACTGGATATTTTTACTATGCAGGTCTTTCTTTACTAGGTGATGATCATGTACGTTTCTACATCTTGATACAAAAACCATGTGTGTTCAATGATATGCCTCCTTAACTCAGGTACAATGAATAATACATGTGCCAAATTTCACCAAATTTCACATATTAAACACCTTGCTTAAACCAATAAAGCAAACTTTATAGGCTGTGAGTAGCACATCCTAGAGATTGCTACATAAGAAACTTACAAATTTGTGATTCAGATAGCTAGGCAGGAATCAATAGGAAAATATGTTTCCCACTAGATTTCTAATGTGAACCATCTAGTTTATTTGCTTAACAACCTATCTTTGCTTATAAGTTATATTTAAGCTTGTTCAAATATATTTATGGTGTACAGTTGTACACCTTTAAAGGGTGGTTTGTTATATGGTGTTCGTATCTAATTCTTATTTATGTTCATATTATTTGTAGATTGTTGAGCTTGGGCAAACTTCAATTCGAGTTGAAAAGCAGATATGATCAAGCAAGGATTACCAATGAACGTGGATAATAAGATTATTTATGTTACAATAGACCAAATCATATTATTGTGTATCTTGTAGTATTTGAACTTTGAATTATTTTGAGATAACATTAATTATTTACTATATATGATATATAATTTGTCATGTTAACAACTTGGGTTGAATATTGTTGGCTACAATAGCATGAAACAAAAAAAAACAACAAAAAAAAATAGAAAATATTTTTTTTAACAAAAGGATTTAGGCCCGGTTTATTAAGCAAATAACAGGGCTAAAAGGCAAACATTTGGATCTTGTAAGAGAACATACAGACCCGGTTTTTTATATAAAAACCGGGCTTAAAGGTGACTTTCAGACCCGGTTTTTTAACCGGGCTTGAATCTGAGACTTTCAGACCCCCCTCAAAACCGGGCCTAAAGACCTTAAAAAACCGGGCCTAAATGTCATTTTTGTAGTAGTGAAACACTATCTAGAAATAGGTAACAAGTAATATATTATACAAGTTTGGTTCTATATAAGTAATATATTATACAAGTTTGGTTCAATATTCAAACAAGAATAAGAAGCTGAAGTCGAACAAGAACTACACTTCATACTCGAATAGGTTGATAACAAAATCAAAATTAATAATACTCGAACAAGAGCCTTAGATCTAGATTTGGACGGGTCTAGAATGAAACGGGTGGATGCTCTAATGGATCCAGGCAGTTGGTTGTGACTTGATGGTTACTCTGACGATGGTTGCTCGTATCCAGATCAAAATACTCTAGTGATGGTTATGACTCAATGATTAGGGGCGAGGAGAGCTTGAAAATTCTACATACTGAAATAAGATGAAAAAATGGATGAGGAGATCTAGATTCTAAAGATGATAGTGTATTGGGGGTACTAAAAGGGGGTGGGGGGGCATAAAGGGGGAGGGGTGTTTTATGATTCAGATTAGGTTGTGATTGTATAAAAAACCCTTATCTATTCATGTTTTAAATAGAACCCTTTTTTATTAGACATGAATTTATTACATATATAAATCATGTTTTTCTCTACAAACAATGGCGGATCCAGGAAAAAAATTTAGGGGGTTCACCACTGAGCTCGGGCATTTCCCGCATTTTGTCTATCAAATTTTTCCATTAGAAAACATAATTTTGCCACTGGATTTGTGAGTTCACAATCTCAAGCCGATAGATTTGTGGGTTCATATCTAAAATTTAGTTGAATTTCACACCAATAGATTTGGTAGGTTCACCGCCACCCGATGTGGTCTAAGTGGATCCGGCCCTGTCTACAAACAAGCGGGTTCTATTTTAATGCTAATACATGGTACTATGTTTCTTTTAAACAGAAACCAGGCTTAATAATTTTTGAGTCCGTTTTTCTCAAAAGATATATAGAACCGGGCTCTATTTAGGAGTTTTTGTTTAGTTTCTACGATAAATCAAACATAAAAGAGCTGAGATTTATTATGACTATAATTAATTATAATTACACTATTCATGTAATCAATATTATATATGTGCATATATATGTAGGTTAGGAATTTCTTTGTTGTAAATACTTAAAAGCTACATTAATGGTGGTAAGCCTGATTAAGAAAGCACATGATTCATATGTGAAATGCACCACAATTAAGAGTTTGTTTGATGGTGTCGTTGGTTGACAATGATACATGATGTGAAATCTCTACATACATACCGTTCATCTATATATTTGGTTGCAAAACGTGAGCCATCAACTTTTTCACGATCAAAACTTTTTTTTTCTTTCTAAAAGCTTTTACTTTGCAATGTGTTTCACATACACACACAATCACCAGGCATGCTTGACAATGATATTATCGAGTTTTCGATATATATATTTTCTCCGTTGGTTGTTTTAAGATGGAATATTCATAATAACGACATAATTGTCAATTATTATCTTAAAAATTCTAATTTTTGTTTACTATTTTAGACTGCGTATCAGGAAAGCGTTTGATAATTTCTTTCTCTCGTTAAAATGAAATCTCTCTTTTTCTTGGATAAAAATTATTCTAAAAAAATTAATCTTTTAGAATGGAGAGTTGCTTGGAGAAGGCTTTCGACTGGCATAAATTTATATAGTTGTGGTGTTTCTGTTGTCTCTTAGACATAGAATCATAAGACCATTATTTTTTTGGGTTTTCTACTGTAATGGAGGTGCTATCTTTTATTTGCTATTCGTGGAACATTGATCAAGTAGCAGTGCATGGGATCAAGGGACTGCTTAACTGGAGCAATTTGTTAAAGTTCAAATGTGACTTGGGTCTTTGTTTTCCAACTGTAATTTACTATTATTTGTGGTTAATTTTGGGTTTAGAAATGATATATTATTCAAATCATCCTCAAAGTCTTCCGGCTACCAATTAACGAGTCAAATGCAAGTTATCTTTTTATTTAATCAAGCATATAAGTAGCAAAGATATTTTATTTGGTGTTGTAATTCTTCGAGACTTTAGTTTTTCTTGATGTATGTTTTGGATTGCTATAGTATCATTTTTATTTAAAAATCTTTTTTACCGTTAAAAAAAGATAATACAAACATAATCTTACTGGATAAAAAAATCATAAAATTTCTTGGAATCCCAATTTTATTAAATTAAATTAAAAATATTGAACTTTTATTTAATTAGAAATCTAACCACCTACAGTTGACGAGGGTCTCGTGGATCTGTCTTGCAAATGGACAAAACAACCCTTTGTCACACGTTATAAAGCATTTCATATACAGGGACAGTTTGGTAACTTGATTCCTAAGGTGTTTTAGACACCGTCCACATATCTCTCTCCACTTGCCCCAACAAATGCCTTTGACTCTAATCTTGACATTGTTTACTTCCACCCGATAATGGGGAATTGCAACGGCGTTACCGCAGCTGCTCCGACCACCACCACCACCTCCAACTCCGCCACTTCAGATGCAACGCCACCTCCGCGACCATCTACACCCAACGGACTCACCATACTTCCTGCGTCAGAGCCGGCACCTCCTCGCCACCCACTGCCGGCCACCGTCGGCCGTGTCCTCGGCCGGCCAATGGAAGACATTCGAGAAACCTACACAATCGGACGTGAGCTAGGCCGCGGTCAATTCGGAGTAACTTATCTCGTCACTCATAAAACCACTCGCCAACAGTTCGCTTGCAAGTCGATCGCGATGCGTAAGCTGATTAATAAGGATGACATCGAGGATGTCCGGCGAGAGGTGCAGATCATGCATCACTTAACCGGACACCGGAACATTGTAGAGCTCAAAGGTGCATACGAAGATCGGCACTCTGTTAACCTAATTATGGAGCTCTGCGCCGGTGGGGAGTTGTTTGATCGGATTATTGCCAAGGGACATTATTCGGAGCGTGCGGCGGCTGGTTTGTGCCGGCAGATTGTGACGGTGGTGCATAATTGTCATACGATGGGAGTGTTTCATAGAGACTTAAAGCCTGAGAACTTTTTGCTCTTGAATACTGATGAAGACTCGCCGTTGAAGGCTACTGACTTTGGTCTCTCTGTGTTCTTCAAACCAGGTATGCTTTGCTAATAATGTATCATATTTTTTTCCCCAAATACGAGCTCAATCACAACACAGCATCTGAATTCCAGAGAAAGGGGATAACCAATTAAAAATATTCCATTGACCACAAGATTCAAAACCAAAGACTGAGCTAGGGTTTCGATTCTATTTGCAAATGTAGTTCAGCATAGCAATTTTCTGGAGCTCCGGAATTATATCCATGTTGGTGTACCTTTGCTTTCTATTGTGATCCAATAACATATACAGGGAGAGTGCAGAAATATGTCAGTATGAAGTTCGTAAATTGGTTATAAAGGAGGAGTTGGAATTAGTTCTCACAGTACATGAAATTGACTACAAATTAGAGTTTTCCGGGCATATACTTGATGATTTCTTCAACATGTTTGCTTTAACTATATGCAATTTGATATGTTTTACTTTCAAGTATCTTCTGTCATGTTTCTTGATTGTATTCTACATTTCTACCATGTTATGTTGAAAAAGTTTGTTCCTAAACAATTTAAAAGTAGTTCAGAGCCTAGAGTTTAATGTTATATTATCTCTGGGATGTATTGAAGTGTCTCATGTCTTTGTGATCTCACTTACTATGTGTTCTGAACATCAAGTTACTTGTGGGTGCAGGTGATGTATTCGGAGACCTTGTTGGAAGTGCATATTATGTGGCTCCTGAAGTGTTACGCAGGCATTATGGGGCTGAAGCCGATATTTGGAGCGCAGGTGTAATTCTCTACATTTTACTCAGTGGTGTCCCACCATTCTGGGGAGGTATGTTTTTTAGATTTTTTTTACATGCGGTTGTTATTGTAGAATAAATCTTCCTCTCATTGATAAATTTTCATGGTATTGTATATTCACTAATTCACCTACTCGGTAAAGACAACAATTGTATCACAGATATTTAACAGATCTTAAGTAAGGTTCTTGAAGTTATGATATTCTTTCTTATATATTTTGATTTTTCCACAGAAACTGAGCAAAGCATCTTTGATTCTGTGTTACGCGGGAGTCTTGATTTTGTGTCTGATCCTTGGCCAAGCATATCAAGTAGTGCTAAAGATCTTGTCAAGAAGATGCTACGGTCTGATCCTAAAGAAAGGCTTACTGCAGTTGAAGTCCTAAGTAAGTATTAAATCTTGATAATTTATTAAAATGAAAATGAATCAGATTACATAAACTAGTTGCCGACAAGTCCATTTTTTGTGATTAGTATAAAACAAAATTGTTTCGGTCATGTGGGATTCTCTTAGATCATTAAGTTTTACACCTAATTGTAATGTAGATCATCCATGGATTAGAGAAGATGGTGACGCACCAGATAAGCCCATTGATATTGCTGTGCTTACAAGAATGAAACAGTTCCGTGCAATGAACAAACTTAAAAAAGTAGCTCTCAAGGTAACAACATTTTTGTAACTCCACTCTCTGTAATTTTCTTTGTGTTTTTCCTTTCTAGAATTTATGTTTGTAGATGGGAAAAGGGGTTGGTTGAGTAAAGGTTCCTAACGGGTTCGGGTCAAAGTGCGTAAGTTTTTGGTTGGTTGGGCTGGGCTGGGTTGGTTTGACCCAAAGTTAATAGTTAGTGTGCCATATATGATAACGATACTTATGTAATTTAAATAATAATCTAATTATCTGAATAAAGGATTTAGGGGGTTTGTAATACAAGGGAAAAAAGCATAAATAGGACAACCAATTTTGGTCTTATTCTTGATTAGCTAACCATGAACCATCTTTGTTTCACACTATAAAGGTAACTAACTTTCAAAAATTCTGATTTAATTTGACCCAGTTACCTAGTCAAATATGATGATGTGGCGGTTGGTTTGTTAGTGACTTTAATAACACTGGAACTTGTAGATTGAAGCTGATGTAGCAAGACATGGTGCCTGAAAACCAGTTAACTTAGAAGATTACGATAAAATATGGTCTTTTTGAGCTATTGTATGTTTCCAATTGTATCAAGTATCAATAGTTTTGAAGCTAATCCACAATGATGATGATGAACTTAGTATGACTGATTGAGACAAAAACTAAGAACACACCCTTTGATCTGAAATATTGAAATGCTTAAATGAATTAGGGTTAGTTACATTGTTTATATATCCATCAAGTATTTTCACAATATACCCTATACTTCTAGGAAATTAAACCAGAAGCAAAACTTAACTAAAATGATATAATGAACACAACTTGGTCTAACAGCCATTGTGTGATTGCAAATAAAGTATGTACCGAAAACATAATTTGGATTTAAGTTTATTGCCATTCTACACATTTTATCCTATTAAAAGTACTCATGGACGGCCTTTGACCCATTGGACTGAAGTTCTCGTTTGACGAGTTAGAGATAAAACATAGCCTGAATCCAACTATTCATTCTTTACAGAAAAAAAGCTCGAAATTCAACTCATTCTGATTTAGTGTTGTACTCTCGTGAGTTAGGTAATTGCAGAAAATCTATCGGAAGAAGAAATTATTGGGTTGAAAGAGATGTTCAAATCAATGGACACCGATAACAGTGGTACCATAACCTTTGAAGAACTGAAAGCAGGTCTCCCTAAACTTGGAACCAAGCTTTCTGAGTCAGAAGTGAGGCAATTGATGGAAGCGGTACTCACCCAATCCATAAATACCATTATCACCTATATAAATACATCTATATATTTATTCACAACATGATTATTGTTTAATCAGGCCGATGTTGATGGCAATGGAACAATTGATTATATTGAATTTATTTCTGCTACAATGCATATGAATCGTGTGGAAAGAGAAGACCACTTATATAAAGCCTTTGAGTACTTTGACAAGGACGGAAGCGGGTCTGCACTACTCATTTTCTTTTTGAAATGTTAATTAAAGCACTCATCTTTCATGGTATAGAACTGTAAACATTGGCAGTAGTTTATGCTTACCTTATTGGATAATTTTGTTAATGCAGATATATAACAGTTGAAGAATTGGAGCATGCCTTGAAGAAGTACAATATGGGTGATGAGAAAACAATAAAGGAGATTATTGCAGAAGTTGACACAGATCATGTATGCTAGCTCTTACTTTTACTCGCGTAATCATATCAATTATATCATCAAATTAACTTAACATATTGCTCAATATCAACATCATCATAATATCTTTCTCTTTTTATGTAAAACTTTATTTACAAACAAAGCCACATTTTCCTACATCATATTTACAACCCCATGGAAATTCTTGTAGGATGGAAGAATAAATTATGATGAATTTGCAGCCATGATGAAGAAAGGCAACCCAGAGATGGTAACAAATAGACGTCGTAAATGAAACAAAAGATTGTAAAAGTATTCTCATATTTGTTCCCTCTTTCTTAGTTTCCATGGTTTTTGCAAGCCGAGGAATCCGATGAACTATAGCAGAGGGCCTTTTAGTTTATGCAACTTTCTGTCGGTAAATGTCGTCTAGAGAGAGTGGCCTGCTATAATTATTTGAGTTTTTTTTAACTGAGTTTATATATTTTTTTCTTTTTGGGTTACATTAATTTGTTACCCTAAAAGCAACAGATCAATGTTTGTAATAGATATTTATATATAGTCTACCAATCTGCCTTTATTTTATAATATATCTGACTTGAGGTTTGTGCAGGAAGGAATGAATTGGGTGTCAAAACTTTATATAAGAAAGTATCAGTAATTAGGAAGTATCGACTTCTCAAAGTCTGATAGGATTATGAGAATCTATCTCTTCATTGATTTTCTTGAACCCTACACTTTAAAATAAACATCATTTATATTAAAATTGCCTTTAAAAAATTTAGGGATAAGCAGGTAATTCATTTGTCTCGAACCGAACCGGTCCGATTTATGCACTTTTGGGTCGGTTTTCAGTTTCTATATTTCTCTTATTTCGGTTCTACCAGGTTCAGTTTAGCTTAACATATAATTAATGTTTAGCTTGACGGTTTGGTAAGACCTGCAGCCTGTAGAAAACCCAAGTGTCCAGTGTTCGATGTGTGGCACTTGAATGAGTTGCTTTTTTTCCCCTCTAGACTTTCTTGATCTTTTAGACACTTGGCTGCAGAAGTTTTATTTTTATTTTTATTTTTCATTTACCTTTTATTATAATTATAATAATTGTATTAAATCAATTAGTTTTATATGTTATTTATAATTTCCATATAACTTTTAACACATACAAAAGTGAATATGCTTATATATCTATGATTGTCCAATTTTTATATATATCTTTGTATAAATCTTAATATAATACGATAATTATCTAGAAAGTATACATGTCTAGAAATCGTAAAACCAAAAAAATCATTTTGCATGGTCTAAATATTAAAACGTTAGACAACGTTTTTTGAAACTGCAATACGAAAAAAAATATTTCGTTTAATAAACATCATATTTATGTTGAGATATAGATAAAAATGAGTGGACTTCAATAATATTTAGATTTACACCAAACAGTATTATGTCATTACATATTAAAACTTATAAGAGAAACACCAATAAGACATAAAATCTAACAACGCCAAATGTTATGTTGGTCGACATACGAAAAATATAAAACCTGAATGGATTCAAATACAATTTACTAGATTTCTAACCCAAATGTATAATTATTTGTCCCCCTTTGCTCTAAATATTTGTGTTTGAATATTAGTCTTTGTATATTATTTATCTATATTTTATATTTCACACTGCAGCTCGCCGGCTATATTCATCTCGTTTATCTTAAACACCAAGATATCATGAAAAGAATCGAGAGTCTAAATATATTGTATTGATTTCTAAAAAATTTCTAAGGAAGAGAGCATCATCCACACATTAGTCCTTCTGTATAGCCTTATCCGATGGTTTCGGCTACACCATCGGGTTCATTGGCTACCATTTTACCCGATCGGTTTGGCTTTTTTGGGATGGTGAACCCGACTAGCTTCTCTCTCTCTCATTAATATAATAAAAAGTGGTGTAAAGTTGAGTTAGGATATACACACTTTTGGGTTGTAGAGGGAAATGTGATTTAGCGTTTATGTGGCAGCTAGATCGGGGAACACAAAGAAAGAGCTATACGGATGGTCCTAGGTCAAAGATAACTTACTGAATTTAGAGGGAGACATTCATAATGAAAATTCCTTTTTCCAAGCTTAATAGCAATATTCTAAATGACATGAGGCGTGACGTGGCGGTATAGTTGAAGCAACTCATTTTATAAGGCGTGACTTATAACGTCAATTTGTTTATAAAATTGTAATTATATATACATAATTATACAAACAAAAACAAGAAAGCACATGATTATAGCTTTATAAAATAGTTTATCAATATTTAATAAAAAAATATGAAAACAGATACTTATAGATTTATAACATGGTTTATCAATATTCATTTTTATTTACGGTATATTCTACCATTCCTTAGTGTATTTCAAGACTTACCCCCAAACCTTGAATATTTTATTAACGGCATAGTAAAGTCTCAAGTTTATGTACCATGTTTAATAGTAATTACTGAGTTTGGATTGGAACGCACAACCCTTTTATATATTTTTTTTTTGAACGGCTAAACACACACACCCTCTAACCTAATCCTAAATCTACACCAATTGGTCCACAGCAGAACTTGAACCCACATCCTTGTGGAACACCTAAACACCAGATACCGTTAGACTATAAGTAATTTGATACAAACCTTTTATTATTAGTAATCCTTTTCTTTAACTACTCAAACTAAAGTGAAACACACTACTTGAAGCGACTTTAAAACATTTTAATTTCTTTGAGAAACTTTTGTTTATATCTATCATTTCTTCTTATTTCATCCTTTTACTAATTACAAGATGACATGTGTGATCTGTTAATTTTCTCTTTATCGTCTGCATTAGTTTTAACACTTATCTTGATCTTGAAAGTAGAATGATAAGTTGAAAGATTTTATAAGAAGATATAGAACCTTTCTTTTCTTTGATATTTGCTAAACTACATTTATATAGATAAATTATTAGCCTTACTAATTAAGGTAAAACAAATGTTTATATAATTATATCAACACTCAAAACCAAAAGAAAAATAGATTTATAGCAAATCTCAACATTTAGTTTTTATATAAAATCATCTAACAGTGGTTTAAACTCTAGATGTTTTACAACAACAAAATTACAAAAAACTTCTATGCGTTATGACCAAGTCCAGTTAAGAATGATAAATGAGTATACGATGCAAAATTGGAAAGGAGGCGGATACGATGCAAAATTTAGCAGGTCCAATTTAGCTAATAATGAAATGGGCTCAGGAAATGAAAACTTAGATGGGCCATTTCTTGATACGGCGGGGCAAAAATTAAAAGATAAAAACTCAAAGAGCCCAAATATGAATTCAGATATTAAGGGGCAGAAAAAAGAAACAAAGAAAAGGAGGTTTATATGAAGTATCGATGGAAAGAGAGGACACAAAAAGAGATCAGGTGGGCACAAAGGGGAAATTTAAAGAAGAATTAACGAAGAAGAAGAAGAACAGAGACAAAGAAAGATCGAAGTAACAGAGAAACATCTTCCACCGCTCGGTTACGGAAAGAGGAGTTTTAGGGAAATAAAGGCTCTTGCGAGATCAATTGCAAAACAGAAAAGAGGAAGCAGCAGATCGAGTGATGAAGGTAAATTATAGCAAGGGGGAGGAGGTTCGAAGCTAAAGGAAAAAGAAACATCGGAATCGACTCTAAACACAAGGATGATTGGAATGCAGGTTGGATTCTCGTGGGACAGAAATGCTCCATGAAAATAGCAGGTAAGTATGTTTCGATCCTTTAAACAATAAATGAAGATAATGTCTCTAAATATCAGAGGGTTGGGTTCAAAAGAACAGAGAGGGTGGCTTAAAGAGTTGTGTTTCAAAGAAAAACCATAGATTCTAGGGATACAGGAGACAAAATTGAATTCAATTACAGAAGATATAATAGAGGAGTTTTGGGGTTCGTTAAAATTTAATTTCGTACATAAGGAAGCACAAGGTAATGCGGGGGGTATAATCTTAGTTTGGGTTACAAACGTGTTCACATACACTTTGGCTTGTGAAGATGAAAATTTTGTGGCAATTTTGGGGACATGGTCTAACAAAGGTTTTAAATCCTTGATTGTAAACGTATACGGTTCACATGACTCTGAAAAAAAAACAAAATTTATGGGGAAAATTAGAAAGTATCCTCGACAGTACAGGGGTAGAACCTGTAGTATTCGGGGATTTCAACGAGGTTAGATCAGGGGAAGAAAGATTAAACACAAACATGGTAGTTAGCAATGCTAGACAGTTTGATAGATTTATAATGAGTAACAATCTTATCGATGTTCATCTGGGTGAGAAGAAACTTACAAGGATATGTTTAAAAGGGATGAAGTTCATTAAATTAGACAAATTCTTGGCCTCGGAAGGCTTCTTAGAACAATGGGAGGGTGTTAAATGCAAAGTGTTGGATCAAAAATTGTCTGACCACTGTCCACTGATTCTTTTCGATGAGACTATTAATTCGGGTCCTAAGCCATTCAGATTTTTCAACGCGTGGACGGAGGAAGAAGGGTGTGTCGAGTTGGTTAAGAAGACATGGGCAAGAGAAACAAAATCAAAGAAGGCAGATCACGCGTTTATGGAGAAATTACGTATGGTCAGAGAGGAACTAAGAAAATGGAGCAAAAGCAAAGTCAGTAAAGTGGAGGTGGAGGTCGAAGAACTACAAGAACTAGTGAGAGAAATGGAATTAAAGGCAGAAAAAGTGGAATTATCAGAAGTAGACAGAAAAGTATGGATCGAAAAAAGAAAATTATGGCTAGACAAAGATAGATTCAAGAGAGAGATGTTAATGCAGAAAGCAAGAGTCAAATGGTTGGCTGAAGGTGATGGAAACACTAAGTTCTTTCATGCAGCAGTCAAAAGAAGAACAAGAAAAAATAACATGGAAGGATTAAGTATAAATGGTACATGGATTTATGAACCGGAACAGTTAAAAAGAGAGGCAGTCATGCATTTTGGGAGGTTGTTTAGAAGAATAGGGGATAGAAATATCTCATTTCAGTCGGATAAATTCAGGAAGCTTAATGGAATGGATAGTAGAGAATTAGAGAAACTGTTTACAGTAGAGGAAGTGTCAAGAGCAGTAAAGGACTGTGGTTGTAACAAAGCTCCAGGACCGGATGGATTTAATTTTCATTTCATAAAATACTTTTGGGAAACACTTAAAGGAGATCTGATGAAAGCATTAAACTGTTTTTGGGCTGATGGGGTGATCTCGAAGGGATGTAATGCATCGTTTATATCACTGATTCCAAAATGCAAAGAACCAAGGTGTTTTAACGACTTCAGACCAATCAATTTAATAGGTTGTTATTATAAAATCATTGCGAAGGTGTTGGCTAACAAGATTAGAGGTGTGATCCATGGGCTAATTAATGAAACACAAACGGCTTTTATAAAGGGAAGGTCGATTCTGGATGGGATGTTCATGGCTGGGGAAATAATAAGCGAGTTAAAAAAGAAAAAAAAAAGTTTCCTGTTTAAAGTGGATTTCGAGAAGGCATATGATAGTATAGATTGGAATTTTCTGTTGCATACTTCAAAACAAATAAGGTGGTTAATGTGGATACAAGGTTGTTTATCTTCTACGTACATGTCGGTATAGGGGAGTTTAAGGTTGAAGGAGGAATTAGACAAGGAGACCAATTATCTCCTTATCTATTTCTTATTGCAGCTGAAGGAATGAGTATCATGCTACAAGAAGCGGTAGAAAAACAACTGTTTTATGGGTTAGAAGTGGGAAGGGATAAGATTGTTGTATCTCATTTGCAATATGCAGATGATACAATCTTTTTTGGAAAATGGAACTTGCGTAATATTAAGAATATGATGAACTTACTGAAATGTTGGCAGGAGGATTCCGGTTTGAAAATTAATTGGGGAAAAAGTAGCTTGACGGGTTTCGGGGTAAATAAAGAAGAAATTTTGGAAATGGCGAATAGAATTGGATGTAAAGTAGGAGATGAGAAAATAAAGTATTTAGGAGTCCCAATCAATGTTAATATGGATAACAAAAGTAATTGGGAGAAGGTGACAAGCAAATTCGAGAACAGGTTGAGCTCGTGGAAGAAAGGTGTGATTTCATTTGGAGGTCGGTTAACTCTAATTAAGTCGGTTCTATCGGGCATCCCGCTATACTTATTTTCATTGTTTCGTGCTCCACAAAGTATCTTACGAGTTTTAGAGAGAGTGAGGAGATCTTTCTTTTGGGGAGGGTCGGGTAAAAAAACACAGCATGGCATGGATTAAATGGGAGGATACAACAAAGTGCTTCGAGGGGGGGGGGGGGGGGGGGTTAAACTTGGGGAAGTAAAAAGATTTTAACTTGAGTCTCTTTGGAGGTTCAAAGAAAATAAGGGATGTTTATGGGTAAGAGTCATTAGGAGTCTTTATGGTCATGCGGGGGGTTTTGAGTCGGAAAGTCAAGTTAAAGGTTATAGTATGTGGGGTGGGGTCATAAAAAGTGTGCGTGAGTTAGCGTCTTTGGGTGTGTCATTGACTGCGTTTTGTAGTTTAAAGCTGGGTAATAGGCTTGATACAAGATTTTGGTTAGATAATTGGGTCGGGTCAAGTACAATATCGACGTTATGTCCTAAAAGTTTCAAAAGAGTCAGGAATAAAGAGGTTAAAGTGGGTGAGTTAGGTCGATGGGTCGGTCAAGTCTGGGAATGGAATCTTGATTTTTTGCAGTCAGGTCGGGGTAGAGTCGAAAATGAAGGTCTTTTTTTAAAGTCTGTGTTGGATCAGGTAAGTCTAAAACAAAATGTAGAAGACAAATGGATATGGTCGATGAACAACAACAATGTGTACATGGTTAAAGAGATTCGGAAAAAATTAGAAGACATCTACAGGGGCAACGACAAGAGTAAAAAAAATGTAATATTTGTGTTAAGAGCATTGTACATTTGCTTTTGATGGGCTCAGCTCTATTACTCATGGAGCCTGTAGCCTTGTTTCAATAAATATTTGCCTTTCCAAAAAAATGATAAATGAGTATATATTAAAATTGTAAAATAATAATAAAGAAAGCATAAATAAATGCCCATAAGAATACACAAGAATTAAATAAGAAATTAGAGTGCCAAATGTTGACGATTTAATTGATAAATAAGTAAATAACTAAAGATCAAATCAATCGGCAAAAAAAATAAAGTAGTAGGAAAAGAGGGCAAGTGTGTTCAACTTTGGGAACATCCCTATTTCCCCTATAACCCACATACATAGACCCATTGACCATCTTTGAGTTTCTCCAATTTACATAATCATATTTATCCTTTTAAGCACAATTTTAAAAACACTGCTATATTCTTTAATAATCTAATTTATATTTGGTAAATATCATTTGTGGAATAATCTTTTAATATATATAAAAGACTAATTAAAGAAAAATTATTAAGCGATCTAAACCTTTTATTTAGTAAAAGATTTAATTTTGACTATTGATTTTTTTAGAATTAAAAAATCAATTATAACTTTATGAAGTCAAAGTAATACAAACTTAAAAAGATAGACTTTGATTAAAAAATTAGTATTATGTTACTATTAGTTTAATTAGATATGAAATTATTCAAATTTAATTTCAAGAAATAAGATAGGGTGTACGTAGTATTTTAATGAATTTAATTAAATTTATTTACTAACGTAATGTTTGGAAAACCAATTTTTATAATTCATTTTGGTAAATAAAAAAATCATGGTCACGTTATTAAAAGATTGAATTAAATTTATTAAAAGTTATTTAATTAAAATTAAAATTTTACCTTTGACTTTTTTTAGTAAGATTGAATTAAAGTTATTAAAAAACTACATATATGCCCTTTATAAATATTATAATATTATATTAGTTTGATCTAATACAAGTAATATCATATTTTCGTTTTATAACATTTAAAAATATTATATTTAACTAATTTCTTAAGTTTATCAATTTAATATATTTTATAGTTACTTAAAATATAGTATTTGTCCACTCTAATTTACATATATCATATTTACCTTTTATAATATTTTAAAATATCATATTTAACCAAATTCTTACTTTAATCATTCTAAAATATTTTATAATTTTTATAAATTCTTTTTTAATGATAATAAATAACGCTTAACTTCATTGTCCTTAATTGTAATAATAATGATAGATGACTTATATAAAAAATATAATCACGTTTCTTTGTATCATGATACTTCATTTCTGCCGTCACGTTTGCCCTCCCTTCGCGTATATATTTTTTTTACCATGGTCAGAGTACTGATGCCGTATATCGTCATTTTTTAAGATTCTTATTTCATTCGCGTTTTATTACTATTTAATATGTTTGTATTAATGTTTAATATTTATTATCTTTTAAACTAATCCGTGTATCACACAGGCATTTAGTCTAGTTATTTATATATAAAGATTACTAAGCGTGAATAGAAACTTCTTTAGAGTAATTTTGAAATTTTTAATACTTTTTATGTAATTACTAATATAATACAATTGTCAAGACCTTATCCTACGCTGATTTTACTGTTTATAGTTGGATTTTTCTGATATGTACCGATATATGTTATATATATTTTTAATCAGCAGAGCACTTGAATGTTAGATAGATGAGATGGTAAGCCCATTTGTTTTTAACTAACTGATCAGGTGTTCGAAATCTGCATCGCTTCTTTTTTTCTTTTTCATTTTGCTAGGCCCCACCTTCTTAACTGCCTTTTAGTTTTAGTTTTTTTTATCTTTATATTTCAACAATCAGTATTAAACGCGTTTCGCGGCGGATCTCGTCTACTGTAAGATTATATTGTTACTTTAATTTTTTATGAAATGTGTTTAAACGACTCTATAAAAAATAATTTAAAAGGCTTAAAAATTTTATACTTGACTTCAGTCACTAATATTAATATAAACAGCTATTGAATTAAACTAAATTATTTTTAATATAAATAATAAAATATAATAATAATAATAATAAGTTTTGATAATAAGAGATGAGATATAAAATATATGTCTATTTAGTATTTACTACTACTAATAATTATTATTATTATTATAATTATAATAATAATATAGTAATAATAATATTATTAAAATAATAATACTATAATAATAATAATACTATAATAATAATTATATTATAATAATAATTATATAATAATAATAATAATAATAATAATAATAATAATAATAATAATAATAATAATAATAATAATAATAATATCTTACATAAAAAAACAAAAAACGCATAAGAAAAAAAAATTCCCTTTAAATTGTATATATTGTATAATGTTTAATTTCTTTAAAGGAAATTAAAAGACATTCGAGTTTTCATATAATATCATTTTTGTTTTCTTACTTTTTCATTTCAATATTTCGTTCGGTTCAATGGTTCATATCAGCATATCACGCATGACATTCTTTTCCTTTGTTTTTTTATTTTTTTTTATTTGGTGTTTTTTTTTTTGGTTTTGCTATTTTGATTTTTTTTTTCTTTTTGTTCCCACACCCAAAGTCTAAAAAATATAACTTTTTCCTCTTATGTTTTATTATTAAAAGTTGTTTAACTTTACAAGTATAAGAAAACATAACTAATTAAATGTCATAGAATTTTAGTAATATTAAGTTTTACGTTTATTACTTCTTATTTCTTTAAAGTTACTAGACATAGTTAGTATAGGTAAAAAAATCGTATTTACTGAGATTAACTATATGTTATGTAAATAACTGTATATACGAGAATGATATGGTGAGGAACATTATGAAACTATATGTGGATACTGTGATAATGACATAGATTAGGTCATTAATTTTTGTGAGATTAATCAAGTTTCTATAAGTTTCATTATATAAAAGTAATTTGTTTTTGGGTTATGCGTACAAGTCTCACTACTTTATTTCCGTTGCGGAGCGCGGACCCGCACTTCTTGTTATATAACTAGCTTTCAAAATACATAGTCTTTAGTTATAGAAAAATGGTATATCTTTCTACTATTCTTTTTATTTCATCTTTCTATTTATCACAATATGACATGTGGAATTCAGTAATACCTTTTCCTATGTCCTCTATAGATTTTTACACTTATATTGATCTTATAAAAAAGTAAATAAATAGAAGGTACCGATAGAGATGGCAACGGGGTCGGGGGTACCGTGGATCGCTCTTCCCATCCCCATCCCCGTTCTCCTCCCCAGTCCCCATCCCTGCCTCCATCCCCGCCGGGGAATTGACTTGCATACCCCTCCCCATCCCCATCGGGTTTCGGGGATCCCCGCGGGGAATCGGGGATTTTCTTCGTCTACAACATCGGTTTTTCTAAATAGATATACATGGAATATTCATACAAAACTAGAATTACAAATCTAACTTAACCCTCCCAACCGGTTATCAAAATGTAATCAATCAATTATTTTAGTAGTTTCGTTAGATATGCAATGTTCTTGATAAAGACATGATATATTTAATTATTTGTTCTATAATACACATTAAATTATAGATCAAATAGATAATTTATCTCACATATGTTCATAAAAGACGCTTATAATGATTTCATTGATGATTCTACAAAAACTATATTTGTAATTTCATCATATTAGTTTTTTCGTTCTCTATGTTTTATAAATCGGATAAAACAATCATGTATATTCAAACAAAAAACAATCTTATTAATATGCATATTAATATAAAAAAAAGTTAGATTCGACACAAATGCATATTTATATGAGAATTTTTACTTTAAAAAATTATATATATGTGTATATATATATATATATATATATATATATATATATATATATATATATATATATATATATATATATAAAATATGCGGGTTCGGGGTTGGGGTCGGGGAACCGAGGTATCCCCATACCCGCCCCCATCCCCATTTCTAAGTTCGGGGAATCCTCGTCCCCATCCCCATCCCCGGTCAACTCGGGGATTCCCTGGTCAAATCGGGGTCGGAGAACGGGTTCCCCATCGGGTACGGGGTTCTTTGCCATCACTAGGTACCGACAAGAACACCACCCCATTGGCTTCGGTACCGAGATTTTCGAATAGGTATCGGTATTCAAATGCCGATGGTACCGATGAGCTTTAAGCAATAAATATATATACATTAAATACCCTTCAACGGTTAAGTGACCGTTCAAAATTTAAAAAAAAAATTAAAAATTGACCCACGATTTATACCTTCTCACTTTTAACTATTTTACATCACAATATTTTTCCTATTCTCTCACAAAATTTATAAAACTTCTACTTTTTTTATATTTTCACTTTAAATTGAGTCCTCTTCAAACACCCCAATCTCATCTCCATCAAAAAATCATCAACCAATTTTGTCTTTTGACGGAAGTTCAGTTGCTCAAGGAGTTAACTAATTACTCAAGGATTTCGACGGCTTACAAAGTTCAATGGAATAGTACAATATTGATAGGCTTCTTGAGCATAAAGAACGGAAGTTGTCTGTAGAAGAAAGAAAAGAATTCCGAGAAGCCTTAGAATTTTTAAAACAATCTTATAATAGGTTTGAAAGGCGAGGAACTTGAGATTGTTCAACGGACAAAAAATGCGATTAGGAAAAAATATGGATTAAAAAATAAATCGTTGATGTTTTTTATTAGTTTTACTTTTGTATGTACTTTTTTTTATTTTAATGAAAATTAGTTATTATTTTTTTTATTTTTTTGCAATATATATAAATTTTGAATCTAATTTTATAATTTTATATTAAATTTCGTAATTATAAATAATAAATAAAATAATATATAATTAATTAAAAAAAAGTTGAAGCGTGTGAAACATGGGTAAACTGGTGATTAAGAATGGCTTAAACATGAAGTGGGTTACGCTAATATAACGCTGACTTGTCACGAATAGGGATGGCAATGGATCGGATTTGGATCGGATTATGTCATATCCATATTCATATCCATTTAATTTTTCATCGTCCATATCCATATCCACTTTAAAAATTATTTCATCCGTCCATATCCATATCTATCGGATTTGACGGGTAAATGTATATCCATTGGATGTCGAAATAAATCTTTTTCTCAAATGAAATATAATACATTTACATATAATTTATGGTTTTTGTTGACATAAATATGTAGTTTACTTATTAACAAAATACAAATCAAAATATAACATAATATAACTACAACCAAAGCGAAAAACATACTTTATAAATATACAATACTATAATACCGAATATAATAGGGTAAGGATCAACAAAAGCCACCCTCTTAAACAAAGCCCCAAAGGCCAAATCTCATCCACTCATTTAAAAGGGCATAATAGGAATTGTATAATTTCAATAGAAACTCACGCGCCTAACCCATTCTTCCAGCCATTCTCCAATTTTTTTATTTTTTTTATTTTTTTTACCCCATAAATATTTAAATGACCATAACTATTTCAATTTTTTAAATTTGAGCAAAAAAAATTATACCAATCTACTCATTTTTTTATCCTCTTTCAAACGACACCACTCTTCCTATATTTCTGAAAATTTTATTTTGAAAATTATCATTTCGGCTGTTGGAAGAAAGTAACATCTATCAGTTTCATCATTTTCGTCATCATCTTCATATCCATAACAGCTACCAGTTTTCATCATTTTCGTCATCACTTTCATATCTATAACACCTACCAGTTTTTCATCATGTCCGGACCCTGTTATAACACTCAGTTTTATCAGTTTTACACCAAGCTACCATGTTCATCATTTTCGTCAGCGAGTTTCATCATTTTCGGGACCTGCTGTTATAACAGGTCCCGAAAATGATGAAAATGATAAAACTGACTGTGATGAAAATGATAAAACTGATAGATGTTACTTTCTTCCAACAGCCAAAAATGATAATTTTTATAATAAAGTTTTCAGAAATATAGGAAGAGTGGTCTCGTTTGAAAGAGGATTAAAAAATGCGTAGATTGGTATGATTTTTTTGCTCAAATTAAAAAAATTGAAATAGTTTTGGTCATTTAAAGATTTAACGGGTAAAAAAAATAAAAAAAATAAAATTTGAGAATGGCTGGAAAAATGGGTTAGGCGCGTGAGTTTCTATTGAAATTATACAATTCCTATTTTGCCATTTTAAATGAGTGGCTGAGATTAGGCCTTTGGGGGCTTTGTTGATCCTTACCCTATATATATATATATATATATATATATATATAGGCAAAAGTTCAAACGAGAACTGTTTTTCGTATGAGAACTGCGATAACCAATTATATATAAATTTAACTTAGAAAATTTTAATTTCAGGTTAATGGATTCATCCATGTATGGATAATCGTCATCCATATCCGCTCCACTAAACATCCATATCCGCTCCACATCCAATATTCATCCATTTAACTCCGTCCATATCCACCACTGATCGATCGGATCGGATAATCATTGTCATCCCTAGTCACGAAAAATGAGATGATTCACATGGGATACATCCTATACTCTAATAACAAGATGAGTGAGGATCCTATCATGTTGGAGTCAAACATGACACATCATGTTCTCTCACAAACATGAGAGTGGACCTTACAAAGGGAACCCATTCTTGACTAATATAAGGGACCCACTCTCATGTTTATGAAAGAACATGATAGGTCATGTATGACTCCAACATGAGAAGATTCTAACCCTAAGTCTACCCATTGTGGGGGGTTACCCGCTGGAGAGTAAGAGGCGAGTAGAGGGGGAACACCACCTCATGTGGTATCAACTCGCCGGGTACACACTCCCTCCGGGATGTGAGACTCGGCCGCCAAAACCCACCCCCCACCCCCACCCCCACACCCTATATTCAACCAATCAGATTTTAGCATTCTTTTTTCATTTTTTTTAAGTGAAAAGGAAAGGGAAAGGGGAAAGGGGGAGTATAACGGGTGTAGTGAGTAAGGGAAAGGAAAGAGGAGAAAAAATGATGTGGCGTTGATGTAACAGTGAGTAAGGAAAGGAGAAAAGTGAAGTATAACGGATAGCCTAAAAAAATGGGAGGTGATCCTTACACAACAAAATTAACCATACACAACAACTTTATGCATCATCAACTTGTACCCTGTGTAATAACTGTCTGTACCTTATTGTGTATGGCTAAAAATTATTGTGTACGGATCAGTTCCCTAAAAAAATAGGGAGGTGATTCGTACACAACAAAAACTGTCCATACACAACAGGTACAAATACATCACAGCACATGGTACAAGCCAATACTGCAGAAATTGTTGTGTATGGACAATTTCTGTTGTGTACGAATCATTACCCAAAAAAATATAGTGCCTCTCTTATTATATCAATCCGATCAGTGTCTCATTCTTAAAACCTAAAATTGATGATGTAACAATGATTAAAATAATTTAAGGGTACGGATAAATGATTACACTCCCGTCCCGTCTATAAAAAAACCTTATTATTTAACAATTCAATTATATATTATCTTTATAACTTATGTTTGTACATATAATTCATGCATTAATGTTGATTCTCGATTTGAAAAATCTTTTAATATAAATAAAAGTCTAATTTAATAAAATTTATTAAATGATTTAAACTTTTTATTTAAAAAATTATTAATCTTGAACATTTATTTATTTAAAATAAAAAAATCAATTTTACCTTTTTAGAGTCAAATTTTTTTCAGAGACAATTTCATATATGTCCTTATTAAATCGTATGAAAATCGTATTTGTCCACCTTAATTTACAAATATCATATTTACCCTTTATAATATTTTAAAATATCATATTTGACCAAATTTTTAGTTTTATCAATCTAGAATATTTCATAATCCTTTTAAATTCTTTTTTAATTATAATTCATAACGTTTAACTTTATTAACCTTAATTGTTTCAATAATGATTGATGACTTACATAAAAAATATACAATCACGTCTCTTCGAATCATTATACTACGTTTCTGCCGTCAAGTTTGCCCTCCCACTCGCGTCGATGTTTCCACCGCTGATTAGAGTATTGATGTCGTACATCGTCATTTCTTTAAATTATCATTTAGTTAGTGATTTATTATTATTTAATACGTTTTTATTAGTGTTTAATATTTATTATCATTATTTGTGAGATAACACTTGATCCAACTTTTATAGTAAATTATTATCTAGTATTAGGAAGACAGACAGACAAAAAGAAAAAATAAATCTTTATTTTTATTTAAATTACCAATCATTACTATATATATCAATTGGTCAAGAAGATTGCCATTTTCTCATGAGAATTTCAAGGGTATTTTAGTAAATTTATTAATTTATCATGACATATGAATTTATCATGAGATATAAATATGTGGTGGTGTCATTGACATATGCATGTATATTAAATTTTTAGTTTTTCAATAATATATAGATATGCATGACTCCATAATCTATAGATTGAATTTATGAATTTACTTAACAAATTTTGATAAAAAAATATTAGTATATATACAAATACTTGTTGGATTATGTGCAGAGATAATTAATGGGCATATTGTATCCAATGTTATAAGAGACTAAAGGGTCACACTGCTACACACCCAATTCAGAACAGTTGGATTTCACCATAAATCTGTGTGGAAATAATTAATCAGTTGGATTAATTATTAAAGAGAAAAGTGAATAATTAATCAGTAGAATTAATTATTGAAAAGAGATAAATAAATAATTAATCAGTTTGTATTAATTATTAAAAGGAGATAAATAATAAAAAGTTATTTATTATTTAGAGAGAATTAAATATTGAGTTTTAATATTTAACGGACCAGTTAATTAATAGTTGATTAATTAACTAGCAAAGTCCAGGGGGTAAAAGTGAGAAGAGATGAAAGTTTAATTAAAACCAGCGGGCTTTTAATTAAACGGGCTTAATTCCAATCTAATCCTTATAAATATATCCTTAAAAGCTAAAGGATTAAGATAAGTGAAAAAGGGATTAAAAACCCTAGCCACCACCATC
Organism: Pulicaria dysenterica; assembly: GCA_947179395.2. Classification (NCBI taxonomy): domain Eukaryota; kingdom Viridiplantae; phylum Streptophyta; class Magnoliopsida; order Asterales; family Asteraceae; genus Pulicaria; species Pulicaria dysenterica. Next base: position 97,314,717 of record OX359289.1, read on the forward strand.
TATCTCTCTCTCTTCGTCGCTCTCTCTCTCTCTCTCTCTCTCTCTCTCGATCGCACTCTCTCGGCTCTCTCTCACTCTAGTCGATTGCAAAGAACACCCAAGGGGTGTGTTTCGGTTTTTGCTTGTGTCGATCGAAGACCACACACACACTCAAGTTTTCGAGTAGTGAAAGCTTGGTGATCCAGGAGCGGTCTAGCAGCCAGTTCAATCGGAGGGGCAGTAGTGGTGGACTATCTTTAGCAATCCTAAAGGTATTGTTCATGTATAATCTTATAACCTTATCTATGGATTGTATGTAAGAAACTATGTTGATCATTTAAAGTTTTAAAGATCTTAACCCTTTTGGGGTTTAGAGGGTTGTGTTCAATCCAATTCCGCTTTTAGGATTGAACCAGTGGAATCAAACCCAGGATTGACCAGTTTGAGTCATATGGTGGTTTGGTCAGGTTCAAAACCCTTCAGTGGTATCAGAGCCTCGGCTCTATGATCCATAGTTTCTAGTTTTTTATCTGTTTTTGGATTAAGGTTTGATTCTTGATCTCCTACTTGCTCTAGACTTTTTCGAAAATCACCAAGGACAACGAAAAACAGTTTGTTTTTATGTTATCCAGTTTTAAGAAATTTAATCCTATTAATCAGAAAGTTTAAACAGTTGGTTTAAACGGTTAAAAAGGATTGTGATTTTTGGATAAGAACAAGTTTTGGATTAAGATAAATTAAACAGTCTGTTTTAATTAATTAAACCTAGTTAATCCAGTTTTTTGATTTGTTTAAATTGTATGATCTTCTACTTCATCTTGTTCTTCTATTCATGAAATTCGAAAACCATAAGGGATAAAAACAAGTTTTCTGTTTTTATCCAGTTCATAAAAGGTTTGATTTTAACCAGTTTGGTTTAAACCAGGTTTGCGTTTAAACGGTTAAAAATGATAAAACCTTTTATCTAAAACTTTATCTTAACCAGTATTTTTGAACTTTTGTTTAAAAAGGTTGAAATCAAGTTTTAGGATAATTAATTATTAATAAAACAAGTTTTGTTAAAATTAATATTTAATAGTTTTTGGTTTTTGAATTAAATCCAGTTTTTAATCAGTATATTAAAACAGTTAGTTTTAATAGGTTAAAAAGGATTTAAAATTTTTGTTAAGACGGAAAACGCAAACTGAAACCGTGACCATAACTGATTAGCGGTGCTAAAAGAGGTTTAGCGGCGCTAAGAGGAGTTAGCGGCGCTAAGCCCAGTAAATTGCGGCCCAGTAATGTCGGCCCAAGATAGCGGCGCTAAAGAAGGTTTAGCGGCGCTAAAGGAGGTTTAGCGGCGCTAAGGCCCAGTGGGTTTCGGCCCAAGGGGTTTTGGCCCAAGGAAGTTTTCGGTCCAGTGGGTCTTCGACCCAAGAGGGTCTCGGCCCAGTAGGCTTCTTGGGTTGACGAGAGATGATGGCCCAAGATGGTTTTTCCGGATTAATACAAAAGAATTATTAATTTTATGTTATAAAATTAATAAAGGTGTTATATAAACTAGTGTTATATATTTTAATTAGTTTAGTTAAAATATATTTTAGACTTTTATTTATTATGACTAGTTTAGTAATTTTTGAATAAAATTCTAAAAGGAATAAAGTTTATATAATAAGATGGAGAATTGAACAAGATAATATTTAATTGACCAAAAGTTGTCGGTTTTTAAGTTATTGGATAACTAGTAATAAAGTCCGACATAAGGCTTTTATTCAAGTTTTGAATAAGATCAAGTTTTTTAAAGTTTTTGTTAGAAAACTATTTTGGTCAAATTAAACTAGAAGATCATAATTCTCGTTTTTGGTTAATATGTATTAATCAAAAGGATAAATGAGAATAGTTTAAACAAATCAGGTTGTGTCCTTAACAGCATAGTTTTTGTTTATTTATTATAACTGCGTGGTTGACTTTTATATATATAATGCTTATATATAATTGCGTGGTTGTGATAGCTATAGTTTTGCCGACTTAGGACTCGTTTTTTTCTTATTCTTCTTTTATTTTGGTTTTTGGGAAGGCTTGCGTGCCAATTACAATCCATTTTCTATTTGTAATATTGTACTGGTTCGGGGAGGCCTGCGTGCCACTTACAACCCCATTCAATATTGTATTTGTAATAGACTAGTAATAGTTTAACCCTTGACCAAGATGGACTCCAAGAAGGTGACAAGGTAAATGGTGTTCTATACGCGTAGCTCGGATACTTCGGGGAGGTGTCAAGGTTAGTGAGAGCAACACATCAAGAAAGGCGAATCCAAGTCATTTCATCCTTAGGTTTTACCTTAGGATTAGTTGGCAAAACTATAGGACTTTATCTGCTTATTATTATTATCTGCGTGGTTGTGATTTATTTACTGCTTTTCATATATATGTATGGTATGTATATACATGCGTGTGATGGTAAATAAAAGGGGTTTAATAACAGGTTGTTATTAAACAGTGAAAAACCACGTCTTATGACAAACTTGAATATTAATTCAGTCTGATAGTCGTATTTATTAAATTTTTTTATAAATTTAAAAGTCTTGTCAAGTTTATAAGTTTGGAACTTATAAAAGCCGTTTTGTGCACCTAGTTCAGGTACACATATAAATCGTATTTTTAAAACAGTTAGTTTTAAAATGGTTTTTCAAAAACTGGAAAATTAAGTTTTTCATTAAACTTAATTAAAACCCAAGAAAAATCTTAGATCAGTGTGCTACCCACCTAATGGTACACCCTTGCTGTTAAACGGTACTCGGGTGTCGGAAGTGCCCAAACATTGGGCATCCGGGTTCAAACCATTGCGGGAAGGGGCATGAAAGATGTTGGTGCATAATTGTAAATCTCTAGTTCTTATCAATCCAATGCATACATGTTTACTTGAAATGTTAATTCAAATGTGTTTTGATTAATGGTTTTGTATGTTTATACATTTTAAGTGGTTACTTATGTTTGTCTTAAGCTTACAAGTACTTATTCATGTGTTGATGTGTGTTTGGAAGTTTAAGTATGAGTGAAGGTCATCACGTGCGTGATGAGCTCACTACGTGCGTAGTGGAGCTCACTACGTGCGTGGTGAGATGGTCGATTAAAGTTAAATTAATTATTATTATTACAACTGGTACGTGCGTACTGGACTCGCTACGTGCGCAGTGCGATACATTACGTGCGTAGTGAAATTAATTACACTATAAATACTCATTAACCGCGTATTAGCGTGGAGAATCGGGTAATCGCAGGTAATCGTGAGGTAATCGTCCGTAAGCGCATATAACTACCGGAAATCGACCTTAAGCCTTAGTGAGCCTTCGTAATCGTACGTTTAACCTCGGTAATTGCGAACTTAGTGTTAATCTCGAATCCAAGGGCAGCCTTAAGCATTCTATGTGAGTTCTTAGAGTTGTTCTTCGTCCTACTCTGTGTGTTCTTCGTGTTAACTGTGTGCCGGACACCTAAGCAGATCTTAGAATCCTTAGGAGGTTTGGGAAATAGATATTCCGCACTATTTCTCATCCTAGATCAGTCCTAGCATTAGGGTGTTTTAGTTTAGAACCCCCACGGTCCTACAAAGTGGTATCAGAGCCTTGTGCTTTGATTGATCACTTTTCCTTAAGTTTCGTGATCTAGGTGTCGTTTTGGTCATTTAGGTGCTTTCGTTTTGTCGTTTTCTAAGTGTTTCTTCGTGCGTATTATCGTCAACAGGGCATTTTTTGGGTAAAAAAGTTTAAGTTTTTACGTTAAAAGGTCTAAACTGTTGAATGTTAGTCGTGCGAAATGCGTTGCATTACGTGCGTATTGATCTTCAGTGCGTGCGTAGTGGGTGGTTGGTCCTCTAGAATCTTCGGTAGCCTGCGTGTCTGCGCGTGCGTAGTGGTTCATCAACACGTGCGTAGTGCTTCTCACTTCGCACGTATTGAGTCTGTGTGTTAAATCTTTTTCTTAAAAAACAATTTACTTGTTTCGTACGTAGTCAAGTCACTTCGTGCGTACTAGGTCCCCATTCCGTACGTACCTAAGACTGTGTGATCTTTTGTCAGTCCGTACGTAGTACAGTTTACTACGTGCGTAGTGTGTTCACTTCTTGCGAACCAATCTCACTTCGTGCGTAGTGTTTACGTCTGTTTTAGGCTTTAATCATAATGTCTGACATGAGTGCTATGGCTGCCAAACAAACCATAACTGCCCTAAGTAACTTAATTATGGATAATGAACAAGGAGGTATTAACAAAGTGCCTAGATTGTTAACCATGGAAGACTACCCATTCTGGAAACCACGTTTTGAAATATTTATCGATGGGGTTGATCCACGGTTGCACCGGGCCATTTCTGCTGATTATGTCGTGCCTAAAGGTGAAGGGAATATCGAAGTTCCCTATGATCAGATGAGTGACGATCAGAGGAAGGCTTATGATGCTGAGAAGAAAGCCTACTCTTATTTGATCCAAGCCATTCCTAATGAGATCTTTCACCAGTTCCGACGGTATAGAACGTCACGTTCCTTGTGGAATGCACTTCAAAAGAGGAACGAGGGGAATGCATCTCTGAAAGAGCTCAAGGCCTCACAGTTGAGAAAGGAGTTTGACCATTTCACTTCATACGTGAATGAAAAGCTTCCAGATCTGATCAACAGATACAACCATCTTCTCAGTGAAATGGGTAGTTTGGGGGTGCAGATCTCAGAAAGACAACAGGTAGAGACCTTATCTAAGGCATTACCAAAAAGCTGGAGGCCGTTCATTATGATTCTTAAAAATGGTGAAGGTTTTGAGGGCATGGATCTGAATGACTTCATTACTAAGCTGAAAGAGCATGAACAGGAGGAGCAAAATTTGGACAGATTGAGCAGCTATGTGCAAAATCCCTCATTATACTGTACTGGACCCATTGCTTCTCCAGTCACTTCATCAAATGCTCCATTGCAGACAGCTTTTACATCTAACGTTTGTTCTTCAAGCAAGTCTGCTCCTGAAACTACAAGTGGACCACCATATTCTGCTCCTTCAAACAAAACGTCTATGCCTGCCTTAAACACTGAGCATTTCAAGCATGGCAACACTGAAGAAGTAAAGGAGCATATGGGGATGCTTAGTGCTTTGGTCACATCATATGATGATCTGCTAAAGGGTAAAATCGGAAATGCCTACCTGACTCAGGAAGATTATGACCAGATAGACAACGATGAAATGGAAAGACAGGACATCTTATGGTCCTATGCTAATCTGGTAAGGAGAGCAAAGGCCTTGGTCAAGAGAACTGGGATGCAGATTACAGCAACTAAGGATACAAAGCTGGGCTTCGACAAATCAGCTGTAACCTGCTACAACTGTAGAGAAAAGGGTCATTTTGCAAGAGAATGTGAAAAGCCAAAGAACTCAGGACCCAAGTATCCATTCAGGACATCTCCTGGAAAATCATCAACTTCCACTACCCCAAAGAAAGCTGAAACATCTCATGAGGGATCATCTAAGGCAATGGTAGTTGTTCAGAAAGATGAGGGGATAGACTGGTCAGTACATTTTCAAGATAATGATGCTTTCAAAGTTGCTGAGACCAACCTGGCCAGTGTTCAAGATCTGAATGATGATTCACAATCTGAAGCAGATAGTGTGCAGGAAGCTGATGATGAATTTGTTGCCAGTAAGGAAGACTCAGTGATGCCTACTGATGAGTTCAAGGTCAAACCAGTTTCAGTGCCAGCTGCCGAACCAACGCCAGTGATTGTTCAAACTAAATCAGAAGATCTTAAGGCGTGCATGACTGGCAAACCTGCTGATTCAAAGGTAAGTAACAATTCTGGCATTCCTTGTGCCTCGTGCAATGACTATGTGCAAAATATTTTATCTTTGAAATCTCAAGTCAGTGATCTTACCTCTAAATTGCATAAAAATTCAATCATTAAAGGTAGGGAAAAGACACTAAAAGATAAAATTGAAAGCCAGAACAAACAGATTAGAGAACTAGAGGTAGCATTGCTAAACAAACAGGATGCCATAGTTTTCTACATCAATCAGATAGATACACTGAAGCGAGACCTTGCAAGTTCTAAGGTAGATTATGAGACTCTCAATCAGAAACTAAAAAGTTATTCAACTTCATCTTATCTATTTGAGCACATAATCGACCGGAGACCTCAAGGTTCCGATTCAGAGAAAGACAAAAAGGCATACACTAAATGTCCACCACCAGTTTTGAACCAATTGGTGAAAACAGATGTCTTTTCTGAAGCTGACCAACTTCCTCCTAAGGTTGATCAATTTGTTGCATCAACCTCAACATCTGAGTTAAAGTTAAAAGGGAAAGTTGGTGAGCCTCAGAAGAAAGAAGTCAAACAAGAATAAAAGCCTGAATCTGGTATGAGAAAACTTCTAGGTAATTCTTCTGGACAAGGCACGTTAATGAAAAATGTGTAAGCAGCACTCCGAACCATAGAAAAGGAGGGTGCAAAGTCTCATGCAACTCGTCCTTATGAAGAAGTTAAAATTTTGCCAAAACAATGTGGTTTAGGAGTAGAGTCAAAATGTCAAGTTGAGCAAAAAGTGCCACATAATCCTGCAAAACATCAATCAACCAGGATTTGTTATGTGTGCAGGAGACCTGGTCACCTCAGTTATGAGTGTGATCAGCAACAACAGAGCTGCAGGGGGAAAGTTGATTTTTCTGAAAATTTTCAGAAAAATAAAACGTTTAATCAAAATAATAAAAAATCCACTGCCCCTCATCAGCTCAAAAGGACTGTTGGGGAAACTTCTAGTAAACCCATAAGTCCCAAGGTCAGTCTGAAGGGGAAGGAACCGTTTCATAAAGTGATTAACACTTCTAGTGTTTATCACAAGACTCCTCCCCGTCAGGATTTGAAATGGACCACTAAATCAGAATCCAAAACGTCCAATAGTCCAGATATCAATGTAGACTCCAAAGCTACTGGTATTTGGATTAACATGCCAATTGTTGGAGAAGATGGGAAACCCATGACCATTCGGGCATGGGTTCATAATGCTAACTAATTATCTGCTCTTTGTGCAAGGTGCCATCAGATTCCAAGGCAAACCTGTATACTAAGGCATTTGATAAACCCAGGTTTTTGTTCTTAGTGAATGAAAACGGCATGAAAACCAACTGTGAGGTTGTCCCTAATGATGCGACTTAGTGTCCTTGTTCGTGTGACTGTGTGTCTAGTTTCTGTGTGGTTATATCTCGTTTGTCTTTGTGTTTATTTTCTGTGTGTCTTTGCGTTTCTATTTTCATAGTTTTTAGTTTCTTTAGTATTTTAGGGGGAGATAGTTCTGATAACATAGAAAATACAAAAAAATCAGAAAACATAGAATATACAAAAAAATCAGAAAACATAGAAAATACAAAAAAAAAATCAGAAAACATAGAAAATACAAAAAAAATCAGAAAAACATAGAAAATACAAAAAAAATCAGAAAACATAGAAAATACAAAAAAATCAGAAAACATAGAAAATAAAAAAAAATTCAGAAAAACAAAAATGAGAAGTTGATCCAAATCAAATGGAAAATGATGGTACACTAGCTTTCAATACAAAGTATGTCTAGTAAAATTAGGACTGAAGGCATGTACATATTCTTGAGAAAACTGTCTAAAAATTTGAGTCAAATCAGATAAGAAACAGATGACGTGTAAGGCATATGATGAGAGTCTAGGCTGATAAGTGGTTATGCATGTGGAAATCCATCAAAGATTCAAACTATCGAGACATTCCAAGTCTACAAGTCAATAACAGTTGAGACTAACTTAGTATGGTGCACACACCTATTACCATGCCAAATGTGTTAGATGACAATGTGCAAAACGTAAAAAGAGGGTGAAAAATTGACCCCAATCTGAGATGTCAAAAGAAATAGATACATAGATCTATTAGTGTTGAATAAGGTTGATTTTTAGTCAATGTGACTTTGTAACTATTTAGTTATCATGTATAGAATTGAAACAATAATATGTATTTAAATGTTTATTTTGAAATGAAATGTTTCTTTTCAACTTACACATGTTTATGGTTTCTTATTTCTGTGTGAAGATCTTTTAATTGTTCAGCCGTTGAAAGCTGAGATTCCTCAATCGTCTCATCTGCTGAGTATCCAAGGGCAAATTGTTTCTCAAAATGAGTATGATGCAGAGGAAGGAGAAATACTTCCATTCTTGACTAAAGAACAAATTGCCGAACTGCTGCAGATTCCTGTCGAGGACGTAATTCTAGAAGAGGTGGATCAAAGCTTTGTGCCACCACCTCAAGCAGAACAGGAACCGGTGTTTGATACCGATGACTTAGAGATTGAGGATGAAACAGATCAGCACTATCCTGGCCAACAAAAGGACGATAACCTGCCTGACCTTGTAGATCTCTTTAAAAAAGCTAATGCTGAGGAAATCAATAGACGAGCTGAAGCGAGAGAACAAACAACTGTTGATTTCGACTTAGACAAATATCTAGGTAATCGAAAGTCTAAGCAAGAAGAAAGAGAGGCAAGAAGAAAGAAGTTTCAATGCTATCTTGAGCGTCAGGCAGGAAAGGAGAAAAAGGCTGCAAGCTCACCAGAATATTCAAAGTTTTATCAAACTCTTGGTAAAAAGACTGATGGTGAAATAGTTGGTTGGTGCTATGTGCCTGAATTTAACGTTTATGCAATTAAGAGGGAAAGGGGAGTTGAGTACTTCCAGAGAGCAAATGATATTGAAACATTACCGTTTTATGATATCCAACAACTTGCTCGTCTGTCCCTTTTAAATTGTGACGATCATAGCATGGCAAAATGGTTTGAGACGCTGGTGAAGCGTGAGGCTCGATTTGGATGGAAAAACTTAAAGCCTTATGTGCCAGGTGTCAAGAGCCATCCAACTAAGATTGATCCACTGACAGGAAGAAAGCTCAAAGTGCTTAACTGCAAAGCTCCTCGTTGTATGAAAAAGTTACCGTTGAGAACCATGCCTACTGGGTGGAGCGCAAGGTTTAAATGGTGGTACTTTAACGAGAAAACAACTGAGGCGGTGATTGTATTGGATGATGACATGTCTGGTGGAGAAACGGTTAAAGTATTTGATCCTATGTGGATTAAAAATTTTGGGAAGGACGACATTACTGTTTTGTACTACAATCCAATCCTCTACAAAAATCAGTATATGGATTTGGCATTGCAATTTCAAAAAGTCGTTCGAGTTTGTTTTGCATTCGACATCTATGCTGGATCTGATGAAGTCAAGTCTACAACGTTGTAACAGCTAGATTGTCATTTTGTTTGCTTAGTGCAATTTTTGTTGATAGAACTAGGTCTTAGGGGGAGTTTGTTGGTGCATAATTGTAAATCCCTAGTTCTTATCAATCCAATGCATACATGTTTACTTGAAATGTTAATTCAAATGTGTTTTGATTAATGGTTTGCATGTTTATACATTCTAAGTGGTTACTTATGTTTGTCTTAAGCTTACAAGTACTTATTCATGTGTTGATGTGTGTTTGGAAGTTTAAGTATGAGTGAAGGTCGTCACGTACGTGATGAGCTCACTACGTGCGTAGTGGAGCTCACTACGTGCGTGGTGAGATGGTCGATTAAAGTTAAATTAATTATTATTATTACAACTGGTACGTGCGTACTGGACTCGCTACGTGCGCAGTGCGATACATTACGTGCGTAGTGAAATTAATTACACTATAAATACTCATTAACCGCGTATTAGCGTGGAGAATCGGGTAATCGCAGGTAATCGTGAGGTAATCGTCCGTAAACGCATATAACTACCGGAAATCGACCTTAAGCCTTAGTGAGCCTTCGTAATCGTACGTTTAACCTCGGTAATCGCGAACTTAGTGTTAATCTCGAATCCAAGGGCAGCCTTAAGCATTCTATGTGAGTTCTTAGAGTTGTTCTTCGTCCTACTCTGTGTGTTCTTCGTGTTAACTGTGTGCCGGACACCTAAGCAGATCTTAGAATCCTTAGGAGGTTTGGGAAATAGATATTCCGCACTATTTCTCATCCTAGATCAGTCCTAGCATTAGGGTGTTTTAGTTTAGAACCCCCACGGTCCTACAAAAGATTCTGCGATAATCGGGAGTCCCGGCCAGAATTCATGCTGTCTTAGGTGGTGCGATCTATTTTGGTAATAATCGGGAGTCCCTGCCCAAAAAACACTGGAGTAGAATTAAACATACTAGACTGGGTCTAAGTGCTCTACGAGGTTCTAGTAGTCGTATCAGTTAGGTACGATTGGTACAGGGTGTACCTACCAGAAATAGCATGACTTGGCGGGAAGTGCCCAAACCTTGCGTCAAGTATATGAAATATGGGTCCTAGGTCTAATATATATTATTTATGGGTTTGATGATATATAATTAGAAAGTTTATCTGCAATTACTAATTAAACCAAGGTTTTAATTTGTAGATGGCAACCAACGTTACTAGTACTAATAACCTCTCTCTCCGCTCTATCCTTGAGAAGGATAAGCTCACCGGGTCCAACTTTCTGACATGGGAGAGAAATCTCCGGATCGTGCTGAGGTACGAGAGAAAGTGGCATGTCCTAGAACAACCTCTAGGAAATCCCCCTGCCAGCAATGCCAGGGCAGAGGTCAGGGAGCTTTTCAGAAGTGCTCCAATGACGCCTTGGATGTTAGCTACCTCATGCTTGCAACTATGATTCCAGAGTTGCAATCAAGCATGATGGAAACTCCTGCCTATGACATGATCCGCCAGCTGAGGGACATGTTCCAGGAGCAAGCCCGCACGGAGCGTTATGATGCCACTAGGGCATTTAACTCGTGCAAGATGGCTAAGGGGACCTCGGTCAGTGACCATGTCATGAAAATGAAAGGTTACATGGACCACCTAGAGAGACTTGGGCACCCAGTACCGTTGCAGCTAGCAACAGATATGATACTCAACTCGTTGTCAGATTACTATAAGCCTTTTATAGTCAACTACAACATGAACAACATGGAGAAATCCGTGGCTGAGTTGCACTCCATGCTCAAGACAGCTGAGCAGAGTATCGGGACCAAGTCTAAGGACATTCTTATGGTGGGACATGGTGGACGTAAAAAGAGGAAGGGGCGCAACGGAAAGGGAAAGGGCAAGGCCCAGCCCAGCCAGAATGCACCCAGGGCTAATAACGACAACAAGGGCAAGAAGCCAAAGCCAAACAAGGCAAGGACCGAGAATCGGTGCTTCAGGTGCAGCGAGGCCGGACATTGGAAACGAGATTGTCCGAAAGGTCACGAGGCAGGAGGCAAGTCTGGCTCCTCAGGTATTGCGTGATTAGCTTCTTTGTCACTTTCCACTTGTAAAAGTTTTTACGAGTATTCTAATATCTTGCAATCGTTTATTGCAGGAGGAGATGGAAAGTGATGCGGCCCAGCATGAGAAGATCCTACGTGCATCATGCGGATATTATTAATTTTTTATATTTCCTAGTTTATTAAACTCTCTAAGTTTATTTTGAACAATTTTATATTGTTGGTTTATGGAAACTTTTGAGTTTATGGAAATTTAATTATTTTAGTTATATATCCGTGCACGTGTTCTTATGAATCAGGATTAGTCTAGTTGTGACTAAAAGAGAACCAATAAGTCAAGTCTTGACTTGTCCAGTGATTCATTATAATCTTCATGCTATGATTTGTTGTAGTTATATAAATGTTGGCTCCACTTTTTCAAACGCTTAAATAAACGAGTATTGTTTATAAAATTAGATAGTTTTTCTAATTTAACAAGTGTTTAAGTTATGAAAAGTGAATGTTCAAAGTCTTGAACAAAATAGAAATGATAGTTATTATTTCTAAGTGCAAATAGTTTTTGATAAAACATTTAAGATAGTATAAAAGTGATTATGGTAGTTATTATAATCAAGGGAGTTTTATACTAAATGTTTTAAGGAAAGAAATTTAAGATACCATTATGAGTGTTTCATACTTGTGATCATGGTAAGTTTAATGAAACCATTTTCCGTAATTGGAAAGATGGATATATGGGAGATCCAAGTTCTTTGTTTCATAAAACAAATTTCTTGCGAAAACTAAGTTCTTTATAGCATGTGTTCGGAACACAAGTTTTAGGCATGGTAGTCAAGTTTTGACTAAGGCCTAAAAGGATGTTTTAAAGAATGCACTTTTTCATAAAAGATAGTGAGAGCACCCGACTAATGTATTTATCAGAGTTAATAAAAGGTTGTTTTGAACCAATGTGATAAATACAAGTTTGAACTTTTAAAGTATATAATTATCGGATGTTTTTAGAAGTTATCTAAAACAGTAAGTTCTTAAGAAAGAACTAATCCGGGGAATGCAGGACTTATTGAGAGTTTTTCAAAAATATCATTGCAAGTTTTTTAAGTCAAGTTATGACTTAAATGGAAATTATATACATTCTAAAATGTTCAGTAAGTCAGCTTAATATTGTTAGTTGGTTAACGTTAGAAATGATAAAATAGGATGTTTTTTAACATCCTTAGTAATGGAATTAGATAAGTGTTGGTATACACCGGGAATCTAGTTTCAAGTTTCTTACAAGTAGGTGTAAGAGGACTTATCATTTCAAAAGGATATAAATCTAGTAAGATTTAATACATCTACAAATGTAATTAAAGTTTTAATTACAGGAAGATTATTTTATAAAATCAGAAATTGAGGAGTTATTTCCATTTCTCCAAGTTTAAGGAATTTTATAAAATAAGTGAGTCTAGATTTGTTCTTAGGTTGCAAGAACGATTTCTAGCAAAACCAAGAAAGAGTACTTCATGGTACTAGTCTTGTGTTTTAAGGTTTATGATCATATTATTTTTCCTTGTAATCCGTGATAAGTTAAAAATATAAAATAATAAGTAATTCAGATAGACACCGTGAATCGAGTCAATGAAATGGTAGAAATTATACATCTTTATTCCAGGGTGGAATATGGAAGGGTGTAGAAATTAGTTTCATTGTTCTTCACAATTTTGTATGTTCTGTCTCATCCAGGAATAAACTAGGTTTATTCAAAACATCATCCGTGACTACTTATCGTGGTGGGAACTATGATAGGGCTATAAAGTCATCGTAATTTTGGGGTAGATTCGAAAGTGTATCGAATATAGCTGCGAACGGTTTTTGCGGACCAAAATTGACGGATATTCGTTAGGGTTACGAATATTGGATTGACCCACTGTGAAAAATACTTCGTGGATTCGTGTCAAAAGTATTTATCACATAGGTTATCCTCAAGCCTGAGATATTTGGTTTGGGATGCGGTAACTGTTGTCTTCTTAGCCCGTTCTAACGCCACGCCGTAACAGGGTGGTCATAAGGGGCGTGTCTAGATTCAGTGGGAGCCGTATTGCCAAATGCAAATATGCAAGATGGTAATTGCACCTCTTTTTTAGGAGAGATATTTCCGGGCCCCTTGACTGATTAGAAAAACTGGTAAGTGCACGACCGTGCCCAAACGAACTGATATGTTCTTTGTCGTTTATCACGCAGTTTTGAAATCAAGTATGTCATGAACAAATTTTTTGAGTCTCTGAGTTGACCTTTTCCATGCTCATGCTCAAAATTGAAATATCGCGCTGCAAGGGACAAACCTATATATATGCAAGTTTGTATATATAAAAACGTACCCATTCATGAACAGGGAGTTTATGATAGTTTAGTTTATAAACAGTTAGTTTATAACAAGTTACTTATAAGCAGGTTGTTTATGAAGTTTTATCACAAGTTACTTTGGGGTATAAGAGTTCTTATAACCTGGTTATCCTAAGTGTCTGGCTAGGGACCTCCTTAGGCTAACAATGTGCAGTAACTATTACTTATCTTGCACAAGTGGGAGTCTGTTGGATTATGTGCAGAGATAATTAATGGGCATATTGTATCCAATGTTATAAGAGACTAAAGGGTCAAACTGCTACACACCCAATTCAGAACAGTTGAATTTCACCATAAATCTGTGTGGAAATAATTAATCAGTTGGATTAATTATTAAAGAGAAAAGTGAATAATTAATCAGTAGAATTAATTATTGAAAAGAGAGAAATAAATAATTAATCAGTTTGTATTAATTATTAAAAGGAGATAAATAATAAAAAGTTATTTATTATTTAGAGAGAATTAAATATTGAGTTTTAATATTTAACGGACCAGTTAATTAATAGTTGATTAATTAACTAGCAAAGTCCAGGGGGTAAAAGTGAGAAGAGATGAAAGTTTAATTAAAACCAGTGGGCTTTTAATTAAACGGGCTTAGGTCCAATCTAATCCTTAAAGGCTTAAGGATTAAGATAAGTGAAAAAGGGATTGAAAACCCCAGCCACCACCATCTATCTCTCTCTCTCTCTTCGTCGCTCTCTCTCTCTCGATCGCACTCTCTCGGCTCTCTCTCACTCTCGTCGATTGCAAAGAACACCCAAGGGGTGTGTTTCGGTTTTTGCTTGTGTCGATCGAAGACCACAAACACACTCAAGTTTTCGAGTAGTGAAAGCTTGGTGATCCAGGAGCGGTCTAGCAGCCAGTTCAATCGGAGGTGCAGTAGTGCTGGACTATCTTTAGCAATCCTAAAGGTATTGTTCAGGTATAATCTTATAACCTTATCTATGGATTGTATGTAAGAAACTATGCTGATCATTTAAAGTTTTAAAGATCCTAACCCTTTTAGGGTTTAGAGGGTTGTGTTCAATCCAGTTCCGCTTTTAGGATTGAACCAGTGGAATCAAAGCCAGGATTGACCAGTTTGAGTCATATGGTGGTTTGGTCAGGTTCAAAACCCTTCAATACTAATATTATTGTTCCCCTCAAAGATTTTCCAAAGTAAACTAAATAATTTACTAATTACTATTATCTAGCAAATACTAAATTTTTTTATATGAAGTCAAAACTAACAAATAATTAATTTATTTATGTAAATAAGTCAATGATAAAGGAGTGTAGCATGAATATATTTTGAGAGCCGAATTTTTACGTTTAAGAACTTTTTAGAATGATAACTAATCTTACGAGCTTATTTAATCATTTTTTTACATTTTAACATAAGGTAGTCAACTTATAACTTATAAGAGAACATGACTAGTTATGTTTGACTCAAACATAAAATGATCTTAACCCCTCAATACATGATAAGAGCTAATTTAGATTGCTTTTCATATATGCACACATCCATTTATTTGGTCTATGAATTTCTCTTAACCACTACACGTTTTAGGTGAGTAAACTCTTGGTGTATGTATTATTTGTTGTTTTGATTTTTGGTTTTCTCTTGGTGTAGATTTTTGTCATTTCTTCCCCCTCGCATTGCGAGGGGCAAATGGTTACTTGTTCCTATCATTTACATCTTTATTATTATATGAGTGTTATATTGTTGTATCTTCCATCTTTCTAACAACAATATCATCCAAGGTTTTAAATAATGTGAAGTGTGGCGTGATGGCAGGGTCAAATTTCAAGCCTTGGAAGTCATGACGAGATCATGACGTTTCACAAGACGCGACCTAATACGACAATTTTGTATATATATAATAATTATGTATATAAAAATTATACAAACAAATATATAAAACACATAATTATAGGTTTATTTTAATTAATCTTTTTTTTATCTTCCTTATATCTCACAATCCTTATAACTGAATAATTATATATCGGCTCATTTGGCTTAGTACCCCTAACACGCCTAAAAAACACGGCTTATAACAAGTTAAGACATGTCATGGTGGACCTTAGTGTACCACAAGCCTTACGCCCAAACTTTGAACCATGTCGTGGCGACATGGTCAAGCCTCAAACCTGACGGAGCCATGACGAAACCAAGACAGACCTTTTAGAATCATGCTATCATCCCTTTCTACCGGGTTAGGAGAGCCATGATGGGGGCAAACTCGGGTTGAGAAGGGGCACGACGGTGTTGTTGATCAGTAAGACGTGTCTCCTAACAACCTGTTCTCAAGTTCTTTTAGCTAAGAAAAGGAAAAAATTTGAAAGAAAAACAAGAAAAGTTATGTTCTTAAGTTTTATTTAACATAAGAAAGTGAAAGAAATAAATGATTTGAAAAGAAAGGATACCCGTTTCCTTTCTTTTCTTCTTCTTATTAAACTCTATCGGTCCACGGGTCCATTGTACACTGCCTTACTAGTAAAACATGGCCGGATTGAAGGTCTTGCATGATATGTCA
The DNA here is from genome assembly GCA_947179395.2 of Pulicaria dysenterica. NCBI lineage: Eukaryota > Viridiplantae > Streptophyta > Magnoliopsida > Asterales > Asteraceae > Pulicaria > Pulicaria dysenterica. The sequence goes on from OX359289.1 coordinate 97,330,860, forward strand.
TGTACCAACAACTCTCGAATCATTGTACCATTACTTGAAACCTATGATTACGTAACTTCTAGTCTTCTACCAGCCTGTGATTTCAGGGTTCTGTAATTACCTTTCTACCCTTTGGATTTATTCTCATTTTTTAAAGTCCGTAGATATATTTTAGTAATTATATTCTTTGGTATTCACTTTAATAAGTACATAATTCCTTTTTAAATTTTGGTAGCATGTATTCGTCAAAATATAATGTTGTTTTAAATTGGTATATTCATAAAAGGGTTTATTCCCTTTATGTAAATTTGTATGAGTTATTATTATATGTAACGAACTTTATTTTTAATAAATAAATACAATCAACTTTTGTGATTTTCTCATTTTATGTAAACAATCCTTTTTTCTCTCATTTTAAGTTGTCATTGTATACAATAATCTTTACATAGTTTATTAATATATACACTTTGCATATAATGAAAAATGATTAAAGTTGATTGTATTTATTAACGAAAAACAATGCTTGTTATATACAACTATAACTTTTGTAGAGTTCATTGTATATAGTTACATAAACACCTTACTCGTTAGTAAAAGATCACAGCAACAAGATGTAAACAAAGTGCGATAAAAGACTTTGTATGAACTGTTGTAAATGTTATAATAAAGTTTGTAAGAAAATGAAAAAAAAACGATAACTTATGAAAGTTCTTTTATGAAACCCTAACGTAAAATAGTTTGTTAACATTCTTTTATTGAGTCTAGAACCTTTTTTAATGTTAATAAATAATTTTAAATAAGTGTATTTATATCATGTACGACATTTTTTAAATATCGAATTATCCAAGTAAAAAGAATAAATTGATATAAAGAGTAAATTACATTTTTTTTGTCCTTATAATTTAGTGATTTCTACGTTTTTAGTTTCAAAAATTTCATTTTCTCGGAATTGGTTTTAAAATTATCAAGCCTTTTACAACTTAATATTAAATTAAATATGTTTAAATGTGTGTGAGACTGATATCTTTTTTTAATTTTTTTATTTTTCAAAAGCAATTTTAACATGAACAAAAAATAAGACAAGGTCAATTTTATCTTTTTAGTTTATATTAGAGACCAAAAATATAAAAATTTAGTTGTTATAAGATCAAACTTATAAAGATAAAAATTAGGTACTAAAACTACTAAACTAAACCAAAAATTATAATATACTCTAATATCAATCAAAATAACTAATAAGTTAGTCACCATTGTCACCAACAATTGAGATAGAAGTATTTAAATTGAGAAAATGTAGAGATTTCAACTATTGGCAAAACTATCTAAGGTTTAGATAAGATTTCAATTATGATAAAACTGTCTAAGATGTATTTGTTTAAAAAGTAAATATTTAACACCCCTAGTTAAGTTACATGCAAAGAATATTTCATTGAATAATCAACATCAATGTTAGGGAAACAATGCAAGGATGAGATTTGTAACCGATTACTCAAAATAATGATATCGAATCAAGACCGAACCGATCAAGAACATATGTAGGTTCTAAAATATAATTATTAATTATTGAACCTAACATATACACACAGTAGCAGATGTAGAAATTTGTATCAGGGAATGCATTTTCTAGTAATATTATATATATGTCAATCAAGTACTCAAATTAATCCAATTAAATTTTGGCTTTTTGGGAATCCAATTAAAATTTGTATTAGGGAATGCATTTTCGGTTCGGTTTTACAATCCAATAAACATATAAGCCAAATACTTTAAAAAATATGTTTGATAAACATATTCAAAAGTACTCAAAATGGAGAATGTCATCATCCGAGATTAGAAGAAGCAAACAACAAGCAACGGGTGAACTCTTATCTTTTCGTCTCTTCATTTTGCGTTCAAGAGGTAGACAACAAGCACCGATATTTTTCTCTTTCTCTATTTTCCTCCGTTTTAATTTTACTCATAATATGTTTTATAATTGTACTATTTGGGTTTAAACTTAAAGTTCACTTTAGTTAAATATATTGGATTGGTTTCAAATGAATCTCCTTCTTAGCTTGTTTTAGACCATTGTGGATTGGTTTTTTAGATTTTTAGTTTACTTATGGTATGCACCATGTCTCAAGAGGGTATGCATTCTTAGTAATACGCTTATATAAAAATAATTTTTAATTTTTTAACACTAATCTTTTTTCCCATAGGGTATGCACTTGCATACCCTCAATTGCTTGTACATCCGTCCATGCATACACATATAATATGGTGATATGAGATTTAGAATATGAAGAAAATGCAAGAACATACACTTCACACTCACTCGCAAACTAATCTCTTTCTAAATTTTCTTCTGTGTATATTTTGAAAGCTTCGAATTCAAGTAGTCTATACAACATAAATTACATTACTTACCCACAAGAATGAGTAAATACAAAAAAGACAGTTTGTCTTTTACTATCTATTACTATATAGCCAAACTTAACTATTAAACAATAAATAATAAATACATCAAAATTGAACACCACAAAATATATTCCTATCACATACTGACACCGTTGGCCTGGTACTTAGTTCTTGATTTCAACCTTAATAAGAATTTGGTATTTTTGGTACGTTTGTAATTGGATTTTCAAAAAATCCTGATACGAAACCAAAACTTGAAGGGCTAATCAGCATTTCCGAATTCTTAATAAGATCCCAAACTTAAGTTCCTATAATTAATCTAGTATTCGATATCACTTGAAAGTTTTCTGAAAAAGTAGTATTCGTTACAGGTCTAAAACAAAACATACCTCTAAACAATTGTACCAAAATCATAAGTTCTAGTTCGAGTATACTATAGGTATTAAAGCCATATAAACATGTGATGACTAAACCATAAGATAATTTATTTAATTTTGTGGATTAAATTTTGTTTAATAATACTTAAATTGGATAGAAATATAAATCAATCAAACGATTTATAAGAACTTTTACAGAATAAAATGGACCTTAAGAAGAAAGATAAAAGTGAATAAAAAGACAAAGGGGTGAAACTGTGAATTTCATTCCTGACACACACGCTTACACACACTACTGCAATCACATGACTACTCTGTTTCTTCCTTCAACCACATGTACCAACCTACTAGCAAACAGACCCTATACATCCATTAAAGTATTAAACTACAAACTTATGCATTTCCCTTTGAAAGATTTTATTTCTATCTTTTATTTTTTAACATTTTATTCATCTTATAAATTATAAATATATTAGACCATACGTATCGAAGCGCTGGTTCACCGTGAGTTGAGACGGGTTCAGAGTCTGTATCATCGCCCCTCCTCTGGTTCACGTGGGTTGGTATACCCGGCTGGTAGGGGAAGCCAATGCGGGTAAGGTTTTTTTTTCTTTTTTTTCTTTTTCTTCCTTTAATCCCTTCTCTCTATTTAATTATATTATTTTATAATTAAATAATAGATGTGGGTTGAAGAGGATTGGATGTGGGATAAGGGTTAGAGAGGGTTAAAGGTAAGGGATGATGTGAATGCTGATATGACAATAGATTTGTAAGGGTGAGTATGGTTGGATGTGCATGGTCTTACAAAATTTTATAAAAGAATTAAAATACAAAAGCTAAGAACACTTTATCTAGTATAATTTAGGGTTATATAACAAATTTTACATAAATTATCATTGTATGTAACGAACTTTCTTTTTCGTTAAATTTACAATAAGCTTTCATATTCTTTCATTGTAAGTAGGTTGTTATATACAATAACAACTTATGCAAAATTCAATTTATTTTAGTGCAATAAACTCAAAAATTTACCAAATCCAGTAGATGTAAAACTTCAAGGATTGTAATTTGATAATAGTAAGATATGATTTTAGTTTTCAATCTACTGTTCAAATTTGAATTGGTATGTTCTATAGAAGAAAAAATAACGCATCTAAAAAATGTTGTGTTTGTTGAACCTATTGATAAAATAACGACATGAAGTTGGTTGACTATGAAGATATAGGGAGATTGTTGTAGTCTGGTAGACAAATATGAAGATATATAGTGTAGTGGCTAAAGACGGAAGGAGTTTGAGGATGGATATACACAAATTAGGGCAAATGCATGGTTTGTACATCGTCGAGCGTCTTTTTCCTATATGTATATACAACTTATAATTTCAAGTTTATTTCTTCAAACAGGGTTAATTTTACATAATACCTTTTGGAGTGTTGTTAATTGCATCATAAGATCCACTAAGGTGTTGTTAATGACACTCAATTGACTCATATGTTTTTTCATAGACTACAAGTATGCACGTTTAAGGGTTTATCATATCATAATCATACACTCGTCTTATTCACTAATTGTTTCACATAATATAGGTCTCGTGATCCTTTACAATAGGGAAGTGATCCTTACACAACAAAAATAAACATACACAACAATTTATGCATCATTAACTTGTACCATATACATCAATTGTTTATACCTTGTTGTGTATTGCTAAAAGTTGTTGTGTATGAATCAGCTCACATAGTATTATAAGACCCAATCTATGAAACTATAAAGTGAAATGCTATTACCTATCCTATGTTTATATGTAACACCGTACTTTTTAAACATAATATTAACACGCGTGCGGAAGCTAATTACATATAATTAGATTTAAAACCAATGACAATTACAACTTTATCCGATTTATAATTACAAAACGCCACTACGGTGTTAAATACAAAACAGGCTCTTTACAAAAACTTGGACATCAGAGTGTTGGTCTGTCCATATTCCCAGTTCCGCATCTTCATTTACTCACTACAGAGTACCTGCAAAACAGACTAGTGGGGAATTAGCACAAAGCTAAGTGAGGGAACCAACATCTAAGCACATACAAGATAATCAACCAAACATCTAATTGCTCATCAACCAAACAGAGAACCGGTAGTGCTGCCACTAACTACCGATAGTCCTGCTTACTTGGACAACAGCACAGGCACCCTTGAGTGCAACAAATGCCCCTCAAGATCAAATACTGTTAATCCCTAAGCACAGACCCAGCTACAAGCCACTAAGCTGATCTCAAGCCACTATGTTGATCGAACAAACAACAAGTATACAGATCAAACAACTTATATTCAGATCAATCAAAGATATAGCCACTATTAGGATATCATATCCTGCATATCCCAAGATACAGATCCACTCACCAAAGTCTTCAACTCAGATCACTCAGTAATCTAATCTACTGAGTCTTGTCACCTCCTTGATATTGTTATGAATTCAGAACCCAAATTGCATGCAAGATCTAAGATTAAATTGTTGGATCTTTTCTCCTTCTTCTTTCTCCTTTCTCGGCCGAAACCCACACAAACCCACACAACACTTTCTTCTTTCACTCTTACAAGCTAAGAGGTATGGGTGTTGTACTACATAACCCCCCATACCCACTCAATAAAATATCTTTCTATAAAATAATAAAGCCAATAAATAAAACAAATAATTTAAATAATACAAATAAATCACATAAATAATTATTACATAATAACAATTATCTAAAAATAACAATTAATCCCCATAATTAAATTAAATCCCAAACTTAATTTAAATTAATTACCTAAATTATTCTAGGCCGGTTTTTGGGGTGTTACAAATCTCTCCCCCTTAAAAGGATTCCGTCCCCGGAATCTCATCATAAGTCTATTCATACTCTAATCATCCAATCATTGCAAGCACTAATCTATCACTAGATATATCCACTTCTTAAGAAGAAAACAATCACCATGACAAACATTTAACATTCAATCACATAATATCACAGATATTTATAATATTAACACAGATATACATATTATATTTACACTAAACTCATGTAACCAATAAACAAGCACAGAGTTTATCAGAAACACACCTGTAGTCATATTCTCATTGATTCTTTCTCTTCTGACCTGCAGAAGACGATCCCCCGACATCAACTACCCCAGACTCTGTCCCCGTTGATCTTTGCTTTGTACAGTCCCCAGCTCTGTGTCCCTCTTCATGGCAGTTCCAACAAACGTGTCTCGGAAATCTACAAGCAGTCAGTTCATGACCATATTCGCCACAACGTAAGCATCGACGAGTGTGGTGTGCATTGACCAGTGTGTCGAGACTTGCAGTTCCTGCACCACTGATTTCCTTGATTATAACTCAAACTCTTAAATTCCGGATCTTCCTGGTCCTGGTTACTCTGCCCTTTTCCTTTACCTTGATTCCCACTAGAACCTACACCAAACTTGTTGAAAGATCCTCTGTTCAACTTCTCCCAATCCTTAGCATCAGACTCTGCAGATCTTGCTAATGTGAATGCCTGGACAAGCGATGTAGCCAGACGAGTGTTACCCCGATATTCTGGTAACAAGGCTTTCACAAAATGTTGAACCTGAGAATGTTCATCAGGCACCCACTGCTTTGCAAATCTAAGAGTTACTTGAAACTTGCTGATCAATTCATCCACAGACATAATACGTGTCTGTGCCAAATCCAGAAATTCACGCCGAATTCTTGCCATGTCAAAAGCGTTACAAAACTGCTCGCAGAACTTGTCCTGAAATTGCTCCCAAGTAATGGCATTAACAATTTCCCGCGGTAGGTGTGTAGTCAGAGAATCCCACCAATTTAAAGCTTGATCCTTCAGTCTCCTCGTCGCAAACTTAACCCATTCAGATTTCTCACAGTTGCAGGCTTCCAAAGCTTTTACTGTTTCTTTTAACCAGTTCAAGGTTACATTCGGGTCTGAGCTTCCCGAATACTCAGGTGCCCCACAAGCCACAAAATCCTTATATTGACATTTTTGTCTGACCTCTTGCTGTGGAAACCATGGGATGAAGAAATTCTGCGACGGTATCTGGTGTTGGGTAGACACTTCTTGTGGTATAGAGATAAACGGAAACGATCCATAAGGAGTTGACACCGTGCTCACAGGAGCTGTGGTATAAACTGGTGGTGGTAAGGGTTGAGTAAATGTAACTGTTATCGGAGGCATCTGTACAGCACTGGTTTGTTGAGAAGATTGGGTTTGGTTCAACTGTCGCTCAAGTTCCAGAATCCGATCCCTCTGAGTTTGCAAAGTGTCTTCCAGCTGTAACACATAATCTTGATTATCAGATTCCCCGTTGTGCGAGGTACCAGCTCTGTGTTGTTCATTTGTTGCCGTAGAGGACACATTGTTGCGTTGTCTTCTTGGGGACGAAGGGGTAGCTGTCTGGTTCACGTTGTCAGCCATAATCTGTCTAATCCACAACATCTCACCAGTTGTTAGATATAATCCGTTAGTACAAACCAACTAACTACCCTCAAAGCTACACTACTAATTACCCACCCTGGGAATACTGGACTGACCAGAGCCTAGGTTCGAGTATTGCATGACAACATCGATGCAAATCCTCAAACCAGGGCTCTGATACCAATTTGTAACACCGTACTTTTTAAACATAATATTAACACGCGTGCGGAAGCTAATTACATATAATTAGATTTAAAACCAATGACAATTACAACTTTATCCGATTTATAATTACAAAACGCCACTACGGTGTTAAATACAAAACAAGCTCTTTACAAAAACTTGGACATCAGAGTGTTGGTCTGTCCATATTCCCAGTTCCGCATCTTCATTTACTCACTACAGAGTACCTGCAAAACAGACTAGTGGGGAATTAGCACAAAGCTAAGTGAGGGAACCAACATCTAAGCACATACAAGATAATCAACCAAACACCTAATTGCTCATCAACCAAACAGAGAACCGGTAGTGCTGCCACTAACTACCGATAGTCCTGCTTACTTGGACAACAGCACAGGCACCCTTGAGTGCAACAAATGCCCCTCAAGATCAAATACTGTTAATCCCTAAGCACAGACCCAGCTACAAGCCACTAAGCTGATCTCAAGCCACTATGTTGATCGAACAAACAACAAGTATACAGATCAAACAACTTATATTCAGATCAATCAAAGATATAGCCACTATTAGGATATCATATCCTGCATATCCCAAGATACAGATCCACTCACCAAAGTCTTCAACTCAGATCACTCAGTAATCTAATCTACTGAGTCTTGTCACCTCCTTGATATTGTTATGAATTCAGAATCCAAATTGCATGCAAGATCTAAGATTAAATTGTTGGATCTTTTCTCCTTCTTCTTTCTCCTTTCTCGGCCGAAACCCACACAAACACACACAACACTTTCTTCTTTCACTCTTACAAGCTAAGAGGTATGGGTGTTGTACTACATAACCCCCCATACCCACTCAATAAAATATCTTTCTATAAAATAATAAAGCCAATAAATAAAACAAATAATTTAAATAATACAAATAAATCACATAAATAATTATTACATAATAACAATTATGTAAAAATAACAATTAATCCCCATAATTAAATTAAATCCCAAACTTAATTTAAATTAATTACCTAAATTATTCTAGGCCGGTTTTTGGGGTGTTACATTATATGTTTTCAGTTTTAGTTGTAAATCAATATGTCATAGAAGTCGTTGAAATTTGGAGAAAGGGAGATGATTTGTATAAAAGAATTACTTTCCAAACACAACAAAAGATAATGATCCTTTACAATAGGGAAGTGATCCTTACACAACAAAAATGGTCATACACAACAATTTTATATATCATTATGCATCATTAACTTGTACCATATACATAAATTGTTTGTACCTTATTGTGTATTGCTAAAAGTTGTTGTGTATGAATCAGCTCACATAGTATTATAAGATCCAATCTATGAAACTATAAAGTGAAATGGTATTACCTTTCCTATGTTTATATGTTTTCAATTTTAGTTGTAAATTCATTCTGTCATTGAAGTCGTTGAAATTTGGAGATAGGGAGATGATTTGTATAAAAGAATTACTTTTCAAACACAACAAAAGATATGTTTAGACAATAGTACCCTTAAAATTGTGAAGAAAATAGTTTATATGATATGGTTTCTTCCGTACTTCTCCTCAAAAGGCCTTTGTAATCCATTATTGCTAAGATATAGTTTCTTTCATACTTTTGCCCGATACTCAACTAAAAAGGTGACATTGCATGTCGTATAATGACATGGCTCGGGTTTTCCTACTAATGTCAAACACAACATTGTTTGTGTCTCCACGTTAAGTACAAGCAAGCCGAACCGTAACTTTCGAACGATCTATTGCTTGTCATCTATTCAACCTTGAAACATAGTCGTCTAGGAGTCCTTCCACAGACTATAAATCAAGGTTACAAGCCCCCCATCATTGGAACACTTGCTCCTTAAGACTTTTTACAACAATGTGTCTTGGTGGAGTGGCAAATGTCACTCTTCTTGAATCCGAATGTTGTGCATTCTATTCCTCTACACTAATGTTGCCTTTTTATGGTTTATTACACCAACATACAATAAACTTGTAATAAGTTAACATTGTGTATAATAAATTTCGCTTTTTTTTGTCAATGTTCCAATAAAAACACACCCTGCTCACAGAGTACACGAAATACTGGTTGCAAAAATCAATAAAATTGACAAATTACCGTCATGTTTATCTCACAACATAAAACCAATAAAATTTTAAGTTATATTAAAAACGGATGCAAAAAAGCGATAAATATATTATATGCATTCAATAATTGTAGTTCTTAAATCAAGCTTTCAAAGGTCCGAATTTATCATTCCTGAAAATGTATTCTCTCTTAATATTGTCTCTTTTGTCAATAAATACAATTAACTTTCAAGATCATCGTATTCTATACATACAATTTTTACATGTGTCTCATTTTAAGTTATGTATGCAAATATGCATTTAACTTTACATTGTATACAACAATTTGCATTAAATAAAATAACTTTAAAAGTTGATTGCATGTATATATAATAATAAATTATGTGAAGTTTATTGTGTTTTTAGTGTAATTAACTTTTTTTCAAAAAGCTTTTATTGCAAACGACATGGTTTAAATTGATATTCTTTTACGTTTCTTTTTTGTCAATGTACTTTTTTTTTCTCTCTCTTTTAGTTTTTATTGAACAATAATTTTTTTATAAAAGAGTCATTAGCAAGTTGCTAGAAGACAAAAAAACAATATATACAAGTGAGTAAAAGAACAAAGCTACGTTGACTTCTGAGCAACGAATACGATTTGTGTAGTAGTAAATTAGTTATACAGTCAAAAGGTATATTGTAAAACCCCATTTCCGGAGGCTACGCATACGATACAAAACAGAGCAAAATCTAAGAATCTATACCTCAAATAACTCGTGCTTAGCTCTCGATCTCTTTACCTGAAATTCATGTGTAAAATGGAAAGAAAATACAGCTGAGCCAAAAGCCCAATGCGCGGATACAAACAAAAGCAAAATACAATACAAACGAGACACAATGAATTTAAGACCGACAATAATTAACGAAACAACATGAAGACAAACAAATTCAATACAATAAAACCAATATGAACGCAGAACCATAACTAACGAATCAATGGGGTACGAACAATCCGAGCTCAATAATACCGATACTTGTATAAAACAAGCACCAGCCAATAAACAATGGGTACATGGACCTGCAGATCCAAAGTACCAAACAATGGTGGATAAGGTGTTGGGCACTACGCCTCTATCCACAAACAATAGCAATACAATAACTATGGTTAACCAATATGTCTCCTAAAACCCTTATCACACCACAATGAGGAGACGCCGTAACAAATCACACCGTTACGGAAGTGTCACGCCACCGGTGCCATAGTGAAGCGCCTATGGTACCTCCATAGATAGATAATAGCTCGCATACCCAGAGTAAACAATAGGACAAATAACAATGAAGCACTAACAATACGATACTAACAATGACATATTCTCAATAAGGAACTCAACGAGGTATATAACAATAAACAATAAGTCAATGAACGAACGAAATCTAACCAATCTAACTAAAGAAATAATTTTGTATTTTGTTTTTATATGAAAAGAGAAGGTTTTGAGACTAACCAAAATACGATTTTTGAAAACAGGAATATTTTAAGAAAAACTTGAATTTAAAGAAAACCATAATCCTTATTAAAAGAGTTGACATAAGTACGATAATCTTAATAACCACATGTCGATAGAATCAAGAAACGAAGACTAATAGGATAAAAAAGGAACCTTTTTATTAAAGATTATACGACAATATAACGATAGTTATTCATAGATACCCGTACAAAGAAGCTAAGTATCCATTCGACGACTATAATACTATAACAAAAGTAGGAATCCATACCTTAAATTAAATAATATGTACCCAAACAAAGGCTACAAGTTATTAACCCCGGCGATCTATCGAATGTTTCAACACAGATCCAATAACCTTAATATCTCTACGAAGCTTCTACCTCACTGCAATCCCGAGCCTTGAATTCGGTTACCGTATTCATTAGATTTTTTGTTGCCAATGTAAATTCCATCATATATATAGTCAACTTTAATGAAGGTATTGTGAATATAATATTCAAAGTTTGATACGTATTCGGAAATCTTGGAAAGTAGTTATTGAATTTTATCTTTATCTAACACCACATAATTATCCTAATCCCATAAAATTGCTCCCGTACTTACTATCAAATTTGAATATCAAAATTATCATGTTCTTTTAATTATTATTATTTTCAAATTTTGGGGTATTACATATATGGTGCTTAGTTGTACACAGTTACATAGTAAATTTTTATTAAGCTACTTTGTTTTATAAATAGAGATGGATTTTAATGGATTTATTAGTTTATTATTATAAATTTAGAAAAATCTCTTTTGGTATTATGTATCGAATTCTTTTTTTAGAATGCAAAAAATGAACTATAAAAAAGCCAATCCAATTTAATTTGTAATTTGATCAGTTTGGTTCGAATTTTTAATATACTTAATATCAAATTTTCAAATATACTTAGATCCTATTTTTAATATCAAATCAGATATACTTAATTAGAGAGAGATTAAATTAATCTATCCAAATATACACCCTAAGAAATTAATACTGAAAAAGCCAACAAATTTTCACATTATTTAATTAACCACTAAACTTCTTTTCACAACGATTTAATCACTAAACTATTTTTAACTTATTAAAAAAGGTGTTTTGATGCAAAGAAAGAAGTGAAAATTTTGAGGAACTGTGAAATCCTGATCTACGAACTGGAATGTGTTTTTTGATTGGTAATTAACCAAGTACAGAAAAGAAACCAAGAAGAATTCACATGTCATTTTTTTGTTCGAGTCATTTTTTTTTTTGAAAAGCATAGATGTATATTATATAGTAATTTCAATTTACAGTGTATCCATAAGGATTTCACATTACAACCGACCTCAAGGTGTTAATAAACTAAGTACCTAGACGTAGATATTTATCCTATTAACACCCTCAATCATTCCTAATTTCGACCTATTTTATGCTCTTTATCAACGTTGGCAACAGCAACCATGTGTCCCATTTGAACTGAACGTTGACTGTCGACCTTGCTTTCAACCAATGAAACCCCAACAATTGAATGTTGAATCTGAGATCTTCATCCAGATTGGCGTTTTTGAAAATTAATTCGTTCCTATGTTTCCAAATGTTATATGCCGTGATTCTTGTCAAAGCTCCCCAAAGTGAGGTTGCTTTTATTTTTAGAAAAATCCTTTATCTTTTTATGAAATTTTTATAAGAAAACTGAAAATTAGAATAATGTTTATTTACACATTTTTTTTAAGAAAACAGAAAACTCACTCACTTTTCCAAATTTTCTCAACTCCTTCATTTTTCAAGAAAATATTTCAACCAAACATTTTTTTTAGTTTTTCTTAAAAAATGAAAACTTAACCTCTTCATCTAAACATGTTTTTAATTTTTTTTTCAAAAAATAAAAACTCTACCAATGGTTACAGTAAAAATACAAAAACGAAAAATAAAAAAAATTTCTTAAACACAGCCTAAAAATGGACAAGTTTTGGTGTGAGGTAACTATGAAATCATGCCATAGTATTAGAGTGGATCTTAAGGACTACTGATTAAGCAAAGCACATTTGGTTAAGTGCCACTAATATATATATATATATATATATATATATATATATATATATATATATATATATATATATATATATATATATATATATATAGGCTATATATATATATATATATAGGCAAAAGTTCAAACGAGAACTGTTTTTCGTACGAGAACTGCGAGAACCAATCTGAGCCGTCCAATTCACCCTCTTTTAATGTCATTGCCCACCCATGAATTCCTCACATGCACCCTGCCACACTTGATACTCTCCACGCTCTCCATCCATGAACTTCCCATATCCAAGGAACGGCTGAGAATGGTTCTCGCAGTTCTCGTACGAAAAACAGTTCTCGTTTGAAACCTCCCCTATATATATATATATATATATATATATATATATATATATATATATATATAGGGGAGGTTTCAAACGAGAACTGTTTTTCGTACGAGAACTGCGAGAACCATTCTCAGCCGTTCCTTGGATATGGGAAGTTCATGGATGGAGAGCGTGGAGAGTATCAAGTGTGGCAGGGTGCATGTGAGGAATTCATGGGTGGGCAATGACGTTAAAGGAGGGGGATTGAACGGCTCCGATTTGTTCTCGCAGTTCTCGTACAAAAAACAGTTCTCGTTTGAACTTTTGTCTATATATATATATATATATATATATATATATATATATATATATATATATATATATATATATATATATATATATATATATATATATATATATATAGGGTAAGGTTATATAAAGAACCTCCCTTAAACATAGAACCTAAAGAACCTTCTCTGGTAATGACACGTGACACATAGTTTAGGGGTAAAAAAGGAAATTAAAAAAAATAAAAAATTCGGTGTCTCACAGCCCTCTCAGAATTTTTTTTTTTTTGAAATGCAAATTTTGCATTTTGAGTTCTGTTCATACTAAATGCGAAATGCAAAAAATCAAAAAATGCAAAATATCATCATGCAGGTCATCCATATGCTTCCAAAATGCAAAATATGAAAATGCAAAATGCTTCCAAAATGCAAAATCCGATAGAAACACTACCTGCTGCCCAAATGCAAACAAAATTTTCATGTTAAATTTTTTTTAGAAAAATATGGGAAGAGTGATCTTGTTTGAAAGAGGATTAAAAAACTAAAAGATTGGTATAATTTTTTTGTTTAAATTCGCAAAACTTAAAAAGTTATGACAATTTAAAGTTTTGGGGTTTTTTTTTTTAAATTCCTATGTTGTTGGGAGGGACATTTTCCATATTTACCCTTTTCTTAATAATTTAATACATAATTATTACAGTTTTGCCATTGTTCAATCTCATCCATTGATTTTGATAATTTAGTGGTACAGATTAGTTCTTTAGGTTCTTTGTTTAACACATTGTTCTTTATTAATCCATTATATATATATATATATATATATATATATATATATATATATATATATATATATATATATATATATATAAAGAGACAAATAAAACTCGTGAGAAGTTGTTACTATGAATAATGATTCATGAGGTTGTGTTGATATACAAATATGGGTGTTGCATTTGACCATTTAATTCTCAAAAATTGTGTTATAAATATAATATTTATAAATTATGGTAAGTAAATATAATATTTTAGTTTTAAAGATCAAGAAAAGCATGCATAAATTTCTCTTTAATAATGTATTTCTGTTTTTATTAAAATGGATAGTTTATATTTGATAATTTGAATTTGTATCTAAACTAATAGTTAGATTTGTTAATATATTTTATTTATGTTAGAAGATTAGGTGTAAAACCTTGTAATAAGTATTAAGGTAATGAAATAACACTACATTTTTTTAAAGAATCGATGTATATAATTTAAACTTTTACCCATATATGTAAAGTTGTAAATTACTTTATGATGATCTATTAAAATAGTAAAAATTTGAATTTTCGATTAGGGTTTTGGATTTATCTGACTTCTCGTGGTTGGATTATCACCAAACCTTCGTGATATGACCGAAATTCATTCTGGTGGTGATGGGTGGAGTATAACCAGTCTCATTTCAGTTGTCTATGCTAGATCTAAAATAAACAACAATACAACCACCATAACAACGACGACGAACAGATGACCTTGACAGCTCAATCATAAGATAAGATATCTATTTGGATAATAAAAAAATAAACTACTTGTAATAACTTATTTAAAAACGTAATTTAGATTTTTAACCTTTGTACTCGTGCATCTTCTTTTCACACGAGAAAGCAATGGCTATCTCTCAGTTGTATTGGAAAATAGGTTTATATCCTTCTACAAAAAATTTATACTTATTCTTATATTTTCAAGATTAATATTAATGTTAAAATTAATAAAAGAAGTAAAGAAAAAAAATAACAGATTTTATGTGCAATCTTGTAATATTTTAATGACAAATGGTTGAAAAAGGTAACATATATATCAAAATTTGCTAATAAAGATAACGTGTAATTTTTTTATACCTACAAAGGATTATAAATTTTAATATGTTATAGAAAAAAGATTATAAATTTTATTTTGTATAAAAAGATATTATAAATTTCAATTTGTTAAGTATAATGACATGCTAAAAATCAAACTTATTTGGTTAAGATATATTTTTTTATAACAAATTAAAATTTATAATCATTTTTAACAAAAAAATTACACGTTATGTTTATTAACAAATTTTAATATATATTATATTTCTCAACTATACCTATATTTACCTATATTTTAACGAGTGGGATAATAAAATATAGAGATACATGGGGAAGGATATATAATTTTTCAATCAGACAAAAAGGTACCTTGATAATCTTTGAGTTCAAATTTACTTTTTAATTAATAATAAATAAATATTACCTACACATTTATAACTTTGATAATATTTGACTATTCAGTTGGACAATAAAGTAAAACCTCTCCCTCTCTCTCTCCCTCTCACAATAGTAAAAAGAGGAAAAGCTTTACTTCACTCTGTTTAAACAAACACCATACCCATCTACTCTCTGCTTCTTCTTCTTCTTCTTCTTCTTCCATTTTTAATTTTTTAACTCCATTGTTTTTTCACTCATAATTTCCTTAGAAAATTACTTTGTATTCTGGCTCTTCCAACAATGGAAGCTTTCAGCTTGCTCAGGTACTGGAGGAGTAATGGCGGTGACGCAACTACCAATGCTAACGTAAGGACGTCCACCGCTTCCACCGCCGCCACCACCATTGTTACAGCAGTCAGCAGTCATACGTCGGAAGACGAAGACGACGAAGAAAATGACCATGGCCCGTTTTTCGATTTGGAGTTCAGTTTACCGGCTGAAGGAGACGAAGGAGGAGAAGACGAGCATGCGAAAGACGGTGAAACTGGAAACGATGTCGTTTATGGTGAAGAAGACGACGAAGATGCTGATGGATCTGAGGAATTGGAAGATGAGAGAGAGTTGAATTTCACGCTCTTGTCTGGTTCAAGCGGTGATAGTACGACGGATGCGAATGTTTCCGTTTCTCCCTCCGATGACTTGTTTTTCAAAGGCAGTTTTGTTCCGGTGGGAGAAACGACGGAGGTTAATTCAAAGCCACCGCAAACTCGTGTTTCTCTCATGAAATCGGCGACGAAGTTTCGAGTTATGATGCTGAAGTTTAAGAAATCGAAAACAAACGCGGAGTGGAGTGAAAGTACGGCAGAATCAAACGCATCTGCTTCTTCAGATTCGAAGGAAGAACGGAAAAAGGACGAGGAAAAAGAGGCGACAGATCAGAACGGAGAGACTGAAGATTCCGGTAAGTCGATGACGGTGAAATTCAAGGTAGAAGAAGTTCCGATTGTTTCACTTTTCAAAAGACATAACAGTTCAAAAGCCCCCAAAAAACGACAAACCGGCGACGAATCGATTTCAAATCCTGAAGAGAAGAAATTTTCGAAGGAGACGATGCAGAGGTATTTGAGAAAAGTTAAGCCTCTGTACTTTCGCGTTTCGAAGAGATACGGCGAGAAATTGAAGTTCACCGGACAGCTAAGTTTTCCAGGTGCTACGAAGCAGAACATAGTGCCGTCGCCGGCGACGGAAGAACAAAAACAGTCTTCGTCAGTGAACCCTACAAAGGAAAAGGAATCAACTCCAGAAGTTTCCGAACCACCGCTACTGGCGAGTAACGCCAAGGGACTGAAACAAGGCAATTTACCGGCAGGACTTCGTGTGGTTTGCAAGCATTTAGGAAAAAGCCGGTCCGCCTCTACGGCGGTCGCCGCCACACCTCCAGGTACAACAACGTCAAAACGTCGTGACGATTCGTTACTACAACAACAGGACGGAATCCAAAGCGCCATTCTACACTGCAAAAGATCGTTCAAAGCTTCAAGAGGTAAAAACAAATCGAATTTCATCTCACCAATTTACATTAACACAACAGATTTAACGATTTTGAAATGTTCTTTTCTCAAATTCGTTCAGATTCAGATTGTTCATCAAGTTTATCAGGCGAACTGTCGCCGGCGTACGGAAAATGCGAGAACAGTAGGTCTCCCGGTACGGCGGCGGGTGGCGAGGAGACGGAGGAAATGAAGAAAAGGTGATGAAAGGTAGTCAAAAGGTGGGAAATCATGTAGTATGGATTTTTGGGTTTTTGATGGGTGATTGTGATAGAAACGAGGAAGAAATGAGTTATGCATAATAATCAATCAAGTAGGGAGGGAGGTCCGCAGTTAGTAAATGATGTGGTCAAGTAAGGGGCCCACAGTAGTAAATTTGTCATTAATGGGATTCTGTAAAGCTTTTGTAAGAAATCCTTTTTAGATATATGTTAATATAATAATAAATATTATATTATATTCCTATATAATATAATACAATATATATATTGTCGTATTATCAATTTCTGCTTTATCATGTTGCTCGTCACCGAATGATATTTAAAATCTGCCCATTCTTTCTCCTTAATTCTTTTATCGATTTTAATACTTGTATTTATTAAAAAAATATATCATCTCTCTTAATGTAATATGTACTACTCTTGTCTGTACAACATCTTATCTGGTTCAGTTGTTTGTATAAAGTTTTATTTTTTAAGGGTAGTTGTGTATAAATAAAGTAATAAACACATTGGAACAAGAAATATAAATGTCTACTGTTTTGAAAACCGGGCTGGGTTGCTCTGTAGACCGGTCGGACTGGAAATAGCTATGTTTTGAACCCTAAAAGTAATCTCTGAAGTGTTTAGTGAAAAAACTAATTGGTTTGTGAGTTTTACGGTAAAACCAGAACGATCTGTTTTTTCAAAAGATGTGTATGAGGGTGTTACTAACTGAACCAATTATATTTATTTTTTATATTAAATCTTTCTATATTCATTACCACAATACACGTTGAATATACTAGTTTTTTTATTTCTTTAATTTTAAATTAGTCTTAGTTCTATTTGGACCCCTCACTTAATTACAATTTTCAATACAATTTTTTCACTCACATATGTAATATCTATTTGGATCCTCGGAGTTTTTCTTGCTGTATGTGCTGCTGTCCTATGGTGTATATGGATATGGAGAAATGATATTTTACATGCAGAGATCTTTCCATCTATTCAAAACTTGTCTAAGTTATGGATTAGCAACAGGGGCAAAAAAGGGCAAAAAAATCCAACTAAACTGGGAGAATTGGGTAGCAAAACCAAGTATTTTGTAATCTTTTGTGTTGTTTTGTTCTGTAATTTTCAGGCAGATGGTCTTGGCTGAATATAGGTACAGGCTACTGTATGTATCTCTATATAATTCTAGCACCTTGCTAGAGAGAAGCTTATATTGGTTAAAAAGATTGGGTTAGCAAAGTAAGGTGATCGTCACGCCGAAGCTCTCGTCTTTGTTAACTTTATTTGCTTTTCAAAAAAAAAAATATAGATTATTGAGGGTTCCAAATAAAATTACTCAATAAATAATGAATATATTAGCTACAATGATGAAACGTAGATCATTGGATGGTTTCTGTTCTCAATGTTTTCAAAACAAAAACTAACAAAAGGAAACTGTGGATTTGTTTCTGATTAGGTTTAACGATGATTAAATAATAAGAGAAAAGCTCAATAGTCAAATAGGAAACAATGAAAATAGAGTGTAAATAGAAAAATAAAATATATCAAAAAATTATATGGGGTTAGCAGGGTTAACCGGAAAATGACTCCCGTTTATAATCTACCAAACATATATAATTGTGTGTCGTGTTTCATTTCATATCGATAATTGCCACCTCCAATATAAATATAAATAGAGTTAAACTCAATCGTTTACCTTTTATGCTGTTTAAAGAACTAGATTTGTGAGCTTCATATCACCTAGAAGCTTACAGTGTTCTTCAATTGAGTTTGTCACAACCACATTCTTCATTTTCGTTATCTAAACATACTTTTTCATGTTTTTTCATTATATAATGGATGCAAAATTCCTACTAGTAGTGGTGTATATTGTACTCTAGTATATCTGTTCTACAATTTTGGTAGATTGGTGCACAAGAATCCCTGGATTTCTTCTTTCCATCCTACTAATCCCGCTCTTGAAGATAGGTCGAATACCCTTCCTCCGAATTGCATATCATTTAATCTTTCATATGCTCACGAGGGTTATCAAATGGTTCAGAATACTTCTTTCTTCCTTGATGTACACCATGTAATCACTACTGATCTGGATTTCCTAGTTACACCATCTTGGTGTGACCATGCTCACCACTTTTGAGGTTGTTTGTCGTAGTGTTGGGTCTCAATTGAGTCTATGTTTTTCGTAATGATTTCAAATTAGCCTCTAGACTCTAGTGGTAATTGGTGGCCTTTTGAGAAACTGAATAAGAGCTCCAAGCGGTTTGTTCTTAAGGACAAGAGCAATGGTATAAAGAATTGGCATAACTACTATATCTGGATAGACCTTAATATAGATCAATGTACTTCATGCTGATCGTGCTAGCCTAGGCGAATGCAGAATGTTAGGCTAGGTGAATGAAGTTACATCCTTAGGTTCCTCTAGGCAAAGGTTCTTTGACAGTCTTAGAGAGACATACATTTCATGTCCGTCCTGACTGCTAAAGAGGCCAGACGTGCTGCGGACGTTAGACAAGCGAAAGAAGAGCACTTGAATGAGAAGGCCATTAAGAAGGCAAAAGAGGAAGAGGTTGCTACGTGAAGAGGCTGCAAGGAAGCTTGCTAGTTATTAGAGGGCAAACGTGACGTCTATATTCATGAGTGGTGCAGGTAACTATCCTTATTCTATGTTATATGTCTTTACAAAGCGAGGTTTTATACTTTATATCTTTGTCTTTGTCTTGTTTATGTTCTCCAGGTTGCCTACCCTCTTAGGTATCCTAATCCACTGAATGTTATATGTCTTATTTCCTCAAATGAAGAGGAGTAAATCCTTGAGAAACCTAGTATGCAACGAAGACGATGGCATGTTGATCGGTGGGCCTGACATGAGTGGGGATACCGTTGAGACCACAAATTAGGTTGTTTAACAGCATAGGGGAATCCATATTGTGTAATACTATAAAAATTTTAAAAGTAGTAATCGTAAAAAAGAAGGAAATTAGAGAGGTGGTGAGGATTTAAATTGTGATTGTTTATTTATAGGGAAGAAAGAAGGAAAAAAGGAATTTTTTTAAAACATTACTCAACGGTCGAAAGTTTTATAAGAAAAGGAAAATGCAATAAGTTAGTCGGGTTGGGGAAAACAAAGCATGACACGAAAAAGCGTAACGCTGTTCCCGATCGAAGCCGAACCATCCGCGTACCACCAAACCCCTTCACTCCTTCAGATTCAATTCCTCGGTACGAACTTATGCATCACCAAAAATACAATTCTAATGCCTTGTACGTTTTTACAACTTTAGAAAACAAAATTTTTTTAACAATAAAGTATCTTGGCGTAGTGATCGTCAATCACAATGAAACCGAATGACGTATCTTCTATACTTCGTAATTGCATTTGCCTCCTTATTTCCTATCTTTTCTACCAAAGCACATGGTTTAAGATTTTAAATTGATATATTATTTATGTTTTATAATTTTTAGAAATTTTCTTTTTTACCATTTCCTTGCCTCCTTTCGGTGTATCTTTTTTTTGCTTTCTCTTTTTGTATTGTTCTTCGTAAAAGACATTTTTTATATCTTTTTTCTTGCTATAGCTTTTCTTATGGTTTTATATTATTATTTTTTGTTTTCTATTTTTTTTATTTGAGGCATCAATATATGTAGTATAGATTTATATATGTAGTATACATTTATGAGCTTTTATAACTATTTTAAGAACTATTAAAAAAACAAAAAATTTGTTGTTATCTATATCTATATATAAAAGACATATAAATTTTCCAAAAATAACCATAAATTAAATCTTAATTAACCAATCACAACCTTTAATTTCAAAATTATTCTATTCTAAAAACATTGTTGGAAGTATTAAAATTTGTGGATAGGAGAAATTTGAATTCAATTCTAAATCTATTGGGAGGGGGTTGCATGAAAATTGTGAGGGGGTTTCATAAAAGATATGAGGGGTTTTTAAGAAAATGTGAGGAGGGTTTTATAAAAATTGTATACTAATGTAATTAATTATAAATTGTTTATAAATTATGTTTTGTAACTTGTGATATATTTTATTTAGAGAAAAAATAATTATATATTTACGGCCATCTCATTTTTATCTACGTTTTGGTATAAATTTTATTGTAATATGACACTTTTTTTAAATTAATATATTCTCATCACAAAGGTGATATTTCATTTACTGCATTATTTTATTTAAAAATTTTAATATCTCAAACACACTTTCGAAATACCCGTACGTGCATGGTTCAATAAACTAGTTGTATTTTAATCACTTATCATCAATCGTTTGAAGATAATTATGTTTACAATAAAATGATTTAGGTTTTATATTTTTTTCCATGAAATTTATGTTATGCTTTTTATTATAATTATTAATGGAATATATTTTGAAATTGAAGGTTGTGATTGGTTAATTAAGATTCAATTTATGGTTATTTTTAGAAAATTTGAATGCCTTTTATATATAGATAATTAGATATAGATAGATAGATTGTATTGGCAATCATGTTCATTTTATTATTTGATTATACCATAGAGTTTTTTCTTAATACCATAATCATATTATGTTCGTGCTTTGTTTCAAATATTATTATTCAGATGTTAATGCACATATTTTGGTCATGTTTTATTTAACTATATGTTAAAAAAATTTATATTCTTAGACCTCATCGCAACGTTTAAGGTAAAACTCTTAGTTGAGCAATTGAGTTTATAACCTAGGTAGGAGGCTAGGAAGAAGGAAGTAGAGGTGCACATTGACCGGATAATACTATAACCGGTTATAGTATTATCCGGATCGTTTTATAAAAAAAAAAACCGGTTTCGGTTAAAACCGGTCAGATAAAAACCGGTTATGGCCCCAACATATTATACTATAAAAACCGGACACGAATATTACTATAACCGGTTTTTTTTAAAAACCGGTTTTTTTTTTTTGGGAAAAAAACCGATCTCCGAAAGACAGCCCACTGTTTTTTTTTTTTTTTAATTTTTTTTGTTTTTTTGTTTTTAAATACATTTCCTATAATATATCCGGTAAAAAATCCGGTCGGCCCAAAATCTTTATAACCGGTTATACTATCCGGTTTTGGAAAATCCGATCCGGATAAAAAAAACCGGTTTCTACAAAATCCGGTTTCGGATATTTTTTCGTATAAATCGGATATTCAGTTTTTTTGTGCACCACTAGAAGGAAGGCACATTTGGGTTTGAATTATTTGCAAATATCGGGCTTACCCTAATAGCCTTCTTTTACTTCAACTTTTAGTTGGGCCCGATCCAATTCTGTTCAATTAGTTCGAGGCTTAACAAACCCAACCCACTTTAATTACATACCACATATGGCATAAGCGCTCCATCATTAAAAACAGTAAGGACTTATTTGTTTTTTTAGAGATAAAGTGTCTTATTTTTGTTTTTATATGTTTTAACGTCTGCAGAAAACGATGTAAACTAAATGTCTACAGTCTGCACCGAGAAGAGACTGTTTGTTTTTTAAACTTAAAAAACCGTTCGAAAAAATGTCATGTTACAATGTAAATTTTTTTAGTAAACACATGAGGAATTTCATATATTCTGGTACTAGGCATACATCCATTCATACAATACATACATACATTCATATATGTGTGGGGTATGTGTGTATGTATGTATGTATGTATGTATGTATGTATGTATGTATGTATGTATGACGTATGTACATTGCGTACATGCATTCATATATGTATGTATGTATGCTTACATATGTACGTGTGTATGTATGTAGTATGTATCTCTAAGTATTTTCGTTCGTGTGTGTATGTATATATGTATGTGTGTATATAACCGTGTTGACCAGGTAGTTCAATGAGTCGGGATAATCATCCGCTTGTCACACCTGATCAACTAAATACTTGAATATTAAACCATTAGGGTTATTGACTTAGAATTAAAGACGAAAGTGGGTAACAGACTTTCAGATATACACGTAAGAATGTCTGTTTAAAAAAAGGATAATGCACTACTGCTAAAAACAGAAGTAAAAGGATCTGCAAAGCTCATTACTGATTGCATCAACACACAGTTTATTCTTTAAATGTTTGGGTATCCATAGACATTACACGTAAACAGGTCTGTTTTGAAAAAAATAAACAATATCTAAATTTAAAACACCACACGATGATGTAATACTTAAAATATGTCCGACTTTTGGAAAACTGGTGTTACACTCCTTATCAGCGCATATTTTGTAACACCCCAAAAATTAGTGAGTTATATTTTTATTATTATAAGTCTTCTTCTAATGATTTAAATTATAACAGTTGCATGAGTTTAAAATTTACACACACACACACATATATATATATATATAGAAAAAAGTTCATGCGAGAACCATTCTTAGTGCGAGAACCAATCTGAGCCGTCAAATTCCCCCTCCTTCAATGTCATTGCTCATCCTTGAATTCCTCACATGCACCCTGCCACACATTATCCCTCCACGCTCTCCATCCGTTTAACTTCCCATATCCAAGGAACGGCCGAGATTGGTTCTCGCGGTTCTCGCACTAACAACGGTTCTCGCATGAACTCTCCCGTATATATATATATATATATATATATATATATATATATATATATATATATATATATATATATATATATATATATATATATATATATATATATAGTTAAATTGACTTCTTAACTATTTTAGAGAGAATTCAAGAGTTCAGGGATCGAAATTGTAAATGACTAAATACTAAAATGTAACAAGAGAAACTAAATTGTGCTATTTGTTTAAATATAGAAACTTGTGGGGTGTGTTCTGCCATACAACCAAACTTAGGCATATAAAAGACTTATTAAGTCAAATATAGTCAAAGAAGGTGTATGTGTGGCTGTGATAGCTGGGAGAAAGCTCAAGAAGCAGATACATAAACCCTAAATTATAATTGAAACTCAAATTGAAAGATTAGCGTTCAAGGTTTTGATTTTTTAAGCAAAAAGGTATGTTTTTTTGGACACTTTTGATGTTAAACACAAAGGTTTAATCACTTTAGTTGGAGATTATTTTAGATTATACACAATCATCTTGGTGATGATTTAATTGAATTATACTACTGGTTTGGTATAAAAAAGGAAGTTAAATCACTGAAATTGAGTTGCATTATTGAATTTAAGAGTAAATGGGTCAAGGAATGGTATTTTGATGTAATTGATTATTGGAGGATCAAGAGTGTGTAAATTAGCTGTTTTATGATGTATTGTAATGTTAAAAGAAGTTTACAAGTGTTGGGATTCACTATGGTATGTTATTGTTAAGTTTAGAAGGGATTTTGATCGAAAACAAAGACTGTTCTGGTCGAACATTTGCTAAGAAAATGATATACACGGGCCGTGTACGTGGGAGCCGGTTGTGTAGTACCTCGTGTAAGATAACATGGGCCAAATAAATGTACACGGGCTGTTTACAACCCTTTTTTTAACACAGGACAAGTAGGGCTTCTATAGACCGTGTAAAGGTGAGCTACACGGTTTATGTAATAACAACAAGGGGCGTGTAGGGTTTTGAGTACATAGTGGATGTACATGGCCTGTGTAGGACGTGTACTGAGGTCGTGTAGAGATACACGGGCTTTGTAGCTCTACCATTTAGCATACTTTTAGAGTAAGAATTGTTCGGTTAACTTCTGAAGAGTTAATTAACCATTATAGGTGAATATTGATAATCCAAATATTGATTAGGAAGAAGCAAATAACTCAATGAGATCTTGAATTACTGATAATGAGGTGAATACCCCTATACTTTCTTGTACACCAGATGTTATGTGAAATTATGTGTTTATATGAGGTGTTGTATTTGTATGTGTTCTGTGTTTGTGATATGACATGTAGCCTGAGTGCATTATCATAGCCTGAGTGGCATCAAATAGCCCAAGTGGCAATATAGAAGCCTGGGTGACAATTTACAAATAAAGTAATGATAATCAAGCCTGAGTGGCTTGGTAATGCTTGAGTGGCAGTAGAGTTTATGTGTACAAACTTATATGCAGAGTTTATGTGTTCTTATTATTATCCAATCAGAGTTCTAGATCATTGTTGATTCATTGAGATAGTAAACTCACAACCTAGAGCTTACCGGTGTTTATTTTTACCTTTTACATGTGATGATCATGGTAAAGTTCCAGTAAAGGAATGATGGTTAATTCTCATATCTACTGCCATTTTAAAAAAATTGAGGCTTCTTCTTTGTATATTAATCACAATCTTTATTAAACTGTTTTGTGCAACTACTATGAATGCAAAGTCTTTTGGTAATAGTTTTAATGAAGTATTAAATTACAAAAAAATTTGGGTCCTTACATATTTAACAAGGTTTGATATTTTCAAAATATTACTCATTATGAGTCAATAATATATCATTAATAGTGGTAGTAGAATGTGATATTCTATTTACAATTATAGTATTAGTACTAGGTTTTAAGCCCGTGTAAACACGGGCCATCATGTAAGATCTTCGGCTATGATTTTATATTTATATTATTTAAGTAATATAATGCTAAAGGAATGTTAACATATAGGTTTACAAAAGTATTCTTTTATTTAAATAAGCTTAAAAAGGTCAAAAGTAGTTTATGTATAATTGAATGCACGCATGGATATTACAAAAGTATACTTGAGATATATCAAAATCATATAAAAAATGCAAGCATTGGTTACACAATAAAAGCAGATTGCTTATGAAGACGTTATGCTACAAGTTACAAAAGTCTTTAAGCAGAATGTCCCATATTGGGTCTGAGTGCAAATTAGATCAGGAAAACACCTCTCGTGTTACTCTTCAAACTTTTTTCTAACTGCATAAAAGGGGGACAGACCATTTTAATCCAGTATTTAATATACATGCACTTTATGTATATTTGTTCTAAAAGGAAAAAAAGACAACGTTTGAATAAGGTGCATACAACATTCGTGGATAATATAACATAAAGATTACAATCTAAACGAATGAAAGGAAGTTTAAGGTCTTACAGTATTATGAGGCAAGAAAGTCCATTTTACTAAGGTAGTTATTAACGTATTTTGAAATAAGCAAAGTAATAAGCTTGCAAGAAAATAGCACCACGATCTAGGAATCCGGCTTGACTGCAGGCATATGTAGGAATAAAGCTCATAATATAATCTTGATCTACAACTGTCCAACAACCCATTGAGCAATATTTACCTTAGTTGTATCATCTAGGCACAACTTGTAACTCTGTAAATCCTGTAATTGCAAACAAAGAAACATATAAAATAGCTTTGCCATTGTATTGGTTTAATTAGGAAAGGCAAAATCAGAATTTGACGCCAACTGATATTTAAAACATAATGAGTAATGCTTTACTATATGAGAGACTAATTCACAACCTATTGTTTGCATCTCAGTATTCTAAACTAAAGCTAAACCGTAATCAAAATCCACAAAATTAAAACTAAGAAGATTGTTACACAAAGCAATTAGGTATAATTGCAATATGACCGTGAATAACAATTCAAAAGCTACAAAATTTAAATCTTATTCATTTGTTTCATTAACAACTTAAGATGCACCAGGCATAATCTATTAACTAGCATCTAATATGTGTTGAAGAATACTTAAATTTTTGAAATGAACAAAACCTAAATCAAAACACCGAATGAATTTTATTAACTCTTACCATGTTGAAGTAGGATAGCCCCAAATTTGGTTGGAAGTCGTGGTAAATCCAAAATCTTGTCCAATTTTAACCTTCAAATCGAATCTTCAAGATAGAACAATTTCAGAAATCATAAATTAGATATATTATAAAGTATGTATTAAAACTACACAAAAAGAAAACACACACACACATAGACAACCTTCATTTAGTAGCAATATAAAAAGAGAAGTGGAGTTGGTAGCACACCTTAAAAAGGAATGAGAATCAGATTTTCTAGAGTCATTATGCTTAAAAATTTCATAGGGGTAAACAATAGCAACTAATTCAAGTAAAACTTAAGGGTGATTCAATTTCAAAAAAAAAGAATTATCAAAGTTTGTGTCATGAATGTCATCCTCGATCAATCTCCCTATTTCTTCCTTGAAAAGTAGATGACTGTTGAAAATAATGAAAAAGACATAACCATGAGGATTTTGACTTTGATGCAATATGCACATCGAGGAAGCGGGCAATTGAAATTAAACTAATATGCAACACATCAATCAACTTATATGTTAAAATTGTTTGCCAAAGTTCCTTGGTATTAAAATTTTTAATCCTTTGATCTATCTTCTTAGACATAGCATTCTATAAAAATTGTTTGCCAAAGTTCCTTGGTATTAAAATAAGAATTTAAAAGAATGTTTAACATTAAAAAATTTAAAAATGATATTTTCAAATATTAAAGAAATTTATAGATAAAAATGAATCATAGAATTGTATAAGCTTATCAAATAAAGGACTTTGAGTTAAAGTGGATAAATAGGTGATAGATACTCGAATATGTCATCCTATAGAACAAAGAAAATCTACTACAGATAGAAATGTGTAAAAGCATCTAGAGTAGAGCTACAACGCCCAATTTCATTATTTGGAACTCGGAGGTTTTTAATTACTTTCGTAGAGAGGTATAAATGTTGCATTAGTAGCAATCCTTCAAACGATCCGTATATAGAAATGAAAGGAGCAAATGAAATAAAGGCTAATTCGTATAAGTAGACTTGTAACAAACGAATAATACCTTATATATGGCTGAAAATCGAGTTTCTGAAAAACATTAGTAGGAAATTAGATCATTAAAGTGGCAGACATTAGAAACTCTTCTGTCGGGTAGTGTATCGTATCTTGCAAATGGATACTTAATAAAGAAAAAAGATGAAGAAACTAAGGACATAGAAAAAATGAACATATAGAAGTTAAAAATCAATCAAAGAAAATAATATAGGGAAAAAGATAGCTTTTTAAGTATAGTAACCGAATGTGAAGAAACCTTTACCTGTTTGCAATTGATGAAATCCCTTAATAAACCATAACCTTTTTAATAACCAAACAAACAGCCTCTAACATCAATAAAGAAATCTAACAATATATAACTAAGCACATTTAAGCCTTCAATATTGAAGTATTATTATCTAATAGAGTAAACCCTCTATTACGCAAGAACAACATTATACATGAGAACAAAGAACCTACCTCAAGAGGTAATCAATGTTACAATAATATAGTTGACAATCCGGGTCAACTCCAAACAGGTCTACATATCATCAATATCTGCTATTTTTTGCATTTAGATTAAAGACATGTAAGGAGACATGGAAATTGATTAAGGATGCTATTATAAACAATAAATTATTCAAATATTGTTTAACTGATGTAGGAGGCAGATAAATTATTCTGAATGACTTATATAGTTATAAGTTTTAGCATACTGAAAATTTTTATAATATACCATGTTTATTTGAAGATTATAATTTGGTCTTAATTATTCGGTGGCATTCTCGAATAAATGATCGGAATCTTAAAAGCAGAAAGTTTCTAATATCCAAAATACTTGAAGTTAGAAAGGAAAACATTGAAAAGGTAATCACCGCATGTAAAAGATGAGGCAATTTGGAATCTCAAAAAGATCTGCTGAAACTTGACCACACTTCAAAGTGTGTTCCACCCATCAATGGTAGTACATGAATCAAACAATCAATCTTAATGCTTACTAACAAAAATCATTTTATTAACTTAAAGAAATACTTAAGAGCTGGGAATCCCTTGACAAATGCATGTAAGATAAAAAAATCACCTTTTCAAGTTTTGCGACTATTTAGGAGTTTGAGACTTGATGATGGCAGCCTGCACGTAACATCTGATGTTATTGAATTTAAAAAAATGGAGGATGTTCAAGAACAAAAGTATGGACTACGGAGTATGAATATTTTTCTGTGAAGGCATAAACTTGACATAAGAAATTATCCATAAAAGAGATTCAAATAATTTATGTTCCAAAGCCTAATAATGCTTCATCGTCTAGCAGTTTTATTCATTCAAATTACTTGCTATAAGCTTATTACTTCAACAAAGTCTCAAATATCATGGCTTAGTTTCTCACAACAGAGGACCTAATATAACACTCATGTATACATTCCCATTCGGTAATCTATCTATAAATTATACACCATATCAATAAAGTTCTATCACAAATTTGGGAGAATAAATGCATAAGAATGTGGGCATTGTGCAGCTGTACAATGATATGTTAATTAGGATCAAAAAAATGCAATGGTAAAGGAATGATGCGTTCAGCTCTGAAGAACTTGAATCAAATGATATTCTCAGTAATAGGCAAGATCAAATTATACACTACTAAAAAACAGTATTTACATTTAGCAGGTCTCATAAAAACTTTAAATCTCAAATTCTCAATAAAAGTGAAACATTTTGAGATATATCAGAATAAACCCATGTCCATGATGGGATTTGAACCCTTAACCTCAGACGGAGTAACACCTTAACAACAAAGTTTAGATCAAAAAAAGTCATGATATGTTAGAAGACAACAATTTATTGTCCCCCCAAAAAAATAGGATAATTGACAAATTAAAGTTTACCTGCCAATTTTTTGTCTTCAGATATATGATATACAAGTACAAGAAATATATAGCCAATTATTGTCTTCTGATATACGATATACAAGTAAAAGAAATATATAGAATCCAAGATGCAAAACGCGTGCATGTAGATTTGCTCTTTTATTTCAGGATATATCTCATTTCCTATGTCACAATCATCCTCAAGTGCAAATCTATCATCTTGTGAATCTTGTAACTTCAATTGAGTGATTTAGGAGATAAAACGCAATTCATATCAACACATTTATATGAAAAGGGGCAAAAAGAAAAAAACACTTTTCTATTGATAATTGTTATAAAATATCTTACTACTATATAAAGCATTCATGTTTCTCTCTCCTAAGTTTTTTAAAACTTCTTAAATTTAAGTAGTACAATTTTCATAATCAAATGTATAACTACTTAAAGCAAAGAACAAAATATTGATAAATGGAAACTCAAAATATTAATTCAATAAATTTAATTCTATTGATTCCATAACTTTTTGTTTATTTAATACTCTCACACAAACACAATTATTCACCATATAAAACAACTTTCAAAATTTTATTAACTTCTCTCTCCTTATTTCATAAATATAAATCTTTTTTTAAAAGCATTTCGTAAATATAAATCTTTTTTTTCTAATTTTAATTTCTTATAAAATTTGTTTTTAAAACTAATAGATAGTTGATGCAAATAAATAAAATTGAAAAAACGGGTATCTTGTTAAATTTAACTTTTTGTAACGTTGAATCACGCGAATAACATATTATTACATTACTGAAAACGACATATTGCAAAAGAAAAACTATTCGTCACCGCAGCATTGCGCGGGTCGGATGCTAGTGATTATAAAAACATTCATATGCATGTGGCACATGTTTAATGTTCAAAAAGATGATCATGTACCCGAGTCTCCTTTGGCAGGTTTTCTGCAAATGACTCGTGAACACGTTTACAACTCGCCAAACCCCTAATAACTAGGGGTGTTCATTAATTGGTTTCACCCGAAAATCCACCCGATCCATATATGTTTGGATTAATTGGTTATGGGCTAATTGGATTTGGATCGGATATTTGGATACACCCGAATATTTGATCGGATTATGGTTTGGATTTGGATTTTAAGCTTTCTATTTGGGGCCGACCGAATACCCGAATAAACAAAGAGATTGCTATATATATATATATATATATATATATATATATATAATTGTCTTGAAATAATTTATTTCATTTGAGTTTGTTTATGAACTACTGAATGTAATAGTAATTCCTTAAAAGCATTTGCAAGTAAACAAAAGTCAAGTACCCATGTTTTTTAATATTATAATGATATAATGCTTTTGCACATTGCTTGATAATTTTGTACATAATATATTAATATGGTTATTTGAATTTGGTGATCTTGTAGTCAAGTGCTAAGTGTGAGTGACTAATGGTAAGTCTTATATGTGTTTTTTGAGCAAATTTCTTATTTGGTTTTACAGGGTCCGAACCAATTAACCCGATGGTTATTCGGTTGGATTGGTTTGGTTTATAATACTTTTGGTTTGGATTATGGCCGGTTATTTTTTTCCCTAAAATCCAATTAAACCGAACCGATTAAATCCATAAAACCGAAAACCGACCGATTGAACACCCCTACTAATAACCAACCAACCTACAAATGACTCGTCAACACGCGAACCTATATAATTAAACAGGTTACATAGGTCTCATATATATGAGTTAGTGTTTTGAATCATGTCACAAATAAATAAATGTGTTGGGTTGGGTTCAGTCATGTGTTTCTTACACGCCAATCCACAAACCCGTGACACGACGGCCACCCCTAAGAAACTATTTATTTGACCCGAACCAGGTTTGACCTGTTACCAACCCCCGACTGCCCATTTTTTCACCTCTAGAACTAATATACCTTTGAAGTAATGCTTGTCAATCAATTTTTAGCATATGTATTTACAAAATTATTCTTTTAATCAAATAAATAAGCTGAAAAAAAATCAAAAGTAGCCTACATATTTAAACAACTTAAAATAAGCAATCACAAGCACCCTTTTTAGTTTAAAACACTTAAATTAAAAGAAAATACAACAAATACGTAATATGCAGAGTCAACATGCATGTCAATTTCTAAAAAAGTTACCCGTTTACATTAAGGCCTTAACACAGCTACAAAAAACCCATGACCTGTTGTCCATGAACCTATTTACAACACACCTATGAACACTTTGCAGCAGACATATGACACATTTCTAGCCATGTTTTTCCAACTAATGGTTTTAATTATCAATTGAACCTTAATATCATATGAAAAGGATATTCATATAACAGTTGTGTGCCATAGCTTTATGAAAAACCTTGGAAGGAATTGCAACTCCAACCTCTCGATCAAGTGGATGATGCAATACCCATGAACCCTTTGCAGTTAACCTATGAGCACATATGCAACAGATCCATGTGCTCTTTTTGGTATACCCACGAACAATTCTTTAAAATCTAAAGAAAAAATATTAAATCAAACTTTTAATCATGTGAACCGATACTCAAATGTCAACCAAAACTACCCACTCAATCAAGGACTCGATTTTCAACCAAAACTACCCAAAACAATATCAAGCATCCCCATCCAATATAAAGTACTTCCAACCTCCTTAATTCCATGCATAATCTCTGCTTTAAGTTCTGTTTTGGATTACCACTTAGAAGTTCTTTAATGATTCTAAAAAAGTTACCCGTTTACATTAAGGCCTTAACACAGCTACAAAAAACCCATGACCTGTTGTCCATGAACCTATTTACAACACACCTATGAACACTTTGCAGCAGACATATGACACATTTCTAGCCATGTTTTTCCAACTAATGGTTTTAATTATCAATTGTACCTTAATATCATATGAAAAGGACATTCATATAACAGTTTTGTGCCATACCTTTATGAAAAACCTTAGAAGGAATTGCAACTCCAACCTCTCGATCAAGTGGATGATGCAATACCCATGAACCCTTTGCAGTAAACCTATGAGCACATATGCAACAGATCCATGTGCTCTTTTTGGTATACCCACGAACAATTATTTAAAATCTCAAGAAAAAATATTAAATCAAACTTTTAATCATGTGAACCGATACTCAAATGTCAACCAAAACTACCCACTCAATCAAGGACTCGATTTTCAACCAAAACTACCCAAAACAATATCAAGCATCCCCATCCAATATAAAGTACTTCCAACCTCCTTAATTCCATGCATAATCTCTGCTTTAAGTTTTGTTTTGGATTGCCACTTAGAAGTTCTTTAATGAGACTCATACATCCTAAAACCAAAAGTACAAAATCCAAAGCGTTAGTGGGTTACCATACAAAATAATAGTTTATCATATAATAAAGTAATGTTAGTTTGATACACGAGAATTGGTAACATTAAGTTAAATAAATTGATTAAACGAATATCATTGATAGGAGTTTATTGTATCAAAGATAGGTAATTTATCACCAAAGATTATCATAATGGGTTTTATTAGACATTTATGAAAAGCTTCTTAAATGTTGACTTATTAATACCAAATGTTTTACATTAGATGGATAAATTATGATAGAAATAAGTTATAAGTGTGACAATCAAACCTGCCAATGTCGTTGACATAATGAAGTACCCATTTCCCTGGAAGGTCACATCCTACTATTAGCTGCCAATTTTCCTCATTCTTAACACTATCTAATCTGATTAATATATTTCCTTCCACCTGTTAGTGATACCGAACCATTAGCACCTCAAAAAAACTAAACATATTAAATCAAACTTTTAATCATGTGAACCGATACTCAAATGTCAACCAAAACTACCCACTCAATCAAGGACTCGATTTTCAACCAAAACTACCCAAAACAATATCAAGCATCCCCATCCAATATAAAGTACTTCCAACCTCCTTAATTCCATGCATAATCTCTGCTTTAAGTTTTGTTTTGGATTTCCACTTAGAAGTTCTTTAATGAGACTCATACATCCTAAAACCAAAAATACAAAATCCAAAGCGTTAGTGGGTTACCATACAAAATAATAGTTTATCATATAATAAAGTAATGTTAGTTTGATACACGAGAATTGGTAACATTAAGTTAAATAAATTGATTAAACGAATATCATTGATAGGAGTTCATTGTATCAAAGATAGGTAATTTATCACCAAAGATTATCATAATGGGTTTTATTAGACATTTATGAAAAGCTTCTTAAATGTTGACTTATTAATACCAAATGTTTTACATTAGATGGATAAATTATGATAGAAATAAGTTATAAGTGTGACAATCAAACCTGCCAATGTCGTTGACATAATGAAGTACCCATTTCCATGGAAGGTCACATCCTACTATTAGCTGCCAATTTTCCTCATTCTTAACACTATCTAATCTGATTAATATATTTCCTTCCACCTGTCAGTGATACCGAACCATTAGCACCTCAAAAAAACTAAACATACAAGAAGAAACAGAACAACAGTTGATTCAGGACTTAAGATTGATTTTACATCATTCATAAGAAGTAAAGAACATGGGGCAATCAAGCCACCGCCCCTCAGTCCTCTACCCTCGCACAAATGTCACACGCTGCATCAACCACACATCCACACACCACATTCAATAGATCAAATGGTACTTGATAAGTATAACCATGTCAATTAGCTTTTATATGTATATTAATTATTATAATACTTCTACTGTAATTAGACTAATTTACACAAACCTAATTAAATTCAACCAAAGTAGGTACTCAATACGCCTTTATTTGCTTAATCATAAAGTTCAAAGTGTAGTACCTATGAGAAATAGTCACGCATAAATCCCTCCAATGAAAGGAATATCTGATACAAGTATATAACACATGATTTCTTAAAATTTGATGACCTTCAAGTTCTATGTAGTAAATCATTATAATGCCAATCTTCATTGCTCGTATGAACAATATACGTTCTGTTTGATTTGAATAACAGAAGAAGTTGTCAAATAATAATTACTAATATTAATTTTTTGCATAATTCAAGAAATAGGCATAAGGGTTCGGAAAAAACTTACCCGATTTGATGAAATAGAGAACAAATATGCTCGATACTAAAACTTTTTAACTAAAATCAAAAGATGATGGAAGACCTATATATAGGCAAGAACATCCTTTGTTTTGTTTCTTAAAAGAAATGTGGGATCATAAAATATATATATATATATATATATATATATATATATGGAGATCTCCTACTTCTGCCTAAGCTAGCGATGTGGGACAACTAAAACACTTAATTGAGTGTCACATCAGATTTTAAGAATCAATAATAGGGCTTAATTGAAGATTTGGAGGAAGAATAAGAATGCCACATGGGATTCAAACATTCTTCATTTAGTATAGATATAGATAGTTTTGAAAACCGGACCGGACCAGCCGTTAACTAGTTCAACCGTGAACCGTGATTAAATCCAGTTCAAAAGTAGGGACTAAACCGGGCAACTGTGAACCGGACGGTTTCAATAAAACCATTGAGCCGAATCAACCTGCATCGTACCGGCCTTTACTAAAGCTTTTTAACTAAAATCAATAGATGATTGAAGACCTAAATATAGACAAGGACATCCTTTGGTTTGTTTCTTAGAAATAATGTGGGAATATAATATATATATATATATATATATATATATATGGAGATCTCCTACTTTTCTTTATGCTAGGAAGGTGGGACAGCCAAAACACCTAATTGAATACCACATCAGATTTTAAGAATCAATAATAAGCCTTAATTGAAGATTTGGAGAAAGAATAAGCATGCCACATGAGATTCAAACATTCTTTATTTAGTTAACTGATTAACCATGTTAACTGCCAAAAAACCGTATTTGTTTTAATAAAATAAAAATTAATTTGGAATTTTCACATAGGCTAAATATCAAGTTTTCATCTTGCTTGACCCAACTGCACTGATTTGAAAACCGGACTGAAATAGCGGTTTGAACCGGTTCAACAGTGAACCATGATTAAATCCGGTTCAAAAGTAGCGACTAAACCGGACAACTGTTATCCGGGCGGTTTCACTAAAACCGGAATAAAACCGTTGAAACGGAGCAACCCGCATCGTACCGACTTTTTAACTAAAATAAAAAGATGATGGAAGACCTATATATAGGCAAGAACATCCTTTGTTTTGTTTCTTAGAAGCAATGTGGGATCATAAAATATATATATATATATATATATATATATATATATATATATATATATGGAGATCTTCTACTTTTGCCTAAGCTAGCGATGTGAGACAACTAAAACACCTAATTGAGTGTCACATCAGATTTTCTCAATCACTAAGAGGGCTTAATTGAAGATTTGGAGGAAGATTAACCATGCCACATGGGATTCAATAGATATTGTTTTAGTATAGATATAGATTATTACTTATTGATTTATTTTAATAAATGAATAAAATTGACTCTCGTGTCTCTTGTAATAAGAATGGTTCTCAAATTATCTTTTGTCTTCTGATATAAATAATAGACTAATTGAGATACAAAATTTACTGTATAATTCTAACTACTAATTCAAAAAAATTGTTTGAATTTTACAATTTTAACCATCCGTTTATTTAAAATTGAAGAATCAATTTTAACTTTCAAAGATTAAACTACTACAAGTATATTTTGAATTTAGATAAAAATACATTTTTTAATAGTTTGACTTATTATATATTTTATATGCGGGTTCTTTTATTTTTTTAAGATCTATCAATATTAAATCTATTTTATATATTGTTTAAGACTGAATTTATAATACGGATTTTGATAAATTTTGTATTATAAAATCAATATTAAAATTTAAAAATCTATTATAAAAGCAATCAAATTTTACAATATATTTTATAATGTACAAAATATTTTATATAAATAATTTTTGATGTTATTATCATGTTAAACCTTGAAATATTAATTTTGTCCAACTTGATTTACACATATCACATTACGCTTTATAACATTTCAAAATATCATATTTAAGCAACTTCTTTATTTTATCATTTTGATTTTTTAAATTCAACCAATAAAAATTAAATTAATTGCCATTAATTGTAACAATAATGATCAATGACTTCTACAAGAAATACAATCACATCATTTTCCTATGTTTTTGCTGTTACGCCTGTCCTCTTCTTTGCGTGGAGTCATCCACCACTTTTATGGTGTTGACACTCTCTGTCACCATTTTTTTTGTTCGCATTTCCTTCGTGATTTATAATTATTTAATATATTTTCTTCTATCAATGTTTAAAATTTATCATGTTTCAACATGTATTGTAAGGACTGTTATTTTATGAAAGTCAAACTCAACAGTAACATATACTCATAGTAATAGTTTTACAAAAGCTCGTAGTCAACTTTGTTTTCTATGTAAAAGAAGTCATTATTACACAAAAGCCAGCGGAAGTAGGAACCATCAATCTTTAGCCGAAGCCTTGCCACGGCCGTTACCTGAAACAAAAGAGTAAACACTGATAAGCATTAGGTTTGGTGAGGTCACTATCTCATAATCAACAATCATAACAACAAACTATTAATTGATGTTAACATGTGTATTCACTCTTACCCCCCTATTTACATCTCTCCCGTGGGTTTACTTAAGCCACTCAGGCTAGATAATGAGTACTCTATGCATGTTGCCACCTAGGTATCTTTATTGCCACCCAGGCTTCTCAATTAACACTCATGCATCTCTTATGGCTACTCAAGTCACAGCTGAATTCACAATGAACTAATAACACACACAGATTAAGTATTTTAAATAGCATGTAAAGTTATACGTATAAAGGAGCATAGTAAACTCACCTAGTAAGTAGATTATTAAATATCCAATGAGTAAACCGTCTATACGATCCTAGTGATAATGTAGATCACTTACAATGAACAACTAACCTTTTAGCATTCAACTACTCAAACTGTCTAACATCCTGCTACACAACACGTGTGGATCTACACGACTTCAGTACACGACCTACACAGGCCATGTAGACACAGTGTGTATACTAATCCTACATGGCCCGTGTAGCTCTACTTCGCACGGTGTAATAGTTTAAAAAAAGAAAGCTTAATAGTTTGAACAAGGGCTCTACACGGCCCATGTACCGCTACACGGCCCGTGTGACTCTACACGAGGCCCTACATGACCTGCACAATTGTACACGGCCTGTAGAGACCGGACTTACAACAATTGTTCGTCCAGAATAATCCTGTTTTCGACTAAATCACTACAAAACTCGATTTTGACACAATCAGGTGTATTCCAAACACCCACAAACCTCTTACAACAGTTAAAGGCATCATATATCATCAAATTAACATACTTTTGATCCTCTAATGATCAATCACATCAAAATACCATTCTTGACCCATTTACTAAAACTGTAACATATATATACACAACTTAACTTGCAACCCAGCCATATGAGTTGCCATAACAATAATTCAGAAACTAGAACTTGACTTAACCATCACCAAGATGATTATAATCTGACCAAACATGAAAAAGCTCAAGAAAAGGGGTGAACACCGCACTATTACTATCAAATAGGTCTAAATACATACCTATAACACTTGATTTCCAATCCTCAAACTTGAAATGTTAATTTTTGATGTTCAATCGATTTTTCCGAGCACCTCCCTGCTGTTCTCGTGGCTTCCAGATACGTATACAAACACACAAACTTCTCTCGGGTCAAATGGCTTGGTGATTGCACATATATCCACTACTTTGGTCATTTAACACTATACACCCCTCAAGTATATGCACATGAACACAATTTGCACAATTTAGTGTTTTTATTCTATTTTACTATTTGGTCATTCCAATCATATCTTTAAAATATTAAGCTTTCTCTTTTAAATAATTAGACGGTTACTTAATACTATATACACGTGTATGCACATATATGTGAATATATAAGCTCATGTAACTGTAAGTATTTAAAACACATAATGAAAAGATTTAATTATAATAAAATATAGCTCATGAGTTTTCAGGGTGTTACATGTATATTATATGAGCATTTAATCTAGTTAATAATAATAAATTTGCCAAAAAATCTACTTTTAAGCGTATCAACATTATGTTACAATTTATACTAGATTAAATGCGTGGTTTAAAATGATAACTATTAAACATTAATGAAAAGATATTTAATAATTATAAAACGCGAAAGAAACAAGAATTTTAAAAAATGAGTACATATCACATATGGCGTCAACACCTAAACAAGTGGTTAAAAAATTGACGCGAGGGTGAGGGTAGACGCTTAGACGTGACAAAAGAAACGTGGTATCTTAATACGAATAGACGTGATTATATTTCTTGATAAGTTGCCAAATATTTTTTTTCGAAAAGCAAAGAATTATATAAATAGGTCTCAAACATTAAGACTAATTATACAAAGACAATACACAATAAGAGCATTAACACAAATAAACATCTTAGCCCTTGTAAACTAGAACCCAATGCAACATCTGAACTTTTTATGAAACACTACTCTAACTTATAACATTGATAGTTGTGTGTCAATTTAGATCTCCTTGATCAAGACTTTATCATTTTTGCATGCCCAAAACCTTGAACTTGTATCAAGAACTCTTATCACTTTCCAGGACTAGCACCTCAAAATATGGACAAGAGAAGCTTAAACATTTTTAAAATGCAATCAATAAGATGAAAACTCCGGAGCTCAAAAACCTGACCATCAACTGTTGTTACTATAACGAGAGAAAAGGGTCCTTAACTCAACCATCACAATTATCGAAAAGCGCTTTACTGTTTGTAAACCACAAGGCAGACAATCTTTGTACACTAGGAAACAGGTCTTCACCCATGATTTTTACACTTAATTGCTCATCATTTGCATGAACAATTAAAATTCTCCAACCCCATATGGACCATAATGTAACCACACATGCTGCATTTACCATAATATTTTTAAAACATCCATGATCTTTGAATAATTGCTTATCACGGTATTCCTCAACCGAACGGAAAGTTTTTCTTGGAAATTTGAGCCACCTCCGTATCTTCCTCTAAAGGCTATCCAATTTATAACAATGGAGCAAACAATGATCAATAGTTTCAACTGAAGAGCCACAAAATGTACGCGCACCAGTTTGAACATTTACTCCTTTTAGAACTAAGTTAGCTTTAACTGGAAGTGCATATAGAAATAACCTCCAGATAAAGATATTAACTTTTATAGGTTGAACTGGATTCCATTTACATCTTGGATTTGGGTGTATCAATAATCCACATTTCTTTTGTAACATACTAACCAATCTTTAAACATAGAATGACCCATCAGAGCCACCTGATCATTTCTAGACAAGTCATCGAATATTATTGTTACAATAGGGTCAATAAGGTCAAGTCATTATTAGTTATAGTAAAAAAGAACTTAAAACTAAAATAAAATTATTTAAAATGATAAAACTAAGAATTTGGTTAAATATAGTATTTTGAAATGTTATAAATGGTAAATATGATATTTATAAATTATGATAGGCACTACGATACTTTAAGGGTTTCAAAATGCATATATGATATATAAAACTCTCTTTAATAATTTTGGTTCAAATTAAAATTAAAATTAAATATAATTTTAGACTAGAAAAGTCAAAATTAGATTTCAATTTTTATCAATATAAATGGTTTATATTTGATAATTAATTCTTTTTATTGAAATTGATAATTAGGATTATTCAATAAACTTTATTTATGTTAATCATTTATTAGTATTAGAAGATTATGTTTTTTTTTCCTTTTCCTAACTATATAAAATTTCATTTCACATTTAGTATGGATTAAGAAATTCTTTATTTTCAAGTATTTTTTTATAAGGTTAAGTTTAATTTATCATAGAAAAAGGTAACTATTATGTGACTGACTAACTAATACTACCTCCGTCCCAATTTAATTATCAAGTTTTAACTTTTTAAGTTTTTCTTTTTCAACTTTGACCTTACATATTTTTATTTATGTTATATATTACTTAATAAAAATTATACCAAATGAATATACATTTAAAACACTATCCATTCATATATTTTACATCAAGTACTATATAACATAAACAAAAATACTTAAAGTCAAAGTTGAAAAAGTAGACTTAAAAAAGTCAAAACTGGACAATTAAATTGGGACGGAGGAAGTATATGAGTAGTAAACTTTGCATCTTATAACTAGCAACTTCTCTCTTTCTTGAAACAAACCAGAAATGAATAAGTTGAGTAGTGATTACTTTATATATATATATATACTAGCTAAGCAACCCGTGTATCAACACGTGGATTATACTAAAATCTTTAATTTATGCAGATTTAATAAGTATTAACACGTTAAAGAAAATTAAAAAACATAGATAGGAATATAAAAGCTCGTAATGAATGATAAACATTACAGAAGATTGAAATTCATACATAAGATTGTATGTAAATTTTCTGTAAAACCTCCTTATAAACAACATTAATGGATTTATTAGTAGAGTTGCCTTCATCATCACAAATTAAAACTTTTAACCTCTCCTTACTCTTCACTCGAAAACCACCACATATAGCTGCCCATAAGTGAAAACGGGTCGTCTAAAAAACAAACCAACATTCGATAAAGATTGACATTGGCTTTTATTTATCATTATTGCAAAACAAACCAAGAGAGGAAATTGTCTTCGTTGTAACTTGAATGGTAATGTAGACTCTGATGGAATCAACTTCAATCTGAAAATATGAGTAATGTGACCAACATTCTTACCCGCAATTATATATATTGACGCTTTGGTATTAAAGCATTTATAAAGTATATATAGAAGTTGGCATTATGAGTATATATAGAAGTTGGCATTATGAGTATATATAGAAGTTAGGTAATTTGTAAGTATTAATTGTTTCTTACCTGCAATTATTTTTGCTTCAATCACATGTGAACCAAGTCGAGTAACTTGTAATCTTGTTCCGTTGCAAAGGCCTTTAGACTGTTCAAGATTGCGAAGCATCATTACAGTCACACCAACCTTTAAAGTTAACTTGTGGTTTGGAAAATCAGATACTTTTATTGATTTCAAAAAGTTCAGGTAACTGTAATGATTCTTCAAATGTATTAGTATCTTCAGTTGCACAGATACTGTTAGAACTGAACTATATATGATACCTCCTCACCATCTTATATCCTTATTAAAAGAAAAGATTGCTACATCATCATTCCCTTCCATAAAAAAATTAAAAAAAAAACCAAAATAACATGATTATGATGTCACCCGCAATTTAAAGGGTTTTAAATGTAAATTTAAAGTGTTTAAATGTAAATTATCAAGGGTTAGAATGTAATATGTGAGGGGGTTTTAAGACAATTGTTTATTAATGTAATTAATTATAAGTTGTTTGAAAATTATACTTAACATCTTGTAATATATTTTGTTTTGAGAAAAATTAATTATATCTTTGTAATAGTCTTATTTTTATCTACGTTTTGATATAAATTTTATCGCAATATGAGGCTTTTTTAAAAATTAGTATATTTTAATTGTTTTATTTATCGAGAGAAACGTGTAGGTAATTATTGAACATTTTATTATACATA
Organism: Pulicaria dysenterica; assembly: GCA_947179395.2. Taxonomy (NCBI): domain Eukaryota; kingdom Viridiplantae; phylum Streptophyta; class Magnoliopsida; order Asterales; family Asteraceae; genus Pulicaria; species Pulicaria dysenterica. Next base: position 97,373,670 of record OX359289.1, read on the forward strand.
ATTACTGAATTGTGAAACAATTGTCATGTTAGTGAGTTTTGTAACTATAGATACAACTTGGAAAGTTATATAAAAATTTAATTGTCTAAGTTTTTTTTTAAACTAATAACTTGATACATAAAATAATAGTTATTAAATGGATATTTGAACGAAGTGATATAGTGTGTTTTCAATTATATTTAACTGAATAATAAATTACACATAAGTGGTTTATGTATGTATATACATAGTCTATTCTATGTTATAATCTTATTTTTATGTGATCTAATTTACGTATACTTAGATGAATGTCATCATTATTTAACTTATAATAAATTTCGTTTCAGATGTCAAAGGTTCAAATATAATTGGCTAATACAATGTCGGGATAAAGCTCAATCATGATTAACACATTAATATTATACTAAAAATTTTTATACGTATAATATAACTTTATCTAATTTTCAAAAAAAGTATTTATGAAAAGTATAAAAATACACGTTTTCACTCATTGACAGTTATATGTGTCGGTTTCTCGAGTGAAGAGTAAGGAGAGGTTAAAAGTTTTAATTTGTGATGATTAAAGAAACCTTACTATAAAACCATGAATGATGTTTATAAAGAGATATTAACGAAAATATAATGATAATCTTATGTATGAATTTCAAACTTCTGTAATGGTTATTCATTTCTTACGAAAATTTATATTCATATGTATGATTTGTAATTATTTTTACTATACGTGTTAGTTTTCTTTAAAACAATATAAATTTAAAATTGACTTATATCATCCTGTGTTAATACACGGGTCATTTATTGTGTAAACCCTCCACTATATATATATATGATTCTTTAATTTTTTTTATATTAATTGATGCACCTTTGTCTGTTTTAAATGTTATCAATTTTTATATAAATTTATCTTAAATAAAAAAATTTAAAAAATAATTTTAACTTTTTATCGAAAGACCGAGGAATTAGTTATTATATCGACTATGATACGTAGATAAAATAAATATAAAAAAGATATAAATTGTTTTATGAATAACCTATCCACTATTATTAATGGATAACAAACAATTAAAAATATACTAATTTAAAAAAAGTGTCATATTACAATAAACTTTATACCAAAACGTAGATAAAAATGAGATGGTCACAAATATATAATTATTATTTCTCTAAACAAATTATATAATAAGTTATTAGACATATTTTATAAACAACTTATAATTAATTATATTAATATACCATTTTTATAAAACCCCCTCATATTTTCATAAAAGCCCCTAACATATTTTATAAAACCCCCTCAGAATTTTGACAATGCCCCCTTCTAATTATGAATTGAAATCGAAAAACCTAATTGAGGACTTAAGCATTTTTGTGATTTTTGACGTCACTCTTTGATTTTTTTAATTTTTTTTTAAAACCAAGACTTGTGATTGGTGGAGAACTTTTAGGAAGAGGGGAAAATCCTTTTCTTTTAATATATACTAGTTTATTACCCCGTGTAAAAACACGGGGATGTTTAAAAAAATATAAAATTTGATGGTATGAAATTATAAAAGGTATAATAAGTGTAAAAGTGTTTTAGAAATTTTCAGATAAAAATAATAAAATATCACCAAACATTTACATATCAGAATTTTAACAAAAAACAATAACTAATTGTTTTTGAAGTACTACAATTAATGGATAACAAAAAATTAAGAATATACTAATTTTTAAAAAGTATCATATTACAATAAAATTTATACCAAAACGTAGATAAAAATGAGATGATCATAAATATAAAATTATTTTTTCTCTAAACTAAATATATCACAAGTTACTAAACATAATTTATAAACAACCTATAATTAATTATATTAATATACAATTTTTATAAAGCTCCCTTACATTTTCCTTAAAAAGCCCATTCCATGTTTTATAAAGCCCCCTCACAATTTTCATATAACCCCCTCCTAATTGATTATTAATTGAATTCCATCGAGATTAACTTTCCAAAATTGTTTTTGAAATTGAATAATTTTAAAATTGAAGGTTTTGATTGGTTAATTAAGTCTCAATTTTAGTTATTTTAGGAAAATTGGTAAGCCTCTTATATATATATTGATATAAGATATATTTTACATCAAGTACTATATAACATAAACAAAAATACTTAAAGTCAAAGTTGAAAAAGTAGACCTAAAAAAGTCAAAACTGGACAATTAAATTGGGACTAAGGAAGTATATGAGTAGTAAACTTTGCATCTTATAACTAGCAACTTCTCTCTTTCTTGAAACAAACCAGAAATGAATAAGTTGAGTAATGATTACTTTATATATATATATATATATATGCAAAAGTTTAAATGAGAATTGTTTGTAATGTCATTAATGATTCATTAATAGTGGTAGTTTGGTCTTTTATATATTTACCCTACCGTGAATTGCGTCTGGTTTAGCCGTAACTAATTTGTGTTTTGATTTTCCAAAAAAAAAAAAACGCGTCATTAATGAGTCATTAATATGTCATTAATGAGCCGTCAAAATTTCTTTAGCCATTGATTAATCTTAATCAAATACTAAGATTGGTTCTCGCAGTTCTCGTACGCGCGCAAAATAGTTTTCGTTTAAACTATCCCCTATATATTTTGGAATGATCAAATGAGATTCTATATTTAGGTGAGAATGTGAGACTTGATCCTGACCTTCATTTGATTTGGTTGGATAATTTACATTTGTCTCTTCATTTTATTCATTACTCAACCATGGACTGTGACGACCATTAATTACGACCGTTAGATCTAGTAGATCAATATTTAATTGATAGCTAGGATTTGTTCTCCCATTCTCACCTGAATATCAATTCTTACAATATCCCTCCGCTATATATATATATATATATATATATATATATATATATATATATATATATATATATATATATATATATATATATATGGGACGGTTCAAACGAGAACCGTTTTTCGTACGAAAACTGTGAGAAGCAATTACAGCCATTGATAAAAAAGATGGAGGGTTGAGATTAAAGAGTTGTTAATGGATAACCTTAAAATGATCAAACTTATCCTTAATTAACTAAGGGTAGTTTTGACATTTTTACATTACCCCCAAATATTTCAAACTAATATATACATCAAACGGAAAAGTGTTAAATTACGAAAACTATACCAAATTAACGAGAACATTATGCTCTTTAATTTGAGACTGGTCTTGATATATTTTTCTCAAATAATTTTTTTTTTGTGTTTTCTGGGTTTTTTTTCAATATAGCTCGACATGTGTACTAGTGCAAAATTTGGACAAGTGTAAAATTTGCACATGATGCACAGATTCACCTAGTTTTTTCAGCACAATTGTAAATATGTTTTGCACATCATGTACAGATTCACCTAGTTTTTTTAGCACAAATATAAATATGCACTAGTGCAAAGTACAAATTTTGCACTTGTGCAAAATTATACCATATTAACGAGAAAATTATGCTCTTTATTTTGAGACAGATTTTGCTACATTTTTTTGGGATATTTTTTTTTGTGTTTGCTGGGTTTTTTTTTATTACAGGTCTCGGCATGTGTACATGTACAAATATATATAAATGCACAAGTGCAAATATATTTGCACCAGTGCATATATATATGTATATATTTGCACCTGTGCATAATTAAAAAAGCATTCTTTTTCTTTATGTATTATCTTTTAAGTACAAAAGAAGATCCTTTTTATATATTATTTCTATAAAACCTAGTTCATATTAATGCATCATGCAATCTAATTTTTTTATTGATCGTAATATAAAAAAAGTTGAAATAATATATAACCTTATTCTGTATCTAAACCTTGAAGATGAAAAGATAATCTAATTAGAACTACATCACACGTACATTAAATGCGCAATTTGAATTAAATTATGGAATTTAATATCTACTCAATTCAAATACTATTTTCAATAAAAAGTTTCAACTTCACATATTCCCATTTTATTTTTTATATTTTACAGTATAATTTTTGTTAAAAATATGAGTAACAAATAAAAACACCCAATTTAAATAATCATATTAAGACATTAAAATATACAAAGAGTACAAAAAAGCAAACCTGGATGGTTTTTCTTTCTAGCATTTGCTCTCTGCATATACAATTAATGTCCACGAAGAATTCTTCACACATTTAACATCGATTTTTTTTAAAGGCCATTTTAACATCGATTGTCTTGTAAGAAACCAAATTTTCACTAGAATAATATCATCTCTTAACCAGTTTCTATAAAAGCACATTCTTCCTTCGGTCGCCGGTCATGAGGATGGACGCCGGCCATGAAGGTGGTAGGTGGGAGGCCATCGTCGAGCTGCCAAAACAGATAGAAGGGTGACGAAATATTGGCATTTTGTAACAGGGAATCAGTCGAGACCAAGATTAAGGTTACAATCGACCTCTTAATGAACTCCTCCGCCCCACCGCTACGACGCTACTAGAAATGTTTGCCGGTGAGAGAGACCGAGAGAGTTCAGATCTGGGTTTTTGGCCGGTGGTTTGTTTCGTTCAGATCTGGGTTTTTGGAAGAAATCAACAACAACGATGGCCTGCGGTTTTTTTCGTTCAGATTTGGGTTCTGCTTGAGAAAGAGGGACGATGGCCGGTGGTTTGTTTCGTTCAAATCTCGAGAAAGAGGGACGATGGCCGGTGGTTTGTTTATCTGGGTTTTTGGTAGAAACCAGCAAAAACGTAGAGGCAGGGATACAAGAAGAAGATTGAAAATTTACTTTTGTATCCTTTTAATTTAAAATAAAATAAAAAAGACAAGTAATTAAATGATTGGTCCACGTTGGTTCTCGCAGTTCTCGTACGAAAAACAGTTCTCGTTTGAACCGCACCCTCTATATATATATATATATATATATATATATATATCTATATATATATATATATATATATATATATATATATATATAGAGAGAGAGAGAGAGAGAGAGAGAGAGGGAAGTTCCATCGAGAACCATAAAAGATGCGATAACCGATCTAAACCGTAAAATATCTACTAAACGACAAGATATTAAATTATGAAAATTATACAAAATATGCTCTTTTAATATAACATCTATATTGCTATATTTGTTTCAACAAAAAAAATTCGTTTTTACCGGATTTTTTTTCTAGCACTATAAAGTATGTTACATATATGTAATCAGTACTATAAGGTATGTTACATATAAGTAACGAATTTTTTTTTGTTGAAAAAAATATAGCAATATAGATGTCATATTAAAGAGCATATTTTTATCGTTAATTTGGTATAATTTTCATAATTTAATATCTTGACGTTTGGTAGATATATTAGTTTTAAAAAAATGGGGATCGGTTCTCGCAGTTCTCGCATTTTTTTTTTTGTTCTCGATGGAACTCTCCCCTATATATATATAACCACAACAATTTGTTACCTTATTAATAATATTAGTAATTAAATGTATTTTGGGCTACGAGTCGGAGTTGTAAGATGGTGAAGTCGTAAGCCATTTGTTGGAACAATCTGTTAAATACGTGATTGTTGCAAATGGTATTGGCTAATTTTGCTTTCAAAATTAGCTGATTTTCTCAAATAAAAGCTTATCTATGTCACTCAAACAAAATATATTTTAAGGTTAAAGTTATATATGTGTAATAATGTTTTTCTTATATACTTATATGGTACCTAAACTTTGTTATTACACATAAGGTCATCAATGTTCTAATTTATGTGCTAATATGATACCTCTAGCAACCACTTCAAGTGTTACCAGTTTGAATGATTTTTTCCGGTTAATTGCCATCTCCGATCATCTTCTTCGACGAGTTTTTCAACAATGTTTTTTCACTCTAATTTAATGGTAGCTTGTGGATATTATATTGTTTTTTCGACTAAGTTCTTTAAGAAACGAAGTTCTATGAACTTCAATGGAAGAACACCATAATTTTTGGTGAATTCCCACTAATTCTGACGAGACTCACCGATTATTTCTAATGATATTTGCTAGAAAAATATAGTATTTTTGAACTTATACCGAATCATCGGACATTCCCCACACCACCCATTTAGCTCAAACATCATTTACGGCGATAATCTGCATTATTTGACCAAGACTATTACCAAATACTATACTGATAGATAAAGTGAATGATTAATAACAATATACTTAATTAATAACAATATACTTAAAAGAACCTATAGGTATTATATTGATGAATAAAGAAAACTTTGTTGCATTTCTATAACCTAAACCTACTATATGATATTTTCCATCTAATTTTATATATTTAAGTAATATATATTAATCAAGGTGATAAATTAAACACTAAGCATTCATTCTAAGGGGGTGTTTGGTTCAAGTATTGTTTTTAGGGGATTTTGATTTATAAAGGAATTTGTATTTGGTGGGATTTAAAATCTCGTCTTGTGTTTGGTTCATATTCCTTAGGTGGGATTTCCACCACCACTAAACCACATCAACACCACCTTCAACCACCAGTTCTGCTCCCACCATAGCACCATCAAAGAGGAAGGACCACCAACCACCACATCTGCTGCCACTAACCACCGTCAACTTCCATTGCCACCACCAACGATGGCAACGACGACGAAGGGTTTTTGAAGAACGATGGCAACGAATACGAAGGGTTTTTGACGAATGATGGCGGCGAACTACGAATGACGATTAGGGTTTGACGGTGACGCAAATGGACAAGGGGTTGACGGCGATTGCTAGGGTTTCTGTCGACGATGGAAGTGTTTGACGGCGACGGCGACAGAGACAACGACAGCGAAGAAGCGACGGTGATAGTTCGACGAAAGGGATGACGGCGACGACATTGTTTCGCCAGAATTTTAGCCGGAGGGTCGCCAGAGGAAATACCTCATCTGTGGGTTTTCAAAATACCATTTTGGGGGGGAGGGGGGGGGGGGGGGTGAAGGGATTGAGAAATGCTCTTTATATGAGATTTTATAGAATCATAGGATTTGAAATCTCACTTCATATTTGCTAACCAAACATTATATTTGGAGGGATTTGAAAACTCAATCCCATAAAATCCCCTCAAACAACACCAACCAAACACCTCCTAAATTTCTAACGCATGTGTAATACGTAAAAAACTAATAATGTTTTTTTTCTTTATTCGAACATATCTTCACTTATTCATATGATATTAATGTCTTATGATTAAGTTAGAAGTAATTATAAATAATTAATTCCTGCATAACTATTATTTTTTCTTGGGAGTAATGCGCATATTTTAATCAACCTTCTAAAACGTCAGAATCCCAACAATCATGCATTAATCCATTAAATTCGTTTAATGACTTGCATAACACATTTGATTACATAGCTTACTTTGCTTACATTTAGTGTACGTTAATAATTACTCCGTTTGCACTTAAAGAAAAAGCAAGCAATTTATGGAATAGTTGATAGGTTCAACGTTTTTAACAACTAAGGAAACGCTTGGTTAATTAGAGGGGAATAAAAATGGTAAATGGTAAGAGAATACAAATGAATACAATAAGCATTTCCTAGTATTATTATTACCATTAAAATTGTTTGGTTAATATAGGTAATCATTATATACATATATGTATGTATGTATATGTGTGTGTGTTGTGTACACGTTGATGGCGGTGGCAGTAGTCGGTAATAATGGTGGTGGTGGACAGTGGGGGTAATTGTTGTTAGTTGTAATAGTAAGTTGTGCTAGTGGTTGATGATGGTGACAACAACCGTTACTACGGATAGTCGTTGACGATGACGGCGATGTTAGTTGAGGCAATGACTAATGTCAATTAGTTGCAGTGGGTGGTAGTTAATGACTGTGGTGCTTGCAACAGGCGGTTCTAGTAATCAATAAAGGTGGGGCTGGAGGTGGAAATGGTTTAGCAACGCCGGCAGTGGTCTATGATGGTAGTAAAGTGTAGTGGTGGCGGTGATAGTAGCAACGGTCTATGATGGTGGTAGAGAGTGTTGGGGTGGTTGCAGCGGTGGTGGTGGTGATTTTGCGACAAGTTACGATAGTGTAGTGGTTTCAGTGGTGGTGATGATGGTGGTGACGATGGTGGCGGTAGGTGGTGGTGCCAAAGGGTGGTGGTAGCGATATTGGTGATGGTGTTGATTCTTGACGTGCCAAAGGGTGGTGGTTGCGGTCGGTGGTGGTGGTGGCGGCGGTGACGACAATCGATGGTGGCGCTAAAGGGTGGTGGCAACGATATTAGTGGTATAATATTACCATGAGTTAAATTTAATAAAATATATATCTAAATTATCATATTTTGCTATTGTATATACTTAACTATGAAAATAATTTTTTTAATGTATTCATCTTTTGAAAGTTACCAATATATGTATTAATTAACTTATTAATCAAGTTACATGTCATTTATGTTATATCAATTTATGCTATTCTACTACCACATATGATGTCTGTCAATAGTCAATGCCAATTCAAATTTGGAGCCATTATTATTACTTTTAAAATCTGGGTTAAATCCATGAGCAAGCTAATGAAGATGTCAAAAATTCAAAAATCTCATATAAATTGAAAATCAACACATGAAAATTTGAACAACAAATCAAAACCCTAAAGCACTTATGAGCAATCGAAACCTAATCGAAGAACAATATGAAAAAAGATCCTTACATCAAAACCCTTAAACATCAAAACCCTGTGCAATATGAAATCACAAACAGTAAACAATCACATCTGATCCTGTTTCACAAACAGTGAACAGTCATAAAGAGGGATTGCGTATGAAATTATAGAGGATGAACTCGTGATGGGGACATCCTTGTAATTTGGGATATCCCGACCAAGTCACCTCCATGTCAACCAAACCAGTGTCGCATCATCTTATCCAGCCATCCATGTCCAATACATAAAATAGTAAATCTTATACATTAAATAATAACTTTAAAGTTAAATACCTAAAATATCAAGACATGACATATTATATGATTGTATAAACCCTATGACTAATATAGTATTAAGGTACATGAATATAAAAATTAGGAATGGCAACGGGGCGGGTTCGGGGCGGGTTTTGGTCGCCCCGTCCCCGAACCCTAAATGAAAACTCGTCCCCGTCCCCGCCCCGTTCCCCGTCGGGGATTGTTTCGGGGCACCCCGTCGGGGCGTATGTCAAACCCGACCCCGACCCCGAACCCGAACCCGAACCCGAAAAAACTTAATTAATGTATAACTTAAAACAACATAAGTATTATCATTTAATAAAAAACTTCATCATTTTAGAAAATTCTTCATTAATATATATACAACCGTGCACTTTGTATATTCATATACATTATTATATACATAAATATATAAAATATATATGTATATAAATATATAAATTTATAAAAAATATATATATAAACATATATCAGGGCGGGGCAGGGCGGGGCGGGGCGGGGCGGGGATAGTGTGCCCCGTCCCCGAACCCGAACCCGAAAAATCCCCGAAAAAAATCCCCGAACCCGACCCTAACCCGAAAACATCATCCCCGACCCGACCCCGAAACTAGTCGGGTTCGGTTTTCCCCATCGAGTTCGGGTTGTTTTGCCATCCCTAATAAAAATCACCAGCCTTGTGTAAAGATGGACGAACACTATAATAAAGCAAAAAACTAACCTAAAAAAAACTAATATAAAGTATGGAACTAGTAAAAAAGCAAAAATATAAAAAATAAAAAGTTTTGAGGAAGGGAAGAGTTGGGTGGTAGATTTGTTATCGAAAAAGAATACCATCTTTTTCAGTTTTCAAATTAATTTTCATTCTCGACATGCATCTCATCCTCACCACTCTCTCTGCGTTGTACAAAGAACCCTAATTTCAATCCTTGATTTCTCTCTAAAACCCTACAATTTTCAGTTTTTCTTCCTAAATCCATGACGGCATTGAAGCCCATTATCATCGATACCATCCCTTCAACGCCCGGAAAATTCAAAGCCGACAAATCATCTATCTGCTATATTCACCACCGTCTCCGATTTCATACTTCTCCGCCCAAATTCTCTCTCTGGTGGATCGTTTTTCTGTCCTTAATCCTTCTGTTTTTGTTCCTATCTCCTACTTCCACCACCGCCCCCCGCTGTGGCTTCCGTACCACCACCACCACTTCCTACGGCGGATCAGGTTGGGAAAACAGAGTCAAGGTGTCCGCTAAACCCCGATCACGCAGAGGTCACACCGTCCTTGTAACCGGCGCTGCTGGTTTCATCGGCGCTCATGCTTCCGTCGCCCTAAAACGCCGTGGTGACGGCGTCGTTGGACTGGATAATTTCAATCGATACTACGACGTTACGCTGAAAAATTCACGGAGATCGAAGCTTCTAGACCGTGCCGGTGTGTTCGTCGTCGAAGGTGACATTAACGACGACGTTTTACTCCGGAAACTCTTTGGCTTAGTGCACTTCACTCATGTCCTGCATCTCGCTGCACAAGCCGGCGTCAGGTATGCAATGGTAAACCCTAATTCGTACATTAAATCAAACATAGATGGATTTGTTAACCTTCTAGAAGTTGTGAAATCGTCGGTTGCACAACCGGCGATCGTCTGGGCGTCTTCTAGTTCCGTTTACGGTTTGAATTCAAAAGTACCTTTCTCGGAAAAAGACATAACAGATCAACCGGCGAGCCTCTACGCCGCCACCAAGAAAGCCGGTGAGGAAATTGCACATGCTTATAATCATATTTACGGTTTATCCATGACTGGTTTGAGATTCTTTACTGTTTATGGACCGTGGGGTAGGCCAGATATGGCTTATTTCTTCTTCACCAAAGATATCTTGAATCGAAAACAGATTTCGATATTTGAAGGGGCTAATCATGGAACAATTGCAAGGGATTTCACTTACATTGATGATGTTGTAAAGGGTTGTTTATCAGCTATAGATACAGCAAAAAAGAGTACTGGAAATGGAGGTGGGAAGAAGGGTGAAGCTCAATTTAGGATTATCAATTTGGGAAATACTTCCCCTGTTTCTGTTCATAAGTTAGTGAGGATCTTGGAGAAACTGTTGAAGGTGAAAGCTAAAAAGAAGGTGGTATTGATGCCTAGAAATGGTGATGTGCCATTAACACATGCGAATATAAGCTTGGCAAGAATGGAGCTCGGGTATAAGCCGACTGTTGATTTGGAGATGGGATTGAAGAAGTTTGTTAAGTGGTATCTTGATTATTATGATGTTAAGAAGAAGAGTTCTTGGTGAAGAGATGAAGATGAATAATTTTCCATAAAAAAACAGGTTTATGTATGAATTGTGTTTCACTTTCTTACCATTTTATGATCATTGCTAAATATTTTATAAACATTGTTTCATTGGTGACTAGGGCAATTGGTGAAGAGATAAAGGTGATTGTTGTTTGCATTGTTTCAGACAATAATGAAATAAATTGGTGACTAGGGCAATTGGTATCTATATGGTCTTTCAAACTCGATGGTTCTAGGTTGCTCTCATTATTGTCATAGTAGAGGTTCTTTGTTTTAATTATTTATTATTTTTATCGTACAATAGCATTCGAAGGTTTAATGTTAACAACTGTTATAACTAGGTTGTTATGTTAGTATAACTAACTCATAACTTAACAGACGTAGTAAACACCCATTACTACTATTATTAGACTCATACACAATTATTTATTTCAAACTTTTATTGATTAAAAAAAAGAAATAAAAAAGATAACAAATGGGTGAACTAGATGACCACAACACAATCGTATAACTACATGACTACAATGACAATAACACCCGTAACCACTCTATTTTGGCTTGTTATTGTCCTTATAACACTACCATTGCGAGTCCTCTGAGTAGTACACCAAGCAAGTTAGAGGTCTTTGTTTTTAGGGTTTAGTTTCGAAAAGTGTATCGAACTTGTCACTTTTTGCTATTGTGTATACCCAGCTCTCAAAACTACAATTTAGTATTAAAAAACTACCAATTTGTATATCGGTTTACATGTTATCAGTGTTGCAAAACTCGGCCGAGTACTCGGCAAGTAATCGCTACTCGGGCCTTGACTGAGGCGAGTTAAGCAAACTCGGCCTAAAACTCGGTACTCGGTCAAACTCGGCCAACTCGCCTACCTCGATCAAACTCGGTCAACGTAAATATTAGGTTTTCAATCAATCTAACTCCTTTTTTCCTTCCATTTTCACACGTTCAAGACTGCCGCCTCCTTCTTTTTGCTTTCGATTGAGAAACAGGGCACACATACGTCCTCCATTGGTGACCAAATCATGAATTCTTCTTCCACTGGTGACCAAAATCAGCCCTTCATCTTCAATTTCTGCTCTCATGTTCTCTCTGCTTCGATTCAAGTGGTGTTATCGACAGTGTTAGCTGTTATTGTTTAATTTATATTAGTGTATAACTTTTATAGTATTAGCTGTTATATACTTATAATTATATTATTTGATTTATATTAGTGTATTTCATGATTTTCATCTTGACAGTGTATTGTTTGATTGTATTAGCTGGTATTTGTTTAATTGTTTTGATTTATACTGCAGGGGATTCCATTCCAATTTCATCTTTGTTACTTATTAGTTTTGAGTTTTAAGTTTTTTAATTGGATGCTATGAACAATCATCTTTATATTTGATTATTTATGACTTATGAACATGCTATATGTAAAATTTTCAAAAAATTTCATTAGAAAATCCCAATCCGAGTACTCCCCGAGTACTCCCCGCCTAGGCCGATTACTCGCTACTCCCCGGTCGGCCGCTCGAGTAGCGCCTAGCAAGTTTTACAACATTGCCTATTATCCAGGTTACCGGTAATTATACTATTTTAGAATTATTTTTAACCATTGAAAAGTCATGTGTATATCCATGTCAGCAAATCATGCCATGTGTTATTTCTATTATTATTTTTATTTTTGTTCTAAGATGATGATGAATATTCATCATATGAAGATTCATTCATCTACATAAATCTATTCAAGAACATGAAGAACAACAAATATGATAAAGATGCACAAAATTGATCAAACCCAAGAATCAGATATAGAAGAACCCTAACAAAGAAGAAACATCTTCAAGAACATCTTCATCTTGAAGGAAGAACACATGAATCACCAAAAAATAAAACCCACGAAACAAGATCTGAGTTCAAAACATGAAACCCACGAAACAAGATCTGAGTTCAAAACATGAAACCCACGAAACAAGATCTGAGTTCGAAACATGAAACCCACGAAACAAATCTGAGTTCGAAACATGAAACCCACGAAACAGATCTGAGTTCGAAACACACAAAATCAAAATCAAAACCCACGAAACAGATCTGACTTCGATACATGAAACCTACGAAACAGATCTGAGTTCAAAAGACACAAAATCAAAACATGAAGATGAAGCGATGAACATAAAAGCAAACCCTTATAATCGGTTTATGGGTTTCAAACACATAAACTAATGAATACACTAAATGGTAGTTTTGAAAGATTGATACACACAATAACAAAAAATGATAAGTTCAGTACACTTTTTCATACTAAACCCTTGTTTTTAATTAAAATCCGTCCAACTAGCATAAATGCTTTATACATTACCCCGTGTATATTTGGTTTCGTTCGTACCAAATCCAAGAAAAACATGAATGATATAACCATATTTTTTGAAAATGAAAAAACCTTAGTGTACTTCTAAAGTATAAATATATTAAATTGTAGAAAAACTTTGAAGAATAAAAAAAAATTGATTGACCATCTACCACATTACTTTAGATTTGGTAATTCAGATCGTGTTCGTGTTAAATGGTTCGTGTTGTGTTCGTGTCAACCATTCTCGTGCCATTTTCGTGTCAACCCATTTCCATCCCAATTTGGTTTCGTGTCTGGTTCGGCTCGTGTCACTTAACTCGTGTTCGATTCATGTTTTCGTGTTTTGTATCAATTTATTTTTCAGAAAAAAATTGCATGTAGAACTTTCTTGTATTGATTTTACTTAGATTTATTTATTCGATTTAGCAAACATAAAAATCGAACTTATAAAACTAATAAAATAGTTCTAAAATACCAATACAAATACAATCTGCAAAACATAAGTTTGGAAATTCAAAAATATGAATACAAGAAATTAGGATATTTACCCACACATATGTGCATAATTGGAATATCGCCTTTTAACAACATTTGACACTTATGGTGCGTAGATATTACTTTTACCGACTTTTTTCAGAGAATTTTCTTGTAAAATTGCTAACTGATATCACGGTAAATTCTCCACAAAAAGACACATTTAGATCGTATTTATATACAGTATTAAAGTTTTATCAGCATATAATATTATTTATAAATGTGAAGATATTAAATAAACGGTTTTATAAAATTTATTCTAAAAAATAAAGTGACATTATATATGCTCACACATAAAATAAAAATGTAATATTTATATAGGTAAATCTTAAAATATGTAAATTAAATTAAGTTAATTTTTAAATAAAAATGAGGTAAAAATTAGAAATAGAATAAAAATTTAGTCAAAATAGGAAGTAAAAACTAGTGGTGAATTTCAAAATAAAAAAATCAAAACAAAAATAAAATCCACCTACATACATTCGTACATTTATGTTAATCCGAATATTCCGTACTTGTGAATTAACTTTCACCCATTATTATGTGGGTCTAGTTCATTAAAATGTATCAAACTTGTTATGTTTTGCTATTGTGTGTATCGAACTTTAAAATTTTCTATTGTATATATCGAATATTTAATTGTGGATATTGTGTGTATTAAACTTTCTATTGTATTACTAAACTTATCCATTTTTTTCTTTTTTGTGTATCTAAAATACATACAATAACAACAAATTAAAAGTTTGATACACATAATAGAAACTTTTAAAATTCGATACACACAATAGCAAAATATGACAAGTTGGATACATCTTGGTAAACTAAACCCTTATTATTTTTGTCCCTCCATTATCACATAAAGTTAATATTTCATTGTTTTCTTTTCTCAAATGTGATTTACGTGCATTATATATTTTCTCTCTTTCTTTTTTCTAAACCATCTCTCTAGTTTGTTATTTACTTCTTGTATTCTTACATATTAACCTTTTTTTATTTTTATTTTGTTTTGTAATTACCATTTAATATTTCTATTATCAAAATGAAAATTTTAAAGGTGTTGTTATTTGTTTCACAAACTTATTAGCTATTACTTATAATTTGTTAATAATTTTAAGTTAAATATTTTTTTTATTATTATAAAAATCGTGTTAAATATATCTCCAATAGGTTATCGTGTTCATGTCGACCAATTTCGTGTCATTTTCGGATCGACCAATTTCCGACCCAATTCAGTTTCGTGTCGTGTTCATGTCGACCTATAACGTGTTCGGTTTGGGTTGGGTTTCGTTTCATGTCAGAATTTACCAGCCCTACATTACTTATCGGTTAGTACTTATAAAAGACTTTGCTCAATGAATGCTATAGAACTATATTAAATGTTTATTTGATACACAAGTTGGTTAAAAGTGATTAATATTGAGTTTAAAGGTGACGTACGACGTCAATATTCCGAAATGTCAACTTCAAGTTTACTCCCTAATTTAAATGAATGGTTCAGATAAGAATCCAAGTTAGTCTTTAATTTATATTTAGAGATTGGAGATCCTTAGACATCCGTATGGCTTTTCCTTTCAGGTTAGCCAACTAAATATCACATCAGTTACGCATCATTTTCACCTTCCCTTCCCTTTCAAACCCAAAGTATAGCATAGCCTAACCAAACTAACCTCACCTTTTATTTTAATTTAATGATAAATATATAATAATTATTAAGAGAGAGAACAAAGAGAGGATAAGAGAGAGAATGAGAGAAGAGGGAAGGGAGAAGAGAGATGAGAGAGATAGAGAGAGAAGAGGAAGAGACCGGGTTGGTGAACCCGACCACCCATCCAAATCAAACCTGAAGCGGGCATATGGGTGTAGGATACTTACCCGATGAAACCAAGTTAGAACCCGAATGGCTCGGGATGAGCCATACGCAAGGCCTTATAAAGAGGATCTAGAGTTGTGGGTGTGGTACTATCTTATGTAAGAAGATTGGTTTTATGTAAATCCGTCCTCAGGTCCTTCAATTCGTACCTATTTTCATTGTACAAGGCCCTAGAAACAATAATAAAAAAGATTGAAAGGCTCAGGAATGGCTTTTTCTCTCGAAGGAACAACTTAAAGATGAAGATTCTTTGGCTTAGTTGGAACCAAATTCTAGCTAGGAAAGAAGCAGGTGGCTTAGGGGTTGGAAGTCTAAAATCTTAAAACTTATCCCTTCTATCCAAATGGTGGTGGAGACTAAAAATGGAAAATGAGTCGCTTAACAGGACACTTGCAAAAAATCTAGAGGAAAAGGTGTCTAGGATGTGCAAACATTCACTCTTCCTTACCGCTGATGGTTAACATTGACCTTAAAGAACTATTCAAACCCCTCTACCATCAACAATGATGTGGTAACCATAATTTGCTAGTCTTGGGAACTAGAAACGTCGGGGAAATTCACTTTGTCCTCACTAAGAAGAAAAATCAATGAAAAAACGCTTCCAAACTCAATGGGTGGACAAATGATATGGGCAAAATGGGTCCTGGGTAAGATTAACATCATGGTTTGGCGCCTCCTTCACCTTAGGCTACCTACCCGTTGAAATCTTCTAATAAGAGGATTTCAACTAAACAACATTGAGTGTTCATGTTGTGGTGCAAGTTTCGAGACGTAGGAACAAGTGTTTCTATAATGCCAGATTGCCAAGCTTTACTCCGGTTCATAATCAACTGCTGAAACGCCAAGATTTTTGAACAAAAGGATTCTCTAATGGTGGTGCTCGTAGGAAAGATACAAAGCCTGGCGCTCTCCTAACTAAACACAAAAGGAAATCCGAAAAGAAAGCTATTTTCAATATCAATACTTTTCTTGAAATTTTTTATGTAAACTCTCCTCTTTCTAGGTACTTGCCTGATTTCTAAAATACATATCTTAATGCTGTAAAAAATAACTGTTAAAAAATTAAAATAAATTTGACTCTTCTTAGCAAAATCAAATTAGAAAAAGAAATTTGTTCAATTAGGGTATGGCGTGATGGGCTTATTATCTGTCAGCCTGCTCGATACATTCATATTCGGGGACCCGATCACGTGGTTGAGCTTTTCCATCCTCAACCTCAATCAATCATGTAATTTGCTAAAGAATAATACGAAGAAGAAACCAACTAGATTCTGATTCTCCCAAGAAAAACGATGACCAAAACCAAAACCAAAACCCACCCACGATCAACAATTCATACCATCAATCTTTGTTAATGGGCAGCAATTTTAGTATTACTAACCCTTTTATCGATCATCCTCAATTCCAGCAATGAAAGGCGGGTTTTCAGCCCCTGGTGATTACATCTACTTCAAGTCGCAGGTCCCTCTCCACAAGATCCCTGTGAGTTCTTCTCATTACAATTCCTTCGATCTCTTACTTGGATTTCACATATTCGGATATTCCCAGTTCGCTAAATCACTGATTCACTTGGATTTCGATTGCTATTTCTTTATGCCAAAACCCTATCTGCGGTTTTGATTGAGCATGAATCAGAGTGTGTTTTGTGTCACCGAGCCTAATTTTGGTGTTGGTATGCTGTAGTTTTCAAATTCAACTATTCTTTGACTTTTGGGATCAGATGGGCTAATATGTATCTTAAACTGTTATAATGGTTTCAAAGTTATAACAAGTTCTCCTAAATTGGTATGCTGATGCTTATTTGTTCCTTTAAATTTGGTGTACTGATTGCAAGCCTTAAACTTTATAACAAGAGCTCCTGATTTCTCTGTGGGTATGCTGCTGTTTTGAATTTCACTTTTAAAGATAGAGATCTTATTCGACTTCTAAGATCAAAATATCAAATGGGCTAATTTGCACATTGAAACTGGTATATCAATAATTGACAATAAGCCTTATAGCATGATCTGTAAGTATAAAAATGATGGTAAGAGGTTTAGGATCAAGACGAGTGCCACATTATCAATCTTATATATTGAGAAATACTATCAAACATATGCTTCCCTCAAATCACTTCTGTTCTAGATGCCTAGAGGTATGATCTGGGACACAAATTTGTAATTATTGTTATTATCTTTTATCTTTTACATTTGTTGGTGAGCCCCTAATGACATCTTTCAAACAGGTTTCTTTCCATGTACTAGAACTTTTAGTTTAGTTTTTAATTTGATTTTATTCTTTTTGCAGATTGGAACAAAGCAATGGAGATATTATGATTTTGGTCCTAAAGTAGTGCCTCCGCTGATATGTCTTCCTGGCACTGCTGGTACCGCTGATGTCTACTACAAACAAATCATGGCGCTCTCGATGAAGGTGAGGACTCCTGTGATTACTTGTCAAATGAGAATTTTTCCAACAGTAAATCAATTTCAAGGATAAATAATGTAGTTTGTTTAAAATCAACAATTATTTAGAATTTTTTAGTTGAAATGGTAGATTTGTTTGCGTTTTTTTCTTTTTAATGGGTATCTTTGGCAATAAGGATTTTGATTGAATCCCTCGGATATAAGGGGTGTTATATCTGTGTTTTTTAAAGTGGTTATGTGATTTTTTTTTCTAGTCATAAGAAGATAGTTAGCTCTAATCAAGCTGCATGACATAGTGTTTGAACGTGTTTGCTCTTTAAGTTTGTAATAACGCAGATAATCAACTGTCCGAGAGGTTGACAAATTCTGATCATTTAAAGATATTAGTACATGAAATGACCAAAAAAGGCAGAAAAGAGACGTGTCATGTGAGATGAGAGTAGAAGTTCCAATTAGATCAATAGTGATGGAATAATTTGTGTTACACTCTGATAATTAGTATTGTTGTATTGCTCTTATAGGAAACTAGTTAATTTTAGAGGCAATCAAATGTATACAAACACTTAAAACGGTTTATTACAATCACATGTTACGATGGATGAGTGAAAAATCCCGTTTAGTCTGAAGTGGACCGTTTTACACACTTTCTGGGTTCCTATATTTCCCTTATTTCGATTTCCGGTTCTACTGGGTTTGGTTTTTTACCCTGAACCAACGGAACCAGAACCAATTAGGAACAAATGGTTCGGTCCTCGGTTCTTATGTTGGGGCTTCGGTTTCAGTTCTTTTCGGGTTCAGTTCAGTTTTGGAACCGAGCCTCTCCCTACATGTTACAATAATCAGATGCATTACTTTCAAAACAAAGACCAAACAGCCCAGAAACTTGATTTAGTGTTTTATAATGGCAGTGTATCAACTGAAAGTATTTGTTACATATATATTCTTTTTCTTTCTCAGGGTTATCGAGTGATTTCTGTTGATATTCCTCGCGTATGGAACAGTAATGAGTGGGTTCAAGCATTTGAGAAGTTTTTGGATGTTATTGACGTCCACCATGTAAGATTTCAATTCATAGGTACTTTATATTATGAAATTACACACACACACACACACACAGTAACATCCGTCCCACATCGGTTGGAGAGGGGAACGAAACATGCCTTATAAGGGTGTGGATACCTCTCCTAGTATGAGGCCTTTTGGGTGGAGTGTTCCATTCCAGAAACAAAACCGTGCCCCAGTGGGGCAAAGCGGACAATATCGTGCTACGGGGTTTGGTCGTTACACACACACACACACATATATATATATATATATATATATATATATATATATATATATATATATATATATATATATATATATATCGCATATAGACTTTAAAGGCATCGTGGCCTAACCGTCGAGGCGAAGTCGGGACCTAAAAGATCGAATGTAACAATACATAGACAAGTAAATTCCTTATGAATTCCAAGTTACTCTCTTTAATTAAGAATTACGGGATTCATCATTCGAGAGGAAGTAGACTACTCAAGAATTTCACATTTCATTTATGTCATAATTGTATAAAGAATTCATAAAATCTAAATAAAAATAATAAGGAAGACTGAATCAATGAAGTTTTGCTTGGTCTTCACTGGAAACTTGAGTAAGGAGTAGATCTTTTTGGAGTTTTCTAGAATCTGAAAGCGAGAACTCCTTTCTTTTTATTTGACCTACTTTAGCCGGATGAAAGTAAACTTTCACGTCCGATTTTGAAAAGGGGGGGGGGGGGGGGGGGAGATCCTATCCCAATTTTTATTTTGCTAGGCCCATAGATAAAAAACCTACTTTTTTACGATTGCGGGGTTTATTGGAATATGAAATCCAACCCTGGAAATACAGGATCCCCATTTTTTTTACTACCCGGAGCTTCGATACATTTCGAAATCGAGAGATGTCTATATATATATATATATATATATATATATATATATATATATATAGATAGACAAAAGTTCATGCGAGAACCGTTGTTAGCGCGAGAACCGCGAGAACCAATCTAAGCCGTCCAATTCCCCCTCCTTCAATGTCATTGCCCACCCATGAATTATTCACATGCACCCTGCCACACCCTATCCCTCTACGCTCTCCATCCATAATACTTCCCATATCCAAGGAACGGCTGAGATTAGTTCTCGCGGTTCTCGCACTAACAACGGTTCTCGTATGAACCCTCCCCTATATATATATATATATAGACAAAAGTTCATGCGAGAACCGTTGTTAGCGTGAGAACCGCGAGAACCAATCTAAGCCGTCCAATTCCTTCTCCTTCAATGTCATTGCCCACCCATGAATTCCTCACATGCACCCTGCCACACCCTATCCCTCCACGCTCTCCATCCATGATACTTCCCATATCCAAGGAACGGCTGAGATTGGTTTTCGCGGTTCTTGCACTAACAACGGTTCTCGCATAAACCCTCCCCTATATATATATATATATATAGAGAGAGAGAGAGAGAGTGAGAGAGAGAAATAACCATCTCCTGATGGCCTACTGGACACTTGCCTCCCATAGGAGGGGTCAAGGGTTCGAGTCCCAAAGGGTACTAATTAGGGGTGGCCAGGGAGATGCTTCGGGAGCAGCCATGGGTAAAACCAGTTAAACTGCGTACATATGAGCCAAAGGCTCTATGAGGCGCCCTAACCAGGAGAAACTGCTTAAAAAAGGACATATATAGAGTAATAACCGGGTGTAATATTGGATTCTTTTCAAGGTTATTAGCATAATTTTTAGAATGCAGTTAATAATATTATGTTCAACGAATGTTTTTGTAACAGATACATCTTTATGGCACATCCCTCGGGGGATTCTTAGCACTACTCTTTGCACAGCATCGACCACGGAGAGTAAAGTCACTGGTACTCTCCAATGCGTTTTTGGAGACAAAATATTTTGCAGCGGCCATGCCTTGGGCTCCTGTGTATGTACCCATCCAGACCCATTTGACCTACTAAAGTTGACCCCTTTTTTTACATGAAAAACAAATGCTAAAGCTTAAAAAGAATACTAATATGCTCTTCCTGTTGCAGTGTTAGTTGGACCCCTTCTTTTCTGCTGAAACGATACGTCTTAACAGGAATTTCAAGCGGTCCACATGAACCGTTTATTGCTGATTCAGTGGACTTTGTTGTTTCACAGGTGAAATTTCTTTTCTTTTTTGAAATAGTGAAATATCAGCTGAGCCGAAAAGGCGTTATTATGCAGGTTGAGACCCTCTCAAGAGAGGATTTGGCTTCCAGGTTGACTTTAACAAGTGATGCTGCATTGGTTGGACCACTTCCGCTTTCAGATTCTTTGATCACAATAATGGATGTATGCTTTTATAACTCATAATACGATAATATGCATTATTATTACAAATAATTTGATTACAAATTGAGTTATGTTACTGATGTGCTGTTTATATTTTCTTTTTTCATCAAGACGAACGACAAATGTGCAATCCCACAGCAACTTAAAGATGAAGTAAGTGAAAGGTTTCCTGGTGCAAGAAGGGCATACATTAAAAGTGGTGGCGATTTTCCATTTCTTTCACGCCCTGATGAAATTAATCTCCATCTTAAGGTACACAAGTATTATTATTATTCTTCTTATTGTTGTGATTTTCTTGTACCAAATTTCCAAACAAAAAGCTGTAATTAATGTGGTGACAGTTACATCTGAGACGGGTTGGTGTAGAAGGTCGGGAAGACCTGGTTCCAGGAATCCCAAAGGCTGGCGGCGATGATGGCGGCAGTGGTAGCGGTGGAGGTGGCGGTGGTGGTGGGTCTGGTGAATCGAAAGATGATAGAGAAGATACTGATGATGCTCCAAATGGAGATGGGTCAACGTCAAACCCTGGTGGCTCTGAGGGTCAGCCGCCACTTCTTCCTGAAAGTTATGATTCTCATAGTCCAGACAACCAGCCGCTTGGCGGCACCACCACAAAAGGTGATGAGCCTCATCCACCTCTCATCACACTCGAAGCAATTCTTGAGAAAAAACTTCTTTTTTTGCATCTCATGCTTGAGTTTTTCGCTATTTATAATCAGATTCCTGTTAGTTTGTTAACTTTGTACATCAACAGTAAGCATCATCCTAAGATTCAATTGTTCATATAAATGGTAACTTCTTTTTCTTTGTAGAATATTGTTTGGTCTGTTTTTATACAACATTTTCATTTCATTTTGTTGCTTACATTTTATATCAGAGAACAATCAGAACATGTTCATTGTATTTTATGGATTCTGTTTGTTTATAATATTACCTTTCGTTATTTTTATATACATTCAAATATCATATTCGTTAACTTGTTTTGAAAATTGCAACTTTAGCTATTTTTTTACTTCAGGGTAGAGATATGACTGTCTATACCTTACCTTCTCATATTCTGTGTAGGTGGAAGTAGTAAGTTTGAAAGTTATGAGGGGAATGCCAAAATTTGGCGATATCCCAATTGTTGAAATATTGGAATTATTTATTAAATTCCATGAAGATTCTTTGTTTTGTCTTGTGATGAGTTGATATGCGTATAAGACACATTTAGAACCACAGATATGTTCGAAGACTAGCACAGAAAATGGAAAATTTTATCACGTTTCTTCTGTCACTTCTGATCCTCCCTTTTTCCCTATTCCTTTTTCTTCAGTTTCATAAAAAAGACTCGAAAAATGATACAAATTTACTTGGGTCAAGCGGATGGCCATTTATCGGAGAAAACCTAGATTTCGCAATTTTAGGTGCTGAGAGATTTGTTTCGTCAAGAATGAAAAGATACTCGCTAGATGTATTCCAAACTTCGCTGCTAGGAGAGAAACTAGTCGTTTTTTGTGGATCACAAGGCCATAAGTTCCTTTTCACAAATGAGACCAAGCTTCTTACTCCATGGTGGCCCGAGTCCATGAAAAAAGCGTTGCTTTTCCCAGAGTTTGTAGATAATCCAGTTAAAAATGTCACATCATTGCAACGTAACTTTATTCATGATATCCTAAAGCCTGAATCTCTAAAACGGTACATATCTGAAATGGACTCTATGGCCCGTGATCACTTGGAGAGAGACTGGGTCCCACACAGTGAAGTCAAAATCTTCCCTCTTTCGAAAAAGTACACTTTCGCTTTAGCATGTAAACTTTTTATGAGCATTGATGATCCTCATCAAATTCAAAGGTTAGCTAACCACTTCACGCTCATCACGAATGGGATGTTCTCCACACCTATAAATTTCCCTGGGACCGCTTATAGTAAGGCTATAAAAGGTGGGAAATTGGTTCGCGGTCAACTTATGAACATTATCGCAACAAGAAACAAGAAACTAATCGAGGGTGAAGATACAATGAGGGGAGATTTGTTATCACAAATGCTGCTTATGAGAGATGAAAATGACGACTTAATGAGTGATATGGAAATCTCGAATAGCATCATTGGTTTGCTTGTTGCGAGCTATGAGACCACGAGTAGTACTCTTACATTTGTCTTGAAATACCTTGCGGAACTTCCTGAAATCTACGACAAAGTTTTAAAAGGTAACTATGAATCTCTATGCAATTTACCAAGAAGACTGATTTTGTAACTCAAACATATATGTAAATTCTTAAGTACTAAATATGCATGTAAGTAGAAATAAGGCTCTTTTTCCAAAACTTATTTTTGGCTTTTCTACGTTTTTAAATCAGGGTATAATAGGATAAAAAGTTAAGTTCGTTAAATGTATATATTTTTTTTAAAAAGAAATGATACACGCAGTAAACATCATGTATGTTGCTCTTACAAAATGTGACATTAAAGATAAACATTTAAATTACTAAAGTATTCCTCGTTTAATAGATTTGTGAGAGCAACATCATGGATGAGAGTATGATATACTGTTAAGAGCATGTATCATTTCCACCTTTTATAATACTTCAAACCTTAACTTTGTCTAGATTAAGTTGTCAAAGAAAAATCATCAGCATCTCGCGTTATTAGTCTTTTTTCATATCGCGAAAGACCCAAGGCATCAAATGCGATCCTTATAATTTATGATGGAATCACAGAACAGATGTCGATCGCAAAAGCAAAAGCACCAGGAGAGTTGCTTAGTTGGGAAGACATAGAAAAAATGAAGTACTCATGGAATATGGCTCGAGAGGCACTTAGGCTAATACCACCGGCTATAGGCTCTTTCAGAGAAGTGGTTACTGATTTTACATACGCCGGTTTCACCATTCCAAAAGGATGGAAGGTATGTACCTTATTCACAATCCAACCATTATGAATTTATGGCATACATAAGAAAACATTATTCAAATAACAAAACCAGAGGCGGACCTAGAAATATAATTCATGAGTTGCACAGATATAGTTAGAGGTAACACCTGTAAAAAACAAACATATCTTGACAAAGTTTAGCACTACGAGCGAAAAATTAAGAGGTTACCCGTACTACCTCGGACTACATACTAGTTTCTCCCCTGAACCAAACCATGAAATGTCTTCAAACCAATTAACTTGAGTTGGTTTTATATCAAAAGCAAATTTAATACCTTTGACTGTTTTCTTGTAGACATTTTGGACTGTACATACGACACATAAGAATCCTAAGTACTTCCCAAAACCTGAAAAGTTTGATCCAACGAGATTTGAAGGAAGTGGGCCCGCTCCATACACATTTGTACCTTTTGGAGGTGGGCCTAGAATGTGCCCAGGTAAAGAATATGCTCGATTAGAGGTACTTGTTTTCATGTATAATGTTGTAACTAGATTTAAACTAGAGAAACAGGTGTCAGACGAGAAAATAATGTTTCATGCTTCCCCAACCCCTAGCAATGATCTACCGGTTCGCCTAATTCCTCATCATAAAAAGGAGTGTTAAAACACTCCATGGTAGTTTATCAACCAAACTTTCAATAAAATGTTATATATGATCTAGTTTGAGATTATAGTTACCTATTTTTGTAAATTTATTCTAGAAAATAGTCTCTAGTAAAACCAGTATTGTAACAGTACTTAATCTAAAATGTGTTGTTTATGAAAAGACAAAATTTTAGACACGATCTTTGTCTCATACTATATAGTTTAAAATCTTATTCAAGACTTGCGACTTTGAAATCAACTAAAATCCATGATAAAATATATTGATAACCCATACTTTGAACTTATATGATTATGATCTATTTTAAGTTCTTATAAACTCTCTAACTTAAGCTCTTACTATCAAACGAATATATCCAAAATCCAAACTGCAGGAGATGTATGAATCTTGCACTACTCCACCGCAAGGGACTACGCCTTTCATACCAATTGTAACATCCATAGTCTAAAGCAGATCTGGCAATAACTTTGAAATTAACTATTTGACTTAAAACCATAATGTAATATATTGATAGCCCATAATTTTAAACTCATAGGTGTCACTAATTCAAAAAACACCTTTAGCCCCCATTTTTAACCCTGTTTTCTTATTAGAAACAAAGCTGAAAGGTGTCTAGGCGTTCCTAAATTAGTGTTGTGGGATTCAACCCCAGTTTTTTTAAAAACAAAAACGGTGTCTGAAAGTTTCAAAACTTTTAACCCTATTTACTTTAGTAAAAAAACCAAGACTGAAAAGGGGCTGAAAGGCATCTAGCGCATTAAAATAGTGCTGCGAGATTCAACCCCGGTTTTGTAACAGAAAACCGGGTCTGAAAGTTTCAAAACTGACCTTGT
Source organism: Pulicaria dysenterica (assembly GCA_947179395.2). NCBI lineage: Eukaryota > Viridiplantae > Streptophyta > Magnoliopsida > Asterales > Asteraceae > Pulicaria > Pulicaria dysenterica. Next base: position 97,399,749 of record OX359289.1, read on the forward strand.
TTGCTTTTGTAAAATAAGAAAAAACCAACAATTGAAAAAGGAACACTTAATGCACAACGGGTGCTCAGTTAACCCCAACATTTAACCTGTAAGAAAACGTAACTGAAAGAGTCTATTTATAACTCATCTATTTCTCTTGTTATTCTTCTTCCTACTTTCTCTTCTATCATATTAAACCATTCTATCAACCGACATTGACACCCTTCTAATAAAACCTTAAATTTCCTCATAAACTATAAGTTTAGTCAATTGAATTCTTGCCAAGGTCTATATTTATAATCCTTTTGTTTAAAGTAATATATTTAATATAGTTTTCATAACTATTTTTTGATTTTTTTGGTATGTTTTCTTCATTTTTAATAATTTTTTTGTTTATTATATATTGTATGTATCTCTATAAGATTGTTAATGGATTACATTGCTTGTTTAACTTGAAAATATTAAAATATTTTAATTAATTCTGACTGTCTTAGTTTTTACAAATTACAATCTTATTTATCTAGTGTACACACACATACCGGTACGTAATTAATTACGTAATTAATCTATTAAAGGTTACTTTTCAATTATCTCCGTTTGCGACTGCTAATTGAATATGGTGTCTTTTTTAGGATATGAATGTGTCTTGAAAGATTTGATATTCCAGAAAACTATTGATACACCTTCCTCTTTACACCTACAAGTTCGCTTTTTTAGCTAAACATGAGGAGTTAAGTGGTTAAAATTAGCCTTAAAAAAAGTAGCTAAATGTGTTTTATTTGTACTAGTGTGTTTAAACTTCTATATCTCTATTTGTAATTCTCATGCATATAACATCTATAGCTTACAATTATCAAGCTAAAAGACACCAGTCTTATCTCTGTAGAAACTGATTCAGTGACTGAAGATGAACTAAACTTCCAAGAACAAGACCACAAGCTTCCTAGCTTTATTTCTTTAACAAACAAGATCCCTTCTAAATGATTTCACGGACTCTGGAACTCTTATAACGGCTAAGAAGTGTCTTAGAACGGTTACATCAACCATCCAATGTCTGCATGTTGAGTCTTATATATAGTTGCTAAAATTAGGTTTTGTCGCGTTCATACTGACTGATGCATCGCAATTTATTAAATTATTTCAGATAATCTCGGTGCTATTTTTGATTTCTTTTACACCCCAACATCCATTACTTTTTTCACTCAATCACTTTTAATGATTGACCCCTTGATGCACCCATCTATACTATATTATAAAGCATTTAACATTCTTTCTCTTAAAATTTTTAATACTACTTAATTTTAAGTAGTACATGTTTTTATGTAAATAGTACAAACTTTCAAAGCAATAACCCAATCAACTATCTCCTTAATTACCTCAACTAATTAATGGTAATTACTATTAACAACTAATCAAAAAAGACACCAACTAAAGTTTTAAAAATAGAATATTTTTCTATGTAGTTATTTTTCTATTCTTTTCTTATTTTATTTTTCTTCAAAAATTATTTAAAAAAATTAATAAAAGAGTTAATGGGAAAAGAAGAAATAAAGATAATAGAAAAAGTTAAAATAAAATGGATATATTGTTGATTAGAAAATATTTGCTCACATCGTATTGTGTAAGTATATATCATACATTTACATTCTTGAAATCGACACATTATCGAACACAAACTGTTCGCCGCCGCCGCATTGCGCGGGTACAATGCTAGTATATTGTGATGCGTAGAGTCATACCTTTTAACACATTCTTCGGCTTTCGATCTGCTTTATTGTTTAGAGCAAAAACATTCTTGATATATTCAATCAATATATTTTCTTCATTACAATATTTATAGATATATATTCGAAAATCGGGTATTACAAAACTAAGTAAAATGAGATAACGTTCTTGACTGCTTGCACCATACAGAAAGAAAGGGGTGTGGGTCTAGATATAGGTAGATTTAGTGCAAAAAAATTAGTTCTTGTGGGGTCAGGTTATAAGGAGTTGGGAGAAGTTTATTTAGGAATCATTCGTATTGTAAGAACAATAATAATAACTCATTAATAAAGATACTTTTATCATTTTATATATTATCCAACCCTAAATTGCGTTCGAGTGGACCATTATTAGAAATTAATTATTTAAATACTCTAATTTATGAGTCAATGCATCATTAATGAGTCATTAGTAATAGTAGATGGGGTGTGATTTCTTATTTACAATTATCATCATTAGTCATTGGTTTGTTTAATCGTCAATACTGGTTCTCACAATTCTTGTAATAAGAATGATTCTTTAATTAAACACATATCAAGGATCAAGACACCAATATTTATCCAATTAAGATTTGTAAATCTTCTTGCTTCTATATGCTTATTTCAAAAATAAGACATTACCCTTGTATTTAACTGAATAGTAGATGTCTTGATGGATTCTTGAAGAAAATGACCTTAATTTCTAACTGTCGAAAACACTATAGCAACTAACTACTGATAAACAGATGATCATCTCACTCCAATATAATTATACATACAGTTCATCGAAAAAAGAATTAAGAAAGTTTGTAAGGATACATATAAAATTCTTCTTTTAAGATAAAAAAAGTATTTATTTTTTTAAAAAGTTTGTAAAAGGTCAAACAAAAAAGAGTTTCTTGAGTACGTAATGGGCACACATCTTAGTTATCTATTGCAAGATCACATTTAACTAATGGGCCATCACATGCCTAGCTTCATCCTTTCATGCAGTAAATACCAACGCACGCGAGGTTCACGTTCCTTTTCTATTTAGACGTGACTTTTTAGGCTCTTTACTTATTTAGATTGACGTTTACGTAATATACGTGAGTGTGTGATATGTAATTTGACATTTCAAGTATATGAGAGAAAAGAACCTCTAAATATTAGCATCCCTCTCGCATTTGAAACATATGATCAATCACATGTCACATACTTATCATCACATCAATACATCATAGGGGAAATCACATTTGAAAACATATCAATCACATGTTACACATCCATCCCGTTGGATGGAGTGTGAGCCATCTCCATGCCGAGTAAAGGCCATACCCCACCGGCTAGTTTTTGACGTGAGGGTGTTAACTGGTTTAAATTCGCGCCGAGCGTGAGTCTCTCCCTCTTGATATTTTTTTAATAGGGAATAGGTAATTGGGAATGGATTTGAGGTTAGAGTGATAGGAGTGGGATGTAGTGGGATATGAGCGAAAAATAATGTGACGCTGACGTGACCATATATAAACAGTTGGGGGAACTTGTGGAATGGATACACATGGTCTAAGAAAAACTATAGGTGTTGCAATCTTATAGGTTTAAAAAGGATAAAAAAAACTAGTCTACAAATATGTTCATTTTGAATCTTATAAACTTTGATATCCTTTTTAACTTTCAAAAGAACTGTTAGTTTTTTAATAATACTAGTATTGTACCCGCATAATACAGCGACGACGAATATTTTTCTTAACAACTTATCTGTTTCTAAGACATGGGTAGTGTATTTCTAGTCTATATTATAATTGGTCAATATAATTTCACATTAATGGTAAAATCCAACAAGAGTGTTGACATTATTACTTTATTTATTTTAATTACACTATACATTTAAATAACTCTAGAAATTTTTATAATTGTATGTTGTATGTTATTTAGATTTAATACTTCTATTATACGTAATTTTTAATAGTTAAGTTTAATATGAAAGATTTAAATATTAAATTTCATAATTATTAAGTTAATTTGCATTGATTTGATTTACTAAAAATTTATTATTTTGAAAGGTTTAGTTATAAAAAAGGTATATATGATTGTCATTAACTCCACCAAATAGTTACTTTATTTAATAGTTTTCATTTAATTTAACACTAAATATAAATTAGTAATTTCAAATTATTTAAAATCAAGTGATTTAAAGAAAAAAATTAAATATTTTATAAGATAGTATATATATATATATATATATATATATATATATATATATATATATATATATAAGTTTAGAAATTGACTTTAAATTTGCATTAGTTCTGCAAATTTTTATTGTAATTTTAATTTACTTCTTCAAATTATGAAAATATCGTTCTTAATTTAATTACCTTATGAGTTATGATGAAAATATTGTTCTTAATTTAATTACCTTATGAGTTATGATTGAGTGGGTTACTCACTTTCCATTTAACTCAATCAAAATAATAGGCTGCCTTTACTTCATTATATATGGGATATTACAACATTTATTTTTCTTTTGAACTTTAATACTCATTGATTTTTACCTTAACTATATTGACTTACTCATTTATAATGGCTATCGTATGAGACGCATGGGTAATTATGTAATTTTAACTTATTTAAAATTTAAAAGATTAAACAAAAAGATATAAATGTTTGTAATATATATAGTAAGAATTTAACTTCAACAAATTTATAAGACAAGATTTTAATGGTGCATAACTTTTTTTCCTGAATGGCTAAAAACATACATCCTTCAATTCTAATGTAACACCTAATGTCCATCGCATGTATCAGAAAAATAAATCATACACCTTCAAATATGAATATAGTTGAATGATAGAAAAATTGTAAATTTATATAAAAGGTAATATAAAATGAACCATTCCATTAAGCTTTATAAACAATTAAATTATCAATTAAAAAATACTGTCACGAGAAGCACAAGTAGATCAAATTACACGTATAATATCCTTAATTATTTTAGCATTTTTTAAAAATTATTATAAGGCATGAAATCATTGTTTTTTGACCAACCAACCTTAGTGTGGCAAGCCATGCAATTAAATGCAATTCCTAAGGCATGAAATATGCAACTTCACGAGGAAAAAGTTGGCGGCAGCTTTCCACAAGTTTCTATATAAATTAACCAAACTAAACGAACCAATTCATATCAACCAATTGAACCAAATATTGCACCCTCATCTCGATCTCTAAACACTCGAACCATGGCTCCATCGATGTCCATAAGCCACTCAAACCCCCTAAATATTCTAGATTTCGTGGTGAACAAAGGTCATGGAGTGAAAGGTTTAGCAGAACTAGGACTCGAGACACTACCGCAGCAATACATTCAGCCTCCACAAGAACGATTTGATACGAGCAATCTCGAGGAAGAAAATAAAGATTCCATCCCAGTTATTGATATGTCGAACTGGGATGACCCAAAAGTAGCAAAAGCAGTATGTGATGCTGCAAGGAAATGGGGTTTCTTTCAGATAGTAAACCATGGAGTGCCTATTCATGTTCTTGAGGATGTTAAAGACGCAACACATAAATTTTACGCCTTGCCAGCAGAAGAAAAGCACAAATACTCGAAAGAACGATCGGTTACAAATAGTGTTCGTTTTGGTACTAGTTTTTCTCCTAAAGCCGAGAATGCGCTCGAGTGGAAAGACTATCTCAGTCTTTTCTTCATCTCAAATGTCCATGAGGCTTCTTCCCTCTGGCCTCCCGCTTGCAGGTAATAATATAAAACATTTAACCATGAATTTATAGGATCTTGGTTATATAACACATGCACTCGTGATCTTTGCTAAACATTTAGTCCATATTTTATGTTCAGAAATCAGGCTTTGGAATATGTGAAGAGTTCAGAACCTGTTGTGAAGAAGTTGCTAGCAATACTGATGAAGGGACTGGATGTAAAGGAGATTGACGAGAGGAAAGAATCGATGCTAATGGGGTCAAAGAGGATTAACCTAAACTACTATCCTAAATGTCCTAACCCAGAGCTTACTGTCGGTGTGGGTCGTCATTCAGATGTATCCACACTCACTATACTCCTTCAGGATGACATTGGCGGGCTTTATGTACGAAACACAGAGACTATGAAATGGATTCATGTCCCTCCGGTTAGCGGGTCTTTGGTGATCAATGTCGGAGATGCACTTCAGATTATGAGCAACGGGAACTACAAAAGCGTTGAGCATCGTGTGATTGCTAACGGAAATAGTAACAGGATTTCGGTCCCGATATTTGTGAATCCACAGCCGAATGATGTTATTGGACCTTTGCCGGAATTGCTTCAGAGTGGAGAGAAGCCACTGTATAAGAATGTCCTCTACAAAGACTATGTCAAGCATTTCTTCAGCAAAGCTCATGATGGAAAGGCAACAGTTGAATATGCCAAGACATAATTTCTACCTTTCAATTAGGTGATTGAATAAAGAAAAATAATAAATTTTCATAAGCGCGCAATGTGTGAAGTTTCTAAGATGGCGACAAAAGTGATCGAACTTGTATAAGCACATGATTAATGAAGGATATCAAAGTTAATTTTGTTTACTAAGGTGATTTTTTAAGGCAAAACCTTTAATATCACGTTTAGGAAAAAAATCCTTCAATATTACGTTTGTGATTACCATCTTTTTTTCATTTCATTTTCTATTGTAATCATTTATGATTTATGTGACGTGATGTAAAAGATGATCCGAGGAATCGAACACTCATGCCATACGAATGGCATTAAAAGGTTGTTAATTTTTCACTCACACACTCTTGCAAATTAGTTTTTTCTTCAATCACATATATAGATATCATATGGAACTTTTACTCAATCGTATCATCACATTAACTCTTTTCAGTACAACTTTTATCTTAATAAAAATGAAAATATGAATATGTTGTTTTTAATTCGTTATAAAATTTGTTACTAAATTGATGGTTAAGTAACAACTAATTTTAAGCTGTTTAAAATTTTTTGTTTACATGAACTAATAACATAATTAAGGGTCTTAATTTGAGATTGCACTATAAGAAATATGTCATTTGTCCACGCTTCCTAAAAATGTAAAAAAAAATTAATTGTTGTCACGCTTAGGTCTTGGTGTTATAAGGGGGTGTTTTGTGTGTATTTGGTGCTTTGGAGGTTAGGAGGATGGTTGGTTGTGCTGGGTGACCTTTTCCTGTTTTAACCTTTGAGCCACAGAGTTTCTTCGATGTTGTCTGAGGTATCGATATTAGGTTTTTGTGGTGAAGTTAGTAGTGAGAGGGGGTGAGTAATATTATACATTCCATTAGCTAGTGATTCCCCTGTTGTGCCCCAGAGTTTTTTCGGTCAGTTGTTGCTTATTACCCTGATTTGTGAGTGAGCCAATAAGTAACTCTGACTGTGTTTCCAGCTGGTTTGGCGTTATTGGTGTATGGTTCCTTTGACGTTTTGTATGAGCTGTGGTGAGATCGGCTTATTGGGTGATATAGATCCTTGTCGTGACCATATTACTTCTAGCCAGTTGTCATTGTGATGTTCATCTGGATGTGAGCATGGAGGCAGTCTTGATGTGACTTGTGCCTATGCGATGATTCTGCCATGCCGCTGTTACTTAGCCTTGATGTGACCTGTGCCTAGGTGTTGATGCTGTCATGCCGCTGCTAGGCGATGATGTTGTCATGCCGCTGTAATGTAGCATTGTGGTTATAATCCGATGTGTATGTTGCTATTATATCTCGTGTCGGGTGCTAGGTTCTTGCTCTTGTCGTGTTTTGTCTTGTGGGTTTTGTGTAGCGAGAGGTTTCACTACTGTGTCGGTGGTAGGTGTATCCAGGGTGTGCTGAGGTGGGTATTTTTTGATCATTTGTGTCATTGTGTGTAACTAAACATGGTTTCATGATGAATGAAAGATGGCTTTGCTGTTAAAAAAAATGAAACATAGTTTAAAAATAAAGATTTACTAAAAAAATAAAAACTTAATATTTATAGACGTGTGCATTTGATTTTAAAAGTCCACATTAGTAAATGTGTGAATTTAGTAATAAATAGATTATTATAGAAGTTCACACTTAAAAACGTGAACTTTTGTAACTCTAGAATTATATTCAAATTTTCCACGCTTATAATTGTGAAATTTTAGATAATTTGTTCACACTAATAAATGTGATTTTTTACTCCAAATTTCATACTTTCAAGTATAAAATTTAATTGAAATTAATAACACCAAATTTTTTCGTGTTTAATTATAATTCTTTACAATTTTAAATGTATTAATATTCATAAAAAGTTGTGAATTATCAGCATATTTTTTTGTAGTGTTGTGCCGATCCAGATTGATAAAATCCTGTAAGAATATAGATATATATAGCATATTTTTTTTATCAAGTTTAAAATTTCTAGAGTAATTAAGGTCAACGAAAAGGATTTTTGTTGACTGGGCACTTTACGTATCCAAGACATTTGATAAATTGAACCATCACATGCATGCCACTCGATCCATTTAGATTTTATTTATAAAATTGATTTATATATATATATATATATATATATATATATATATATATATATATATGAAGAAGTTCCATTGAGAACCATTTTTAGTGCGAGAACCGCGAGAACCAATCTGAGCCGTCCAATTCCCCCTCTTTCAATGTCATTGCCCACCTATGAATTCCTCACATACACCCTGCCACACTTGATCCCCCTACGCTCTCCATCCATGAATTCCACTTATCAAATCAACGGCTAAGATTGGTTCTCGCGGTTCTCGCAATAAAATCGGTTCTCAATGGAACCCTCCCCTATATATATATATATATATATATATATATATAGGCAAAAGTTCAAACTAGAACTGTTTTTCGTATGAGAACTGCGAGAACCAATCTAAGCCGTCCAATTCCCCCTCCTTTAATGTCATTGTCCACCCATAAATTTCTCACATACACCCTGCCACACTTGATCCCCTCCACACTCTCCATCCATGAACTTCCCATATTCAAGGAACGGCTGAGATTGGTTCTCGCAGTTCTCGTACGAAAAACAGTTCTCGTTTGAACCATCCCTTATATATATGACGGTTCAAACGAGAACCCTATATATATATATAATGGGACGGTTCAAACGAGAACCGTTTTTCGTACGAGAACTGGGAGAATCAATTACAACAATTGATTAAAGAGATGGAGGGTTAAGATTAAAGAGTTGTTAATGAATAACCTTAAACTAATCAAACTTATCCTTAAATTAACTAATTAAGTGTAGTTTGGACATTTTTACATTACCATCACATATTTTAAACTAATATATACATCAAACGGAAAGGTGTTAAATTACGAAAATTAGACCAAATTAACGAGAAAATTATGCTCTTTAATTTGAGACCGGTCTTGATATATATTTTTTAATTTTTTTTGTGTTTACTGAGTTTTTTTCAGTACAGCTCGCCATTTGCACTAGTGCAAATTTTGCACATAATGCACAGATGCATCTAGTTTTTTTAGTACAAATGTAAATATGTTTTGCACAAGTGCAAATTTTGCATATGATGCACATATTCACTTAGTTTTTTTTAGCAAAGATGTAAATACGCACTAGTGCAAAGTGTAAAATTTGCACTTGTGCACAGTCGAGCTATACTGGAAAAAAACCCCATCAAACACGACTTTTTATTCTTCCCAAAAAAATATGTCAAAACCGGTCTCAAATTAAAGAGCATAGTCTTCTCGTTAATTTGGTATATTTTTCGTAATTTAATACCTTCTCGTTTGATAGATATGTTAGTTTTAAAAATGTGGGGATAATGTAATAATGTTCATACTACTTTTTCCTATTTAATTTAAATAAAAAAGACAGGAAATTAAATAATTGACCAGAAATGATTTTCGCAATTCTCGTACTAAATACAGTTCTCGTTTGAACCGCACTATATATATATATATATATATATATATATATATATATATATATATAATTATGTTTCAAGTCGGTAAACAAATATGTTTTTCTTCACTTGCATCAATGATTCATAATGTATTTAAAATTTTGGACATAATGTATTTTCGTAATTCATATATAATTGTCAACTGATCACTTGTTATTGCATTTTAAAATTTTATGACTATGTTTTTTACATGAAGTTTATTGGCCACATCTCAACTATTTTAAAATTACCTTTTAAAAAAGATTGATATATTTTAAATTTTCACTAACTAGTTAACAGTCATTTGATATTTGACTTGATTAGACTTTATAAAATCAGTTTCCAATATATGGAGCCTTAATTTTTAATTATATATATCTTTATTTGAAGTCCAGTGAACTTGATACCTTTTCTAATTCTTGAACTTTTTAGTTTGGACTCTGGAGTATAATAAAATATCCACCTCATATATTATAAAAATGATGGATAGAAACATGTATAATTTTATAAAAAGTAACAAATAAGAAGTAGGCCCATTGCATTAAGCTTCATGAAATTTCTAGAAGTGCAATTATTTTATCTATTAAAAAAATGATGTCACAAGCACCACAGATTTATCAAAAATTACAACTATAATATCCTTTAATAAATCATTTTAAAATTATTATAATCGGCATGAAGATGTTTCTTTCACCAACCAACCTCATTGTGGCTGGCCATGCATATGCAATTCCTAGGGCATGAATTATGCAACTTCAACATAAAAAAGTTGGCAACACCTTCCACAAGTTAATTTCTATATATATGAACCAAACTATATGAACCTATTCACATCAACCAATTGATCTAAGCAGTGCACACACCTCTTGATCTCCACACACTCGAACCATGGCTCCATCGATGTCCATAACCCAATCAAAGCCGCTCAATATTCTAGATTTCGTTGTGAATAAAGGTCATGGAGTGAAAGGTTTAGCAGAATTGGGACTTGAGGCACTGCCGAACCAATACATTCAACCACCACAAGAACGATTTGATACGAGCACTCTCGAGGAAGAAAATAAAGATTCCATCCCAGTTATCGATATGTCAAACTGGGATGACCCACAAGTATCAAAAGCAATATGTGATGCTGCAAGAAAATGGGGCTTCTTTCAAATAGTAAACCATGGAGTGCCTCTTCATGTTCTTGATGATGTTAAGGATGCAACACATAAATTTTATGCGTTGCCGGCAGAAGAAAAGCACAAGTACTCAAAAGAGCGATCGGCTACAAATAGTGTTCGTTTTGGTACTAGTTTTTCTCCTAAAGCTGAGAATGCACTCGAGTGGAAGGATTATCTGAGTCTTTTCTTTGTCTCGAATGTCGACGAGGCTGCTTCCCTCTGGCCTCTTGTTTGCAGGTAATTAAAGATCGAATATGTTTTTGTTCAATGATCCTATATACGGATTGCTATACTCAAGTTGAGTAGAAAATGATCGATCATATCTTTAAAAAACATATAGATGTGGAACCTATACAAAGGGCCTAGTTTCAATTTGAAATAAGGTTCGACTCTCATGTTTATAAGAGAATATTTGACCACAAGTTAATAAGTTCTTAATCTTTTATAAACACATCCACACATTCATGCGACATATTAAATCTTTAATTGTTTTTTTATGGCCAGGAATCAAGCTTTAGAATATGTAAAGAGTTCAGAACCTGTTGTCAAGAAACTATTGGCAATACTAATGAAGGGACTGAATGTAAAAGAGATTGATGAGAGCAAAGAACTGATGCTCATGGGATCAAAGAGGATTAACCTAAACTACTATCCCAAATGTCCCAACCCAGAGCTTACAGTCGGTGTGGGTCGTCATTCAGATGTATCCACACTCACTATACTCCTTCAAGATGACATTGGCGGGCTTTACGTGAGAAACACAGAGACTATGAAATGGATTCATGTCCCTCCGGTTAGTGGATCTTTAGTGATCAATGTCGGAGATGCACTTCAGATAATGAGCAACGGGAACTACAAAAGTGTGGAGCATCGTGTAATCGCTAATGGAAGTAGTAACAGGATTTCGGTCCCGATATTTGTGAACCCAAGGCCGAATGATGTTATCGGACCTCTACGAGAAGTACTTGAGAGTGGAGAAAAACAGGTCTATAAGGATGTCCTCTACACAGACTACGTCAAGCATTTCTTCAGCAAAGGACATGATGGGAAGGCCACAGTTGAGTACGCCAAGGCATAATTTCTGGCGAAAACATAACCTTGTTATTTGCGGATTTGATAAAGAATAAATTATAAAAAAACTATGATCATAAGCAATGTTTGAAGTTTTAAGGAATGCTCGTTAAGAGTAAGCTTGTATAATTAAGTGCATGAATGTTAATGAATCACACTACAAGAAAAATACGTTTTTGCCACGTGAACTTTTTGCGGCGACATATGTCGCCGCTAAAAACCCGCTAAACGACAAAATTTGGGCCCACTACCATCTGTTTTAAAGATGTCGCCGCAAAAAGGTTTTAGCGGCGACACGTAGCGCCGCTAAAAGGCTTTCCCTCTTTTTTTTCCCACCGAAAACCATGGCGGGATTAGTTCCCCCCTAAAATATTCATCGTCGCCGCAAAAAGTGCATCGTCGCCGCAAATACGTCGCCGCAAAAGGATTTTCTTATTTTATTTATTTAATTAAAACGAATTTCGATTTTCTTTATTAATAAAATATATATGTCGCCGCTAAAGGCCACATGTCGCCGCTAAAGGCGTCGCCGCAAAAAATTTTACGAGATATAGGGTTTTTCAGCTTTCTTTCTGCCATTTACTTGCTCCCGTCTCTCTCTCTCCCGAAGCTCTCTCTCTCTCGAAACCACCGCCGGCCGGAGCCTCTCTCAGCCGTGGAAACCGCCGAGCCCGGAGCTCTCTCTCACTCTCGTCGAACGCCTCTCGCCCCCGCTCCCTCTCACCGTCGAAATCGCCGCCGCCTCTCACCACCCTTCTTCCTCCGCTGTTCGGCCTCCTCCTCCGGCGCCGGCGACTCGTATTTGAGGTAAAAATCCCCTTTTTTTGTTTATAAATCTTGGGTTTTTGTTTTTAGATTCTTATATGTTTGTGTTTTGTTTGTTACAAGTTATCTCCTCCTCCTCTATTAGCCGCCGCCGTCGACCACCTTCTGCCGCCGCCGCCGCCGGTCAGAATCTTTCCACCGCCTCCGTCGACCTCCTCCTCCCCATTGAGGTATTTTTTTTTATTTATATATTAATGTTATATATTAATGTTAATTAGTTTAGGTTATTATTAGTTTGTGTTTTGATTATTATTATTTTTTGTTAGTAATTTAAATTATTTAATTGTTAATTAGTGGTATTAATTTATTAATCTAAGGCTATTGTTAATTAATGTTAGATTAATTAGTGTTAGATAATATTGTTAATTAATATTAGATTAATTAGTGTTAGATTAATTTACATTCATTATGTTAGATAATATTTTATGTTATAATTTTATATTATTGTTAATTAGTATTAATGTTTAAGTATTGTTAGTATACTAATAATGTGTTAAATAATTGATTAATCTAGTTGTTAATTTAAATTCATTATGTTAGATTATATTTAGTGTTATAATTTTAGATTATTGTTAATTAGTGTTAATGTTTAAGTATTGTTAGTATACTAATAATGTGTTAAATAGTTTATATGATGATGATGTTATAGTTTATTTGATAATGTTTGATTATTATCTATTGTCAATAATGATAGATTAGTGCTAATTACTTTTAATCTTTAATCATTGTTAGTACACTAATAATGTTAGAAATTAGATCAATGTTAGATTATTATTTATTGTTAATGATGTTAGCTTATTGTTATCAATTGTTAATCTTTAATTAGTGTTAATATTCAATGTTAGAGTTAATCTTTAATCTTAGTATAATAATAATGGTGGTAATCATTTAGCTTAGAATGCCCGCTCGAAATTGATTTAGAAATTAATTTCGGGTTGTCCCATATTGGGACTGCTATTTGAATACCTTATCTCATTTAGGATGTGAATGCTTGTTACATGGTTGTGTGTTTAAGAAAGATTTGGTTGTCATTTACTCTATGCTTCCCGGGTATATATTTCTTTATATACTTGGGAGCTAAGGGTAAATGCTGCCGAATTTTTCTTAAACAACCGATCATGTAATATGTATTCACATATGAGGTAAGGTATTCAAAAAGTGGGTTAGGACGGCCACCCTGCTATAAACCACTCACAATTTCTTAGTATAAAAATTTAATACATGAATTGTGTTCTTAATAATTATGATATGCTTTGAACGCAGCTATGACGATTGATAAGAGTTGGACTACTTTAGCAAACCGTAATTGTCCTGAATTTCGTACTGGTCTTGAAGCATTTCTAGATAGGTGTAAAGACTACGTAAATAGCTATGGTAATATTCGTTGCCCGTGTGATCATTGTGATAATAGCTGTTTTCTCCCGCTTAGGGCACTTAGGATTCACATATATGAAAATGGGTTTAGCGAGGGCTACATGAATTGGATCTTTCACGGAGAACCATTTGTTCCTCGAGCACCACGCGACGGTCTTGGTCAAACGAATAACGAGTTGCATGATTACCTCAATGACGTTCGCCAGGAGAATACTGTCAACGAACACAACACGGAAAGTGATGAGCCAGTTGAAGGTCCAAGTGATGATCCACATGAAGGCCCAAGTGATACAAATGACGAACTTGGTGAATTATTTAAGTTAGCCGGCACGGAGCTATACCCTGGTTGTGACTGGATGTCTTCGCTAGACTTTTTAGCAAAGCTGAGGCACATGAAAGTTATCAATAAATGGACCGATACTTCATTTGACCAATTATTAGAATTGCTTAGGGTTGCATATCCGACATCTAAAATTCCGTCATCACACTACGAAGCTAGGAAGATAATGAGAACGGTCGGGTTAGGATACGTCATCACACTACAAAGTTTCCTCGTTGGTTTAAGAGCAAGGTAAGCTCATTGTATATTTCCTTGAATAAATAACAATTATTACTCAATCACATATAATTTTTTGTTTTTCATAGATCAATTATGTACGAGCTGCGAATAAATCTCAATGTAGTGACGAGTTATTTGCTCTTGCAAACGGACCGTTGAGTGCAAACACCTACACCGCGTGCATTATAAATGGTGTGAGGTTTGTGGTTAATAGTCGAGATTTAGGCCGTACAACACAAAATAGTGGTGTTTCAACAACCGGACCAGATGAAACAAAGTATTATGGTCTGCTGGAAGAAATTCTGGAGCTAACATATATTAGTGATTACAGAGTTGTGTTGTTTCGATGTAAATGGTTTAAAACTAATAATCAACAACGTTGTGTCACTAAGAATAACATAACCAGTATTTCTACTCAGACTGAATGGTTTGTAGAAGACCAATACATTCTTGCAACCCAAGCACATCAAGTCTTTTACCATGATGACCCGTCAAAAGGCCGTCAAAGAGGTGAATCAAGCCAAAATTATTGGAAGGTGGTTCATGAGGTAAATCATAGGAAGATCTGGGACCGGGATATCATTGCTGAAGACGACGGAGATGTTATACATGACAGCAATTCATCAGATCTATCATTGTGTGCTGATTTGGATCATTTGACTTATACGAGTTTAAGTATAGGTCAACCAACAGAAGTTGAACATGTTCATTTACCAGAACATACTAATAATGCTGATGATAATGCTGATGACATTGATGACTATGATAATGAAGATTCCGATTCCGAAGACGAATGTGAACCACATCTTTGTAGTAGTGATGAATCTGATTGATCTAAAATTGTAATTGTTATTTGTAGAAACATACTACTTTGATTTATATAATTGTTATAATTGTTACCGGGTGGCTTGATTTATATAATTGTTATTTATAAATTAACATTAATACTTGTGGCTTGTTCGTATATTTCTATTTTTTTTTCAGATGGCTTGTGTTGCTCGTGGCCACGGTGGAGACTGTGGAGGTGATCCACCTAATCCTAATAGGCAACCACCTTCCGGTGGTTGTGGCGGTGATGGAAAAAAAGGGCGTGGAGTAGCCCGGAACGTTGAGCTGAGAAAGCTATGGAAGAAGAATGGCAAAAGGCCTTTGCCAATTGACTTTGACGATGTAAGATTTAATAAAACGTGGAGAGCAATCGGGGACAATGCTGATTACTTTACCAGCTACCTGGGGACTTTAGTGAGGGATTCTATCCCATATTACTTCCCGTCATGGGAAAAAGTCCCCAAAGAACTTAAAGAACCGATCATTCCGTCTCTTCAGGTTCCACTTAAGTTTTTTTTTTATATATTGTATATTTGTAAAAATTGTACAATAAACTAACTTTATCTTATAATTTACAGACGTACTTTGACTTGCGGCCCCATATAGAAGATAATATAAGAGGTGGGTCGATTTCGGTGGGAATCGACAAAATGGCTGGGGCAATGTATAGAGACCAAAAATTCAAGTTAAAAAAAAAATGGTTTGAGAAAAGAGGGGGGGTCTCGCAGGCACACCAACTGCGTCGAGATCCTCCTCCCAACATGGATCAAAGGGATTGGGATTTGTACGTCGACTATTATATTGGGGATAAAACCGTTCAACGCTCTATTGCGAACACGCAAGTTAGGGCGCAGCAAGTACATCAAAGCTTGCATGGTCGGAGATCATACTGTCAGTATCGCTTCGAGAACGTAAGTCTATTTATCTCTAATTCTTAATTTTGATTGATATAATGATTGACCCGACCTGTTTGTGTGATATATTAATATTTATTTAGTATATAATGGTCGAGCCGTTTGATTGATATAATGATTGACCCGACCCGTTTGTGTGATATATTAATCGTTATTAAGTATATAATTATTGACCCGTTTCATTTGTTTATAGCGTGACCCGGAAACACAACAACCCCCAAGCTTGATCGAACAATATATGACAAACCATTCACGCAATGGTGTCTTTACATCCTCGGATGTTGAAGAAAATCATGTAAGTAATTATTTATACTTCATTAAAATTATTTATAAAATCTGATTTTATCTTATTTATACACAGCGCCGTATGGTTTTCATGAGAGACAATCAAGTCGGGAGTGAGAACCCTATGAGCGAAGAAGATATTTTGAGGGCGGTGTTGGGTGAACGTCGAGGACACGTTCGTGGGGTTGGAAGAACATTAAGTTCTTCATCCGTATCTGCTGCACAATCTACCGCTCAATCCCAGCCTACGGAGAGATTATATTCACAGGCCGAGGTAGATAACATGTTAGGGGATGTCCGGCAGCAGCTACAGTCTCAAAGCGAACAACTGCAGCAGCTACAGTCTCAATCTCAACGTACATCCGATCTCTATGATATATTACAGGCGGCAGGTATAAATACTAATATTTCCTCAAGATCCGGACGTCAACCAACCACCGACTTGGCTGATATTGAAGAGTCTAGTGATGAGGATTAGATTATATGTTTGTTAGGCGAGTACTTGTGATTGTTTAAAAACGTTTTTGTTAACTTTCAAACTATCGTGTGTTCTACTTCGTTTGTTATTACGATTAGATACTTGTTTGTTAAATCGTATTGTTATACTTGTTGTTGAGTTCTGAACAGCAGGTTTTCTAAATATTGCCCGGTTAAAAACGGGTGGAAAACGCAAAATGCAGCAAAAGCTGCTGATTTTATTTTTGCCTTTTTGCGGCGACACATGTCGCCGCAAAACGTCCTTAAAAAAGAAATTATATATTTAATAATTAAAATTATACGTCGCCGCAAAAAACAAATGTGTCGCCGCAAAAAGATTTTATTTTAATTTATTTTTAAATTATATATGTCGCCGCAAAAAAATATATGTCGCCGCAAAAAAGTATCCACGTGGCGGAAGGTGGTCCCGTTGAGTGTCGTCGCAAAAAGTAAAAATTGACGTCGCGAAATGTTATTTGGGACGAAGTATTTGCGGCGACCTTTTTGCGGCGACATGTCGCCGCAAAATATGTTTAGCGGCGTTATTTTGGCTTTTAGCGGCGACAAATGTCGCCGCAAATGGTGTTTTTTTTTGTAGTGTCATATCAAACTTTTGTTTACTAGTAAGATGACTTCACAAGGCAAAACCACCACCAAAAAATTAAATCCTGGAAATATGATTAGAAAGATGTCTTATATATTTACATCCCAAGAGGTTGATGAAAATCGCTTTCTTAAAACTCCGAAGAAAACAAGTAGGATTTACGCCCTTGAAACATTAATGAAAACATGTCATGATTTGAATCCGCAATAACAAAATTTTTAAAACACCATAAATTGTCACATTACTTTGGGAAATCATTATTCATTTCATATAACTTTTACAAATATTAATAAAAAATAATTCGTTATGAACTACACTTTTAACACATGATTTGTATGATCTAGTTCTGTTTGCAGTTATTTATGGTAGTTTTATTCTTTTACATATTTTTAGTGTTACAAATGACTTAGAAATTAGAATTTTAAGTAGCTCGGCGTGGAGTTGGGTTACACATCGTGGAGATTTCGATAAACGGTTTCATATTTTTTTATGAAGTTTATAATTTCTAGAGTGTTTAAGGTCAACGAAAGGATATTTGTTGACTGGGCACTTTGCGTATCCAAGACATTGATAAATTGAGCCATCACATGCCATTCGATCCATTTAGATTTTATTTATAAAATTGATTTATTTATCAAAAAACAATAAATTTAAAATTATGTTACGGGTTAGTAAAAAAAAATATGTTTTTCTTCAATAAATTAATTTTATAAGTAAAAAAATCAACTTCTTTACGATAAAATTGCAGATGAGGTTAACTTCTTGATTTAATATAAGTATATAATATTTATTTAATATACTAAGTTATAGGATGTGAGTAACAAGGGATATAAGGACGGTTTTATTAAATCCACACAATTAACAAAATTGACCCTTAATTAAAATCTAAAGAAAAGGTGTAGGTTGTATGTAACCGCCGCCGCACCGGCTCCTCATTCCGCCGGCTATCTCTCTCCATCTCCCTCTCAATCTGTCTTCAACTACCTGAATCTCCTCATCGCAAACGCCGCCGCACCGCCTCTGTCACCAAAACCCATGTTACCACCATAACCACAAAAGCGAGATGGTGGGTTCTTCATCACTCGTAACCACCATATCTGAGTAGGGGTGTTCAATCGGTCGGTTATCGGTTATATGGATTTATTCGGTTTTGTTTAATTGGATTTCAGCAAAAAAATTAACCGGCCATAATCCAAACCAAAACTATATAAAACCAAACCAATCCAACCAAATAATAATCGGGTTAATTGGTCCGGGCTCTGTAAAACCAAATAAGAAAATTGCCTAAAAAGACATCGAAAACTTACCATTAGTCACACATGACACTTTACTGAAGGGTTTTGTAGGGTATAAAAACATATTATCAAACATGCACAGCGGAAATCAAAACCCCCTCCAGTGATCTCATCTAACTCATACAGGAACTAAAAGAAAAGAGGGTTAGAAAGTTATACCTTTAGGGATTAAAACTTTTCTTTTTGACCTCTAGACAGCTGCAGGTTATCCACCGCTACTGCACCGCCTCGAACTGGCTGCTAGACCGCCGAGGGATTAAACTCGGATCAAACATTGACCCGTGTGTGTGTGTGACGTCGCCGCCGACCACCGTCGCTCGATGGTTGGTTCTCGGCTGTTGCTTGCGTCGCCGTCGATCTCCACGAGAGGGAGAGAGAGCCGCCGATTGAGAGAGTGTGAGGGAGAGATTAGGGTAATCTTTTCTTTGTGATTAACTTATGATTAAATGAGGCTTATAATAAGGTTTATATATATAATCCTTATTAGGCCAAGCCCGTTTAATTAAAGTCCAGCTTTAATTAAACTATTAATCAATTACATAAAGTACCCTCGATCTTTCTAATTAATTAATAACTATTAATTAATTGGTCCCGTTAATATTCTATAAGTAACATTTTGCAAGGCAAAATGCCCTGTTCATCCACAGTGTTCTCACTATATGTTTTATGTATTTTAATTGAATAAGAAAACAAAATAACAAAGCCAACCCAGCGGACAAAGCTTAACAGATAAAACCTGCATTTACCTATACGTGTTCGAAACCTGTATCCTTATTTTTATCTTTTTTCCTTCATTTTTGGATATAGCCATGCCTCTTGCTTCACTTTTAGATATAGAGCCATACCTCAGTAGTCAGTACATTATTACTCCCATCTCATGCTTCACTTTTGGATAGAGTATAGAGTCATACCTCAGTACATCATGTTTAATGTTTGCCGTGTGGTTTTGGTAAAAGGTACAGAGTTATAGACCATCCTATAATCTCCTACACCTGATCCGATATCCTCTCCATTCTCACGTCAAAAGTATTTGTTCCAGCTAATCGTTTCTTTTTCACTCCGACGTATCTCCGCTACAGGTTAATCATCGTCATCATCTTCTTCTTAATTTCTTCTATTCTTTGTGTGTTCCGGGTATTTGTTTTGCTTAGTGTATGTTATTAGGCCAATCGAGCTGTGTGTTTGTGTGTTTACTTGGGTATTGCGTGATGGACTAACAGTAAACCCACGCACATTTCACCATTAAACCCTAAGACCATTTTGACAGGAATGTATAATGCCAGTGATCCAACTCCTTTTCCCTATTTGCCATTGACACCATTTTGCTATTAGAATTTGTTCTGGTTTCATAGATTTGTGCTCTTCTTGGGATTTATGTATTAACATGTGCGTATTAGTAGTTATTTACACGGGTCTACTACAAGTTCAATTCGTGCATGCTAGGTGTTCGATATAATGCCACAATGAGTTCTTTGCTGTTTTTCTTTAAAAGTGGTAATTTGATTTCGTGTTCTTTTCTTCTCTTTTCTTTAAAATATTTCAATTAGTTTGACTAGCTTCACTTTTATCTATTTTTTTGGTTTTCCCAGTTTCAAAAACAGTCCACATAGACCCATTAATAATAAGTGGATCAAATTGCCACCTCTTATATTATTCGAGTACTTGAGTTCAATTGTTATTCAATTCTACACATGTTCGGTGTTCCTCAAAAATATTTTTATGCTCTTTATTCAGATTCCTTATACTCGATCTTCATTGAATCACAATCAGATAAATTGATATTAGATAGTGGACGTGAGGTATATTTCTACGATGTTGATGGTTAAATTAATAAATCATAATGTCATATGTACATAATAGTGTTTATGATTGTTATGCCCAATTTGCAATCTACAAAATTCTAAGCTCCAAAATATGTAATTTACAAAATTCCACTCTGTGGGATGATGAGGTGATAGACAGCCTATTGATTGGTGTGTAACGTTCCTCTCTTCTCTGATGTTTTTTTGTTTTTGTTAACGTCCCGTTGGTTGGAGAGAAAATCAAACCATTGAGGCTCAAAGTTAGTAAGCTGTAAGCTTTCCCTAAATCATATCATATGCTCTACTATGTGGTATATTAAGTTATTATTAATCCTTTCTGGTCCAAATTATTATCATTTTTGCTTAAATGGGATCATGTCGAGCTTCACTAATGCAAGTAAATATCCGTCAGCCAAAGTTTTGAAGCTCATCTTAAATAATGCAAATATGTTTGTGCACTTACGTTTGTTATGTTTTTAGATTTAGATATAGTAATAGTTAAATGTATACAATGAGGTAAATAATGCAACATATTGCTCTAGAACTATATAAGAAATATAATAGTATTGCAGTGAAATCATCCAATTCCAAAATTTACTATGTGATTATAATCAGAACTAGATTACTAATTAGATATAATAACTCTTCTTTCTATATTCCAAAATAAGATGAGATGATTTGATTTTCTACTTTTTTGGCTGTGGGGTTGTACAATTGAAAATTTCAAGGGATTTCAATAGTGATTCTAGGTCGCCTTCGAAAGGTGATTTGATTTTTGGCTCCCTTTCCTATTTGCGAATAATATTCATTATAATTTGTTTAACTTTAATGAGTGTTTGAAAAAAATTTATTCATTCAGTTTTTATTTTTGATATTGTAGGAGATGCAAGAGCTGTATGATGTGAAGAACAGAGCATGGATCATCTCCACTGGTATGCCTACCTTTTAATATTTTTTGTTTTCAAAATAGAAGAAGGTGATGATGGTTCAATGCATATGTAACTTAAAATAGTTCCAAGTGAAATCTATAAATTAGCAACGTTATTGTTTTGTTTGTCAGCTTATAAAACCTGAAAGCTTAATTGAAAAAAGAAACTCCATATATTTTGTTTGTTGCTCAGATTTTCTTTGGAACCGAAAAACACAAAACTTGAAAGCTAAAGTTGGAATTCATTTAACTTTATATAGGGCAATCAGTGATTCAGTGGTGTTGTATTTACTTAGGACTTGATTGGGTGAAAAGTTAGACTAGATTATTACCATATCTTGGCGTTTCTTTAGATATATTACCCTTACGGCCTTACCTAAAGATGTCAATAACTATGTACATTAGTTAATATTTATGTATTTTGAAGTTCTTTTTCCTTAAATTTTTTTTGCCTAAATATCCCGCCGCGGGCACAAAAACCTTATTTAAACTAAATATTAACTTCTCCCTTTTAAAAATAATTAACTATTATTATTTTTCTCTTTCTCAATAATTAATTAAACTAATTAATTATTCTTTTCCACACAAAAAGTTATAATCCAAAAGGTTCTAATTGGGTGTGCAGCGGTGTGATCCTTTAGTGTCACATAGTATTGGACACGATAGTACATGTTATCTATCTCTGCACATAATCTAACATTTACCACAAGATCGCCAACTTCAATTATTCATTAAGAAACCAATCATTTTAAGTTTAACAATCGCAATAATTCATAAAATTATAAATAGGATATCACCATTTAAAAAAGCCTAAATATGATAAAAACCAAGCAAAATGAAATAATCATCGTGAAATCTCATATATAAGTAACACTCAACAGAGCAAATCAAAGAAAAAGATTTTATTATGATTTGAATTAAGGAATAGGAGAAAGATTGATAGAATCCATAATTTTTGTATACTATACCCTGATTCAAGAAAATATACAATATATATGTAAGTTTTGAAATAGAGTCTTTATGTTAATCGGGTTTCGGGCGGTCCCCGAATGGTAAGATATAAAACCTAATCCGAGCCATAAACCGAATAAAAGTTCGGGTCTATCCACAAATCCAATCCAAATCCGATTAAGCCATAACCAAGTAATCCAGATTATTATGGATCAGTTGGATTTTCGGGTTAAACCAATTAATGAACACCCCTATATCTAAGCTCAAACGCTGGGAAGGAAAAAGAATCTGAAAACCCTGTAACCCTTGACGCCGCCTCCCACCGCCACATGATTCTTCTTCGAAAACCCTAATTCCAAGATGGCAGCTAGAAAACCCTAATTACTAGTTGCTTGAATCGAGTAAAAAATACAACACACATGATTCTTCTTCTGTTCTCAGAAAAAGTGGGTGGCAAAAACCCTAAACGTGGTGGTAGAAACCGGACACCCACATAAATTTTCTTCTTTTCCTTGTTCTTTAGATCTGAAATTCTTGTGTTTGTGTTTTTTCTATTTGAAAAAGTGTGTGTGTCTGTGTGTCTGTGTTCAAAATGGTGGTTGTGACCGGAGGTGGTTGGCCGGAGGTGGTTGAATGTGTGGGGTGGTGGAAGTGATAAACCTAAATAAAAGAATAAACAAAAAAAGAAGGAAAAATAATGTATTAAATGAAGTGAGAGAGAGGGGATAATATAATATTTAATTAATAAATAATGTATTAAATATATAAAAGTTATAACATAAAGAATAAAATAATAAAAAGAAGGGTACGTAAAAGTGTCATTTTACCTTGATTTAAAAGAGTTGACTAACGGACAATATTAGAAAGGACCAAACTCTTCGTAAAATGGTTTATAAAGGACGCTTTTACCACTTTTAAAGTTAAATGACTAAAACGGCAGAAAAACTTAAATTAAATGACCATTTGACTGATTAACTATTATATATATAACTTTATTTGAAGTCCATTGAACTTTGATACCTTTTCTAATTCTTCTACTTTTCAGTTTGGACTTTGGAGTATTATAAATTATGCACCTCATATATTATAAAAATGATGGATAGAAACATGTATAATTTTATAAAAAGTAACAAAAAAGAAGTAGGCCCATTGCATTAAGCTTCATGAAATTTCTAGAAGTGCAATTATTTTATCTATTAAAAAAATGATGTCACAAGCACCACAGATTTATCAAAAATTACAACTATAATATCCTTTAATAAATCATTTTAAAATTATTATAATCGGCATGAAGATGTTTCTTTCACCAACCAACCTCATTGTGGCTGGCCATGCATATGCAATTCCTAGGGCATGAATTATGCAACTTCAACATAAAAAAGTTGGCAACACCTTCCACAAGTTAATTTCTATATATATGAACCAAACTATATGAACCTATTCACATCAACCAATTGATCTAAGCAGTGCACACACCTCTTGATCTCCACACACTCGAACCATGGCTCCATCGATGTCCATAACCCAATCAAAGCCACTCAATATTCTAGATTTCGTTGTGAATAAAGGTCATGGAGTGAAAGGTTTAGCAGAATTGGGACTTGAGGCACTGCCGAACCAATACATTCAACCACCACAAGAACGATTTGATACGAGCAATCTCGAGGAAGAAAATAAAGATTCCATCCCAGTTATCGATATGTCCAACTGGGATGACCCGCAAGTAGCAAAAGCAATATGTGATGCTGCAAGAAAATGGGGCTTCTTTCAAATAGTAAACCATGGAGTGCCTCTTCATGTTCTTGATGATGTTAAGGATGCAACACATAAATTTTATGCGTTGCCGGCAGAAGAAAAGCACAAGTACTCAAAAGAGCGATCGGCTACAACTAGTGTTCGTTTTGGTACTAGTTTTTCTCCTAAATCTGAGAATGCACTCGAGTGGAAGGATTATCTGAGTCTTTTCTTTGTCTCGAATGTCGATGAGGCTGCTTCCTTCTGGCCTCTTATTTGCAGGTAATTGAACAAATGTTTTTTGTTCAACGATCCTATAAAAGGATTGCTATACTCTCAAGTTGAGTAGAAAATTAATGATCAATCAAGTCTTTAGAAAACGGGTTAGCATCCCCTCATGTTGGGTCAAACATGACTGATTATGTTCTCTCATAAAGCATGAGAGTGGACTCTATAAAGAGGACCCATTTTTGACTAAAATAAGATATTCACTCTCATGTTTGTAAGAGAACAAGTACTCAAAAGAGCGATCGGCTACAAATAGTGTTCGTTTTGGTACTAGTTTTTCTCCTAAAGCTGAGAATGCACTCGAGTGGAAGGATTATCTGAGTCTTTTCTTTGTCTCGAATGTCGACGAGGCTGCTTCCCTCTGGCCTCTTGTTTGCAGGTAATTAAAGAACGTTTTTTGTTCAATGATCGATCGTTTAAACGGATTGCTATAGTAAAGGTTCAGCTCTCATGTTTTTGAGAGAAAATTATAGTCATGTTTAACCACAACTTAATAAAGTCTAAATCTTTTATAAACACATCCACACACATGCGATATGTTAAATCTTTAATTGTTTTTTTATGGCCAGGAATCAAGCTTTAGAATATGTAAAGAGTTCAGAACCTGTTGTCAAGAAACTATTGGCAATACTAATGAAGGGACTGAATGTAAAAGAGATTGATGGGAGCAAAGAATTGATGCTCATGGGATCAAAGAGGATTAACCTAAACTACTATCCCAAATGTCCCAACCCAGAGCTTACAGTCGGTGTGGGTCGTCATTCAGATGTATCCACACTCACTATACTCCTTCAAGATGACATTGGCGGGCTTTACGTGAGAAACACAGAGACTATGAAATGGATTCATGTCCCTCCGGTTAGTGGGTCTTTGGTGATCAATGTCGGAGATGCACTTCAGATAATGAGCAACGGGAACTACAAAAGTGTTGAGCATCGTGTAATCGCTAATGGAAGTAGTAACAGGATTTCGGTCCCGATATTTGTGAACCCAAGGCCGAATGACGTTATCGGACCTCTACCAGAAGTACTTGAGAGTGGAGAAAAACAGGTCTATAAGGATGTCCTCTACACAGACTACGTCAAGCATTTCTTCAGCAAAGGACATGATGGGAAGGCCACAGTTGAGTACGCCAAGGCATAATTTCTGGCGAAAATATAACCTTGTTATTTGCGGATTTGATAAAGAATAAATTATAAAAATCATCATAAGCAATGTTTGAAGTTTCAAGGATGACTCGCTAAGAGTAAGCTTGTATAATTAAGTACATGAATGTTAATGAATAATATCAAAGTTTCGTTTACTAGTAAGATGACTTCACAAGGCACAACCATCACTAAAAAATTACATCCTGGAAATATGATTAGAAAGATGTCTTATATATTTAATTACATTCCAAAAGGTTGATGAAGATCGCTTTCTTAAAACTCAAAAGAAAAAATGTAGGATTTAAGCCCTTGAAATATTAATGAAAACATGTCAGGATTTGAATCCGCAATAACAATAATATTTTTAAAACACCATAAAAGTCACATTACTTTGGAAATCATTATTCATTTCATATTAATCAAAATTAATTCGTTGTCAACTACACTTTTAACACATAATTTGTATGATCTAGTTCTGTTTATAGTTATCTATGGTAGTTTTATTCTTTTAAATATCTTTAATGTTACAAATGACTTGGAATTAGCAATATAATTGGATTGTGACTAGAATTTAATGAAGCTCGGAGTGGAGTTCGGTTACACGTCGTGGAAATTTCGATAAACGGTTTCAAAATTTAGTGAGCTAATTAGGAGGAGCACGCTGTGAAACAATTCACCATGGCATGGTGCATATGGAGTTTTTGCATGGTGCACCCATGCACACTTAGTGTGGGGCATGGAGCAAGTTCCTTATGTTCCGGACTGTTTTATTCTTTATCATGTACGCGCTTGGCCTGTCTTGAAATTAAGGTTTCTAGTCTCTATTATTAATATTCATAGTTAGGTTCTAAATCAATGTATATCAGAAAATATAGTCATAATAAAGAAATTCATGTTCTTGTCTGTGGAGATAGCTAGGTCGTTATCCTGACGACTGAACCACGTAAATTTTTGGTATGTATTTATCTTATTATTATCCTTATCTTCTAACATGTTATTGTAGATCCTTACAAGTGGTATCAGTGCCATTGTTTTCTTTGAGTGATTCACCTCTATTGATTCAAGATGTCGTTGGTCAAGTTCAATTTGGAGAAGTTCAAAGGTTTGAACGATTTCATGCTTTGAAAGGTAAAGATGAAGGCTCTTATCGTTCAGCAAGGTTGCGTGGCGGCGTTGGAAGAAGAAGATAAACTTCCAACAAATATAAGGGAGGATATGGAGAGAGATATTTTAGAAAAATCGTACAATGCCTTTTTTATGTTTAACTCGTGAGATGTTACTGGAGGTTTTGGATCAAACAACGGCTGCTGGTCTACGAAAAAAATCTGTGAAAATTATTAGAATAATACTTTCATGAACATACTTTAATAGAAGCAACTTCAGTATATCCTATAGATGTTAGAGTGTACCCTGATAATTAAATGAATTATCACCTGAACAATATTCCTTGATTTGAAAGTTGTAGATGTTAAAATTGATAATGAAGATCTTGCCCTGAGTCTGTAACACAGAGCTTAACTCATATGGAATTGTTGATACCACGCTTTATGGTAGAACAACAATTTCTGCTAGTGAGTGAAGGATGCTTAATGAGGAAAAGTCCAGTTCAAGTCTGTATGTGCGCAAGGGAAAACGCATGATAGAGAGGGTGATATGGATGGGTCACACTCCAAATCAAAATCCAAAAGTAAATTAAGTATTATCACTTCAAAGAGAAAAATCACAGCAAGAGAGATTGTCCTTAATGGAAGAGAAGTGCTAGTTTGGTTTAGGAAGATGCAAACATTGATGATGTTTCAATAAAAAAACACAGATAGTCCTGCAAATACATGGATCTTCGACACATATTCATCTCATTAAATGATGTTTTCACGTCTATTTATTTCATATAAGGATGGAACAGTAAGGTAAAGTGGGTAACGATGGGATACGGTGTATCAAAGGTAGTGATACAGTACAGATAAATATGCATGATGACTTGTTCTGACAGTTCTATTGCTGGTATGTTCCTAATTATCGGAAGAACCTTATTTCCCTTAATTCTTTGGCCAAGAATGGATTCATATTCTTATAAAGGTGATAGATTGAAGGTCCCTAAGGATAGTGATAATGAAAGGGGGACTGCGATGTCGTATTTATGTTCTGAAAGGTAGTTATGTGAAGAGAATAGCGGATATATTAATCTTGGAAAAGAAAATTGACCAGACAAAGTCAAGGCATCACAGATGGGATTGGTCTCCGGCTAAATTGCGTGAGGGGTTTTTAGACTTCATGGCTTGTAATTCAACTGTGACTAGAATCTAATGGAGGTTAGCATGGACTTCGTTTACACGTCATGGAGCCTTTCATAAACGGTTTCCGAATTTGGTGAGCTTAGGGGGAGCACGCCATGCAACAATTCACCATGGCGTTGTGCATATGGAGTTTTCGCATGGTGCACGCAGGCTTAGTGCGTGACATGGAGCAAGCTACCTAAGTGCCTATCTGTTTTTAATGTTTATCGTGTACAAGCTTGGGCTATCTTGATATTAGGGTTTCTAGTCGCTATTATAAATATTCGTAAATAGGCTCTAAATCATTATACATTCGAAAATACTTGTAATCATAATAAAGAAGCATCTAGTTTTTACTACAACGAAAAATTATCAATAGAAGTAACTATTTCAGTTACGTTCATGGACTCAAGACTCCTAAAGTTTTGCGCCAAGAACTGATTCCATGGTTGTAAGTTATTGAGATTTGAGACAAGAACATATTGATGTAATGTTACATATATAATCTATATATATTCAGGTTGATTTTGTGCTTTTAAGGGTACGTATTGAGTAGTAATTGTCTCCTCGAACGCTTTGTGGAAGGACCTTGTTTCTCTTCACACTTTTCGACTCGATAAATTTTGATATACTAGCTAGATCCATATGGCAAATTAATCAGAATCGATAAACACTAGCTAATACGGATATTAGAGGTGGTCAAGCAGCAAACAAGTGGGTTAAATGGTTTGGGAAACAAGTTTTTCAAAACAAAGAACATTCGGGTAGGCTTCTTGATATCGCAACTCACTGCAAGTAATCTGAGTCATACTTGTGAGGGTTCATAAATAGGGTTTGGCCAAAAACATAGAGTTATGTTGAGGTAATGAATGTTGAGTAATGTCCCGCATCGGATGGAGAGTGATTTTGTAATGAGCTTATAAGAGTCATGGGCTACTCCTCTCATAACCAATTAGTTTTGAGTTGGAACCCCGAAAACTTACAGTGAACTTGTGAACCCGATGTTTCACCCTTGTCCCGGTTTGATTATGAAGCTTTAAACCCAAAGAGGATCTCATGTATACCATTAGAAGGTGGAATATTACCTAAAATAAGGAATGGTTTGTTCTTGCATCACTGAAGAAAAATCATCATATGTGACAAATTTCAAAATGGATGGTTTCTCACAAAGTGTTATGGAACAGTCGTTGGCATATTAGGGATGATAATGCTTTAACACGACTAGATGCTGACACAAAAATAAACATGTTTGAGTTAACATGTATATTAACAGGTCATTTGGGTTGACCCGTGTTAACAATTAGAGTATTAGGAGTGGTGACATTTCACCACTTCCACCACACCTGCACATCAACTTTTTTTCATGTCACCTAGTCATATACCCATTATCACACCAAATTATAGGATCCACATAATACCACCAACCAATTAAAATAAGAGATGAGAGAAAAAAAGAGTGTGAAGAAATGTTGGCCCACTTTGTACACCACTTAACTAGTAAATCACCACATTGCTTCTCTAATATAGACTCTTAACACATGCCTAACTCCAACCTACTCCGGGTACTCTAATATAGACTCTAACAAATAGTTCCATTTTGTCAAATATTAAAGAAGAAAGTTACTAACGTTGAAATTATGATTTTTTTTTGTAACCTCGTGTGATTTTTAAATCTATTGATCTTCATATACATCAACCCATTTATAACCCTCCAACCTGCCAATGACCCACAAACTTGCAAATAACCCGCCAACAGACCAACCTATATAATTAAAACGGTTACACATTTCGGGTTTGGGTCTCATGTAAACGGGTTAGTGTTTACGAATTAATAATAGGATAGGGTTCATGTCTTGTGTTCTTGACACATCAACCCGCCAACCCGTGACACGTCAACCGGACACGAGACGCCCCTAGTTGGCAACAATAGAAGTTGAAGTCCAAAAGTGTTGTTGCTTACATCATGCATTCTTCACAGATTGAATAAGATCATTTTAAAAAAACCAAACCATAACCAGTTCACAGAATATGCTTAAGCTCAAGGAAGTTGCAAACCTGCCATCCCATTATCCGACTACCAGATTACCATTCTAGACAGTTTAAAAACGGAAGTGATAAAAAACGAATCATTTTGGAAAACATGTAGAGAAATCAAAAGGGAACCATGTCGACTTATCACTAAAGAAATCACTAAAAGTGACTTAACCGGCCGAAATCAAACCGGTCAATAACCAGACTAAATCTGGAAACCGATTCACCTCATTTAAAATGAGATGACAGCATTTATGTAATGGTCGAGTATTTTAATACTAACATTAGGCCTAGTTACAACTTTCGGTCTTGTAATTCTACTACACGGCCTAATTGTTCCTGTAAAAGTTCTCTATTCTCACCAGTCATAGAAGATGTTTACTTGAACCAGGGTCTCTTTTAATACTTTTAGACCACCTACACCCAGGTCATTGAGATCCGAATTTTGCAATCTGATGCAAGATAACAAGTTTACACAACTGTTATAACCAAAAACAGTCTTGTGTTGCATGCCTAACAGAGTAAAGAATTTCAATTCTTTATGATTCATGTTAACAAGGAGAAAGTAGCAACATTCATAACGGCTAGCTAACCATATATAAATGTAAAATGAGATAGCAAACTGTTAAGCTAATTGATATACTCCATCCTGAAAACATGTAAGACTCACCACTGTTTTCTGATCTTGGACGAATGAGCCTGCTCATCACCATCTGGTCTCTTTCTCACGCCCACGTGTGAACCACTAAGGTTCCTTGATGCCTCTCCTAACTGCTCGGTTGATGGCAGTGCCGCCCAACCACCCCTTCTTCCCTCTTCCAATCCTAAAATATCAATCAATTTGGTATGTAAAAAACCAACTTTTTAATGTTTGAAGATGCACAGTAAAGTAACAAAAAGAGATGAAAAGTTTTGTGAAGGATAAAGGCAAGTGATGCACACCGTGATTAGTATTAGCTCCACCACTCCACCCAGGTAGATGCTTCCTTGCTTTCCCTTTCCAAGCTTCTTCAAAACCATCAACTTCATCTGACACATACCCAAAACCAAGATAATATACATACATAGGTACATATTTATATAGATGAATATATATGTTGTTACTTGATGTTAGTTTCTTATTATCCTCCTTGATGAATGAAAATATACAAAATGTGTATATGCAAATACCTTCACTGATGTTGTGCAACACTTGCATCGTATCCACCCGACCATCTGATTTTAGATTCCTTGTAACAGTATGCCCCTGTTTGAGAACCCCCCAAAAAAAAATGAAACCCGGATTGACCAACTGATTAGTAAATGAGTTGAGATGCAAGAAAGCATGAGAATTAATCAAAAGCAGATAGCAAACTTACCTTTTCATGAATGCCTCTCGAAAGCCTATGAGCAGCCTGGCCTGTCGTTGAATCAGCTTCTTTATATTCTTCAAATCTCAACTGAATCCCCAGATATATTACCATTAGAGTCGAGAGAATGAATATATAAAAGATATCTATTTTTAAGAAAACCTATTTATTTTTATATTTACTCACTCCATCACTGCCAGTCCTTTTGGTTATAAATGAAGTTCGGTATGCTCCATTAGGACCCCCATATGTAACAGTCGAGCTCTGAAAGGTGAAGCTATGAGCTTGTGGACGTGAGTGTGAATTATTCATCAAACTAAAATCATTCCTGAAACGTGTCCGTCTTGGCTCGCTACCTGCAAAAACACACGCCCCATTCTTTGCCCAATAAGCTTATTTTTATACAACATACCCATTCTAGTGTTTTCTGCTTTCAATATATGTTTATCCCAGCTTATGTAACAAAAGGCTTATGCATCAAGATTCAAGACATCCTTATGTATTTTCTTTAGTGATCATTGCTTTCCTTCTCTCTTTGTTCATAGGTCATTTAACAATTTTATTATCATCTAAATCATTTGTAAACCTTGCCCTTTTTGTTAGGGACATAATTACTTGCCCTTGTTCATTATCCAATCTTAGCAGAAAAAGAACAACCCAGATGTAATAGTTCATCTACGAAACAACAAAAGATGCATGTGTGGCATTACACTAAGACCAAAAGTCGGACAATACAGATAAACAAAAGAGTTTTATAGCTGTATTCATAGAAGCTTTTAGTAACACATAATTTACCTTCAAATTCACCATCAGGATGCTCGATATAAGGTTGTATCCCAGAACCAACATGAGGATTCTCATTGTTACCGTTGTCAGCATCAGGTTGCTCTTTTTCATCGTCAGAGTTCAATTCTTCAATAATTGGTCCCCTAGAATTATTTGGCAGTGAAGGTTGGGTTTCATGAATTCTAGCTGCTTGTTCATCCATGAAAGGACTTGCTCTTGGGCCAAGTAAGCTCGTTCCAAATGGATTGAAGTCCATAAAAGGACTCCCCAACATTCCACCAAATGGATGTGTGAAAAAAGGGTCATCAAACGGATCCCTTCCTCCAAAAAGGTTTGGTATACCCCCAAAAGCACCAAAAGGGTCACCAAAACCAAAGAAAGAATTACCTCTTCCTCTACCACCCTGCATCTTCTTCAAACTATCTCCCTGAAAAATCTCAAGCAATTTAAAGACGACCCAGGGAAATATTATCCAGTATTGCTAACAATTTCGGACTGTATACAGGCTCAGCAAGATATCATGTCAGAAACATATAATATGCAAGTATGCAAGAGAGTATTGCATTACGATTATATATTTGAGAATATTGGACAAAATAAAATGTACTTAATGGTGTTTAATTAAAACTTCGTACAGGTTGTTGCTTGTTCAGAAAATAGAGATTTTAGAACCCAAATGAAGAACATGAGGGATATGTGACATCTTTGCCTCATTTAACAAAAAGAGCGGTACAGTGGAATAAACTGTATAGCACGTTAATATTTCAACCTAGATGTAACAAAGGCCAAAATGTGACATCTTTGCCTCATTTAACACATCAGCTGATATTCTAACATACCTTAGCTACATCAGGACATTCGTAAATTCTAATCTATTTATAAACATCTGAATAAAAAGTTAATCTGCCATATCCTTGTCTTATTTACTAACAATAACAACATGAACTCATGCAATGATGATAAACCAATACCCATTACACATTGAAGGTGCTAGAAAAAAGCAATACAACCACAAAAACTGAAATTGAAGTACAAGCATAACAATTTACCTTACAATATATCTCCTACCACACAATAAGATCAATTAGGTATACGCATTTAGCAACCACGACAGGTTACCAAAATTTACGCATCATGATCGAGTTTCTTAATTTAATCAGATGATCTGCAATTTAGCAAAACGAACAAGCGTATTTGATGTTTAAGAGAAAAACCACCTAGCAAATTCTGGTAATTAAAACTAAACTTACGTTTCCTAAAATTGATCAACATCAAAGTCATAAACACGAAAAACTCCTCACGTAAAAACAGTAATAAGCATCATCTCCGTATTTAAAAACGAATTCTCACAGCTGATTATACGACGTAAAAAGGGGAAAAGTTTCAGAACCGACATACAAGCATATAAGAATACCGTTGTAAATCGAATTATAAACCCTAATATGGTACCTTTAGGTGAATCGAACGATTTTGAATGACGAATAGCAGAATCTAAAGATTATTGCGAGAGAAGCTGAGTTTACGGTAGTGATTTGGGGTCCCCGAGAGTTGATTCGCGATATATGTTAGTAAGATGAACAGCAAAAGAGATTTCTAGAGTTCAATTACAGACTACCTAATTTATAGCGTCCGAAACAATTAATTTAATTATTTTGAGTTTAAATAATGATACAATTCTTAAGCTACCTTTGGTTCACATATTAAATGAGAAACGATATATATTTCCAACTCTAATACAAATATTTTTATTGGTTGACATATGGTTTATTAATTTTCTCTTTTCATATCTTTGTTTTAAATAATGTTAGGTGTCGTTTGTTTTTCTGAAAAATGTCTTAATACATCTTAATCTGAATAAATAAGAGGTATTAAGATGTAAGCGTTGTTTGTTTTTTCTTTTCATTAAGATCTGAAAACCACTTAAAACCTCTTAATGAATAAGAGATAAAATTATATCTTATAACATTTTAACAGAATTTATGTTTCATTATATTATAACAATTATACTTTTTCTTTTACTAATTCATGTCAACATCTATTCATCCACTACTTTACATATATGAACACCTTTCACGGTTTTCGTCGGACGCCGCACACCGCTGCGCATCTCTCTTCTATATATTTATTATTTTAATTTTCTATATTATTATGGTTTGATATTTGTTATTAAAACAATTTACTTTATAATTAGAAAAGTTAAATTTAGTTATATATGTAACAATTGAATATAATATATTATAAAACAGATAATTACAACCATTCAGATATTTCAAAAAACAAACAGCAAAATATGAATGAACATTCAGACGTCAGAATCACCTCTTAATGTTCAGACATGATATTCAGATTCAGACTCAGAACCTCTTAATAAACAAACGACCCCTTAGTTTTTGAAATTATATTCAAGTTGTGATCTTTACTATTTAGGCATCTAATTTGGAAAACTATAATTTAATATATTAAAGTTTCAAAAACTATCATTTAATACATCATGTTAACATGTAATTTCATATATTTTGATTTATTTTTTTATCATGAGAATTAAGATGAAGATGAACTTAAAATAAAGATGATGAACTAATGAACATGAACATGAACATGAAGAAGATGAAGATGAACTTAATCGTATAGAACAAAATCTAAAATCAGCAAACACAAACAATCAAAATCAACCTTCAATCCAAACCCTGAAATTAACCTTCAATCTAAACAAGAAATGAACAAACAAAAATCTAATATGTGAAAGAATATGACGAACCATTAGAAATAACCTTCAATACGAACCTAGAAATAAACAAACAAAGAACAAATTATAACTTACTTGTAAATCGAAACCTTAGAAGATGAAGAAGTAGAAACTGAGCATCTTGTTCATTTATTGCAGATCTGAAATTCAAGTCATAGGTATGAATCATCGTGTGAATATGAAAAAACAAACCCTTAACAAATCTAGAACTTTAACGGGTATAAATCGAAACCATCAACGACCCGTAAACAAACAAAAAATTCAAGTCATGGGTATGAATCCAACCGAGGAACAACCCCAAATCAAAAGCAAGTCATCTTGAAAGCAGTTTGATTAAATCGGTCGAATGTATTGATTGAACCATCTTGAAAGCAACTCATCTAGCCCCTAAATCGAAACTCTAGCCAATGAACAGCCCTTAAATCAAATGCAGTCGATAAGAAATCCCTAAATCGGAAGCAGGTCATCTTGAAAGCGGAGTGATTGAGTCACATGAATGTATTAGTTAAATCATCTTGAAAGTTTATTGGAACAAGCTCCCAAGTCACATTATTAAGAAGAGCCAAAAATTCTTCATCCTGCATATGTCATGCCTATACGTACGAGTGGGGCATTGGATATTCCTAAGTTGTGTGAGATCTTTATTGCATATTTTCTTTGAGATAAAAATAACCCTTCCTTGTTTTGTTTGACCAAAAAATAGTGGAGGGGACCAAGATAAGACATTGAGAAACCCCTGCTGCATAGTAAAGATATGATCTTTTGTTAGAAGAGGCAGTGAAAATAATATAATCAACATATAGTAAGAGACTATCTTCCAACAATAACATCAAACGAGCCTGAAGGAAGCTTGATAACGGAGATTGGTGACGAATAATCTCTCATTGAGTAACGACTTCTTTTTCCGGCACCGTATTAGCGATATTGTCCAATAAATATGCCAATGTTTTAATATATATATATATATACACTGAGGAAGGTTCATGCGAGAAGTGATTTTATTGCGAGAAGTGCGAGAAGCATTTTGGATCGTTTGATCATTTAATCAATGGTTGTGATTTCTTATGGCATTTTTGTAATTAAAAAGATTAACAAAATTACTAGAGGGGTATTATAGTACTTTGACACCATTAAATCAATTACCTAATTAATGTCATCCCACTTTTTTCTCTTTCTCTCTCTCACGTCTTAAATCAATTACCTAAAACCCATCATTTTATTTCACTCTCATAGCATCCGCCTCCATCCCTTCATCTCTTATCTCTCTCAAAAAATTCATTTGTTCACAGATTTAAGATTCACCATGAAATTCCAGCCACCACGAACCGCCGGACACCACTTGAACTTGGGAAGGTGTCGTTGGAAGAATAACCACCATCGCACCCAACTCTTAACCACAAACTGCCGACCACTACTGAAACAACGAGGTGCGGCGAGTTTAGGATTATCTCAGTCGTCAAGCATATATCTCCGACGAAGACGACCTACTGCAACCAAAGACTATGAACAGATGAATGGCTAACTAACCGGCATCAAATCTACAACCCTTGCCGCCGCCGCCATCAAATCTCACAGCAGTTAATATCACCGGCATCTTTCTTCATCTTTTTTCTCGCCCAAGCCTCATCAACAACCTCCGTCCCTGGATTTTTTTTTTTAAGATTAAGGTGCATTTAATTGCTTTTTTAATTAATAAGGAACAAATGGAGAATGGTTCAGTTTTTTATGGAGAACATTTCAAATCGTATGGAACAATGTAGAAATTAATTTGAATTTTTTTGTTTTTTGCAAGAACATGTGGTATTTAGCATATTTAATTTAATTTATTTTCATTTTCTTTATTTTTTATTTATCTTTTCTGTTTAATTTGCATATCATTTTCACAACTACCCCCTCATTTTTTATTAGAAATCAAGTTTTTTTTGACAGTTTATGGTTTGTTTATCATTAATCATTCACATGTAAGGAATTTGTTAATGTGGCTGGGTTGTATTATTTTCTTTATGGGTTTTGATGGGTTGTTAACTAATGAACACAAATATTCGAAATAAGAACGATCGGTTGTTTATTAGTGCACTAACGGGTGTTCTTTTATTCACGAGTGAAGTTTACAATGGTTAATGGTTATTTTTGTTCTTGTATGGATTGATCAGTATTGAACTAGGCTTATATATGTTTGTTTTGTAGGCTTATCATTGACGAATGAGGTTAAATAAAATATATTTTTAGGTTTTTCGTGGTTGTATTTCTGTAAATTTTTACATAAAGGTTGCAAGTTTGATTTCTAAGTACGGTTCAAGTTTGGGTTTGTTTTTATTAGTGATTGAAATGTGTGTTTTAGTTTTGGAAATCTTTTTACTAGTGATTGAGGAGTTGTTTTGTTTCATTTGTTTATATGTGATGTAATTTTCAGTTTCATTTAAAATTTTCAATTTCTTATTGTTCACAATGAATGTTCGGTTATCATGTATTATTCTTATTCTTTATTTTCATTTAACGTGATGTAATATTGAGTATGAAAATAGGAGAATACGGTTAATGTATCACTATTGAACATGTAAAATTAAATTAAGCATACTAACCTACGCATTAGATATGCAAGACGTTCATCGGTAAACAAACGACATAAAACGTATTAATAAAGTGAAAAACCTAATAGAATGGTGTTGTTTATAGTTTGTTATTAAGCGATAAACAATTACATGTTCATTGATGAAGTAAAAGTATTTTTTTTTGTCTTTTAAAAAACTTATAAATTTTTTATTGTGTTTATTAGTGAACACTATAAAATCGAAAAATTAGTGGCAAATCATTTTAAATTTATTATTTTTTTATTAAAAATTTAGATGAGAGAAAATTGTGAGAGAGAAATAGATTGGAAAGAGAAATAAATTGGTTTACTATTATACCCTTCTAATTTATAAAAATTAAAAAACATTATTAATAAAAGCCACTAGATCAAAACACAAATAAAAGGCTAGGATCGCTTCTCGCACTTCTCGCAATAAAATCACTTCTCGCATGAACCCTCCCCTATATACACTAACAGATTGATTGAATCATCTCATCATTATCATCCTCGTCATGTTGTTGTTGTCGTCATCGTATTTATCGAGAACTTTGAAGAAGTTGGTCATTAGAAAAGAAGTTGACAAAAGGAGGTGGAAATAGAAGCAACATGAATAGACATCGCATGTACCTTGTCACACTCTACCCCTAGGGGTGTTCAATGATTGGATAAAACCGAATTGCCGAACCAAAAATTTTGGATTAGACTATTTGGTTTGGGTTTTTTGGATCGGGATTGGATCAAAATCGAACAATTACTATGGATTTTGGTTTGGTTCTGGTTACTATAATTTAAAACTAAATAAACTAAATAAACTGAATAAGAATATATATATATATATATATATATATATATATATATATATAGGGGAGAGTTCATGCGAGAACCGTTGTTAGTGCGAAAACCGCGAGAACCAATCTCAGCCGTTCCTTGGATATGGGAAGTTAAATGGATGGAGAGCGTGGAGGGATAGAGTGTGGCAGGGTGCATGTGAGGAATTCATGGGTGGGTAATGACATTGAAGGAGGGGGAATTGAATGGCTCAGATTGGTTTTCGCGGTTCTCGCACTAAGAATGGTTCTCGCATGAACTTTTTACTATATATATATAACACTAGTGGAATAAAGTAATTCATACATGTCATGTCTATGTTTTTTCTACAACTTATCATTTTCAATTATATATTGATGCCAAAGCCACTGGTCGTACTAGTTATTGTAACTTGACAACTATATTTTAATCTTAATAGTGTATGTACTGAATCTACTTTTTAAAAATGTCAACTCTTTAAGCATGTACTTCTTTAAGAACAAAAACCGATTTGTAAAAACCAATCCAACCGAATTGTAATTTTGATGGTTTGGCTCGGATCTTAAGATTGTTTGGATGGATCGGATCTCACGTTTCAAAACCAAAATCCAATTGGATTTACTCAATCCTCAATCGGATCGGATTAAATCGGTCCATCCGAACGTACAACCCTACCCACGCTCTATATCCATGAATTTTCATTTACTAATTGGACGGCTAAGATTGGTTCTCGCGGTTCTCACAGTAATAATGGCTCTCAAACAGTTATATATATATATATACACACACACACACGACAGGGTTTGTTCGAGAACATCCTTATTGTAATTTCATTAATGGTTTTTAATGACACATTAATAATAAGAGGTATTTTGAAAAATCAAGCATCGCCTTTTAATGATGGTCCACTTGAGACAATTAACGGTTGAAAAAATATATAAAAGACCAAAAAATACCTATTAATAAGCAATAATAGTGTTACAAATGCTACTAGCTGTACCTGCACTAAGAATGGTTATTAAATGAATTTCTCATATCTCCTCTCATATATTTAGTTCAAAAAAATAAGAAAGATTAATGGACTAGAGAGGGTTAATGGACTAGAGAGGGTTGATGGTGGTTGATAGTTAGGTAGATGTTGTGTCGAGGTGACAATAGGAGAGATGGATGTTGATAGACTTAATAGAATAGTTTTTTAACACCATAAAAGTGATAAAACAAACACACCGTACATCTAAATTCAAATGTACACGTTTTGTCAATAGCAGGACTAAAACACATAATCACACGGAACACATTTCCAACAATCAGTGGTATGCTGCGCTACAATCTTTCTTATTATAAACAGAAATTGTTGATTTAAGAAATGATGACGATTTGCGTAAACGACTTTTTGTCATGCACAACAATTATAACTTTTATGCCTTCCAACCCACTATCTTTTATTTTTATCCGTAAGTTAAAGAGTATAATGATCAAAACAACAACTTTTTATTATGTATAGTAAAAAGATTTTACAAAAAAATCATTATCCTTTAAAAAAACATGTACGATCCTCGGAATTCTAATCTAACAAAAAGTTCATTAATATGCACAAAAATAATATTTGATACAAAATTAAAAGCTAAATTTTCTTTTTGCTGACCAACAAATGACTTCGAGAATGAGAAGGAATCCATGGCCAATTCATAACCATATCTCTACGCGTAGTAGACTTTTCCATTTGATGGTATTCTTCTACTCTTACAAATCAAAAGCGTCATTTTGGCGAAAAAATTAACAAAACTAGAATAGTATGCAGGAAATTTTAATTTTATATGTTTTTATAATGCTTGAATATCTTTCTAATTTTTTTAATTTTTGTTACATAATTATAATGTAATCCGGTTCTTAAGACGAATGAAACTAGTGAACCGTAGAGGGACTGGTTTGATGAATAATCTAGCTTTTAAAACCCCGACTCGTGTTTCTTGCCCTCACTCGTTTATTACATTAAAAAAGTTTCGTTCTTTTTTTAAATGTCTTTTCTCTTACTCTTACATTCTTTCCATTACTCTACTAACACCCGAACTAATTTATGAGGATTCCATGATAGTTCACAATATAGTTCAATAAGACCACGATGGTCCACGGTTCATGACGTGCGAGGAGTGATGTCTATTCGTTATTAAGGTAGAAAGATCTAATAATAGTTATAATCATGCTTATGCGTTTGAAAACTATACTAAATATTAGACTACTAAAACTAATTTTATATAAAGGAATTAAAGATTTTTAAATAAATAAAATTTAACAATATTAATAGTAGTAATAGTAATAAGGTAAGTAATTACAAATATGATGTGATCTAAAATAGTGATGTGATATTTCGCAGCAATATATTTTTTTAAACAAACAAAAAGCCATAAAGATTAGGGGTGTTCACGGGGCGGGGCGGGTAGTGCCATTTTTACTAACCGTTGGTACGGGGCGGGTACCCAGATTTGCGAACCGAAACCGAACCGCATGTAGCGGGTACCCGCAGAGAGACGGGTACCCACGGTCCGGTCACGGGTATCCGAAAATTAAACTATTCTTTATTTTTGCTATTTTTCAACTAGTTCAAAGTCACAAAATAGAAGTTTCAAACATACAAATTAAAAGATTAAAACACAAAACACCAAGTATCATATTTCATGACCCATCTTTATAATTTCCCGAAAGTTAATAAAATAAAATTGATTAAAATTATGTATATTATTTCTAGAACTTTAATGCCTTACATGTTCATACAGTTCGAAGAAAACTAGCATCAGCCATCAGTAATACAGTTCGAAGAAAACTTTAATGAACCTTCAATCGCTAACAGACTTCTAATTGAGGTGAGACGCTGACATCGAGGACGTGAAGGAGATGTAACCGCTGCCGATACGAAGACTGAAGAGGACAGAGAAGATTCGAGGATGAAATCGCCGCTGCTGACTGCAGTCTGCTGGTGAGTTCGCCGCTGCTTGCAGCCGTGAGTGAAGGAGAGATTCGAGGAAGAAATCGCCGTAAAGGCGTAAAGGAAGCGGGAACGGGACTACGGGAGGAGAAGCATAAGGCTGCGCTTTTGTTTTCTTTCACTCTAGGGTTTTACACTTAAGTTTTAATGTGGGCTTTGATATTGGGTAGAGTGAATTTTGCATAAATTTTACATATATTTAAAAAATTTTAAATGAAATGCGGGTTGGCGGATACCCGCGGGTACCCGAAAAATAAAACCCGAACCGACCCGCCAACAACGGGTACCCTAATTTTTGGGTTTTTTCGGATATCGGGTTTCTCGGTTTACGGTTTTTTCGGTTTCGGATCAGCCGGTTCGGTTCGGTTTCACGGTTTCTCGGTTTTTTTGAACACCCCTAATAAAGATATTGGTTTATATGTTAAAAAATAAGTGTAAAGTATTAAAAGAAATCAAACTAAAACTTTTAGACGTTTAATACATTTAATATACATAACAAAATTCAATAAATGTAACAATAAAACACATAAAATTAAGTTTCCTTATTTATTTATTTATTTTTATTTTTATTTAAATTTATTATATTAGTTTAAGTTTGTTTTATTTACTTTAATTTTATTATATTATTTTTAAGTTTTATTTATTTAAATATTAGTAAGGTGTATTAAAAATAACAAATTAAATTATGTTCATCACCACCACCGCCTTTTACCACCCAACCATCGTCGGAAACACCACCGGAAACCCCCAAATCGGAAACCCCACCCTCTACCACCACCGGAAATCATGCCCACCACCGTCATACCACCACGGAGACCATCATCGTCCCAGGCATCACCATCTCGCTACTCACACTCAATCCTCTCTCTGCTTCTGAACAACCACAGAATTGACACAACAACAGATATTGATACACCAACAGAATCGAAACACCACAAATTGAAACATTTATTAACAACATCAAGATCAAAACCCAGAAAAATAATACAAGAATCCCATACCCACCTACAAAATCGAAACACCATTTACCATCACAACTCAAAAGTCGATGAAA
Organism: Pulicaria dysenterica; assembly: GCA_947179395.2. NCBI lineage: Eukaryota > Viridiplantae > Streptophyta > Magnoliopsida > Asterales > Asteraceae > Pulicaria > Pulicaria dysenterica. The sequence continues at coordinate 97,442,224 of OX359289.1, forward strand.
CCTAAAATTGCATCTGAAAATAAAGTCTATGAAACCTAAAATCGATGAAGACAATCCAAAAAAATTCAATCTGGGTAATGAAAGAACCAAACCCAAAAGGAACCACCCAACAACCACCGATTGAACCCTAATCGCAAACCATCCGATTGAAGAACAAGATCTGAAAATCAATGGAAAACCCTAATCACAAAAAAAACTCATCCGATTGAACCCTAATCGCAAAAAAGTTAAAAACCCTAGATCTGAAAATCAGAGAACCCGATTGAACAACAACCCTCACCTAGTGGTGATGCGGCGGTAGAGGACTGGTGATGGTGGTGAGGTGGTGGGTGGCGAGGTTTCCGACGAGTGAAGGTGGTGGTTCTTCCAATAAGAGAAAATGAAAAGGGGCAGGGTGGGGTTTGTAATAATAATAGGATATAAAATTAGGTTTAATACTATTTTTTTTAATTAGAAAAAATAAAAGAAAAATGAAACAAGGGTATAATGGACTTTTTAAATGAAAAAGTAAGGTTATTTTAGTCATGCCAATGGGGGTTAGCCCATTTGGTAAGGCACCCTCCTACCTCGCAAGAGGTTAGGGGATCAAATCCTGCTCTATGCAGTGGGTTAGAGGTTTTTCCTTAAGGGTTTCCTCTATAGAGTGAAGGTGTGGAGCTCGAACCTAGGTTAAAGCCAAATAACGAGGGGTGGTTAAAAACCCGCCACCAAGCAATTCGAACCCAAACTGGAGAGGTGAGGAAGTGTCCCCATTAATTTGCCGGTCAAAAATAAAAAGGTTATTTTAGTCATTGTATCTGTATCAGGGACCGCTAGTGTGACAACATGTTTACTTTAGGGATTCCTAGTAGGGTTGTTCATTTTCGGATTTCGGATTTTCGGATATCCGAAATTTTCAGATAGTGGATTGCAGTATCCGAATCCGAAATTTCTGATTCGGATATAGGATATCAGAAATATTCGATAATTTCAAGAAATATATCTTTTATATAATTTTTAAAAAATATATAATTACCAAATAAACATATTTTAAACTTTAATCATAAAAAATAGCTCTGTATGTTTAAAATGAAAAAAATACATGAATATAAAACTATATATGTTTAGAAAATTAAATAAATAAGCAATATAAAAATAAAAAAATAAACAATAAAATTATTTTCGGAGATCGGATATCCGAAGAATCCGAAACTTCTAGAATTCATTATCCGAATTCGAATCCGAATTTCGGATAATTTCGGATCGGATTTTCGGATAATTAATTCGAATGTTCGGATTCAGATTATTTTGAACATCTCTAATTCATAGTGTAATAAACGTAATTTAAGAACTATAGGTATAATAAGTGACATAGTTCAGAAACCAAATATGTACTTAACTTAAAAAAAAAACCAACAAATATGTTTTAAGTTTTAAGGTTACCGGCCGACCCGATATGACCATTATTCATAATCAAATAATATTTAGAGTTAATTACATATTTGATCCCTGAACTATGTCACTTATTTCACTCTAAGTCCCTAAACTTCATTTATTACGCTGGGAGTCCCCAATGTATGATTTTTGTTTTACTGATAGTCCCTGATTACTTAAAAAGACTATACTACCCCTCCCAATTCAATTTATTCTTTTATTTAACTTTTTATTTATTTAAATGAAATTAAATTATAATTAAAATAATATAACAAATATTAATTATAAACAAAAATCATTAATAAAAGTTGTTTTATCACCACCACCATCATCAACCTTCTTCCACCCAGCACCATCATCACCAACGTCTGCCACCACCACACCACCGTCTGCCACCACCCAAATAAAAGTCACAACCACAACCACCGGTTTGTTAATGAGAAACAGATGAAAAACCCTAATTTTTTTTGAACGGCATGAAAAACTCTAATTTGAAGTATAAATCGCATGAACAACACATCAGAAAACCCTAATTCGAAAAAACGAGATCTGCAGAACCAGATCATGAACAAGATCTGAAAAACGATGGTTTTCTTCTTCACGAACCCTAATTTCTTCTCCAGCGATGGTTTCCATCTTCACGAACCCAAAATCACAAACAAGAACTGCAAAACCAGATCCGAAAAGAATGAAAACGATGGCTGCGATGGTTGAAGAACAAGATCTGAAATCCAAACGTCGGCACGATGGTTGAAGAACAAGATCTGACCATGGCGTCGTGGTGAAGGTACGATGAGGTGGTGGTAGAGTTCCGGCGAGTGGTGAAGGTGGGGAGTTGGACGCTTGAGAAAACCCTGATTTTAAATCTCATAAAACCCTAACGTGCAGGGATAAAGAGAGACAGAGAAGGGAACATAGGCAAGCTGGTGGTTCGTATATGGCGAGTATGGCGGCGGCAGCGGTGTTGACGACATTTGGTGGTGGTTGCAGGCGGCGGCGGTGGTTGCAGGCGGCGGCGGCGGTTGCAGGCGGTTGTGGCCGGAGCTGGTGGTTCGTATATGGCCGGCGGTGGTGGCTTCTGAGAGAGGAGAAAGGGTTTTGTGTGTGTGTGTATATATATATATATATATGTATATGTATGTATATAACTAGTTATTATTTGGTTTAATTTTATTTTTAAATTATTTATAATTAAAGAAAATATTAAAAATAGATATTAAGGGTAAATTGGACTTTTAATTTTTACAGTAAGGGTATTTTAGTCTTTTTACTTGCACAAGGGACTATCAGTGTGACTAAATACTTAGTTCAGGGATTCACAGTGTAATAAATGAAGTTTAGGGACTTAGAGTGAAATAAGTGACATAGTTCAGGGACCAAATATGTAATTAACTCTAATATTTACGAAATTTCGGGTAGGATTCGGGTTACTTAACCCGAATTTTCTTCCGCCGTTTCCACCCCCTTTTATTTCATTACCATTCTCCATTTTCTTCCGCCATTAATCACCTGTTTCCTGCGATTTCTTCTTCTTCTCCTGTCAATTCCGAGGTTTCTCTGCATTTTCATTTTTAATCATACGTACATGTCGTCGATGTGGGATTCCGATACGTCCTCCTTAAACAAAAATTTCAGACAAATTAGTCATGATCGTGAGTTTTTCAGTCTCTATGTTATTGTTGTACACATATATATATGTGCGTTTGTATGCGTATATATCTAGTTTAATTGTGGTTTTGATCATCTTTATTAAGTGGCTTGCAATGCGCTAGTGTTTGATCTGACGTTGATATAGTTGCGATTTTCAGTTTAATTTCGATTATTCTTTAGAGAAGACAAAGGAATGGGGGATTCGAGCCCTGGCCTCTAGATATCACCCCCTCTAACAAGCTTGATTTCAGTTATTGGGTGAAATAAGTCAGCCTTTTGCTTCTAACCTATAAATTGGAGGGAAATGTTTACAATCTGATGTGAATCAATTTGAATAAGTGATTAAGTATTCCTAAAACGAACTATTTTTAGTTTATCATTAGGTGTACAAAATCGGTACCGAAAGTGATACTCCTTGCAATGGAATCATGATACTGAATTACAAAAGTAAAAGTATTAAGCTGTTTATGAGGATAAAAACTCATCCTGTTAATAAATTTCGGTACATTTTTAGGGCAAGAAAACTCATTTGGGGTTATAGTAGTGCTACAATATGAATTTATTGTTTATATATGATTATGTATACATGCATGTATTTATGTTTTGTATGCAAGTCTATATGTTTATGTATCTGTGTGTGTATGTATATATAGATCTTTAGTTCATTTTGTTACAGAAAAATCATATAGCAGTGTTCTAGCTTTTTGAATTATTATACTTACCTGTTCCATAGCAACCATAACTGTTGTTTGGGGAAAATGAAGGAAAATTGCCAAGGAAGAAAGAAAGAACAGCTATGCTTTCAAATTTTATATAGTTCAAACTTACCATGTTTGCTTATGATACAATGTTTATATATATAGTCATTATGTTTCCTACATTATGCAGGATTATTGTATGAGATGATTAGGTCATCAAAAAGACCGGACTCGAAATCAAATTGGAAGGTAGATGGATTGTCTTTAAGACCCTTTTTACTTTTGTTCACCCTTGTTGAATCAGTTGGTTTTTTATTTGTTAGTATCTGACACTCAAATTTTGTAGGTACTCATTATGGACAAAGTTACTGTTAGAATTATGTCACACTCATGCAAGATGGCTGAATTGACAGATGAAGGAGTTTCATGTAAAATACATTTATTATGATACAAAATATTCCAGGATTTACCTACACATTCATGATACATTTTCATCCTTTATATCTTTTGCAGTGGTGGAAGATATAAACAAGCGAAGACAGCCACTTCCCAACTTGGATGCAGTATATTACATCCAGCCAACAAAAGAGAAGTATTATTAAATTTACAAGTATTTGTTATTTTTTATTATATTGACAACTTCCATCTAAAAAAAATGTTGCAAATCTTACTCTGTTCTCTTACGCTACTGTTGAAATGCAGTGTTGTAATTCTCTTGTCTGATATGGCTGGAAAAACGCCTCTATATAGAGAGTATGTGAAAGAACAATTATTCTTTATTTTCCTTTTACGTTGTAGTTGTTTATCTTTTGCCTCATAATAATATTAATAAACATCTTTAGGATTTCTGACTACTAGCTTTCTTTCTCCTTTTTAGTGCCTACATTTTCTTCAGTTGCACCGTTCCAAAAGAATTGATTACTGACATCAAGAGGGAGCCAACCATAAAATCTCGCTTGCGTGGCATGAAAGAGGTTATAATTTTAAATATTTTCTTATCGTTTTCACGTGTAATATAAGTAACTTTGTAAATTTAACTTTTAATACCATGTGCAGATGAATTTGGAGTACTTTGCTATTGATAGTCAGGTATATTACGGTGCTTAATAAAATTGATTTGTACCCGGCATATTGATGTTTTATATTGGTTTTAAAATTTTAAAGTTATTTCATGCAGTGCTTTATCACTGATCATGGGAAGGCCTTGGAAGAACTTTATGGGGACGAAGAATTTAGCAGAAAAGGAGATGAATATTTGACTGCAATGGCAAATCGAATAGCAACCGTTTTTGCTTCAATGTTGGTATGGATAACATATTAATGTTTTATTTACATAATGTATATTCCTTATCTTTGTAGCTCATAAACTTTAATTTTCCAGGAGTTCCCATTTGTTCGTTACCGAGCTGCCAAATCCCTTGACCCTACTACAATGACAACATTTTGTGATCTGATCCCTACAAAACTTGCTGCTGCTGTTTGGAATTGTCTTATGAAATATAAAACTCTCAACAACTTCCCTCAGACTGAAACATGCGAATTGCTTATTTTAGATAGATCAATAGACCAGGTTATTATCTTAATATTTTTAGTTTTAATTTGCTTTCTGAAGCCTTAAATTCATAAGTTTTCTTCTGATTTTGCCCTTCTAGGTTGCACCTATCATTCATGAATGGACTTATGATGCCATGTGCCATGATTTACTAGATATGGAAGGGAATAAATATGTTTATGAGGTTAGTCCACACTTGTCCATAAGAACTAGAGGTGGCATGATGGAGCTGGTTGATAGATAGTCTAGCTTCTAACATAGTTTCAAAAACAATATTAATCTAAATATATGAATAAAGCAATTTAGGATCTCAGCCCATTTCACTTGTTTCACTTCTAGCTTAATTTTTATTTGACCTAATCAGCTGAAAATTTTGTCAAAAATGCCACCTCTAAATTAACAGTTTTGGCTAATTTTAGTCTTCTTTTGCTATTATATTTCAAGTGATTATACTTCTTAGGTTCCAAGCAAAACTGGTGGTCTTGAACGGAAAGAGGTTCTTCTTGAGGATCATGATCCAGTATGGCTAGAGCTTCGCCATTCACACATAGCAGATGTATGTCTAGTCGGCTTTTAATTAAAAAAAATTTAACATATGAAAATATAAAGTCCTAAAGTTTATAATCGATGCTCCCTTGTCAGGCTAGTGAACGATTGCATGACAAGATGACAAACTTTGTGATGAAGAATAAGGCTGCACATATGCATCAAGGTTCAAGGTCTGTTTGCAGATCCTACTTAATTTTTCTTTTATGAAACTTGACGTTATATGGTTTATAAAGCAGTTTTTATTATTACTATTTTGTCACCTGTAGAAATAGTAGCGAGGTGTCTACTCGTGACTTGCAAAAGATGGTTCAAGCATTGCCACAATATAATGAACAAATGGAAAAGTTATCCCTCCATGTTGATGTAAGTCTCCATAAAATGTTTGTAACATCATTATTGGAGTTTATTAGCTATTGCTTTATACAAAAGGAAGGAAATATTGTTAATACAAGCTGGCGCGATATCTGGTTTTATTGAAACAGATTGCTGGAAAAATTAATGGTATTATTCGAGAAACGGGGCTTAGAGATTTGGGTCAACTAGAGCAGGACCTTGTTTTTGGAGATGCAGGAACAAAGGATGTCATCAACTTTCTCAAGGAACAAGTTGTAAGATAATGTTCTACTGGTCCATATTTATACCTTTTTACTGGTCCAAAATTTCAATCTTTAAAGTTGGCTCTTCATGCAGGATGTAACATATGAAGATAAGGTGAGATTATTAATGATCTATGCAGCAACACGTCCCGAGAAGTTAGAGAGTGACAAACTAACAAAGTTAATGGAGGTAACAATTTTCTTAATCATATAACTTTTTTTAATATAATTTGTATCAAAAATTATTATTTGACATTCTGCTATGGATTCTATTATGTTCTTCAGTTAGCAAACCTTTTTCCTGATGATATGAATGCTGTTTACAATATGAGATTTCTCGAGGCAGCACCAGAAACCAAGAGCTCCACTAATGGTTTCCCGCATAAGAAGGTATATAAATATACATGATTATTTGGTTTGTTGACTTTCATATTTGATCAAACCTGTGTTTGACTAGTCATTGTCTTAATCTTGAATATGAAATCAGAAGAAACGCGGTCTTAGAAAAGACCGTCCTGGTGAAGAAGCAGCTTGGCAGTTATCACGCTTTTATCCCATGATTGAGGTATGGCTTTGGCAGAGTAATTACAAATATACATGTTCTTTACTTAATAATATTATTTGAAATTTTTAATAACTTTTCAGGAACTGATTGAAAAACTTGGCAAAAATGAACTACCAGTGAATGAATACCCATGTATGAATGACCCAAGTCCAACTTTTCATGGGGCTTCACATGTGTCAGCACGAGTACTTGATACTCCATCTGCTCATTCGATGAGATCGAGGCGCTCAACATGGGCTAGACCCCGCTATTCTGATGATGGCTTTTCAAGGTGTGTGTGTGTGTGATCATTTCATTGTTACTAGAAGAGATGTAACATTCTAATTTCTGTCTACAGCGAGTCAGTACTGAGGCGTGCTACTAGTGATATCAGGAGGATGGGTAAACGTATTTTTGTTTTTATCGTTGGTGGCGCTACTAGATCAGAGGTACTCTTAACTGTTTCTTTCTTCGTTTTATTTTTAAATAACTTATAAGGTAAACATATCAATTCTTTGGGATTTTAATTTGTTTCAGCTGCGGGTTTGTCACAAGTTAACAACAAAATTGAGTAGAGAAGTGATTCTAGGTTCATCTAGTCTTGATGATCCTGCCCAATTTGTTGAGGTCAGTAACTTCACATCTAGTGTACCTAAATGCCATAAAATGTATGGGTGGGTTACTAACCGCTAACGGGTCAGAAGAAGTTTGGGGCAAAATGGTAACTTCTATGGTATGAGTCTGGTTGGTTGACTTGAAAAACTTCGTGGCTAAATTTTTTATATAAAAAGTTAATGTGTCCTTTATATAATCATGAACATTTTATCATTTTAGTAAAAATCAAATTTTTTATAACAAGTTTTTATGCATTAACAATACTTTAAAAGGCGATTTTCAGCCCATTCCTATTCCTTTTTAAGCTAATATTAACCTGAAGTGAGCGATTAGTAAGTAATTATCGAAATTTCCACCTCTAAACATTGGAGGTGTGATTGTATATCCCTTTACTTAAAAACGATGGGATAACAGGGCGAATGTTATAAACCAACTAGAATACTAATATTATGAGATTTTAGTTCAGTAGCAACAAGCCCTACTAAGGAAACTACCTCTAAATTATGAAGTTTATCAAAGTGATACACAACTTTTTCTTTGTCGAGTTGAATAACATATTCACCGGCGTTTCTGCATCTCTGATATATTTTGCAGAAACTGAAGTTACTGACTCCTCCAAACCCTTCAGAGGAGATCTCTGTGGATCTTGAAATCTAGAGATTGAATTCATTTAGAAAACTGGAGGTGCTGGTTTCTCTTGACACTGTTTCCAGCTTGTAAACATAAACAAGTCGATTATTTTATTCATTTCAAATATCAAAATTAGATCATTAACGTGAAACTCTTGCATTTATCACCCTCGAGCTTGGTTTGCATTAACATAGTAAAAAAATGAATTAAATTAAGAATTAAATTCTACAATAAGAGTAATCAGCTTTCAATAATGGAAAACAAAATCTAAATAAATAAACAAAAATTTACAATTTTACATGTGTTAGTTCAAATGTTCAACGGTACAAAGTGTTCATAGCGTGAAATCTATTCCCCTTTTTTCCCAATAAGATTAGCAGAAAGAAATATCTTGTAAAAAATTTGCATATTACAGTAAGTTGGCAATGTTATAACCTTTGTTGGCTGCTACTCTGAATGCAATCTCACGAGCTGTTTCGCTTTGCTATTAAGCATCATTTCACCTTTTCGTTTCTTGTTATCTCCTACTAACCTCTTCACATATGCAATGTATCCATCCACATCAAATTTCCTCTTGCAACCTGCATAATTCATGTACCGTATCTTCCCAAAAACAGGCCGTTCTTGCCAACCCTGAAACCGAACCAAAAAAAGAAGAAAAAATCTCATTAAATGGTTCATAATCTAACAGTTGCGGGTCCGACTTGTATGATGAGGAAAGATGGATGGGACCCACAAAAGGAAAGATACAAAAAGCTGGAAAATGTTATAAACTAATGAATCCTAGAGTTAATATATATAACTAAGCAGAAGAAATGTATGCAAAAAATACAGACCTGATCGTGTACACCACATATTGACCACATACATCCAACATAACCGTTTGGATCTCTCCCATCGATATGATACTTTGAACACATTCGTTCACGAAAAATAGTCAGATTTCAGCAAATATTCAGAAATAGAATTTTGATCATTTATCAAGTACCTTGTCATTTAAATAGATGGCTATTTCCAGAGCTTCTTGCGGGCTATTCGTCCATTCGAGGATTTTCTTTGCCCAATACATTCTGTTATAACATTATACAATAAAAAATTCACAGATAAAATGGAAAAATAAAGAATCTTGAAAATGCAACAAGCAATGGAAATAAATGATGAAGTAATTGCTACTTACCGCATAAAACCATGAATCTTTCCATGGTGAACCATTTCTAACTGAGAAGCATTCCAAAGCTGAAAGTGAGAATAAAAGACGCAAACTTGCTAAGAAATACTAAACAATCTGATCAAACAAAAACAGTTTAACAATGTTTCCAAAATTGATCAAGAAAGTATAGCAGTTTTACAGGATCTGCAGTTTGTGCCTTCTCCAGCTGCTCCCTCCTGCATATGATGCATCATCTTTAAGTTATTAATCAAACCCTAAAACTAAAACAATCAAAACAAGCAATTCACTCACGTGTATATATGTTCACGTTTATCTAAAGCATGGTCCATAAGTGTTCTACGAGCCCAATCCCATGCACCCTGCAACGAGTCATAATGAGGCTGATAATAGCAGAAGTTATCAGATAGTTCCCTCCTCACAATCAGTTCCTCTAGAAATGCATCAACTGCCTTCATTTCACCACAAAAAAAAGATTACAAAATTGATATCAGAAATAAATCCAAACAGCAGTAAATAAAGATAGGTTCTTAGTTTCTTACACTACAATATACAAACCTGCTGATAAACTTTGCGTAATTTACGTGCCTCCAAGGCACAACGTTGAGCCGAAATCTGCCCGAAATGCAAGTATGGAGAAAGACCAGAAAGCCCTTTGGGCTTCACCGGGTTATTCCTGTCTGTAGCATAGTTTTTCAATCTAGTTGTTAAGAAGCCCTTCTTATCCCCAATCAATGTTTCTAATGCAGCAATTTCTCCTGGTTCACACCAATCAATTTCAGGAACTTCAGCTCCTTTCCTGACCATATAACATGATCATCAGCTTCCAAACCTTCACTATGTTGTAATTTTTAGCATAAAAGTGAACCATATATATTAAAAACCTTACCTTACTACATTTTCAATAAGTTTCTCCCAGTCAATAGATGCATTTGGGGCAACCCATTTCCTACTTTGAGGCTTTAATATTGGAAATTCTATCAAATAGTCAGGAAGATGGTTATTGATCTTTCTTCTGATAGTTCTAGCACCATATTCTAACTTATCTGATGCAACCCATGTAGGTACAATGTTATGTGCATCAACTTCATGAATTGATACAGAATCAGATACCCTTTTGCTTATTTCTTCTTTCCATCCACGAACTTGCCTTAAAGGTGAAAAATCGGTAACTAAAAGTGAAGCTCTACATTCATTTAGAAACATAGGTATTGTATCAATGGCTTCTCCCTGCATAGAACAAAGATGTTCGACTATCTAATCAAGTTCTAAAAATCTAAATCTAATTAGAAACCAAATTACAGAACACCATTGAATTGATTACTAACCTGAAACAAGAAGAAAGGTATTTGAAGAGTTTCTTCGATTTCATGATGAAGCTGCTGTAACCCTCTTAACATAAACCCTAATTGACGAGCTTTTGCACCTAAGAACTGATCGAACAAATTGAAGGCGACCGCAACAGGGACATTGAGCCTGTTGGCTTGATCAACAGCGTGAATCAACGCCCAGTTATCTTTCAACCTCTGATCTCTAAACATCCAGTATACAACAGGACCGACATTAGGCGACAGAGATGAGGGTTGAGGGAGTTGGTGTATTCCCTCCTTTAGAACCCTAATTCTGCCTGACTGGACGGCGGTAGATTCGATCAAAGACACAGCAGCGGATGTGGCGGTGGCGGCGGCGGTGGCGGTTGCCATGGAAGATGGTACGGTCGGAACTGTCACAGGGTATGAAGAGAAAGGGCATGGCGGTCGCCAGGGGAGTTGAATTAAAAGAAGAAAATGGAGGGAAAAAATAGGGTGGCGGTTGTGGTTTGAAAGTGTACACGTCATTCGTGTTGCTTGGTCTAGATTTGTACACGTCATCAGCAGTAAATGTTTGATGCAAGGGCGAACTACGTGCGACTCTAGATAGACATGAGCAATATTGGGCATAGACCTGTCCCAACTGGTTTCAAAAGTTAAGGCCGTGATCGGACCGGTATGTGATTGTTCCGTCGGCCTTAATACCGGTCAACAGTTTGGTTTGGTCTGCCACTTCGATCCCAAATGGTCCGGAGGCGGTCTCCAACCGCAGATCTAGGTCGGCTACGGCAAGTTTCCTTCCGACTGTTACAGTTTCAAGTGCAACGGCTATTTTTGGTCCAAGCTGGCCTTGAATCACTCTGCACACGAGTCTGAATCCAGTTTTATTATTTTCACAATTTCTCACCTATAAATACATCATCGCCTCTTCCATTACTAAATATATTAATTAGCAAACAAAAACATCAAATGTCATGATATTTTAAGGGTTATTTTTGTAAAAACACATATATATCATGACATAATTGATTAAAGCATTTTTAATTTCTCATGATATTTAAGATAGGTGTGTCATGGAGTGGGCTCTACATTCACAAGTAAAGAGGGCAAGGATTGAAATCTTTTTACATTTTCCAATTACCATTAAGTATATTTATAATAAAATTACTAAAGCAATATAATTTCTTGAGAGAAACAAAATAAATACATTGGAAGACATGATGTATATATACTAACTTTTATAAAACAAATATAAATTATTTTAATAATTATCTTGAACACAATTAAATTTATAGCTTTCTACTTAAATAAATATTCATGTAATTAATATTAGAAATATATGTGTATCCTCCCCTCGCAAGGCGAGGGGGTATTAAACCCTTGTTCTCCTTCAATTCATTGATTCTATCTCTCTATCTCTACTCTCTATAGCATTCTCTATGCTGGTCTTAAATATTTAAGTTTGTGGTTTCACATCTAAGAATTATGCTCGGTTCAAGTTTATGTATTTTCAATTAGTTATTAAGTCCGCATCAAGTTAGGTTCTAGTTTGGAAACACACAAATGGCTAGAGAAAATGCTAGAAGTCCGAACATGAGTTGTTGCGGTTTTGAACGAAATGTTCCCTTTTGAAGAATGTAGCAAAACAAGTTGAGTTGTTGAAAGAACATCACAACAAATTGGTTTATACCGAAACCTAACACGAAAAATGGTTTTAGGGCGGTCTTATTCGGTGGTACGACGGTTTTTTTATACGCATAATTTTTTATTTGATTTATAGCTTTCCTATTTAGTTTTTTAAGTTTTGGCTTTTTAGATGATTTAATATAAAAAAATTTGAAATTATCAAATTAAAAAACAATGAATATTGTTGGAAGAAAAGTAAACCTATCTTATTAGGAAAAAAGATAGTCGTGTGATACAATATTTGTGACACAGAATTATTATGACATGCGGAGGTAAATTCCAAGTTCGTTTGGTTACAAACTTGTGATACAATCATTAAAATGACGTGGCAGTAGATAAGTTCCAAAAGTTATAGGCATCGTCGGTGTAAATTCCACTTCACCCAATGAAAATTTTCACACGAACGTACTTCATGAAAATTTTCTTGAATTAACAATTAGATTAGAGAGTGGTTTAGAAGAGCACGGGTGGAAGAAAATGAAAGAACTAAAAGAGCATTTATATGAGAAATTTGAAAAAAAAATATGATAAAAATAAAAATTTTGGTCGGTCAGGTTTTGGACCGGTCTAGACCAGTTGGACCACCATAAGACAAGTTAAAACCGTGAGACCGGTGTTGGACCGTTGAAGACCGATTACTAAGACCGAACCAGGAATACTGGCGGTCTAGGACCAGTACAGTTTCAGGTTTTTTTAAGACCTATCTGGACCGGTTCATTTGTTCACTTGTATGCTATATAATATGCCTATATAAACATATCATAACATAGTTCATCAATTCATCATGCAACTCCAAAAACAAGATTATTGCTTATAGTGCCAACTAACTTATTTGACTACCAACAATTACAAAAGTAATACAGAGATAATATAAATCTACATTCATTAATAAATACCCATATTCTAATAAATCTATATTTCTATTGTCACGTGACTTTTATGTCATCTGTGACGCTAGCAGCTATCACCCTAGCAAAGATGCCCCCTCCGAGTACCTTTACCCCGCCATCTTTCCCTCTTTCACACACACACGCACTCTATCTCTTTATCTCTCCCACACAACATTTTCAACATATGAAAAATGTGATAAATATAAAAGAATCGAAAAATGAGTATTTTTTAAGTTTTCTAAAGAGAAAAATAATATGATTAAGTGATATGATACTGATATGATAATTTAGATAGAAAAAATTAAAGAAGGGTATACCCCTTGCTCTAAGGGACACCCCGAGGCCACGTTTGATTTGCAAAATATTTTTGAAAAGAACTAAAATTTGTAAAGAAATTAGTTATTTAGAACAAATTAAGTTTGGACTTCATACATAGTTTCAAACTTAAATCTTTCATTCTAAGACGAAGATAAATAGTTTTACCAATTTATCTCTCAAAAACTTAGTAAGGCTACATAATATATTTCTTCTTATTTACTTATCATGGATCATAAAAGTATGTCAATGGTACAAACTGTGGGAGCAAGTGAATCCTAACTTACATTTTTCAATTTTAATTAGTATTAAGATATAAAGAATATTTAGTAATAGTCTTGCAATTTACAGTAACTTGGGTGTCACAGGTTGTTTTGCTTTGCTATCAGGCAAGATTTCCTGTTGTCGTTTCTGTATATCTCCAACCAACTTATCCACATATGCAATGTATCCATGGACATTGAATTTCCTCTTGCAACCTTCATACGTCATGGATCGTATCTTCCCATACACCGGTCGCTCTTGAAAACCCTGAAACGGATTTAATTAAAAATGTGACCCGCAAAATGAATAATGTAGAAAATAGGAAAAATAATATAAAACTTATAGATTATGTAAACAGTTAAGCATAAACATGTAACAAAATGCATACATGATCATGTACACCGCAGATTGACCACATACAACCAGCATATCCGTTTGGATCTCTCCCATCAATATGATACTGTGAACAAATCAATTACAAAACAGTCAGAATTCAAAGTATTTGGATAAAAAAAGGTAACTTTGTCATGCACCAAGATATTCTGATCCAAACACTATATCATAACAATAAAGATTCAAACTTTTGAATGTTCTTAAAGGCCGCACGTATGAAAAATACACTTTGAGAAACTTTCGACCTGTTTCTTTTTATTTATGTTTCTTAACATGACCGCTAGAGATAAAATAAAGTATAAAATATAACCAAACTGACAAATTCATAAGTAAATGGGTCGAAATTGCCACCTCAAAATTTCAGCAAAGACCGTTAAATAGCATTGATAATTTATTAAGTACCTTGTCATTCAAATAGACTGCTATTTCTACAGCTTCTTGAGGGCTACTCGTCCATTCGAGTATCCTTTTTGCCCAATACATTCTGTTACAATCTTATACCAATTAGAGATGAAGCTTGGCAAAATTTTATGAAAAAAATATACAAGAAACAGTCCATTTTCACTAATAAACCGAGAAACTCTTGCTACTTACCGCATATAAGCATGCATCTTTCCATAATGAACCATCTCTAACTGAGAAGCATTCCAAAGCTGTAAGTAAGATCAAAGATCTATTACTATTTAAGTACACAAACTTGCATGATCAAATAGAACAGTTTAACATGTTTCTAAGATATATCAAAGAATGTTTCAAGTATAGTATTTTACAGGATCAGCAGTTTGTGCCTTCTCCAACTGCTCCCTCCTACATATGATGCATCATAATTAAGTAATCAATCAAACACTAAAATAATAAAAACAAGGAATCGACTCACGTGTATATATGTTCACGTTTGTCAAAAGCATGATCCAAAAGTGTTCTACGAGCCCAGTCTGCTGCACCCAGGAACGAATCATAATGAGGCTCGTAATAGCAGAAGTTATCAGACAGTTCCCTCCACACAATCAGTTCATCTAGAAACTTATCAACTGCCTTCATTTCACCAGAAAGAACATAATGAAATTGTTATAAGAAAAGAATTCCAAATAACACTAGCTTTCGAAAGAAGGTTGTTTAATTTCTCTTTTTGACTACAATATACAAACCTGTGGATATAATTTGCGCATTTTACGTGCCTCAAGGGCACAACGTTGGGCTGATATCTGTCCAAAATGCAAATATGGAGACAGACCTGAAAGTGCTTTGCGTTTCAATGGGTCATTCCGGTCTGTGGAGTAGTTCATCACTCTTGTTCTTAAGAATCCCTTCTTATCCCCAAATAATGTTTCTAATGCAGCAGTTTCTCCAGGCTCACACCAATCAATTTCAGGAACTTCAGCTCCTTTCCTGACCATATAACATCATCATCAGATTACAAAACTTTCAGCATGTTGTAATTCAGATATGAAAGTGAACCATGTATACTAAAAGTCTCACCTTACTACATTTTCAAGAAGTTTCTCCCAGTCAATAGATGAATTTGGGGCAGCCCATTTCCTAGTTTGAGCTGTTAATGTTGGAAATTCAATCAAATAGTCAGGAAGATGATCATTGATCTTTGGTCTAATTGTTCTAGCAGCTTCTTCTAGCTTATTTGATGTAACCCACATGGGTACTATGTTGTGTGCATCAACTTCATGAATTGATACAGAATCAGGAACCCTTTTTCTTATTTCTTCTTTCCACCCACGAACTTGCCTTAGAGGTGAAAAATCGGTAACCAAAAGAGAAGCTCCACATTCTTTAACAAAACTGGGAATGGTATCAATGGTTTCTCCCTGCATCAAACAAGCATATAATCATTTCAATTTAGGGCAATTATATTACTTTCAGCCATAAAATCAATATGAATTATCGAGATAAATCATAAAACCTCAATAAATTCTTATCCGTACTATTAATAATCAAGTTGTTGGAGAAATTACAGCAACAAACGACAGTCAAAATTGAACTGATTACTAACCTGAAACAAGAAGAAAGGTATTTGAAGAGTTTCTTCGATTTCGTGATGCAGCTGCTGTAATCCTCTTAGCATAAACCCTAATTGACGAGCTTTTGCACCTAAGAACTGATCGAACAAATTGAACGCTACCGCAACAGGGACATTGAGCCTGTTGGCTTGATCGACGGCGTGAATTAACGCCCAGTTATCTCTCAACCGCTGGTCTCTAAACATCCAGTATACAACAGGGCCGACTTTAGGTGACTTCAGGCCCTCTTTAAGAACCCTAATTCTGCCTAATTGTACGGCCGTAGATCCGATCAGAGACGAAGCGGTGGATTTGGCGGCGGCCATCGGAAGAGAGAAGTGGTTGTGGCGGTCGTGGAGGAGAGTTCAGTTAAAAGATGAAAATGGAGGGAAATTGGGAGTGGGACTGTGGCTTCAAACTGGACACGTCATCAAGTTTCATTGGTCAGGATGTAGTACACGTCATCTCCAATAAACGTATTAAATTTGATGTAATGACCAACTACCCCCGACAAAGGAAAACAACTTCAAGCAAAATGTCACTCAAAATGGTGCCGAACAACCACTACGTGGTGGTATAGTGAGCATGAGGTGGGTTGATTTTTTTATTTTTTTTCTTGTTAAAATTAATAAGCAAATTAAATAATTGGTTTTATTCTTTTTTCGGTTTTAAATAGGGTTCGTGGTTTCAAATGGGTTGTAATAAACCAAATACTTACAAAGTTTTATTCAACTCGCGCGCATATTCAACTTATCTGACATGTTGACAATGAGTTAATTCAGCCCCCTATGTTTCTAGTTCCAATTACAAAGGTTTTTGTTGTGAATTATGTGTCTTTTAGCGTTCTTTAGTAGATCTAATCTAGTGTTAATAAACTTAATTGTGGAATTTTTTAGATTACAGAACATATATTGCTGGATATTGATGCAATTCGCCCATATTACAAATGTAACTTTGTTCAAAAAATTTGTAGTTGATAGGTTTTGTTGATTTTACAGAGATTCATTAGTATTTTAATCAGCCAACATCTCTAATGGTGTTTGATGTTGCCAATAACTCACTTCTCTTCGTAGATTCCTCCCAATTATCATTCATTGTGACGTATTCCCCTTGCAGATTTCTTTGCAAAACTGATGGCTAATCAAACTTAAAACAGACGAAGACACAAAAAGACTAGGGGTTAATGGCATTTCTTAATAGTTCTCTCTCTCTCTCTCTCTCTCTCTCTCTCTCATTACTTATTAAGTTGATTTTCATTATGGACAAATTTCTTCATGCATGTATGTAACATATTTACATTTTGTTTGTCTACTCATTCCTGCCATGTAAGGAGGGAGGCAAGAATCCAAAGTGAGGTATGAGGTTCAAGCATGGACTCTACCTATCTTTTATGTTGTCTCTTGGATGTTGTGACTATGCAACCCAATAATAATTAATTTCTAAGGTCACAAACATTACTAATTGATTAAAATAGCAAAACTGACACCTCTAACTAGTTTTACTTGGATCAACTTTGCACCCCCTTCCTATGTGAACTTTTTATTTTCTTAACCATATGTGTTTACAATTACAGGTGTTAAATCATTTTGTTTGTGGTTTTTTTTCCCTTATTGGGTGGAATTTTCTACAAGTAAAGAAGTAAATACTAATTTCCATAAGTTGTTATTCTTTGAAAAGTCAAATTTGTGACTTGTTTATTCATGAAAAAGAACATATCCTTTAAGGAACGTGTTTGTTCTTGAATGGACAAAGTTTCTTATCCCATGAATCCATGATTATTTAAGAACAGTTAAATGTTTATTCTTGTATTTAAAAAAATTCTATGCATTATTTTCACTTTTCTCCATATGTTGAATATCTTTAGTACATGAAGATGACAAAAGACTCCATTGAAGGACATACATACATATACTCTCAAATATATGTATACATATACCTCCAAAATATACATAGAAAAAAACTTCAACAATTTACTAATGTCTAATGATATCAATTATCTGGCATTTGGGCTCTTATTAGAGTGTGGAAACAAACTTCCACCCTAGAGGCTAGACCCATAATATTCTAATGGGTTGTAAAGCAAACCACTAACAACCTAGGCCCAAATTACTGGTTTCAAAATCAAATTATGTTGTCCAAGGAGTAAAATTTTTGGATGAATCCTTGATTATCTTCATTAAACTTTAAGAGAGAAATGAAAAATAAAAATAAAGAAGGTACTAAAATGATGTGTTATAATGTCATTTTTAAAAATTGATTTTCAAAATAAAATAGTATCATAAATAGGATAATGAAAATTCAATATTTTAATTTAACCAAACTGGTCTACATGTTTACACATAAATAACCACAAAAAATGCATCTATAAACGATTTGAATAAATCTATATTTTAGTGTTAATTAACAAATTAAATAACTTAAAAATTAAAATCTTCATCAATATGCAGGATTAAGGTTTTTGACGTAACAAAACTTATTTTCAAAAGCCTTTTGAGAAAATAAAAGACGTGATTAGTAAAAAAAATTAGAATAGAATAATTCTTCTAATATATATTAAAATTTAAAGATTCCTGCTATTGAACCATATATACATCAACTGTATAATCCTAAGGTGATATTAATTTTATATGTATATAGACAACAACAACAACAACGTATAATCCTAAGGTGATATTAATTTTATATGTATATAGAACTGAAGAAATATATAGAAAACTATAGAACCTTCTTCATAAACAAACATCAATATTACAAGGGCTTAACTTGGATGACTAAACTATTAGGGGTTTATTTTTATTTATTTTTTAACTTTTTTTAAAGGCAACTAAGAACTTTTAATTATAAAATTTTTGAAATGCTATAATTAAAATTGTAGCTAAATTAATATTTTAAAAAGTTATAAAAGGAATTAATATGATATTTGTAAATAATAGTGGACAGATACGATATTTTAATGTTTAAGAAATAACAAAGATGGAATTTGTCTAATAGTTTTGATTAAATTTTGACTTAATTTTTTTAATTTTGATTAAATAGATGATAAAAATTAAGTAATTAAATCTATTTTATTAAATAAAGAATTAGAATTATTTAATAATTCTATACATATTAGTCTTTAATTTTATTTAAAGATAAATTATCTTTTTTCTTGCAAGACTAGGGTAATATTTTATGTGTATACAGTTATACGTACACAGTAATAATGTGCTAGTACTAGTAAAAGTGGTTAAGTAGCATTATTAGTTTGAGTCCAATTCCATCTTTTATTATTACTGGTGACCCACAAAAGTACAATTAATGATTCAATATTCACCTAAATTTCTTAAAGGGCGATTAGAGATTTGAATTTTGTTCGAGTTTTGGATGAGTCAGTTAGGGGTTCAATTTTATCGTCATGTGTTTTCAAACCACACAAAGCTTTTATTTATAAAAGAATTCGACACTCTTTTGTATAATAAAATTTAAAAATACAACCTTAAGAAACACTTAATACACTAGTTATCACCAAACTATATGTTATTGGTTTCAATATAAGAGTTAATTAATATTGCAAAATTGGCCACTTTATGTTCTACAATATTCTGTGATGAAAAAACTCTTAAATACTTTAAGAAATACTTAATACACTAGCTATTAGTGAACTATAAACCATTGGTTCTAATATAAGAGTTGATTAATATCGCAAAATTGCCCACTTATGTTGTACTATATTCTATATGAGAAACTCAAATACTTTTTACAAACTTGCCGAATCCTATTTATTCATTATATGTTTTTAATTCGTTATACACTTTAGAAGCAACATCAGAACATGTGGGATCTTCTTGTTTGTGAGCCATATAAATTTATTGAGCATAGATAGAACTTAGAAGCATATCTATTTTTTAAAGATAGGGACATGTTCAAATGAGAATGAAAAATTAAATGAGAATGAGAAACTCAATCTCAGCCGTTCATTTTTGTAAGTGAAATTCATGGATGGAAAGCGTGGGGGAATCGAGTGTGGTAGGGTGCATGTGAGGAATTCATGGGTGGACAATGACATTAAAAGAGGGGGAATTGAACGGTTGGGATTGAGTCTCTCATTCTCAATTAATTTAAGGTTCTCATTTGAACTTCTAGTTTAAATATTAACATATACCTACCTAATCTACATGTTATATATTTAAGAGGACTTAAACCCTTAATCTATAAGAGAGAGCACGCCTCAGTTATACCTTGATACCGCCAGGAGACTCATTGGTAAAAGATATCTATATATGCTAGAGCATAACATCGTTGTTAAATTTAATCCAATTGGTGTTTAATATATGTTAATATGTTGTAGTTTATTGAAGCAATTGCGTTGTAAGAATATTTAGGTTGATGGAAACATTAAATATATTTGTGTGAATTTATGAGATTTTATTTGTGCAATTAATTAGGTTAATTTGAATTGTTTAAGTGATTTAAGATTGAGATATAACTTGTTGAAGCACAAGAACTAATTGCAGTTATGTACGACTTGGTATTTATCATTTTAATGCTTAGGTACAACTAGGTACTGCACCAGTTAAGTTTCAAATGACAGCCAGCAAGGGCTTTAGGCTTAAGCACAAGTACAAGTTAGATAAGCTTGTGTTTGTTTGTAATTAGGCAAAAGCAAAAGTCTTTGGTTGTGATTAAGGCCGGCAATTCAGGTTAAATGGATAGTGTCGACCTCTTTACAAGTGTGTTCAGATTAAATGGGTCGTGTCGGTCTATTATTGACTAAAGTTATCTTCGTATTAAGTATGTTTTGTGTCACCTTAATTCGTTTTCATATCGTGTTTCTTGTCCGAACATAAGTCACACATTCACAAATGGAATTGAAATATTCATTTTTGAGTATTTGAATTTCATTTAACCTTGACTTTTAGGTTTTAAGTTTATTAAATTAAAGTTTACTGTCGTTTTATTTATATTTTTATATAAGTTTATTTTTAAGGATTTTTATTTAAAAAGCCAGGTTTATTAGCTCATTTTCAAGTAAACATGTTTTACATGAACTCAGACTGTTTTTTTTTCATGTCTATTTTTTTATCCATCTTAGTTTCGTATCAAGTTTGTATCAACTTATTTTGTGTTCTGTT
The DNA here is from genome assembly GCA_947179395.2 of Pulicaria dysenterica. Classification (NCBI taxonomy): domain Eukaryota; kingdom Viridiplantae; phylum Streptophyta; class Magnoliopsida; order Asterales; family Asteraceae; genus Pulicaria; species Pulicaria dysenterica. The sequence goes on from OX359289.1 coordinate 97,463,620, forward strand.
CATATTGGATTTCGGGTTTGTGTCTCAAATTACCAACCTTAGTTGTAATTATGTGTAATATGGTGAAGGAAGTATCAAAACCTCATTTTTCTTCTTCATTTTGCTATTGTACACGATTTAGAGATAGATAGTAGAGGGCTTGGAGAGTTCTAGTAGTTTCCTTAATAAAACCATCCTCTTGTAGTCTTGTTGCATATGCGCTTGATTGAAGATTATGGGCTCTTGAGGCTTATGACCACTTAGATTACTGCTTGAACTTAGTTTAGCCAGCAAAAGCTTGGAGATTTGCACTTCAAGTAAATGAATTGTTGATGATGTCAGTTACTTGATGCAATTCTTGACTTATAGTTATGAATCCTTACTTAGCCATGTTTGTTAAAATCAATGACCTAGTTGGTTATGTTTGTTGTTAGTTCTAGGGTTTTGGAGACCAATAACTCTTTTTTATCGAACTTTTGAGTATTGTGTTTAGGGTTAAAGAATTTATTTGGTTTTCTTTGAATTAGATTAAGAAAACCCTTTGAAGTTCATCCTTCAAAACATGTTCAATTGGGTACTAATTGTTTCCTTGGTCATTAGAAATTGGTTTCTTTCGTATGTGGTCGAATTTGGTATCATTTACTTTCCTGTCAAAATTGTAAGCGTTCAAGACATGTTCAAGGCATGCGTCATGGTGTGTCCTTCCCCTTTCGTGACACATAAACCGTAGTTAAAGACTTTCTTAGGATGTCACTTAATGGACATAAAGAGTTCTAAACCCTAGATTAACCATTTGAGAGGCCTTTGATCACTAAGTTGATGAATTAACTTTTAAATGAGATTTGATTGAGCTTAGTTTGTTAGTGTTTGGCCTGGCGGTTGTTGATGCATATATTTGAGTTATATTGAATGATACTTTGTAAGTTTTGTGTTCGCTATTTCTTACCAAAGGACATATAATATATATTTGGGTTAAAGTTATTGTAGACTTAGTACATTTTCATAATGTTTTAATATGGAACATAACGTATTTTTTGGTTAGATATACAAATTAAGTTTACAAATGTTACTTTATGCCCCATAAATTCACAAAATATGTCATTATACTCTTTAATGTTTACAAAAACGTTTGATTATGTTCCTCGTTTTTTACACATGCAAAACACTTTTGTAAACATTATTAAGTATATATGTAAAAAAAAGTTTATAAATCATATTAAAAACATTGAAGAAACGTTATTTATCTATCGTAACTTTAACCCTTTTATATCTAATAAATATAACTTGTATCAATTAGACAAGTAGTTATGTAGGTAAAGAAACAAAAGAGTGGAAAGAATCATTCACCAAAAATCAGGGTTGGGTAAAGAGAGACCACTTTCTTGTCTTCAAGTTTGATGCATTTTTAAGCTACAAATTGGCAATAACCATGTGTTTAAATTTATTATAAAACTATATATGTGAGTCATTGTTTTTTAATCATTATAGTTGTTTGATCACTATCATAACTTTTCTATAAAAAAAATTGTATCTTTCAACAAGTAGCATAATTTTAAAATTTTAAATAAATGTGAAAATAAATATAATAGTTGACTTTTATATTCGTAATCACTCATCTTTAAAATTTAAATTATATAAAATAAAAATAAAACCACGTGAGAAGTTTATTAAAATATTATTGTATTCAATTAACTTAATTTTGTAAAAGAAAAAAAAATATGTAACCACCTATAAAATTTGGGTCAATGTTCAGCATGTAAAATTTTAATTATATTCAGGCTTGAGTTCATCTAATGTTGAGCATTTTAAAGATGTTCTTCATGTACTCTTTAACATGGAGATCTTCTAAGTGTGTATTTAGCGAAACTAGGTAGAGTTGAAACTAGAGTTGACGTTGATTAATTGTTAATCTTAAGTCCAATTCATAAACTACGTTTTTATTTCGGGGTTTTTTTTAATAATCCCCTTAAGATTTTAAAACCTGAACGAAACTCGAGGGCGAAAGATTATTAAAACTAGAATCCCAATTTATTATAATCCTCTATAAGTCTGTTGCCGAAAATACCCTAAACTATAAATTTGATAAAGTAATTTGGGAATTGAACCGTTTAGGGAATCCTAGCAAAATCAAGATTGAGGAAAGAACACCAGCAAAATCAAAACCTAATTATATGAACTATACAATCCCATACACAAAATCAAGATCCAAATACAATAACATTATTAACACATTTAGTTATTGTTTCTCATACTTTATGCTAAAGTATATTCATTTTAAAAGAAAACAACTTTTTCTTTCCTTTCTCTTTGTAGTAAGAAAAACCCTTGATTGAATTACAAGTCTTCCTCTAGCTAATGAGTACTATAATCCAACCCTATCACTTATATGTACCCAATGAGAAAGAATTTGTTATTCTTGTGCTACATTTTTGTCATGCAGTTACCAACAGGATTTTTTTCTCAAACTACTCTACTTCTTTTAGTTATATACTTATAGTATAGAGTTAATTACACGGATGGTTCATGTGGTTTGTCCAAAATTACTGGTTTAGTCCTTTAAGTTGAAAATTACACCATTAGTCCCTACTGTAGAAGTTTTGTTACGCCGTTGGTCCTTTTACTAACTGTCAGTTAACTCCTACCGTTAGTTTGTCTTTTTGTGAGGGTAAATTGGTCATTTTACCCTTAGTCCTTATCAAGATATTATATTTTTATTATTAACTTTTATTATTTATAATTAATTAATAATTTCACCAACACCTTCATCACCTCTCTCTCTCTCTCTCTCTCTCTCTCAACCCTAGGAACAAATCAAAGCTCTCACCTCCGCTGCATTCATCTCCGGCCTACATCTCCGGCGACAATTTTGCCGCCTTCGTCTCCGGCGACCACCTCCCCGCTCCACCACACTCTGAATCTAGGCTCTCTCTTATCTACTCATTTCTAGAACTAAAGGACGTCCTTTGCGCACCAGTGGCCTCAACCATCGCCACCTCCACCGCCACTGCCACCACCATCACTACCAACCACTTCCACTGATCTCTCATCTCATTCTCTCCCTTTCACCGCCGCCGCTACCAGATCTGAGCACCACCGCCTCCATATCTAAACCTGTTACCAGCGTAACCACAAACACCGAAATGGTGGGTTCTTCATCACTCGTAACCACCGTAACCCTTGTTACCACGTAACCTCCGTCTTCAAGAACCGATCTGAAAACAGATCTGAAAATGTGACAGAACCTTAAAAACCAAACTTATTGTGTGAAATGAAGAAAAATGGAGGCGGCGGCGGTTGACTCTTTTGATCCATCGTAACCTAGGGTTTGAGATCTGTAAACCCTAACTAGGGTTTTATCTTATTAAAATGGAGGAAACTGTTCACGGTGGTGATTCTTTCCCGTTTGTCTTTGGTGCTGACTCTGAAAACCCTAACATTGGTGGTGGTATTGGGAGAGAGGGAGAGAAAGAAGGTGGTGGTGGTGGTTTGATGGTGGGGGCGTTGGATGGTGGCGTATTTGACGTGGGATGAGGCCGGTGGTGGTGGTGGTTCTTGAAAGGGGGGGAGAGAGAGAGAGAGAGAGAGAGAGAGAGAGAGAGAGAGAGGGCGGTAGGTGATGGGGTGGTGTACTTATTAAACAATATTAACTATTATTATTAATTAACTTATAAATATATAAATAATAAGGACTAAAGGTAAAATGACAAAATTGCCCCACAAAAAGACAAAGTAACAGAAGAAGTTAACGGAGGGTTACAATAAGGACCAATGGCATAACAAAACTTCTACAGTAGAGACTAACGGTGTAATTTTTCAACTTAAAGGACTAAACCAGTAATTTTGAACAAACCACATGGACCATCCGTGTAATTAACTCTATAATATATACTATAACAAATTACAAAGTATAAACATAATAGTATGTTAATCAAAGTAAAAAGAGGGTGATAACATGTGTTCACAGGATTAAGAGGGTGATTTTTTAGCTTATTATTAAGTACTAATTTTTAATAAGTTATTTTTTTCCAGACTTTTGAGAGCATTATGTGTTATATATATAAAGAAAATAAAGCAGACTTATGATTTATGATAAACAAGCCGAAAAATCTATGAAAAATAAGTTTGCCTAGATAAGCTAAGACAAACATCCCCGAAGTGGTAACAAGCATATACAATTATCAAACACAACATGAAAATAAAGGTGAGTTAAAGTGTTCCAAATGATAGATAACTCAAAACGTATAACAATCAATGCTATACAACAAATTTGGCATACAACAAATCATGACAGTCACACAATAATCAATACTACCCTAACCATATTAGGCTGTGTAGAAAACATAATTATGACCGTTTACAACAACCGACAAGATGGGTGAACATAAAGCGGTCCATCAACATCGTTACAACTTACAAGTTCCACTTACAAAGGTTATGCCTCCTAGGCTCAATAACAACAACTATGCCTAATGCATCTTCTCGAAGAGCACGATCATGCAAAACTCAAGAGGTTAGAATGTCACAACACTTGATGCGAAATCATCAAGAATTGCATATCTTTTAGACGGAGTCTTCGTTCTTGTATTTCTAATCTTTTTGTACGATGAGATTCTATAGAAGACTTGAATAGGCTTAAATCAATCTAGTAAATAGCTAAAAGATTAAGGGACAATTTGGGAAATCAGAAATGTATTCTCTAATTTCCATGGTTGTTACCAACATTACTACACTTTTTCACTTGACCTTCTTTCTTTTCTATTCATCCAGAAAAGATCTACTGAAATTCCCATTTTACCCTCTAAAGAAATCAACAAACCAAAATAAGAAAAAAAATCATTCTATGACATTCATAGGTGAAAAAAAGATTATTCATTCTTATAGAGAAGATGCATCAAACAAAACCTCATTAAGCACATCATCATCACCATTTGCAACAGAGAAGAACTCCAAATCTTTATCATCATCATCATCATTATCATTCAAGAAACCCCGTCTCTTGAGCTTTGAATGTGCAGTAATGAACATCAACTTTTGTGCCATTTCAATGGAGTTTCTTGTTTGAGGCCGTTTTGAGAACGACCAGTTGCATTTGAACCCACAGGAAGTGGCATGAAGAAAGATCAATCTCACAGCCACTTTTCTTAAATACTTGAATTCGGTTAGATAAGTTTCCCAAACAAGCCTGCTACTTTGTGGGTTAGCTATTCTCATCTTACCTGTAATGGGATCTCTCTGTTTCATTTGAACTGCCTGTGCATACACAGGGTCAAGCCCTTCAGTTCTCCATTTCATAAGCTCCATTAAAGCAATGTGAGCTTCTTCTCTTGAAACAAGCCTGGTTATAAGCTTATCAACATCTTTTTCTTGCTCAGATGTTAAGTATTTGAAAGGGGGCAAGTACTTCCCACTTGTGTCTCTGATCAAATAAAAGGGATCAAGTATGAATGCAGCTGCCCAAGCAGGGTGATAGTTTCTTTTAAACCTTTTATCAAACACCTTGTCTACATGATCTTCATTGATCTGAAACTCCATACACCAGCTCTTGATTTTCAATCTTAGCTCCTCCCAAAGTGGCAAACACTGCCCGATTCGTGGCCTCTCTTTTTTGATTTCTTCAGCCATTGTTTTGATTAATGTAACCAACGAATGAACGGCTTCTAATCCTTTCCAGAACTCTGAATTTCTCATTATTTCTTCAATCTCCCTACCAACTTGATCTTCCATTGAAACTATCTTGTAACTTTCATCAATGAAAACCAATTGCAATGCTCTGACTGAATTTAATACATCCTCTAACATATTAAACACGGGTTCGAATGCAAACAAAATTCTGTCGCTATGATTAATGGGTACACGCAACAATCTCGCCTGCCCGTATTCATGAAACTGATATTTGAGGAAAGAATTCTTGACTTGAGACTTGGTGTTTACATAGCTTGCCACTTTGAAACAGTTATTAGTCACATTATTAAACAATGGAAGTTGTTTGCTAAAATCTTTAATCAAACCATAAACCCCTTGATATTGACAGCAAAGATTGATCATCCAATGATGTTGATTTTCAAGATTTCTTAAAGCTGTAGTCTTGAATCTATCAGAAACAATCCCAACACATTGGTGCAAATTATTGCCACAAATATCACTAATTGTTTCCCACAAAACTTCCTCAGCATAGTTCGAGAAAACATAACCATTTGTGAAAACAGTTCGCCGAAAAACACAATTCCCATTCGGTAAATTCACTGATAAATTCACCAAATTTTCAAGTTCACTTGGATTGTTTGATTTCCACCCATCTGATGATAATTGAAAGAACATTGCGTCTCGAATTCGAGCTTCAGATTCTGCTTTTGCTTCTTTAAACTTGTAATCAAGTCTTTCTCCGGCGAAGTCACGGCGGGTCACGGACGGTAATCCGATTAGGTTCAAGAAATTGTTGAATTTTGGATGATCTAAACATGAAAATGGAATTGACCCACCGTTTTCATACACCCAATCTGCCAATAATTCGAATGATGAATCGATTTGGGATTTTGTTAAAGTTAAAAATGGTAATGATTTCGTACTCTTTAGCTTTTTCACACTGTTTTCAAACATCGCTAAAGCACCCAAATCCTCCTTGCCGCCGGATAACATCACCACCGTCGCTGGCGGCAATGCCGGTACGGAATCGGTTAAATTTCGATACGATTCCTCGACCGGAGCAACAGAGAAAGTCGGAGAAGGGGTGGCGGAGTTGGTGTTACCACCGCCGTCGTCATCCCGACGACTACGCTTGCCGGAGTAGCTACGTTTACGGTGGTTTTGCAGAGGTGAAGAAGATGAAGTTGGGGAAGCAACAGTGACGATTCCCGTAGGTGAGATGGAAGTAATCGGTGTTGGGCTAGATTCAGAGTTAAAATTCCGGCAAGCTCCTCTTTTAAGATGCTCAGACGCCGTTCTTGACGGATTAGAGGCGGAGAATACGGCGGCGCATAAAGAACATCGGAGCTTAACAGCTTTGGGTAAACCCGAATCCGGATTCTGAACCAATACAGGCTCTAGATGAGCCCAATACCAAGCTCCTTTACCATTAATGGCTTTCGTCCGTACCATCATCAATCCTTCATACCTTTTATGAACTTTCTTCACCGTCATCTCATCTGCTAACTCCGGTGGTGGTTGCATAGTCTCCGCCGCCATCATCACAGCAAAAAGTATCAAATTTCTTGTTAAAGATCAGTTATTTTTTATGGGTATGTGCAAAAACTGAATCTTTTGAGGAAAAGTATGCTTGAAAGATCGAAGTTTTGTTTCCCATGGCATTTTTCAGATGGAATTGAAGAAATTTGAGGTGGACGTCGGAGGCGGAGTGATAGGCCCGATGATCAACAGGTGGGTCGTTTTCAGCTGAAACTTGGTGGTTGGAATTTGGGGCAGGGGAGTGTGTGTGTGTGTGTGTGTGTGTCTCAAATAGGAGGTGTTTAGTTTTTAGGACACCTTATTTAATGAAAAAAAATGGCAAATGTTGGCTGTGGGGTACATCTAACTATCTATAAACTTGAATGAAACATACAACATTTATTAATTCTTAACCTTTATTAGATGTTGTTAGCAATATTCATGGTTTGTTTTCTAATAAATCTGACCTCGTATATAGATCATACTATTTTTGAAGTGGTTTATTTATTTATTTTTTTGTGAAACTTGAAGAATATATAAAAGATGTGACTTTATTTAGATCCTCTCCCGATTCATCTAATCATATGGTTATAAACTCTAGCATATTAACCCGACATAAAAGCACTTGAAATTTAGGCGCATTCCCGTATAGCGTTTTTATTACTCCGGTAAAAAAGAATTTGAATAAGGAAAACATAAAATTTCACCTACATAATGGAAATAGTACACCAATTTATCCAATCCGATTTTCGTCTTTTGATTCCTTCTAACATTAATCCAAAAAAAAGATTGGCTTCATACCAAGTTAGAAGGATCAAAAGTAGTCGCCAAAGCACCATTTGAAGGGAAAGCTTTCTCATTGAGAATGTTTATCAATATTAATTCCATTGAGAATCAATTTGACTGAAGTAATATCCTTCCAAGTACCAAACTTTTTTTGTCTCGAAAGAACCAACCACATAACCATGAAGAGCTTAAATAACCTTCTTCGAGTTGGATGACGATTCCACTTTGACTCGCCGATGCTATCTTAGACAATAATGACAAGTTGAGTGCCCGACGATTATTTATTTCATGTCCACCTTTGTTGTCAAGAATGTCTTCAAAAACAATCCAACAAATCTTTTTAGATTGTTGATCCCCCAAAAGAATCAATTTTGAATCTTCTCTGATTAGTCAATGGCTGAAATAGGAGCTGTGTATAGAAAACAAATATGTGCCAAGGGGACAAGCACTGATTTACAAACTACTAATCAACCTCCAATAGAAAGAAAAGATGTCTTCAAATTTGACAACTTTGAATTAAAACGATCAATGAGCGTTTATCAACTTGTTTTCCTACTCATTGGCAGCATTTGATACCTCAACATTGTACACTAAAATTCTCATTAAACATGCTTTAGACTGGTTATTATAAAACTAGAAGATAGATAAAAGCAGCAAGGAATTCATACCAAATTCTGCATATCAAGATGAGACCATTTACCAAAAAAATTTGAGTACAAAATAAATTATTCGTACAAAATATAATTTTTATATTAGCTGTAATTTTTTTCTATATTTTACTATTTCTATTTCTTTTTCATGTTTTGAATTTTTTTTAATAGCAAATTTATTCACCCACCTAATTTACACCTTATATTCTTAACAAGATTTGAATCCTCTTGGTACCTCTAGGCCAAAGGCCCTTTGTTTTTTTTTTAGTTGTGATTTAACTAATTCCAAATTCTATTTCACTTTCCATTTTTCTTCCCCAGACTTTAGTTAGTTGTAATTTTTATTATTCCAATATAATTTTAATATCTAATTAAATTTATATATATTTTTTATATCTCTTATTTTAAACATTTTTTTACATAAACCTATCCTTTTATAAATTTAAATAAAAGCTTAAAGTGTACTACACTTGAGAAGGTTAAGTATTTCTTGGATTGAATTATAAAGAAAAGAAAATAAAGTATTGCTAATTTGGTGTTGATGTGGTATGAAATACAGTATGGGAAATTGGGAAGCAACCATATCCCATGGGCCATGGTCTTGGAGTGAATTATAATATTTCGGATAAATTAGATGAAAATACAATAAATTATGTCTATATTGTTATTGTATGTAACTAACTTTATTATGTATTTAAAAATATGGTCAACTTTCAAATTACGGTCATTGTATGTAATTGGTAACTTTATAATCAGGCTACCGTTTTTTCCTTGATTTTTCTAAATATTCATGTGTTCTTCAAAGTTCATCATCATGTTCTTCACATTAAAACAGAAAACATAAAAAAAGTTTGATTGAATAATAAACCCTAAGAAACCAAATCTAGAAATCGTATAGAACAAGAAAAAGAAATCATACAAACTATGGTGGAGTACAAATATGATTTTCAAGAATAAATCCTAAACCCTAAAAACCGAATCTGGAACAAGAACAAGAAACCGTGTGGAATTGATTGCAAGAACAATAACATGTACAAAAACATATATAAAATAGATACAATCAACGACATATTGCAAGAACATTTCAAATATCAATTACAAGAACCGATTGCATATTTCAAAATCCTACCTTTGTAATCATTGCTAGTGTTTCCAAATTTGGGACTTTATGAAACATAATGGACTCAAAAAGAGAAAGCAAAAGCGATGCTCGGGTTGGAACCGTAGGATTCAACAACATCCATTTTCGTAGGGCAACCATTAAGTAGTTTGAGTTGATCGCATGTAGTGTGCGGGTATAGAAATCAAACGAAGAACAAGTATGGAAAAATAGAGAAAATCGGTTACAACAACAATCTAATTGTTTAGGTACATCAACAACCATACCATATTGACCGGGTACAAGATTTGAGAATGAATCAAGGGTATGAGAAATAAAGATCATTTTCATTTTTAATTACCATCTTTATTTACTTTTAATTTAAATTTAAATATACTATAAATACAAAAAAAAAATAAAGAAAAAAAATAGGAAAACCAGTTGTTAACCTGTTATTAGAGGCAGATTGCATACAATGGTGAATATTAGAAAGTTAATTGTATTGTTGAGTATAAAACAAAGTTGGTTGCATACAATGACAATTTAAATATGATTCATTGTATTTTCGTACACTTTGCACTAATATATAAGTAAGGGATAGTATACAAACCAAACCCAAATTGTTAAAACAAACTAAACCAACCAAATAAAACGAAACCATTTTGAAACCGACGATTTGGGTCCAACAACCAGCCGGTCAAGAAACCGACCTACCAAATCTTAATTGCTATTATATTTTTATTATGTTATTACTTGTTTAAATAAAATGGTGGATAACAATTTCTTTTTAGTAATAACAAATATAAACCTAAAAATAGACCAAATTAAGCAAATGATCCGTTAATTCAAGAGGTAAGTTCGGTTTATAAACTGAAACTGGAATTTAAGTTCTAACTCCCAAATTATTGGTATGGGTTTGATATACTTTTTTGCATATTTTTGGACATCAATAATTTGTATGGTTTTAGTTAAACGTTATATCTTGATTTATGAACATCGATATCTTGTATCTACCTAAAATTGATATTATAATATTTATATTAGTACATGAACGTATTATATTTGTTTATGTAGGTGCATTTTTTTGACAATTTGTACAAACTATAGTTCATTAGGATTCACTAAAAAGATATTGTTATACATCATTTTGTTTAATAAAAACATATATTTTTCTATAAACAAAAGGAAAAAACTTTGAACCAAATCTAGAAAAAACCTCGATGCGTCGGGAGCCTCGAAATAAATAATAATAAACTAGTAACAAATTATTAGTAAAATACCCTAAATAGATACCATTGTAAAAAATATAGCATATATTAGATATTTGATGTGGTAGTTTCTTAACAATTTGGTTTTTGGTTAAAACCGAAACCGAACCGCACTCATCCGGTTTCGTAAATTTTAAAACCAAACCGATAGTTTCGAAACGGTTTCGATTTTGTTGGTTTAATTTTGTCGATTTTAACAATTTGAATTCGGTTTTTATGCTCACCCGCTACCGTTTAAAAAACCTCAAAACTTTCCACTACCACCACCACCGCCTTATACTCAATCAGTCTATTGATGGTTTGTATCACCATCCCTGACAAAATAAGTCTGCCCCTTAATCTTTTTACCTCTTACAGATACATGTATAAACATAATATAAGAGGTGATTTACACATTCTATATATATATATTTTGTTATATACCACCATCAAATCAAGTGGTTTAGGTAATTTCATCCATAATCTATTTAAAAATGATTAAAAACATAAACAAATGGTACAGGATAATGAAATCATTAGATTTGATGATGTACATACAGAATAGAAAGTGTATAAATCACCACTTACTCATAATGATATCATTAAAAGGCAGATAGGGTACACATCACCACTTATTAATACCTGCACATCAATTGATTACAGCACATTGTGTAGTTTAATTTATCATTCATGTATTATTCATTTTCTCCTTTAATTTGTTGGTATCTATTCAAGAGCTGAAGCTGAAGAAAGAAACAAACAGCTGCTGCAATATATGCATGCAACCAAGATACATCAATAAGTAAGTCTCTCTCAGTTTATTAGTTTAATTAAGAGGACACATTCTCACATCAGAATTTTTCTGTGTTTTATCTTGAAATTATCTTCATATTCTTTTTGTTCTGATTCTCTTAATCTGAGCTAGAGATTGAGACCACATGTGAATGTAGGTGGTGGATTCAGCATGTTGAATCAAAAACTTCTAGGAAGCATCAGATTATGAATTCCTGAAATTAGGTCAGTTAAATTTGAGAAGTAGGAATTCAGATATTCAATTCTCCATGGTAGAGAGAGATAGAGAAAGATAGCGAAGAATGTTTTTGTATTTTGTCTTCCTCGTACCTTCGAATAAATGAATGAACAACGTATATAAAGAAAGAAAGGCACCTGCTAGCTAACTGGTATAAACTGCACTCTAACTTCCTAGCTACAATATATGAAAAACATGAATCTATGCACTCTTTTAGATAACCGAATCCCAACATCAAATAAGGAATCACTAGCTTTTCATACCATCTAACTATCGATTTTTATCTCAAAACCCCCTTTTCCTATGATATAACTAAACAAAAATAGAGAGAGAGAGAGAGAGAGGACAATATATTTAACAAAAGAATATTCAATATAGTCCAAACTTAATTCATAGTCCTAAGGGACTAATTTTAGCCTTTGGATCAGCTCCATCAGTGGTCCTGATTGAATTTTAAAATTTTGGGCGGAGTGGCATTTTCGTAATAATAATGTGATGCTTTTACAATCACATGTGATTGTTTACTAAATCACCTGTGATTGAATATTAAAATTTCAGGACTATGTTTTTTAAATGGATTTTATTGAACACAACTCATATTTAACAAGATTAGGCTACTTTTTGTCTTTAGGTGGAAAATGTTGCATCTGCATAGTTCGTCCAAATTCTTTGTTCATGTGCATTTTGCAACGATGAAGGTGTGTTTGAACAAAAAGGTAATGAATTATAAAAATTGCTTGAAGTAAAACATAAAAGAAAACTAAGTTCACTAGAAATCTCTATAGGTAAGCATGTAATTACACAAGGTTAAACCAAAAACATTATTATAACTGGCATATATGAACATACGAGCTACCAAACAATAACAAAAGAACATACAAATTGACCAATATGCATAATGAACTGTAAAGCTACTGATAGAGTATTAGGAAACTAGCACAAGTTTGAAGAATTGAAACCTAAACACAAGATACTGGTGTCTCTTTGATTAAACAACTTAAACTTAACAGATGAGAAGCATACCAGTGGAGAGGGAGAAACAAGAAAGGCTCTTTGTATGCTACTCAGATTTAATATCTTGTGCAGAAGCATGTGATCCACCGTTTTGTTTTCCATCACTTTTCAAGCCATCTCTTAACTGTAATAGACCAAAATGTGATTATTGTTATACACCGGCATAACCTTTTAGAACGATAAAAAATGAGGGGAGTATCTTCTTCTACATTTTACAAAAGAAAAGATGGTATCTCTCTGTCCATTAAGAGTTTCAACAATTTCCATTTATGGAATTCTTTGAACAATTACATTGATTTGTAAAAGTATTATGTTGTTACTTTCTTATTTAATAAACTGCATATTTACCTGTCGTAAGACTTTCTTCTGGTAACGGTATCCCTAATGAGACAAACAAACACATCGTAAGTAAATTATATAACAGCAATATGAAGCAGCAACAATTGGAAATGAAAAAAAAAATGATTCTTATACCTTGTCTGTTCCATATATATAGTCACAGTAAGTGAAAACTGATGCAAAATTGCTTTGGCTTTGTCCTCCAACATAATGGTGATAGTCATGGTAATCAGCTCCACCATAGAAAGGGATAAACTTTGTTAATGTCCAGGGGAAATCATAGCTGTGCAACGCAAAGTTAAATAGTATTTAAATGTTTTTTGTTCCGCTGTTTTACGGATGATAATATATAGAACCCAGAAATAGCCTTTTGAAGGATATATGTTTTTGTTCGGTTGTGATCAGTACAAATATAGAGTGATGGTATAATCTATCCGTTGCTTCAAATTCAGTGATAGAAGAAACTACTATTTACATAAGAAAAGTTCTATAAAGACCTGTTACAGGTACAATAAACAATAAAAGCTGCAATAAATGAATATGCATTGTTTACGCAAGAAAATTATATAAAAGTATTGCAAGCGAAAAATTATTGTGATAACTCACCTCTGAGCTAGAGGGAAGAACTTAAAAAATGCACAGATAAGATAGAAATCTAAACACCTCCAAGTTACAATGCTACAACCAAGGCCCACCAGGTTTAAATAACGACCAAGTATAACACTTACAAACCCTGAAGTATTGCGTTTAATTTTCACAATTGAATAAAAGATAGATTTACTAGCATGTCCTATTCACAGAGATTCCAATAGAATATAATAATTTCTGGTAAGGACTCCACTCACAAAAAGATAACTCAAACACCAAAAGGCCAAGGAAACAATAATTTTTTATCATTTATTAAGATACATAACAACATAAATTTCATTTTACTACACATCCATTTCTTGGTACATTTCCATAAAAGCTTTATGTAAATAGACCTTTCATGATACTATTTGACCTTGGAAGCTGAATGCAGCTCAAAAGTTACAAAAAAGAAAGAGAGCAAAAAGAGAGCATGTTGTAAAGCAAAATACACACACCACACAGGTAGGGGAAAGGATAGGTGGGGTTGGGGGATGAAAAGTAATTTGATCATTTCGCATATGAACAAAAGTCAATACTCTACTTAAGATTACACTATTTTCAGTCAGGCCTAATCCTAATCCATTATTAATCATCATTTCATCAAATAATCCATATATGGAAGATAATGATAGTCACACACATCAAAAAGTAAGGCTACAAGGTTGAGTTTAAAACAAAAGCATGCTTACTTACCCACTGTGAGTCTCAATGGCCTCAATCTGCCTCAAAGCAATCCACAGCCAGAATGTAATCATGTGGCCAGGAACCATAGCGGGCCCAAGAAAAGATGGAATCCCAAGAATTAAAATCTCAGCCCAGTGCGCATACGGTGCTGCGAATCCTATAGGTGCTGTGTATTCATGGTGAACCTTGTGAATTCTTTCATACCCCCATTTTCCATGCAAAAATCTATGGATCCAATAATTTGTGAAGTCCTCAACAAGAAAATAAACTACCAATTGAGAAATGATCTCCGCTAGTGATGGCAAGGGCAAGCTTGTCCGGATGCCTATCATCTACAAAAGAAATTTAGTAAGTCGGTCAATATTCCTACAACTTTAAAAGTGAAAGTAAGATATTCTCAATCATCTGCAACTGGTAAAAAGAAAGCAGTAATGCATGACTTTACTTTTTCATTGCCTTTTGGCCAGTATTTTCCTTAAACATGTTCTTATAATGGTGAAACACTTAGCCCAAACAAACAGCAATAAGCCCTGGTTAACCACTACAAGAATCTAGTCTGAACAAATAACTGGAATAGTAATAGGCTAATAGCACAGTGATTAAACTGTTATGTAAGAACTGCAAGGAAATCACTTGATTTGATCGAGACTACAGAACAGAATCTCCTATTGTTAGTCGCAATTATGCTATTCCTATCATTTACTTTCACTGAATTCACAAATCATTGAACCAAACACAGAATGTAAAATTGGGCCTGAGATGAAAAATTAAATCAGATTGAAACCATATCCAGAAAGTTGTTCTAATACAAGTAAAATTCACCAAAGTACGTCAAGTATGCTAAAATTATAGTCAATTCTGATTCAGGTGACGTTAACTAAACTTGGTATGGAAACATTAATTAACTATAACAAAAGAAAAAAAAAAAAAAAAAATAGCATGAAGTCGTAAACTGGTCAATAATACCTGCACTTGTATTCAACTGAGATTAGAAAACTAAAACTTAAAATAATAAAGAACAATCTAAGGAACAGCAGGAAAAAACTTCTGTAATCCAACGATATTAAACAAATGGCACTAATTTATATAAGATCAATCTAAATTAGCTAAAGCGATCACCAAAATCTGAAACTATGTCAGAATACAAAAAAAAAAGTAAAGCTAGTAATCAACGTAAAATCAAAATACTTACCAGAATGGAAGGATAAGAGACGAGTTGAAGAGGTCCAACGACGAGGAGGAACATTCGCATTACATCGAAATAGCAATTAAGATTATCAGCGAAAGAGGATTTGACTTTAGGTTGAATTTTGTAAGCAATAATGTATTTAGAAAAGAAGAGTTCGGAAAAGACGTAGAAGAGAGGAACGAGAGTGAAGACGAGGAAGAGGAAGAGAAGATTGTGGCAGTAGAGGAAGTAATCGGATTTGGTGGCGGAGTAATTGAACCAAGCAGTTTCAGCGGCGGTGAGTGATCGGCCGATGGCGGTTTCGGCGTCTTGTATGGAAGCATAGGGCAGCATTTTATGGTGGTAGAGAATTGGGGATCACCGGCGACGTAAACAACAAAGATAAAGAGCGTATTTTATCTCAGTTGGAAAAATAGGGGGAAATTTGGAAGCAGTGGTAGTGTGAATTGTAAATGTCATTTTCAACGGGGGTTATATACGCAGTTAACATTATCTAAGTACTTGTGTCATATCTGATTAGTGTATACGTTATCTTTATAAAACAGTATTATAAATTTTAAAAAACTTATATGACTATTACTAAAAATTAAATAACTTAAAACATACTAAAAATATTTCATATAAAAAACAATGAATTTGACAAATAGATAAAAATGTATTTAACTAGTGTACACGACCGCACTTCGTTGCGGGAACATAGAACTAAAATATGTAAATAGAATTATAATAAATTTAAATGTAATAATTTATTTAGAAATAAAAAAATTGAAAAAAGAAAGAAATAGAAGGAATAAGCAATAAAGGTCAATTATAGTTATCAAATAAAAAATGACCACGCTACGTTGCCTAAATGTAAAACTAAAATTTATAAATAGTATAGAGTTGTTTTCAATAAAGTTTATATAAAAAACATAATTCTGAAATTTTAATATTCAATTACATGTGATTCGGTATACAATCACATGTGATTGTAAACGCATCACATGTTAATTACGAAAATGTAACTCCGTTCAAAATTTTAATATTCAATCTAGACCATTGATGGAGCTGATCCAAAAGCTAAAATTGGTCGCTTAGAACTATGATTTAAGTATATATGAAATATATTGCACTTTCTCAAATAGTTTAAAATAATAATAGGGTTTAACTTTAATAACATAATTAGTAAAAAAAGAAATGGCCAAAAGGAGAAGGGATTAGGAGCATGAAGCCTAATGCAATTAGAGAAAAAAGGATGGGAAAATGAGGCCAAGAGGGTTTGAACATACGACGTAAGACAAAAAAAGATAAAGGTTAACCATTGGGCTAAAGGAAAACTTGTTATTTATTTTGCACATGAAATATATATACACAACACGTACGGCGCACTTTAGAAATTCTCGGCTATGAACAGTAGCCGGCGTACAATAAACACTTGTGAATTGTATTATATATATAATGACAAGGAAGAAAGAAATTTTTTATCTTTTGAGTAAATTACACCAATCGCCTATGTGGTTCGTTAATTACATCAACGGTCCTAACTATTTTTATTTTGATACACTGAAAGTTCCTGATCTAGATAAAAAGACTAAAATACACTAAAATGTTCCTGATCTATACATATCCCCTCTCGGTCTCTCCCTACCACCTTCCCGTCGACTGCCGCCCATTGCCCACTCCGCCGTCTGCGTCCTTTCCTTAATGCATGCGTCCTTCCTTTTCCGTGTACCGCCGTAAGCTAGTCTCCCTCGCCAATGCCAGCGTCGCCAACCACCACCATCTGTTTCTTGATATTCTCTCTCAAGTTTGTTGTTCTTGACATCACAGCCATGTGTTTCCTGCCACCATCTTGATCCTCTCTCTCTCTCTCTCTCTCTCTCTCTCTGTGTGTGTAGAAACCCTAATTGCAAATAAAATCGAAACTCTTACTTGTTCATTTGATTTTGGTTCTTGATTAGGGTTTGTTTAGGTCAGCTCTGTGTAGAAATCAATTGTTTGTTTTATATTAGGGATTGTTCTTGTTCTTGATCTTGAATGTTGATCTTGAATGTTCTTGTGTTCATATTAGGGTTTGTTCTGTTCTTGATTAGGAATGAATCGGTTCTTCATAGGGTGATGAAGTGTGTGGGTGTGGGTGTGTTAGTTACATAGATGATGATGACCTATGGTGGTGGTGCCATGGTGGTGGTGGTGGTGACCTATGGTGGTGGTACCATGGTGGCGAAGGGATTGACGGGGACGGGGGGCTTAGGGGGTGTTTGTTTGTTAATAATATTTAATTATTGAAAGGAATAAAATTGTTAAAAAAGTGTAATTTAATAATAAAAAAAGTATTATGGTCTTTTCAGGTGACTAGGGGCTATTATGCGTTAAAATCAAAATAGTAGGGACACGTGGTGTAATTAATAAAACACAGAGAATATTAGTGTAATAAGTGACAAATCACAAAGACGATTAGTGTAATTATTCTTATTTATACTACTATATTAATCATTTAACATTTTCTCTCATCTTTAATTTTAAGAGTTCTTAACGTTCAATCAAGATAACATTTTGACCTTTCATTCTATCGAAATCTCATCCACTCAATCTTTAAACTTTTCATCTCTCTCCTAACTTACTTTAAATTTTAATTCATTTAAAATATACTCTCCAACTAACACATTCTATCCGCAAACACAATTATTTACCCACATTAACACAATTTCTAAAATCTTATTAATTTCTCTCTGCTTATTTCATAATTGTAAATCTTTTTTCATATTTTAAAATCTTTGGGGTTGCTTTTTCCAATAAATGTTGGTTACATTGAGTTGCGACCGGCTCCGGTCAAGTCGAACCTTGCCAATTAGCTTCTGGAGATCGGGTTCTGACGTCGATCCTTTAAAAAAAGAAATAAGCAAAGTTCAATCGTTGAGTGACAACTTTGAACTCTCACTCTCTTTTAGCCGATTCAGATAAAAAATGCAATATAGAATATTATTTCCAAAACCACAGGATACGACTGATTAATTGATATTCGAAATTTAATGTTGGTTCATTAGAACCATATAAACCAACACCAACCGCTTCCTCTGTAGTCGTCAGCTCGTTTTTAACAGATCCGATCGGGTGTTCATAATCTAGTGTAAAAGGATTTGAACCTTTGCATGCCCGTACCAACGAACGATCACATGCAACTCTTGACTGGGCCAACAATAACTACCCACCTAACATCTCTTTCTCCCCAAGCAGAGGATCAACTATGAAAAACATGCTCAGGTCAGAAGTTTTCGCAACTCAGTCATAGATGATGGAATCATCAAAGATTTGACCTTTTTAAAGTATGTCTGTAACTCACTAGAGGCCCCGAAAACAAAGAGAAGATGTGGAAGGATAAATTACAAGCAAGTGGTGTTTGGAGCGAACGAATTACCTCCTTTGAATTTATTTTCAAAATTAATAAAATAGTTATGCAAATACTAGAAAATTTTAAAAAATGGACATGTTGCTAAAGAAAACTTTTTCGTGACACTAAATCGCGCGAATAATATACAATTATATGTCGTAATATGATGCTAGTGTTTTTAAAGGCAAATAGCCGAGAAAAGTAACTATATATAAAATCTGTAAATAAAGATAACATGTAATTTTTTATGCCGAGAAAGGATTATAAATTTTAATTTGTTATAAAAAATATTATAAATTTTTGTTTTTGCATAAAAGATATTATAAATTTCAATTTTGCATAAAAAAGAGATTAAAAATTTCAATTTGTTATTAAAAAGAGTATAATGACATACTAAAAAATCAAGGTTATTTGAAAAACATTCTCTTTTTTGTTAGAAATCAAATTTATGATCATTTCTTGACTAAAAAGATAGGACATTACCTTTATTAATAATTTTCAATATTTAGATTATCTTTATTGATAATTTACACTTTTATATAAAACACATCCTATTTCTATTTTGACTACTTTCACTATCAAGTTAAGGCTTTGAATAATTCAAACAATGGTACGACGTAAATTT
This sequence comes from Pulicaria dysenterica, assembly GCA_947179395.2. NCBI lineage: Eukaryota > Viridiplantae > Streptophyta > Magnoliopsida > Asterales > Asteraceae > Pulicaria > Pulicaria dysenterica. The sequence continues at coordinate 97,483,423 of OX359289.1, forward strand.
ATGAGCTTCCAATCAATTTATGTCATTGATTTCTCTTACACTCCTTAAATATCTATTCAATACTTGTTGATTGGTCCAACAATAACTACCCATCTAACATCTCTTCAAATAGCTACCCATCTAACATCTCTTTCTCCCCAAACAGAGGATCAACTATGAAAAACATGTTCAGGTCAGAAGTTTTCGCAACTTAATCATAGATGATGGAATCATCAAAGATTTGACCTTTTCAAACTTTGTCTGTAACTCACTAGAGGCCCCAAAAACAAAAAGAAGATGTGGGAGGATAAATTACAAGCAAGTTGTGTTTGGAGCGCACGAATTACCTCCTTTGAATTTATTTTCAAAATTAATAAAATAGTTTATGCAAATACTAGAAAATTAAAAAAATGGACATGTTGGTAAAAAAAACTTTTTTGTAACATTAAATCACGCGAATAGTATACAATTACATTTTTTAAAGCGATATGTTGTAATATGATGCTAGTGTATAACATGTAATTTTCTTTACCGAGAAAGGATTATAAATTTTAATTCGTTATAAAAAAGGATTGTAAATTTCAGTTTTTGCTTAAAAAGATATAATAAATTTCAATTTTGCATAAAAAGAGATTAAAAATTCCAATTTGTTATTAAAAAGAGTATAATGACATGCTAAAAAATGAAGGCTATTTGGAAAACATTCTCGTTTTTGTTAGAAATCAAATTTATAATCATTTCTTGGCTAAAAAGATAGGACATTACCTTTATTAACAAATTTCAATATTTAGATTATCTTTATCGACAATTTACCCTTTTTATAAAACACATCCTATATCTATTTTAACTACTTTCACTATCAAGTTGAGGCTTTGAATAATTCATAAGATGGTACGATGTAAATTATGAGTTTCCAATCAATTTATGTCCTTAATTTCTCTTACACTCTTAAATATCTATTCAATACCTATTTTTATTTATTATTATTATTTTTGTTTTTTTGAGTTTGGTTGAACATTCAAATGATTCTTTAATAACAAAAATTCAAACAACTCCGCTTTAATCTATGGTGTTCAAATCTATATCAGGTCAAGTTTACTAATTGATCTCACATTGAGTTCTCATGTTCCGGATGTACGATATTTTTTTCTTTTTTGAGTTACAACTTTTAGTGTCTAATTTTTAATCTTACATGAAATATTAATGTTTCAGATCTACGATGTTCATGTTCTACGTCCAGTATTCGGGTTTGGACATTGTTTGTTTAAGGCGGATTTTTAAAGAATTAAACTTTTTTCAAGAATCAATCTTGATCATTCATTAAGTTTTTAATCATTTTGATTTATCTTCTAATCTAATATATATATATAAAAGACTAATTTTAAAAAATTATTACACGATCAGGACCTTTCATTTAATAAAAAATTTAATCTTAGCCATTGATCCTTTAATTGTAAATTTTCAATTTTGACTTTTTTGGAGTCAAGCTAAATTGAATATAGCAAATTAAAAAAAAAAGTTGTTTTAAATATATATCAATTCAATGTTTATAATGTAAATTTATATATATTAATATCTAACATTTCGTAATGTTTAATATTATATATTTAAATTTAAAAATTAATGCCTACTAATTATCCAGATAATCGCATAAATGGTTATCATCATACTACTTTGACTAACATATATCTAACATTTCGTAATGTTTAATATTATTCAAACTTTTAGATAATTACTAATACATACATTTACAAGGATAAAATTTTGTCTTTTAGTGGTAGGCAAATTTTTTTGTCTTTTAGTTATTATTATTATTATTATTATTATTATTATTATTATTATTATTATTATTATTATTATTATTATTATTATTATTATTAATATTAATATTATTGTTATTATTATTAATATTACTATTATTATTATTATTATTATTATTATTATTATTATTATTATTATTATTTCTATTATTATGTTTATAATAATAAAAATTATTATTATTATTTCTATTATTAATAACAACAACAATAATAATAATAATTATTATTATTATTATTATGATTATGATTATTATTATTATTATTATTATTATTATTATTAAAGAATATTTAAAAATTATGGAGCAAATAGACATATATAAAATATCTTTTATTATCAAAACTTATTAAATTATATAAATAACAGGCACCACAAAATTATAATTATAATTATTACTAATATTATCATTAGTATAACTATTACTATAATTTTTATTATTGTTATTATAATAATAATAATTATTATTATTAGTATTAGTATTATTATTACTATTATTATTATTAATGTTATTATTATTATTAGTATAACTGTTACTGTTACTTACTGTTACTATTACTATTACTATTATTATTATTATTATTATTATTATTATTAGTATTATTTTCTATTATTATTATTATTGATATTATTATTATTATAACTATTATTAATAAATACACATATTTTATAGGGTAAAAGTCACTGAAGACAAACGTGTTTTCCATCATGTAATGCATCTCTTATTATTATAACTTATCAAATTAGGTAAATAACACCCGCCGCAACACGCAGGCTTATAACCAATTGTTATTCAACATAGCCGTAGTATGATCTTCTTTGACTAGCAGATAAGTTTTAAATCCATTAAATCATATTTACCAAAATCATTACCCTTACCCTTATATATATATATATATATATATATATATATATATATATATATACCTTTCCGTATTAATGAAAAAAAATACATACTTCTCTCATTCAACTTGCTTGCATCTAATCTGTGTCTTCTCTTCATCATCATGCCACTATTCACTTAATTCAATTCTATTGCTGAAATTGATGAAGAAATGAGAACTTGGTTCTCAAAGTTAAAATTATATTGCTTTGGAAATTATATTACCACAATAGTAATATGTCAAATCTTGCAAGTATAGATATGATACTAATGGATGAGAAGGTAATGCATCTTATTACGAGTTCCATCATCTTTATTTTTGTATCAAAATCAATATTGTAAATCATATATTTTTTTAATTTTCTTTCAGGGTGACCGAATATTCGCAACTATTAGAAGTCACGAATAAATAAATATGAAGATGTGCTTAAGGAGGGAGGATATAATGTTTTATCCAACTTTAATGTACTACCAAGCAAAGGAAAGTTTATCAAGTTGATCATAAATAAAAGATCAACTTCAACAATAGAACCACTATCAAATTTGTAGAAGATTTTGACTGTGAGCATGATGGTTTTAAGATTAACTTTGAACATGTTATTCATAAAAACCTTAACCCCGAAGTTGGATTTGGTAAGTAATTTCATATTCAAATTGAATTTATATAAAATAATTTTTTTAAAGGAATTATATAAGTTATGTTTTGCAAACGTCATTGGTCGTGTTGTATCCGGTGGTCAATGACGATACAAAAACTACAAAATCGTGAGCGCCGTGTTCTAAAATTTAGGCTACAAGATGACAAGTATGTTTATTTTCTTAATCCCATACAAAAGACTAATATTTGTACGTACATTATGCTTTACATAACCTTCTTACCAACATTTATAATATTGATATTTTTTTATAATTGTTTAATCATATGTAGGAATCAAGTTATAGCATGTGCGTTGTGGGATTCTTATGCTTTAAGATTGCAGAAATATCCCCAAGATAATGTTAACACTAAATCTCCTGTTGTCATTGTTATCCAACTTGCCAAATATGGCCAGTTTAACGATCTTGTTAAATACATTAGTTATTATATATTATCATCGTTTTCTAACAATACAATTTAACACTATACTCATATTTAATGTAGACAAACCCCAAGTTTCAAATTACTACTCGGGTACAAAGTTACATGTTATTAGACTTGGTGATCATGTTATTGAAGATAAAATTATTTCTGGGAAGAACGTTGGTTCCGTAACCTACATTCCTATAATGAAAATAATTCCTACAACCACACGAATTCCTCTTAAATTCAAAAGCGGCAATTTCCACTTTTAGTATGTTTTGCTAAGAGAATTAATAAAAGCCAAGGACAATCCTTGTCTGAAGTTGGGCTATTCCTTAGAAGACCGGTTTTTTCTCATGGTCAGTTATATGTCGTTATATCTCGTGTCACCGGTAAGAAGGGATTGAAAGTGCTTATACTTGACGATGATGGTATACCTACTTCAAAAACGATGAATGTAGTATACAAAGACGTGCTACAAAAAATTTGATTTAATTTGTACTATAAATACTATTTATGATTTACGTTTCTTACTATTTTACAATACGTGTGTTACAAGAATTTCCTCTCTAATATAAATTATATATTTTATTTACGTAACTTACTATTTGGCATCGGTTATTTATACTCTGCACATCAATTCTTTATACTCACCGGCCCGTCTACACGGATCATGTATCTAGTTATATAATAAAAAAGTAACATGATAAACATGTTTTACATTAATTTTCTCTTTTCATTTAACACCATCGTTGTCACTAATAATCACCATCGTCATTGCTTACCAACAACATTTATTGTCACCACTATCAGAAAGACCACCTTTGGGTTGCAATGAATATTACGACGGATCAAACCTGTCACAAAATTTGGTGTGTTATATAATACTAGGAAAGATTATCAATAAATAAAATAAAATATAAGTCAAAACAATAATTAGCAATGTCTTGAATCTTGATGATTACTAATTCTAAGTATATGTCTAAAATCTATATCTAATCTAATTCTAATATATACTAATTAAAAGAAAACGACTATAACATCATTATTCTTATTTATAGGAATTTTTTTTACCAAGTACAACTTTTTATTTTACAAATTTTCTCAAAACCCACTGGATTACCGATTACAATCTCTTATTTCTAATAAAGCAAAATGAGAGACAAATTTTTCTCTAGACCGTTGAGCCAACAAGTGGGGAAGGTTCGAATAAGAATGAGATATTAATTGAGAATGTGAGACTAAATCTTAGTCGTTCATTTTGTAAGTGGAATTCATGGATGGAAAGCGTGGGGGAATCGAGTGTGACAGGGTGCATGTGAGGAATTCATGGGTGGACAATGACATTGAATGAGGGAGAATTGGACGGCTGAGATTGAGTCTCTCATTCTCAAAAATATTTAAGTTCTCATTTGAACCTTCCACGCCAAAAAGTCACTCGGAAATGTCAAACAACTTGTCCAATAGAGTCTTCTAGGACCATACCTTGCTCCAATCCATGTGAAGCTTTTTAGCTTAATATTATATAATCTAATAATTATTAGAAATTGATATGTCATTATGAACAATAACTTTTTGAATAATTTTTATGGGTGATGCTATATAGACACCCAAATTAATCTAAAAGACACCATTAAGACCAAAGTCAATTTTTTTTTTCAAACAGATAGATGGTCTTCGATTTATCTTTCCTAAATATCTGCAAATTTGAATTTTGTATAAGTACTAATGCATAAGATACAGACAATCAAAATCTATTTTTTTAAAATTTAAAAATTATATCCTATATGATATTAGGGATAATCAGATCTTCATCTATAAATAAAAAATTAGATGAGTGTAATTAACATTAGATTGATGCTAGAGAAGGTAATCAAGTTATGTGTTTCCTTGTATGCATGTTTGAATTCGTAGATGACAGAGGCAGAAGCGACGATGGCAGACGGCGGACCGGCAGCGGCGTTGTGGCGGTATCAGATGGCGGACCACCGGCGGCGGTTGCAGATGGTGAACCAGAGGCGAGTTTGGCAGAGCGAAGGCTGCGGTGGTGTTGGCAGTCGGTGAAGGCAGCGGCACTGTGGTGGTAGCAGATGGCGGGCGGTGGTGTTGGTAGTCCATGAAGGCGGCGCGGCGGCGGAGCGAGCGACATCAGCATATGGCAGGTTACGAAGGTCAAGGCGGCGGCGGTCGTTTGCCCGACTACGAAGCCGGTGCCGGCGGCGATCACCGTTGGTGGAAGAAAAGTCGGCAGGAGAGGGAGAGGGAGAGATATGGAGAGTGAGAGAGAAGATAAGATGATACGAAGAGGAGTAGGGTTTCTTGTGAGAAGGGAACATTTAATTTTTATTTTTTAATTTTTATTATAAAAACTATAAATTTTAATTTTTATTGGAAAGGAAAGATCTAAGATTTAATTTTAATTTAAAAAAAATTGTAATATCAGTTTAATTATTTTAATAGAAGATTATTTTTTGAATAATATTTCTGTATTATATTTTAATATTTTGTTCGTATTTTTGTAATTTTTTAGAAGAAAATGTGTATTGCATTTTTTTAGATGATTATTCTTGAATAGTATATGAAATATATAATTATAATTAGTAATTGTTGAAAAAAATACTTCTTTAAGTCTTTGTAATTAGAATATGAAATGCAAAATTAAATAACAAATCAATATTATTTTTGAAATAATAATACATAAAAAAGAAAAAAGTAACATGTTAATACAATATTGATTAAGACAATAAAATGTAGGATGAGAGATTAATTAGGATAAAAGATTAAGTTTGTTAAAAATGTGTCAATTAGTAAAGTAGAGGTGTCTATATAGACAACCCCAATTTCTATATATCTAAAAGTTGAATAGATTAACCAAATTTTAAGTTGGCGGAGTGGTCTACCAACAAAGCAAACACCCAAGTTGCTTGGGTTCGAACCATACAACCGATTTTTTTTCCGGTGGAAATCCCCTTTCTTTTTTTTTGCCTGAGAAGATGTAATGTTAATTTAATATTTATTATTATTATTATATTAAAAGATTAATTATATATCTTATTTGTTTTTCTATTATAACGTTTGATTTATAATGTCCGGTTACTTTTGTGATCGGCTTATTTTTATCTACATTTTGATATAAATTTCATCTTCATACGATATTTATTTAAAAACTATAAATTATATTTGCCTTTGTGTTTGCTATTTTATAATGAATAAATATGATATTTATATAGTAGGATGCACAAATACGACATTTCAAAATTTAAAAATGGTATATATGCCTTTCCGTTTGCTACTTTATAAGAAATAAATATGATATTTATAAATTATAATGTACAAATAAGATATTTTAAAGTTTAAGAATAGTATATACGTCTTTTCGCTTTATTCTAAATATTTATGTTTAAATGTTATATATTATTCAACCCTAGAACTCCGCTGCAATGCGCGGGCAAATGATAACTCGGTATATAATACATAGCAAACCACAAGGTAGCTAGCAAAAAGTGATTCCCTCTTAAAATATTAGGGGTTATCAAAGAGTTAACTTGTCCCCTATTCTACACCACCATTGAATTACTTCAGCCCAAAGTTAATTCACTTCTTTGCAATCACACAAGGCCCTTCCCTTTACCCCCAAAAAAGTTTTTCTCTCGCAATCTTGAAATGCTTAATCAATCTTTTCAAGGCTTTGAACAAGGAACCAATGTCGAACGACCTACATATGCTTAGTTAATTCAACTTCGTTCTACTTTATACTCTTAGTTTGATTTATCCTTATGCTTAGTTAATTCTTGATATGTGTAGTGCGTTAATTCTTTTTTTTCTCCTTAATTTTAATACATGTTGTGATTAAATAAGTAGAATAATAAAAATATTTAACACACTAACAAAGTAATATATACTCTGGTTCTAGTGAAATAAGTTGCAAGAGATGGGATGTGATTTGAAGAAAAAAATATTATTATAAAAACAGAAGACATAATGTAACACCCTGTTTCTGGAGGTTACTCATACGATACTAAATAGAGCAAAATGCCAAAATCTTAGAACTTAATAGCTTAAACAACTCGTACTTCCTCTCGATCTCTTAACCCTTCAATTCCCCGTGTAAACCTGCCTCATGAAAAGAAAATGCGGCTGAGCCAAATGCCCAGTGCGCGGATACAAAGATATACAATAATACATGCAATATTACAATACTAATAAGGTATACCGAAACTACGACCGACAATAATTAACGAACCAATACGAAGACAGAACTATAATTATAGAATTAATGGGGTACGAACAATTCGAGCTCAGTTATACCGATACTTGTATAAAACAAGCACGAGCCAATAAACAATGGGTACATGGACCTGTAGATCTAAAGTACCAAACAATGGTGGATAAGGTGTTGGGCACTACGCCTCTATCCATAAACAATAACAATACAATAACTATGGTTAACCAATACGCCTCCTAAAACCCTTATCACAACACAAATGAGGAGACGCCGTAACAAATCACACTGTTACGGAAGTGTCACTCCACCGGTGCCACAGTGACGCGCCTATGGTACCTCTATAGGTAGATAATAGCTCGCATACCCAGAGTAAACAATAGGACAAAAACAATGAAGGACTAACAATACGATACTAATAATGACATATTCTCAATAAGGAACTCAACGAGGTACATAACAATAAACAATAAGTCAATGAACGAACGAAATCTAACCAATCTAACTAAAGAAATAATTGTGTATTTTGTTTTGATATGAAAAGAGAAGGTTTTGAGACTAACCAAAATACGATGTTTTGAAAACACGACTAGTTTGAGAAAACTTGAATTTAAATAAAACACGACTCCTTATTAAAATGTAGATATACATACCTAAATCACCATTAGTCACTTGTCAACAGGACCAAGTAAACGAAACGAAACCGAACGCGAACATTAGATGACGAAACGACTAATTATAAAAGGAGCAACGAATCCAACAAAGGAGCATGACTCGAGAACATCTAAGACTTTTAACCGAGTGATAGAAACTGCATAACTAGAGAACATTAGATCCTACTGATTCAAGTATTGATTATCATATATGTTATCATTACCTTCCTTCTGCCAGCATCAAGAAACACATCAAATTCCCCCTTCTTATGAACAAATTTTGTCCCATCTTATTCTTCATCGTAATACTAGTTTTTTTCATTCAATAATAACCTGAGTGTGTCTGTCCACGAGACATTACAGTCCCTTTTTAAAACAGATTATCAAATGGTCATACGTGAGCAGCCTTACCCTTCCTTGACTAAAATCATCTAATTGAGCAATTAAATCATTGGTTATAATGTGTGTTATAAGGGTTTATTATCCTCTCGTTGGTTTTCAACAGCCAAAGACAAATAGATATTAGGGCTTACACTTTTAAACTCATATGGGCTTAATTAAATGGATAGATGGGCTCAAGGCTTACTTCATTTGCTGTTGATCCAATACCTATTAAGTAAGTTTTTTTTTTTGGGTATTACACTCACATAAAACCTACACATTTACAGCAAAAAATAACATGACACTCCATCAATATTCAATATTATATAAATTTTTAATCTATACATCAAATCTCATTTTATCTATACAAACATATAACCATTTAGCTTCTTTTTTTTTTAATTCTTTAATCTCTTAATTTTAAGTAATTTGAAATCACTAATTTATCCTTATTTAATCTAAAAGAAATAAATCAAAGAAAGTTAGTAACTAGACCTTTTATAACAAATAATGTTAAAAACTGTCAAGTTATTGCAAATTAATTTATAACATATAAGATATAAAATACAAATAAAAAAGTAATTATAAAAATCCCCAAAAAAATAACACTTAAAATATTTTACTTTAATTATTAGAATATATATATATATATATATAAAGTAATAATAAGAAGAATTCTAAACATAATATGTAACTCGAAGTTATTAATATATTTGCATTTTTATGAAGGACTCAAATAATTAAATAAAAAGCTCGTTTATGATAATTTAATATTTTTTCTTTATTTTTTAAAGTAATGAAAAATGACTTACTCCTAAAGATCTTGAAGTAGTGAAAAATGACTTACTTAAATACCGTTAGATTGTTTAAAACACACCAACTCACTTATACACTCTCTCATACTAATCGAATTTCACTTTCACATCAACATAATTTCCTATGTTTTAATCTTATTTTATAAGTGAAAATTATTTTTTTCTTAATTTATTGTATTTGAATATTTTGAAAGTAATAGAAGAGTTGATACTTGATAAAGAAAGACAAATAACGAAAATGAAAAAAGAGAAAAAAAATAAGCATATTTAAATGAAAATTATTTGATTTTATCATATTACATAAATACCATTCTTTATACTATTAAAAAACGAACATATTATTGTATATAAATTATTTATCATTGTTATATTACGCATGTTCTATACTAATATTTACAAATGATCGAGGAGGAATGAGGGAATATGATAATTGACAAAACAAAGAAGGAACGCGGAAGTTTCTTTTGTACGTCCGAATCTAGAATACGTTGGCAAATGGAACCCAAGAGTTGGAACGCATGGTCGGTTGATTTGATAATATTTGAAACAAAAATTCTACTTTTTTTTTTACTAAATTTATTTACTTCGTCATCTTAAATACTAAGTTTTAATATCATATAGTTTGTAGCGTAGTGGTAAGTAATAAGTGTTTTGGTGTGATGTTCCATTAACTAAATGTCATGAGTTCAAGTCCCTTTAAAAGCAAAATGATGTTTGATTTAAGAGTCGTTAAAAAAAAATACTAAGTTTTAACGTGTAATATTATCTTTTAATTTTATATAAAAGATTTTAATAGGAAAATATATTCTTTTAAACGGAAACAACATTTGTATTAAAAAACTAACAAGATGTTTAGAAATAAAGAAAATTATATTAACTGATACTCTATGAGAAACCAATTCATAGAATCCAATCTAAATAATGTTTAAAGGTTCATCTCGACTTAATTCAAAAGAAAGATAATAGGAAAATATATAACATCTTAACTTAAAGTTAAAATACAAAGAAACCCAACTACATTTTGACCATAAATCAAAAGAAAGCATGATTTCATTTCGTAAATCAACTATTGCTCCATGAACCGCGAACGATTTTATCTTTTTTCAAGCATTTTTCCTTTTTATAATTTTATGTTCGACTCTATTACATTTGTCTAGTTATTTAGTTAAGTTAAAACTTATTTCTCATTTGAGTAATAAATATATGAATCATTGTAGATGATTAATGTAGCATAACTTGAAATCTTGAACTACATTTGTTTAAATAATCATATATGTTTCTATTTTTTATTTTTTATTTATATTTTATATAATTATAAGTTATCCGGTTTTTAAAAGGCATAAATTTAGTTAAGGGTAAATGATTCATAATATTAACATCATTTAACTTAGATGTCGTGACATTTATAAACTATATTAATAAAAGATAATTTAGTTATTTATGTATTTATTTATTTAAATAATTTAAATGATTTGTGAATTCAATTTTAAAAACCATAAGTAAACTGTAAATTACTAATTTACCCTTTTGAACAATCAGCAGAAAGCTATACGTAAACTCGGCTGTACATATAAATGATCTGTATCTACATACTCAAACCGTTTTTTCTAAATTGATCATTAATGTCAGGGAAGCCTCTCGGTGGAAGAATTCCGGTTAACCGGAGAAGCAGACCTCCACATGCTTCGTGGTCAGCTTACAGACTTCGCCACCAATCAGCAGTTCGTCGGTCGTTGGAGAAGCCTTCGAAGTTCATTAAGAGATGCAAATCGGCGCCTGCTTTGTTGACCGGCGACCTCTCCGTCAATGGCGACGGTGCCACGGAAGATCACGCCGAAATTATTGGCCAACGCCGGGCATGCGCTGATGCCTTCTTGTCGTCGCCGGATTTAGTGTTGCCTTATTCTCCGCCTAAAATCGAGGTACAGGAAATCGGTTACTTGATACATATCGTTTCGTTTTGTCGATGCTTCACGACTTGATTATTTGCTTCACGCCTTCACTTAAATCGCAAAAATGCAAAATAATCATTTCGATTTCAATTTTTGGTTCTCTTTTAGTTTTTGTTTAAATTGTTTTTGTATTACAGTAATTATTACTAGTACATTTCTTATGACCGGTAACTATAGGGATGTATTAATTTAACTAGATAATTAAATATTGGATTTTTTTTTGAAAAGCAGTGCAGAAAAAGTTCATGCGAGAACCATTCTTAGTGCGAGAACCGAGAGAACCAATCTGAGCCGTCCAATTCCCACTCCTTCAATGTCATTGCCCACCTATAAATTCCTCACATGCACCCTGCCACACTCTATCCCTCCACGCTCTCCATCCGTTTAACTTCTCATATCCAAGGAACAGCTGAGATTGGTTCTCGCGGTTCTCGCACTAACAACGGTTCTCGCATGAACCCTCCCCATATATTTCGAGGAAATTAGCAAAGTTACATATAGTTTGACACTCTACACTCACAAGCTGTGAGGACTAATTTACCACTGTTAATACATTAAATATTACATGGAGACAACATTTAACATGTTAACAGCTTATTAATCTCAGATAGCCTCAAAACTTCCTGTTTTTTTCCTTTAGGTTAATGATCACCGGTAACGATAGCCATCTATCCCATGTAAACGCTTCCAACTTTTTCACTCGATCTTGCTTTGACCCACTGAAACGACGTAATCTGAATGACAAACACCAAGCTAGTCTTGTGCATTTGTTTTTTTTTGAATATCCATTACCAAGCTTAACCTTTTGAATGCTATGCAGTTGGAGATCCCCTTCTTTTCGAGTTCTTTGCCAACTTTTAAAATATTACCCCAAATACCTTTATTATTCCTTTTATCAACAAACCCCAACCCACCCGAAGACCCATATAAGCTTTTGATGATTTTCACCCATAGTGATTGTGATTAAAAAAAACATAATAAATGAGAACCATAAATAATTTAGAACATGAAGTAAATATTAAATATTAATATAAAAAAAACATAAAATAATTTAGAACATGAAATAAATGAGAACCACTATAAGAAATGTAGCAATTTCCGATGGATTTAAGACGGAATAAAGCCTTAGAAAAAATGGGCTTTAGAAAACGGTTTCCAACGGATATTTGAGAAGAATTTCCGATGGTCCCGTTTTCCGGCGGATTTCAGACGGCAACAGTTCTGACCAGACGAATTGAATAATTTTCTGACGGATCTCACACGATCACTTTTCCGCCGGATCTGAGACGAACATTTTCCGATGGACTAGATTTCATACTGGTTTTTTAGATTGATTTCATACGGAAATTTTAGACGGATTTTCGACGGAACCGTTTTTTCCAACGAATTTCAAATGGACTAGATAGTTAAAATTGGATAATTAAAAATTTCTTAAATTAAAGACTATACATGTATAATAATTTTATCTTAATTAATCTTTAATTTCTATTAGAAAATTTGTAATTGCTACATAATAAACTACATTTTTAACCATGTATACATCTTCAGTTGTTAACTACTACACGTACTCTAAATTAAGTAAAGTTTATCATTTTATTCTTAAGCACTGTTATATTAATTTTTCATTATATTTAACATAATCAAAATTAACATTTATTGCAAGAAATTAGAATTATATTAATTAAAAATCTCAAAGCACATAGTAATTTACAATTCATAGTACATTAGTACATATATAAAAATTGTATTAATTGAAAATTTTCATTTTTATTAAATATGTTTAAACTATTATTAACTTAAATTTTATAATATAAAACAACAGTCTATATTGTTAAAAACATTATTAGAAATTAACAATTTAATTATTTTGTTTTTTATACAATTACTATTTTTTCATACTTTATTTTTTACCAATTAAATTATTGAGATGTGAAATTTACTAATTATTTTACATATTTTTTTTAATTTTAACACTTATTTAATCTAATAAGTAGAAAGTAGAAATATAAGTTAGACTACTTGTTGAAACCTTGGGGAGGGTATATAGCCCACTTTTTGAAGTTTTATAAATTTTCAAGAATTTATAAACAATATATAAAACAAAGTAATTTAAAAGAGAAAGAAGATATCACCAATAGTAAGAAATGCACACAAGGTTTATAGTGGTTCAAGCAATTATTAACCAACTTGCTCTACATCAGAGTCTTGAAAAAGCAAAGAAACACTTACAGATTTTTTGGCTATGACATTCTTCCCTTATTGTCAAAGTTCAAAGACACCAAAATGTTAAAAAAAAACTGAAGCTGTTATAAATTGTAAGGCCGTCCGTTGTGGGAGACTCGCTGGGCGCGAGTTGCAAGAGAGTGTGGCCCGAGCTCGCGAGGAACACCAACTCGGGTGGTTTAAACTTACCGGGTACGAGGGTGTCTGGGTTCTCCAACTCGCTGCTTAACTCGATGAAACCCAACCCCCCACCACCCCCATACCCCACATTCAACCAATCACAATTTTAATATTTTTTTTCTTTTTTAAAAAAGTGAAAAGGAAAGGGGAATGAAAAAAGGAAGGTATAACGGGTGTAGTGGGTAAGGGAAAGGGAAGGGAAGGAAAAATGATGTGGCGCTGATGTGGCAGTGGGTAAGAAAGGGGAATAGGGAGAGTATAACGAATAGCCTAAGCTTGAAACAAAAGCATTTTGGTCTTGAAACAAAAGCATTTCATAGTTAAAAGAAAATGAATACAGGTTCTTTAGCTGTTATTGGTCTCCACCATTTCACTTGCTACGTACAGATCGAGCAACAAACCTAGATCCCAATCCCTACTCTACCTCTAACCTCATTGATCTTTCTGTTAACCCATCTAACTTGGATTGAAACGGAACCTTGTCAAGTTTACAAAAACCTACTCAAACATTTGACAATATCACAAACATTCACACATAGATTAGAAATGATTTCAAAGATCTAAAATCAATTTCAAAATCATGAACACTTCAAATTATGTTTAACCTTGTATTAAAAGAGAATTAAGAAGAAGATGACTCACCTGGAGATTGCTAGCTTTGCACTAATCCATGACATTGAAGAAGAAAATCACGTAATTAGTTTATGTCTGTAGATCAATAAATAAAATGAGAAATTTGATGTTCGGTTCTCAACATTCTTCGCCGCAAGGTAGTAAAAAGTAGGGGTGTTCATGGATGGTTAACCGAGTATACGGTTAACCGAAATATCGGTTCTTATCTTTCGTGAACCTAAACCTAAACCGAAAAGGCCGGTTAACCGGTTTTTCAGTTCGGTTTTCCCGGTTAACCAATTAACCATATTTAACTACAAAATATATTTCTAAAACAAAAGGTTTCAAAAACTAATATTCAAATCTCAACTTGAACAAGGCTTAAATGAGAAATTTATAAAACATTACGGCCTCTGTTATTTATATATTTAACTAATAATGACATAAGGAAATATTTTGAATACACACTTGACTAAGATAAAGTGAAACTAAGTAAATCAATAGTAATTGATAAGATTTATAAATATAGTTGACTCGTAAACTTAAACTGTACATATATCTACTAATATCTATATTAAAAAATAAAATATAGGTATTGACTTTGAGTAACAATTTGTTATGAGTAGATAATTATTGTATGTAAGTATTAATTAATTAGTTAGTATTGATAGATGTAAAATAAAATTTGAATTTTTTTAAGTTTTCGGTTTTTCGGTTAACCGTCCGTCTCTAATATCATGAACCGTAACCGAACCAAATAACCGAAATCTTTTAGGTTCGGTTAACCAAACCGAAATTTTTTAAATATTCGGTTTGGTTAACCTAGATTTCGGTACGGTTTGTCGGTTTTTAGGTTCGGTTTTTCGGTTTCGGATATTTTGAACACCCCTAGTAAAAAGCCCATGAATGAAGAAATTAGGATGTCGATAGCATTGTATAAGAAATTAGGGTTCATGAGTGCTTGATGAGAAATTAGGTGATGATGGAATGAAAAAATGGGGGATAGAAACCCTAGTTTCGATGATTCAAAGAGGAATCATGGAATAGAGGAATCAGGAATGAAGAAGGAAATGAAGGGGGAGAGTGAGAGACTGGAGAAGAGCCTTTCATCGAGATTCAAATCTGAAAATAAAGTTGTGTATGGAAACGGGTGGGACACGTGGAAGTCGTAGGAGGGGTAATCAGTGAGCGGGAAAATCATTAAAGAAGAGTCTAAAAAAGGGACACGTATCCCTCTAGTTATTTGTTTATTATAATTTAAAGATTTTTTATCCATAATTTTTGGTTACTTGAAAATATTACAATATCTATTTATATTGATATATTTTTTATTTAGTAATTGATTAAATATTATTAATTTAAAAAACAATATCATCATCCCCTCTCTTTCCCTATCCAAAACACCCTCCTTGTTGAACCCAACCAACCTTTACACCCCGTTTTCGAGTTTTTTTAGCTAAGAAAAGAAAAGGATTTGAAAGGAAACAAGAAAAGTTGTGTTCTTGAGTTTCATTTAACAAAGGAAAGAGAATGAAAAGAAGGGATTTGGAGGGGAGTTTAGGCTTAATTTGTCTCAAAAGTTATCCTCCAAAAAATGAAAGGATTTGGAAGGAAATGATTCCCTCCCCTTTCATTTCTTTTAATTTCCTCTCCTTCTTAAACTCGAAAACAGGCCGTTAATTCCTCCACCGTCTATCATTGCGTCCGCCTCCACCATCATCTGCTACTAGTCTACCACCCCAACACTATAAACCTCCAATCATCACAACCAAACCATTGGAGATCTAAGAACTACCACCCATTGTTTACCCTCATATCATCGCCCCACATTAACCCCCCACTCGTCCCCCACCACCACCACTAACCCTTACCCTGTAATCCCATGCGCGAGCACCCCCCCCCCCCCCCCCCCCCCAACCACCACTACTATTGATTGTGCACACACAACCACCACCACTATAATTGCGTACACACACAACAATCACACACACTATAATCGCGTACACACCCCAAATTTAACTACCACCACCCACCCCCTAAATCGTCTCCCTACTCACTACAATCTCACACATGCATACGTACACCCAAGCACACACATAGAGATTTTAATAGATCCAAACAAATGGGGTGAGATAACAAAGAGAGAACTAAGAGGCGGTGATGATGGTTCTCACTTATGGTGATCGTTGGTGGTGGCGGGGGAGTAGAGAGAGACGGGAGATTGTGAGGGGAAGATTAATGTAGGTTTTATAAATTAATATTAATAACAATAATTATAATAATGTAGATTCAATAAATAAATAAAGGAATAAAGGCAACTTAGCAGTCTTTTCAAGTGAAAGAGTAAAGATGTTTTGATCTTTAATTTCAATCGTAATATGGACAATTAATGAGTGTAACAAAATCCAAACAATACGTAAAGACTTCAACTTGATAAATAAAGTTCAAAGATGAAGAATGCATTAATTTAGAGTAAAGCACATAGACCATCTGTAATTTCCTATTAATACTAAGTATATAGACTACCTAGTAATGTGTCAATTATACTAAGTTCGAAAAAAATAGCATATCAACTAACCAAAAAGGTATCGAATGCAATAGTATGTTTTAAAAACTTAGTTATATTTTAAAAAAGGTAGTGTATAATGTATTGTATACAATAGTGTGACACTAGCTTTAAACAAAGTATATGATTTATTTTATCTTACAAGATTGATAATTAGGGTAGATTTAAACTAACTGTAGGGATACAATAAAGATTCAAAGGTGGTGGTTAATGTAACAGTTGAGGGAAGCCCTGGACCTGTTAGAGCCATGGTAAAACTGGGTTCCAGTGTGGAGGAAACAATAGAAATAGTTAAGAAACAGTACAATTCTGAATGCAGGAGTCCTCAACTTGATCAACATTCCTTTTCAATCTTTGAGTTGCACCCATCTTACTTCAGTCTTCAATGTAAGTTACCTTCTTGCTTATATTATTATTATTACTACTACTTGAAAAGGTTTAAATTAGTTTATTTGAAAACCATTTCATTAATTAATTAGATTATCACAGTAACAGTTTGATGTTTGATGCATTAATCAAGTTTTTATGGATTATTAGATTTGAAGACTTCTGATCTTTAATACCTTTTTTTGGTAAAGGTTTTGATGCCTCAAACAAAATCGGAGACATAGGTTGCAGGAGTTTCTACATGCGTAAATGTAACAACGACTCTGTAACAGGATACGAGATTGTTTCGACAAAGGAAAGCTATTCTCCACCTCTAAATCCAATCATTTTCATTATTTTTCATAGTTTCAAGAAAATTAAAAAATTGTTGAGCAAGCTTTCGAGGATTTCGGGTTGCTTAGACGGGTAATTTTTAATTCTACCCAAAGAACTTGGTGCATGTATATATAAGCAAAAACATATGTACACTATGTTAGCAAGATATATCGTATCAATCTGTGTATATGGCTGGCTATATGTATAATGAATATGTATTGTATGAATATGCATGGAATGGGTTATGTAATTAATTTGAGTGAAGAATTCTCTTCTTGGAATTAAAGCCAACCTGGCTTGCCAATGCTGGCCACAAGACGTACGTGTCTATGTATGTTGCTAATTGTATTAAGTATCGGCATTGAAGAAAATCCATAATGATATTGTATGATTTTAGTATTAATAGTTTACAGTTGAGAGAGAATTAAGAACACATACAGAGTTTTTAGAATATGAAATGTTTAAGAGAATTAGAATAGAGTTACATTATTTATAACCAAATGGTATTTACTAAATCTACCATATAATTTTAGGAAATGCAACTAAAAGCAAACTTTAACTAAAACGTAAAAGCAACACGAATACACAATTTTGATTCTACAATCCACATAAACTACAATGGACGATTGAGAGTTTATCAGCTAGTTTTAATTAATGGACGACATCTTAAAATTTATTAATAAGTAGTTCTTAATTTTTTTTATATATATATAGGGTAAGGTTCAACATATCCCCCTCTTAAACATAGATCCCAAAATCCCAATCTCAGCCACTCATTTAAAAAGGTAAAATAGAAATTGAACCAATTTTATATAAACTCACGCGCTGCCTAAGCAATTTCCAGATTCAGTTTTTTTTTACCCCTTAAATCTTTAAATGACCATAACTATTTCAATTTTTTGAGTTTGAGCAAAAAAATTATACCAATCTTCTCATTTTTTAATCCTCTTTCAAACGAGACCACTCTTCCTATATTTTTGGAAAACTTTTTTTTGATGAAAATGACGAAAATGATATAAATGACGAAAATAATCATTTTTGGCTGTTGGAAGAGAGTAACACCTACCAGTTTAATCATTTTCGTCCATCACCTTCATACCCATAACACCTAACAGTTTTCATCATTTTCGGACCCCTGTTCACCTTTTTTTTTATGAAAATGATGAAAATGACTAAAATTATCATTTTCGTCACCTGCTTTTACATGACATACAGGGGGCACGAAAATGATGAAAAATTCGTCATTTTCATCATTTTCGTGCCCCCTGTATGTCACGTAAAAGCAGATGATAAAAATGATAAAAATTCGTCATTTTCATCATTTTCGTGCCCCCCTGTATGTCACGTAAAAGCAGGTGACGAAAATGATAAAAATTCGTCATTTTCATCATTTTCGTGCCCCTTATATATCACGTAACAGCAGGTGACGAAAATGATAATTTCGACATTTTCATCATTTTCGTGCCCCCCTGTATGTCACGTAACAGCAGGTGACGAATATGATAAAAATTCGTCATTTTTATCATTTTCGTGCCCACTTATGTATCATGTAACAGCAGGTGACGAAAATTATGAAAATGAAGAAATTTATCATTTTCGGGACCTGCTATTACGTGATATATAAGAGGCACGAAAATGATGAAAATGATGAAAATGACGAAATTTATCATTTTCGGCTGCCCCTTATATATTACGTAACAGCAAGAGAGTTCAGTTGTGGAGCAAGGAGAATGATTAAATGTCGTTAATTCGCTGTTTTCTGTGCGAATTTGATAGTCACTGAATGTTGTTTTGTTAAAGTGCTAAGAGTTGCAGGTGTGTTGAGTATATGACTGTCTTTCTTGCTGTTTTGCTGGCCTGCTCGTTGTGCTGCCGTCGGCTAATGGAGATTCTTTAATGTGGTATTACTATTGTGTACTGCTACATCGTACAGAAAGACTGAAGTGTGTAATGTAATTTGAGAGTGTCAACGCTATTATATTGCGTTGTGTGTGTGTAATTCAGTTGTCGATATGGTGATAACCGTGTGTACTTAAGCTATCTTGATGAATGAAAGGCAAGCACTTGGCTGTAAAAAAAAGTTACAGCAACAACAACAGCAGGTGACGAAAATGATGAATTTCGTCATTTTCATCATTTTCGTCATTTTCGTCGAATTTTTTTTCTTCAGAAATATAAGAAGAGTGGTCTCGTTTGAAAGACGATTAAAAAATGAGAAGATTAGTATAATTTTTTTGCTCAAACTCAAAAAATTGAAATAGTTATGGTCATTTAAAGATTTAAAGGGAAAAAAAAAATTTAAAAAAAGGGGGCTCAAACTCAAAAATATCGAGTTGTAGTAAAAAAAAACCCAGCAAACATATAATTTTTTTTTGAAAAAATATAGCAAGACCGGTCTCAAATTAAAGAGTATAATTTTCTCGTGAATATGGTATAATTTTTGTAATTTAACATCTTTCCGTTTCATAGATATATTAGTTTAAAAAAGGGCAAAATGCTTGAAAATGCAATGAACTCTTTACTAAACTACCAATATATACAATCAACTTTAAAATTTAAAAAAAAATACAACCAACCACATTATCCCTCCCATTATATACAATATGTGACCTAGAGTCCAGGTAATAGGTCACCGTCTAATTTTTTTTATTTTTAATTATTTTTGTAAGTGTTCTTTAATGTTCTTAGTTTACACATGAACAAAACTCATAAAATACCCAAATATGTAAACCAAATCTAAAACCCAGATCTGTTCAAATCCAAGAACACTTAACCAAACATGTAAACCAAATCTAAATATCATGCTCACATATCATAATCAAAACCCAAATATGTACAATATTATTAAATCATGAACTCTAATACTAGATTACATATGAATCGATAGAAGCTGATGACAAGGAAAGCTCCAAATCGATAGAAGCAGATGATAAGGTAGACCAACTTATGACGCATCCATAGATCTTCAAGGAGGTGGCGGCAGTCACAGATCTTCAAAGAGGCGGTGGAGAACAACGGTTATAGTGGTGGTCGGACTACGGTGGCGGCAACCACAGATCTTCAAGGAGGCGACGGCAGCGGTGGTTCAAGTGACGGTGGTGCTTGAAAACTCATGGCGGCGATTCGGACCTGAACATCACGATGGTGGTGGTAGCCTGTGTTCTTTATGGAGGTACGAAGGCGGCGATTCAGATCTCTTTGAAGGAGATCAAACCCAACTGCATGATTGAACCAGATGGTGGTTCTGAAGAAGGCAAGGTGGTGGACGGTGTAACACCATCTTTACCGGCCTAGAATAATAAGGTGATAAGTTGTTAATTTTGAGAATTATATTAGATTATGTGAAATTAATTGATGTTATTATTTGATTAATGGATATGTGATTCTATTATGTATATTTATTAGAAAATATTAATTGATAATAAATATTAGTTAGTGCATTATTAGGTGTCCATGTGGTGACACTTAGTCACCTAACCTTGTCACCACTTTCATTACATACAAATTAAACAAAAGTGAAAGTGTGTGTTTGTGTGTTGATGTTCTCGGCCAAAGAAAGGAAAGAAGAAGAGGAAAAATCATCTTGTTTAATTTTGTGATTAATTGATCTACTTTGAAATCCGAATAAAACACTTGTTGCCTCAACATTTGGAGAATCCGAATAAAATAATCGGATTTGAGACAATCCGAATGAATTGATCGGATTTGAAGTATGAAATCAAGACTTTGATATTCCCTAACACTTTAATCGGAATTGGATTGACCGGAATTGAAGATTATTCGGAATTGACACATATGCCTTTACTCGGAATTTGATTGATCGGAATTGAAGACCATTCGGAATTGGATATGTGCCTTTACTCGGAATTACATTTAATCGGATTTGACCTTTGATCGGATTTGAATTCTATTCGGAATTGGACTCATGCCTTTGCTCGGATTTGGGGAATTTGATGATGAATCCGAATAACAATAACACCGAATGACTCCTTATATGAATTTGATAAATGACTTGGAACTTTTATCAATATTGGCCTTAATATATGAAATGAATTATATGTATTGCCTAAGCTATGGAGTTAAAAGATTTCACAGAGTTACCTGATGAGTTGGTAATTGTGAAAAGATAGTATATTAATTTGAATATACATTATTTGATATGTACTTGTTGTTTATATGTACATGTGATGAATGAATAAGTGTATTACTTATTATAAAGCAGTATTAAGGATTATATACTGACTTGTGTTTACATCTTCTCAGAAACTGAGAAGACTCAGTGAATTAGTCACCTGAGTATTAAGGATTAAAACCCCCACATTTTTTAAACTAATATATTTATCAAACGGAGAGGTGTTAAATTACGAATATTATACCAGATTAACGAGAAATGTACGCTCTTTAATTTGAGACCGATCTTCATATATTTTTTCAAAATTTTTTATTTTGTGTTTGCTGGGTTTTTTTCCACTACAGCTCGACATTTGCACATATGCAAATATCCAAAATTTGCATAAGTGTAAATATTTTTGCACTTGTGCAAATATTCTTGCACTAAATATTTTTGCACCTGTGCAAATAATAGATTTATTTTAGGTTATCCAATTCTCCTTAACAAATTAAAGATAATATTAAATAAAATTTGAACATAAAATTAGATACTATAACCCACGGTAATTGAAAGAAGAAACTAATTGTAGACAATCAAGAAATCAAGTAATATAATATCCTAACACTTCATTTCTTAAAAAATTAAACACAAATCATAGAAAACATTGTCTCAAACTTTGTTCCACTTGATTCAATTTGCATCAGTAACCCAAATGTATTAGAATTCTTTTTAAGCAAACAATTCTCAAGAAAAGAAATAATTTGCATGTAAGAAATAATTTGATATTGATTGATTCTAAAGTGGAATTTATAGAATGCAAAACGTGGTAAAAATGTAAAGTAAACTCAAAATAATAACTTGCGGACAACCAAATCGGGACTACTTCTCAAATGATTATTTAACCATTTACAAAAGGGTGCTGCTATCACCACGCGGTGCGTGTAGCAAGCAAAATAATAAATTACGAATATTATACCAGATTAACGAGAAATGTATGCTCTTTAATTTGAGACCGATCTTCATATATTTTTTCAAAATTTTTTATTTTGTGTTTGCTAGGTTTTTTTCCACTACAGCTCGACATTTGCACATATGCAAATATCCAAAATTTGCATAAGTGTAAATATTTTTGCACTTGTGCAAATATTCTTGCACTAAATATTTTTGCACCTGTGCAAATAATAGATTTATTTTAGGTTATCCAATTCTCCTTAACAAATTAAAGATAATATTAAATAAAATTTGAACATAAAATTAGATACTATAACCCACGGTAATTGAAAGAAGAAACTAATTGTAGACAATCAAGAAATCAAGTAATATAATATCCTAACACTTCATTTCTTAAAAAATTAAACACAAATCATAGAAAACATTGTCTCAAACTTTGTTCCACTTGATTCAATTTGCATCAGTAACCCAAATGTATTAGAATTCTTTTTAAGCAAACAATTCTCAAGAAAAGAAATAATTTGCATGTAAGAAATAATTTGATATTGATTGATTCTAAAGTGGAATTTATAGAATGCAAAACGTGGTAAAAATGTAAAGTAAACTCAAAATAATAACTTGCGGACAACCAAATCGGGACTACTTCTCAAATGATTATTTAACCATTTACAAAAGGGTGCTGCTATCACCACGCGGTGCGTGTAGCAAGCAAAAGTATATCGCATTTACTAAATGCGAAATACTGATGTATATGTCTGCAGAAAGTAATTATGTAGATAAAATATTAAAATAATAGATACACAGCTGTACTATATACTATAGCTTTCCAAGAAATATCTCTCTTCACATCTAAATTACCATTTTCAAGAAATTCACTCCTCCTTACAAACTCACTCTCTGCACTCCGCCGCTCCTCCCTCCCTCTATTCCGATCGCCGGAAAGCAACGTCGCCGCCGGACAGCGAGGACCGCCGCCGGACTTTGCTACACCCAAGAACTTCGGCGACTTTGTTGCACCCGTCATCGCCTGCACCCGCCGGACTTCTCTCTCAAAGCTAAAACTTTGGCGACTCCAGCTCACCCAACCACCCCCATCGTTGCTGATCACCCACCACTGCCGTCACACAACACCATCACTTCCCCTCCCTCTCTACAGGCACCCGCCGCAGACTACCACCGCCGGCCAACCACCGCTTTCCAGGCATCGAAAACACATCTCTCTCTCTCTCCTCACCGCTATCAACACCACTCCTGGCCTCCGCTATCGTGAAACCACCCAAACCACCGTCGGTCAAGGGCTAACCACCGAACACCGGTTTCCAGCCATCGAAAGCACATTTCTTCGTTTTTATTTGGTAATAATAAAGCAATGCGACTGTTCGAAATTACCTGGGTTTGTTTTGAGAGATGGTGGAGATCTATAGAATAATTGGAGAAGATGAAATGTGAAGGTAGGGTCTGCCAAATGAAGAAGATGACGGAGTAAACTGGGTTTCTCACTTACAAGTAACAATGCATGGAGTACAAGTGTACAACTTTATTTTCAATCAATTAATAACTAAAAATAATATAAAAATTGTAACCTGTGTCAGACAAAGGCTGTCAACTGCAATTTAATACAGAAAAGTACAAACATTTCGTATTTCGTATTTGAGAAGTGCGAAAAAGGTGTGGTATAAGTAATGTTATCAGTGGGGATAGCCTGACCCTTTACAAAACAAGAAACCTTTGGAGTTCAGACTTTGACTCATGAAGAAAAAATTCAATTCACAAAAAAATACCCAGCACACGAATCAATGCATTGTAGTTTAACACCCATTAAATATATAAAATCGAAAAGTAAAGGCAACAAAATTTTACCTGAAATGCCCTAAATCAACGTCAACGAAGAAACAAATGGGAAATCAACGACAAAGCATGAAGGTGGGAATTAAAACCGGAAAGTAAAGACGAGCATACAAGAAGCCGTTAATTGGTGATTACCAGCAACGGTAACTTCTGTGGCGGTGATCGCCGATGACGGTAGTCGGTTAGAAGAAAGAGACCGAGATATTAAAGAGACGGAGAATAATTTGGTATTTTTCAATGGGGTGTTCGTTAAGAAATGGGTAACATGCGAGAGTGAGAGAGTGTTATATCAACAATATTTCTTTTGACAAATTTACCCTTTTAAATTAAAAATAAAGTTTAAAGACAACTAATTAATTGATCGGTCAAGAATAGTTTTCGCCCCCTCCTTTAATGTCATTGTCCATCCATGAATTCCTCACATGCACTCTGCCACACTTGATCCCCTCCACGTTCTCCATCCATGAACTTCCCATATCTAAGGAACGGCCGAGATTGGTTCTCGCAGTTCTCGTACGACAAACAGTTCTCGTTTGAACCCTCCCCTATATATATATATATATATATATATATATATATATATATATATATATATAAAGACAACTAATTAATTGATTGGTCAATAATGGTTTTCGCAGTTCTCGTACGAAAAACAGTTCTCGTTTGAACCGCTATATATATATATATATATATATATATATATATATATATATATATATATATATATATATATATATATATATATATATATAAGGGTTCATGCGAAAAATTCTTTATTTGCGAAAAGTGCGAAAGCAATCCTAGCCACTTATTTATTTTTGATCTAATAGCTTAAATTAATCTTATTTTTTTGCCTTTTTCAATTCAAAAGGGTATAATAGTAAACAATAATTTTTCTGTCTACATTTTATCTCTCCTTTATTTTTCTCTCTCCTATTTTTTTTTTAAAAATTAATAATATTTAAGCAGTAAATTGATAATAATACGATGTTCAACAATGAACACGGCCTAATATTTACAAATTCTTAATTATTCAAAGCTTTATTCTTTTTTTTTTAATATTTACGTCTTTTTTTTCTTATTTTCCGTATTTTTTTTCAAAATATCACTAGGTAAGCTTGTATTTTTTTAAAACTAATTATTTTCTCTGTTCTCATTTATCTAATTATTTTCTAAGATGCTCTTTTTTTTAACTATTTCTTGAATATTCATTAGTAAATTATACTACATCATAACCAAACTTAAAATTAATAATATTTTAAATACAAACCATTAATATCTTATCTAACAATGAATATAAAAATTGACAAATTATACTAATGTTAGATAATGAACAAACTAAATATATCAAAAAAGAAACCCTTAAGAAATCTGAATTCTGCACACAAAAAACCCAAAAAAGAAAATCAAATTCACCTATTGAACAAGAAATAAACCTAAAAACAAACTATATTCACCTACTGAACAAAAAATCAAAATAAAAAAATAAATTTACCTATTGAACAAGAAAAAACCTAAAAACAAACTATATTTACCTATTAAACAAAAAACCAAAAAAAAAAACATTAACCTGTCGAACAAGAAAAAAAACTAAAAAAGACTTTATTCACCTATTGAACAAACCCCACCCACCCCCCCACCCCAAAAAGAAAAAAAAGAAAAAAACAAACCCAGCTGTTGAACAAGAAGTATTCACTTATTGAACAAAACACCTAAAAAAAACAAATTCACCATTTGAAAAAAAATCCAAAAAAAATTTATATTCACTTGTTGAACAAGAATAAAAACCTAAAAAAACTGTATTCATCTATTGAATAAAAAAACCCAAAAAAAAACAAACAAACTCAGTTGTTGAACAAGAGGTATTAAAGTATTGAACATATATTAAAAAAACAGATCTACAGTTAGATAACATGTAAAAGGAGGGAAATACATATCTATAATTATTTTTCGTTGATAAACAAGAAACCAGTGGTGGGTTACGGTGGATGCGGAGGCAGAGGTTTACGGTGAATCTACCATGAAGGGAGAATTATTCAACAAGATATAAGGTTGGTGGCAGCCTCGATTACAACAACAAACACATAAATTAAAGACAATCTTGATATTATGGAGATGATTTGCACACAACAAACATTTGTCATACACAACAAAATATATGTGATTGGACACTAATACCCTTAAACATGTGGATGATAAAAAAAGTTCACAACTTTATAAGAGCAAAAATGTCATGATTGTTGTGTATGGAAAATATTTGTTGTGTGCAAATCATCCCCCTTAATATTAGTATTCAACAAAAAATACAGAATAATAATTAACCTCGATAAAGGCCACCCTTAATAATAATTTGTAAAGCCTCAATCACTGCAATAAAGAATATAACCAGGATAATTATCAATAAGAGAGAGGAAGCCTCGATAATAATCAATGAAAGGCGCCCTCAATATGAATCAAAGGGACAACGGGGTGGTGGCTAAAGGGAAGAACACAACGACAGATGGTAGTAAGAAGAGAAAGAAACGACCAGCCCTAAAATATTATAGCTATGGTGGTGGTGGCATCGCCGGCTAAATTGAAGAGAGCGATAGGGAGGAGTCTAGGTTTTGAAAATGAAAAAGAGGAGTAGTTGGAGAGATATACGGGAGAATGAAGAGAGAGGAATAGGAGAGATGGTGTATAATTACTATAATACCCTTTTATTAATTTAATTGATATCCTTAAATTTTGATTTATTTACTAAATTGCCATAGTTAATCTTAACCATCAATTACTTAATCGTAGGGTCTAGATTACTTCTCGCATTATTTGCAGATAAAGCTCTTTTCGCATTAACCTTTGTCTATATATATATATATATATATATATATATATATATAGAAAAGGGATCTAATGCGAACGCAATGTAATTGCGAACGCTGCGAACGGTGAGTTAGGAACTTAGTAAGGTGATT
This sequence comes from Pulicaria dysenterica, assembly GCA_947179395.2. Classification (NCBI taxonomy): domain Eukaryota; kingdom Viridiplantae; phylum Streptophyta; class Magnoliopsida; order Asterales; family Asteraceae; genus Pulicaria; species Pulicaria dysenterica. The sequence continues at coordinate 97,511,330 of OX359289.1, forward strand.
GTTTGCATAGCGTAGGAAATTCACGGTGAAGCTATACATAATTTGGTCAAACAAAGCGGCTGGATTTTTATTAAAAAATTGCAATCAAATATATATTTCATAGGCTTTAGATTTATGCTTTTCATTTTGTTATTTATTTATTTTTAAAACATTAACAACTCAAAATTGTGAACACCATTTAACAACTCAAAAGCATGCGTGGTTTTTGTAATGTTTTGAATCTATATATTTCATTATTATTATTATTAATTATTATTATTCTTATTCTTATTATTATTATTATTATTATTTTATGTAAAGATGAGATGCAGTATCTTTTAACCAAGATGCGGTAATTTTATATTAGATGCGGTGATTTTTTACACAAGATGCATTGGTTCTTAAATGAGAACCACTGATCAATTTTTACATGATGGACTAGTTTTAAGAGAATTCATGTTTTTTAGAATAAGAAGTAGTGGTTTTTTAGATGAGAACCACCGATTAATTCAACCAAGATGTAATACTTTTTAGGCGACTTTATATTTTTAGAAGAGATGTCATGATTTTAATCTGCATGCAGTGATTTTGTAGACAAGATGCAGTGCTAGTAGCATTTGTATTTTAAGTTTGTTTGTAATGTAACCTCACCCTAGGGTAAAGATCCCTTACAGATAGTCGTGATGTTGTGACTTTAAGTGAGATACAGTGATTTTTAAGACAAAATACAATGTTTGTATTTTAAGACTGTTTGTACGGATCCTTACCCAAAACTCTACATACAAACAAAACATCTTGTTTATAAAATCATTGTATCTAGATGTAAGTCCCTACATCGCGTTTAAAAAACATAGAGTCCCTTAAAACTAGTGAATCTTGGTTAAGGATTCCATAATTTCTTATTTAAAAATTACTGCATCTTATCTTCACCCCTTTTATTGCATCTAGATGCACCTCTTTAATTATACTATAATTATACATTAGAACAATTATACTATATACTACTTTAGACAGAGATAAAGATATAATATATTATCCATTTGTTAAAAAGCAAATACAGATTATTATTATTAAAAATTTGCACATATAAGTTCCACTCCATTCAAATATGAGTAATATGAAAACTATATATTGCCACCGTGAATTTTTATTGAAAGCATTGTTTTCTTTTTTTCACCATGATCAATTAATTCCACCGCCGCCTCCCTAAATTAATTCCACCGCCTCCTTCACAATTAAGTTCCACTCGCCGCCTCCAGAATGTTTTAAAAATTGTCGTTCGCAATGTTCGTAAATATGAAACGTTCGCAGGGGATCTCTTCCCTATATATATATATATATATATATATATATATATATATATATATATATATATATATATATATATATATATATATATATATATAAAGGATCAAATACGAACGCATATAATGCGAACGATTTTGCGAACGGAAGTATTTGATGGAGTTTTGTAATTCAAGTCAATATTTGCGGCTCCATATGTGTGCATATGTAAAATTTTCTTTTCCAGTTCACTCGCTAACTCTTTTTCTTTTTCTTTCAAATTTGATTTTTTTATAAGATTAATCGATCCATGCTTAGAGAAAAAAACAAATGAATGATATATAAAACAATTTTTAACCATTGATACAATGATATTATGTTATGAATATTGATTTTTTTTGCCAATGGATGTTTAGAGGTGGGGTGCTGGATTATATTAACTATATAATATGTAAGTAAATAATAAATAATAAATATTAAATTATACATATAAGATGAGCTGATGAGATGCAATATTTTTAGATAAGATGCAGTGTTTTTATATTAGATGCAGTAGTTTTATACAAGATGCGTTGGTTAATAATGAGAATCAACCGATTAATTCACGCAAGATGGACTAGTTTTAAGAGAACTCCATGTTTTTATATAAGATGTAATGATTTTTAGTTGGATGCGATGATTTTATAGACAAGATACAGTGTTCCTAGTTATCCTATAAAATCACTGCATCGTTAAAAATATAAAGAGGATCTTTTGCAAACGATTATTAAAATGAGAATTCACTAACTCCTTCAAACCCAGCTACGTTAGTTTCAAGAGATAGTGTTTGTATAGACGAGATGTATTGATTATAAACTGGATGCAATGGTTTTTGTCAATGTTTAAGCTGGATGCAGTGCTTTTCTAGATATATGCAGTGTTTTTAGACGAATTGCAGTCTTTTTATATTAGATGCATTGAGTTTTAAATAAGAAACATTGAATCGTTGAATTTAAAATGGCAAACCATTGAATTATTCAACCAAAATATGCATTATGGTTAAAGGGTTCAATAGTTTCTTATTTAAAAATCACTACATTTAGTCTAAAAATACTTGACCTAGTCTAAAACTACTGCATCTTTTTTAAAAACATTACATCTCATCAATGTCCATTAAATAATAATGTTGTAGCAGATTTTATAAGTACTTATTATTTTTAAATACATTAAAAATACCATATTAAAATTCATTTTAATTATTTATTAGTAGATTAAGTGTTGGAAAAAAAGCTAATGGTACGTACATAAATAAAATAATACATATTCGTTTACACCGTAATAAATTTTTTAAACATGTGTTAATATTTTTGTATGAGATAATTATAATGAAAGTGGGCATGGTGATGGTGACCCAAATATATATGTAATAATCTCATGAATTTCTTATATAAAATCTATGAGCAGTGGATGAGATATATATGTGCTACAAATGAAGGAATAAATCCTGCCGTAATAGTTGACTAATTCAAAAGCATAAATTCACAATGTTCGCACGTTCACAATTTAGCTCCGTTCGCATCCGATCTCAACCATATATATATATATATATATATATATATATATATAGGTTAAATATGATTTAACCCCTAAACTTTTTATTTAAAAATGGTTTAACCTCTAAACTTTTTTAATGAATGTAATAATCCTTAAACTTTTTGTAGTATTTGATTATATACTTAATCTTGTTTTAACCTAATTGTTTTAACCCCTATCCTTATCAAATACGACCTCCTACCGGCTAAACCCGTTACATTTGTAAAAACCCTTCAGTCCGTTGCCGCCTTCGATCTTCATTCCATTGCCGTCTTCGATCTTCATTCCGTTACATTGTTTGACTCCGGTGAGTGGCCATTGTTCCAGCGATCGATTATAGTAGGTAAACAACTTCTTTTCAAAAGTTAATGGGTTTGATTCATTATTATATTGTTTTTTAACCCTTAGAGAAGTTAGTATACATCGAATCAAGGGTTTCAATTGCATGTTACTATAAAACATTATCCAAAAACACACTGCACCGTTTCAAGATCATATCGAGATAATTAAATATATGTCAGTACAATGAAAGCATGAGATGTTCAATATAATTAACATTTTTTCACATATTACAAAATATAAATTCTCAATGACAATTGCTATGTCACGTCATATACTAAAAATAAATTAAAAACCAAAACTAAAGTATGATAGATTAGATAGATAGCAGTCAGTAGGCATGGAAGCAGGTCAGATTCAATAGATAGCAGTTATCATATATAATGGGTATTTCTTTAATTCGATAGATAGAAGTTGTCATTGTTTTGTTTTGTTTGCTTTCTTAACAGTAATGGATTCTATTTCTAGAGATGACAATGAACATCATTATTCTCTCAATGATAGTCAAGATGATGATATTCGTGATGATGATAGTGTTTTGTCGGGAGATGTTGATATTGAAATAATGACATTAATAAACTTGACATAGAAATTAATGATCCTTTCTTGGTTCAGTTATGTGATCCTAACTTGCTTATGAATAATTGTAATGATGAAAACCATGATTATGAAGTTAGTTTTGAAAATGATCCTGATGTTATGGTGAATGAAGTAGAAAAACCTGTTTTGAATGTGGTTTTCCCTATACATGATCCTACGCAAAAGTGGAAACATATGAAGCCTAGACTTGGGGAGAAGTATGAGAATCCTGCACAGTTGAGGTATTGTGTGACAAATTATGCCATTGCAAATGGGTATCAATTATATTTTGCTAAAAACGACAATGTCAGGTTGTTAGTCAGGTGTGGTAAAAATAAGGATCCTAATAATACATGTCCCTTCAAATTATTTGCTTCTTGGATGAACCAAGAAAAAACTTTTCAGGTAAAAACCTTGGAAGAAACACATACATGTGAAAGGAATTATGCATACAACCAACTTGCAAAGCCCGAATGGATATCAAAAGTTATGCTTCCAGAATTGATTAAAAATCAAGAAATGCAAGTTAGAGATATTCAAGATCATGTGTTTCGGAAATACTTATGTAAAGTAAGTGCAGGGCAATGCCATAGAGCTAGGTTAAGAGCTCTTTACCAAATTGAGGGGTCATTGGTTGAACACTATGGCAGGGTTTGGGAGTATGGTGATGAACTTTTAAGAAGCAATCCAGGATCTACAGTGAAGATAACCGTAGATGAGGGTCTGAATGAGCAGAATAACTTGCAAAAATCAAAAAACGGATCCACCACCAAAACCAGTTAAACCAAGAGGCAGACCTAGGATCAATGTTCATCTTCCGACTAGTGTTAGGCCTAGGGGTGGAGGTGGTAGAGGTAGAGGAGGTGGAAGAGGCAGAGGTCGTGGTAGGAAAACCTCTGTTGGTGTTTCTTATGTTGATGGAGAAGCAATGATACATGTAAGTAATTTAATGCTTAATTATCTCTTATATATAAATATTTTCATGCTTAAATTAATTGATCACTTTTTATAGGGTATTGATGGTGTAGTAAGACCAGCATGGCCACCTGGTGTAGTACCTGTTGGTAATCAAGGTCATGAAGCGGGTATTCATGATGTAAATCAAACGAGTGTTCATGATGGTGATCAAATGGATCTTCATGATAATGAAGCAGTTGAGAGTCAAGTTATATTAACAGGTCCAAATGATGGTGATCATATTGGTTAGTACACATATTTTGGTATATACTTTGGTTCATGGTTGTTTATGATACAACACTTTTTTGGGCACATATTTTGGTACATTATTTGGTTAATGGTTGTTTACCTAATGGTGTGAATGATATTAGTTTATATTTTCATTGTTGATATTAGCAAGTGGTGGGTTGATTTTTTACCGGATATATCAATGAAAATTATCGCTTTGTTGGTGCAAGAATCAAGTGGGTTAGTTGTTGGAAATAGTAGTTGTTTCTCTATTTCTTTACATGTTAATAGATATGTATGTTGGAAATTTTCTTAAATGTTAATAGAAAATTTCATAGTTGTATTTTTTAAGTATGTTTGTTTGGGTAAAATAATTTAAGGATTAAATCATTTATGGGTTAAAGTTTAGGGATTAAAATGTTTATGAGATATGTTGAGGGATTAAACTGTTTTTAAAAAGTTCAGTTACCTGCTATAGCTGGTCAAGTGACTAAAACACTTTATTGTAACAAGTTCAAGGATTAAAATATTCATTAGAAAAGTTTAAGGGTTAAACCATTTTTAAAAGTAAAGTTTAGGGGTAATTCCATATTTTACCCTATATATATATATATATATTTGATTATGCAGGATCTTTAAATGTTAATACAAACAGTAAGGCAAACAATATATGATAAAGTACCTTCTTTGATTAAACAATCTTGATTACACTTGTCTTTACGACAATCTTGACATACGTCTGGAGATATGAATATTTGAAAATCTAAAGACTTTGAACATTGAGAAGTTGATAATCTGAGAGAGGGTTTCTTAGATGGTTGCATAACATTTTGTAAAACTAAGGGGATGATTTTCTCTAAGTCTTGAGTCTTCTTTATATAGGCATCTTGATGACTTGATTACCTTGAATAGCCGGTTACGGATTTCAAATCTCTTTTAATTTTGAATAATAGGCACTGAGTCTTTTGTCAGAAAAGTTGTCTGTCTTTATTTGATAATTGATTGAGCACCGTTGCTTTTGCTTTGGAATCTTGCTTTTGAAAAGTCTTTTGTCTTCTTTTGATAATTGAGCCAATTGATTGAGTAATTGGCCGACACTCTTTTGAAAAATTGAAAAGTTGTTTGTCTTGACAATTGTTGGCATCTTCTTCATTGATCCGTCTTTTGTCCCTGTAAATATTTTGAGAAAGCTTTTTGTTTGAATAATATGTTCTTATGAAATACCAAAGAACGTATTTCATATGTTTGAATAATATAGTTTGAATAAACAAATGAATTTGTCTACAAAGACAAATCACCAAAACTCACACAACTCTATTACATTGTATTAATCAAAAAGACTAAATTCTTCGTATGGGTCTTGAGCATCTTGAGTTATGTCTTGAGTAGAGCTTGTAGGAGAACTTTGTTTGATTTCTTGAATTAATCTTCTGATATCATCTCTTGAATTTGCAGCCATAAATTGCTTTATTTGATCATCTTCATTTTCTTCAAGTGGGCTTGGAGGAGGTGCTATGGAAGCAGCTGTAACTCCAAAATTCATTTGATAATATCTTGATACACCTTGAACCGTCATATTTTCAATTTGTCCTGCTGGAAGTCTATCCCACCATTTGACTCGGACAATTCTTTGAAGTAAAGGAGGGGATGTTCCAGTACTAGGAACAACCTTGAATGTCCATGCCATAATCCATGGGATTTTGAATATAATTGAATATTGAAGCACATATTCGAAATCAGGAATGTTTTGAATAAAGATATCTTTGAATTTTGAAAAACCTTCCTTAACACACGCAGGAAAGGTATCAAGAAGATTTCCTGAATATTTGAACCATCGGACGAACCATCTTGGATATACACCATCAAAATTCTTATCAAAGAAGAGGAACCAAGAATGGCCAAAACTTCTTAGATAAAGGAAATTGAACAAAGCCTCTTGATAATCATAGTAGTTGTATGACGAATATCGAGGAAAGTTTGATAAGGTTTTATTGGTGTAAGGTCTAGCTCTCCATTCTTGAATAGTCATGATGTGGAATATTTGAGCTTTATTGTATTCTATCAGATCAGTATCGTTTCCATGTTCATCTTTCTTGTAAGAATGAATAACTTTAATAGATCTAGTATCTATTAATATAGCTTGATAGTATTCTCTTGTTTTTTGAATATCTCCATTAAAGAAGAATGAATCTTTTGGGAAAATGAAATCTGTCAAAGTAAGAAAACTTCTTGCATGTAGTTGCAATTCATAGTCTTCTAAAATCTTAACAGTTTGGGAATTTGGATTATTAACATATGAGCTAGCTGTATTACTAGAAGGAAAAGCTCTGGGTTTTTGTTGAAACGGAGAAATAGTAGTAGAAGGTTTGACAACTGAAGAACTTGAGGATCCTGGTATTGAGACAGATGTTTTGATTAACGATGAGTATGATGGTTTCTGTGAAGGAGGGGTGATTGGGGAGAATCTGTTTTGAGTAGGTAAAGGAGTAGGTGTTTGACTTTTGAATGGGGAAAGAACTGATTTTTTCTTTTGATCATGAGTAGAATTTTGAGTATTATTTTGAGACGTCATTTGCCCTGTAAAAATTCTCTTGATAAGAAATCTGGTAAAGAGTTATTCTTGCCTTTGATAAATTCGATTTGAAAATCAAAATTGCTAAGCAAGGCTTGCCATCTTGCAAAAATTTGTTTTGAAATAACATTTTTAATATCATTTTCTAAAATGGGTTTTGCGGATTGACAATCAATTCGTAATAAAAATGGTTTCATGTATAAATCGTCTTCGAATTTATTAATACATAAAACAATGCTTAAAACTTCTTTTTTGACTGTTGAGTGATTTTTTTGGGTATCATTCCAAGCACCTGAAAAATATCTAACCAATTCTTCTTTAGCTTGATCATTAATTTTTTGTTTGAGTATTCCACCAAATCCTAGATCACTAGCATCTGTTTCAACTATAATCTTAGCATTAGGTTGAGGAATATTTAAGCATGGTAAATATTTGATTTTTTGCTTGATTTGTTTTACAACATTCGTATGTTCTTGAGTCCAAGGCTCAGGATTCTTCTTGAGTCTTTTATATAAGGGTTTACATATTGTCCCTAGATTTTGAAAGAAATCATGAACATAGTTTAAACATCCTAAAAATCTCTGAAGTTGAGTTTTATCTTTGATTTCATCAGGAAATTTATTTGCAAATTCTAAGCTTCTTTGAATAGGTCTAATGGTTCCATTAATAATTTCATGTCCTAAAAATCTGATTTGTGTTTGAAATAAACTCATCTTTGAGGCAGACACAACTAGTCCATTTTTATGAATCAGTTCATAAAATATATTTAAATGCTTAAAATGTTGATCAATGGATTTTGAAAAGATTAAAACATCATCTATATATACAATAGCAAAACTACTTATAGGAATAATAATGTCATTCATGATATTCTGGAATTCTGAAGGAGCATTTTTAAGCCCAAAAGGCATAACATTCCATTCATAATGTCCAAAAGGAACATTAAAACCGGTTTTGTATTTATCTTGTTCATGAATTTGTATTTGCCAAAATCCAGATTTCATGTCAAATTTTGAAAAAATATTTGAATCGTGTAATCTTTTTAATAAATCTCTTTTATTAGGTATTGGATATCTTATCCATTCTAAAACTTTGTTTAATGGTTTGTAATTAATTACTAGTCTTGGGGCACCTCTTTCAAGTTCAGCAGCATTCATCACATAAAAAGCTGAACATGACCAAGGAGATTTAGATGTTCTTATAAGTTTTTTATTTAATAATCCTTGAATTTCTTTTTTACAATATTCTTGTAATTCTGCAGACATATGAATAGCTCTTGATTTTGAAGGTATATCTTTTTCATTAAAATCTTTTATATATGGTAATCTAACAATATGTTGCTTTCTATCCCAGAAAGCATTTGGAATATTAGAGCAAATATTTTTTTCAAATTTTTCTTTTAATTGTCTAATTTTATTTTGAGTAATCTTTTCTTGTATTTGATTAGGAATTCTTAATACACTGATTTCATTTATTAAATAGTTTGCTTGATTAATTTTATTATTCAAATTATTAAGTTCTGTAAAAGCAATTGGTTTGGTGAATTTGAAAACTATTTCTTTGTCTAAAACTTTAGTACTTATTCCGGTTTCGTCAATTGTAATAGGATAAAGTTGATTAAGAAATGGTGTTCCTAATATTAAAGTAGAGGTTAAAGTTTTTGAAAGAACGAGAGAGGTTTTATAACAAAAATCATTGTTACATATGTGAACATTTGTAACTTTGTATTTAATATTTAAAGATGATTCATCTGCAGTAGAAGCTCGATTAGTAGTTTTTTCATAATATTTAGTTGGAATAATTCCTTCTTTAATGCAATTTATATCAGCACCACTATCCATTAATGCTAGAACTGTTATTTTAAATTCATTTGCTATACAAAGATGTATATAAGTATTCCATCTTTGATATGATATGACTTTTGGTATTTTATTTTGACTTTTATTAATTTTGTTGATTTTATTAGTATCTACTTTAGTGTCAATTTCTTTTTGTTTCTCAACTTTAATTAATCTATCTTTTATTAATCTTATATCTGTTTTGACCGTTTTGAGTTCTTCTTGTAAATCTTGAATTGTACTTGTAGTTTTTGGTTTTGAAAATCTTTGATAAATTTCTTGAAGATTAAAAGGGTTGTTATTATAATTGGTTGTTGTTGTAGTTGTTGTTGATTCAGCTTCTTTATTGTAATTAATAAATTTATTCATTAACTGAGTTTTTATAGTTTTATCTTGAACCTGATCTATTAATTCTAAAAAGTCTCTATCTTTATCTGTGATAACATTTATTTTATTACAAGTACAATTTCCTATACATTCACATTCTGATTCATTATCAGTTTCATCGGTTGAATAGTTTTGTAAAACCTTTAAATCATTATTATCGTAATCTGATAAGCTTGATTCAGAACTCTCATAATCATTTAAAAATAATTTGCTTATTTGGATTTTTAATTGATCGGAAACATCTAATTCATTTATAGTCTTCTTAACATAGCAATTTTTTGCCATATGACCAGTTTTTCCACATTTATAACAAATAATAATATCTTTTTGATTACCTTTAAATTTTTGTTTATTATTAAATTTTTTATAATTTTTTTTTCTTATTAGTATACCCTTCTATTTTGTTAGGTTTAGAAACATATTTTTTATTTGGAAAACGTCCCTTGTAAAATTGTTTCTTAGGTTTAGAAGAAGAAGGTTTAGAAATTGGTTGATAACCATATTGTTGACAAAAATCTCCTAATTCATTTTTACTAGTGATTTTATCCTTTTTGAGTTTAGCTTTTAATTTTAAATCTGAGCATATTGATAATCCTTCTTTATTAACATAACTAATTATTTCTCCATAGGTAAGATCTTTATAAGGAATTTGATTATTATATTTTTCTCTTAAATTATTTCTAATTTTTTCAGCAAATAGGTTAGGTAACCCTGCAATGAATCTTTCTTTCCAATATGCTTCTTTACAATCTGTTCTTAACATAACTTTTGTTAAAAACATATCTTTATACCATCTGAAATCTTGAAGTTTTCTGCAAGTTAAATTGAGTAATATTTCAGCACTTTTTTCTTGAAGTAATGTTGGATCTCCAATATAATTTTTTATTATTGCATAAATTAGAGTTGGGATAATGTCATCTTCTTGAGTAGTAACAGTCTCATTATTTTCTTGTTTTATAATTACCTTTTTTGCTCTAAGTATATGAGTTCTTTCTTCATTAGTAACATATGAATCCCACCATCCTTTTAAATTACCAGTAAATCCAGAGGTTAATAATTCAGCTATTTTCTTTTGGTTATTTCCTTTTATTAAGTAAGCATTAGAAGCCATATTCATTTCTTGAAGTGTATTTAAGATTTGATGTTCAGAAAATCCATCTATGTTCCATTCATAAACAGATGTTCCATCATAAGCACTTCTTTGTAAAGTGAATTCCTTTTCTTCATATTGTATATCTGGAAAACTAGGTCTTGGGTAGTAGTTTAAAGTAGTTGGTCTGTTGTAGGTATTTGTATTTGTATTTCTAAGTTTGTTAACATTTATTAAGAATTGTTCTTGTAATTGAGAAATTTTTACATCATTATCTGTAGAGTCTTCTTCAGATTCATCAGTTTGATTAATAACATTAATTTTTATATCACTTAATTTTTGTTCTAACTCATTAACTAATTTTTTGTTGTATCCTAAATTAATTGTTGAATCAATTTGTTGTGGTGTAAAAATGGGTTTTTCTTCATAATATTTTATTGTATTACTGTTTTCAGTTTTGCTACTTTCTGTCTTATTATTATTACTTTCAATTCTATTAAGTTGTTGACTCATAGTATTAAGGATTTCATTTGTATAATTATTTTGATATATGGTTTGTTTGGTTATATCTTCTTTATTCATTTTTTCATTAATTGTGGTAAATGGTGTAGCTAAATATTTATTTTGAATTAATATTTTAGTTTTTGGAGGATGAATAGCTGTTATTTTTTCTTCTGTAATTAGATCTACATATTCTTGAGTTATTTTTGGAGATTCGTAAACATTTAAAAAAGGATATGATATATTGTTTTGTTTGCAATATATTTCATACCATTCAAAAAATGTTAAATGAACATTATTTTGATTTATATAAGTTCTCCATTCTAATTGATGTATAAATTCTTTTTTACTATCATTAATAGTATTATAATAATATTCTCTTTTTTCTTCATTATGATTTGCATAAAATTCATTTTTAAGATAATCCATATTAATGTATGACTCAGTCATTTTAATGAATTTGTTTTTTAATTTTTTCAAGTCTTTTAATTAATGATATACGAACATTTTCAAGTATATTTAATGTTTTTAGTGTATTTAAAGTTTGTTCGTGTGCTGATTTGTTATAAACATATTCTTCAGTCTTAATTCCTTCTAATACATTTCTTATATATTTAGCATTAATCTTAAGTCTATTTTGTAGACATTTAATTTCTCTTTTAAGACACTTTGAATACAAACTCATATTTTTAGTGAATTTGATTTTTTAAATTCTTTAGTCTTTTTATTAGTATTGTATGAGCAATTTTTTGTATATTTAAAACTCGAATATGATTAAGTCTGCTAAAAACATTTTCTCCAGTAGTAATTTCGTAGTTTAGTATTTTTATTCTATGATTAACTTGTTTAATCCTTGAAATCGTATCTTTTATTTCTAATTTAAGTTTTTCTGAATAATGACTCATGTTAACAAATAACTAATTCAGATCTAGCTTGATTAATCCATGAGAGATGTAATCTAATTCTATCAATTATATGATTATTTCTTACTGTGAGATTTGCTAGTTGTACCCATTGGACATTTGTTAAGTCTTTAGGTTGTTCCCATTGAATATCATTTTGATTTTTAGAAGATGATATAATTTGTTGAAATTCTTGTTCAATATCTATCAATTCTAATCTATAGTCATGAATAATTTTCCAATATGATTTTATTTCTGTTATCTTTGTGATATTAGAATTACATAAAACTTGAGTCTTATTACTCATATTTGATTTCTTAAATTATTAATTTCTGTTATAAAATCTGATCGAGTTGGACTATATCCTTCAGATTCACTTGGCTTCTCTTCGTTATAAATGGGTTGTGGAATGTTTTGATTAAAATCTACATATCTTAAGGACTTTGATTTTTTGATAGAAGAATTTCTTAGGTCAATAGTACTACTAGTTGAACCTGTAGATAATCTTGAAGAAATAATTGGAATATTTTCAAAGTTTATTTCTACAGATCCATCTTCGTGTTCTATCACACTAGAGGCTCTATTAGACTCTCCTATAGGTTTGGGTATATTAATATCTTGTAGATTCCAATTACAAGATTGACTTATTTCATTTCATTTAAGACGTTTTGGTATTTGAACCTTAGTATGTTGTGGATTGGATTCAAAAATTATTGTTTCATTTTTAGGACTAACTATTTTTGATTTAGGTTCTATTGTTGAAGACATGGTTTTATAGCAAACTCTATATATAATTGCAATAGCCTTTGTTTCTTCTTTAAACTCTAAATTTCTTGTTTTAATTGTTAAAACTAGAGTGTCAAGAATATTTGGGTCAAATAATCCTACTGAAAAATTTGGATAACAATTAAAATATATATGACCATTTGAAATATTAGTTTCTGCCATAGCTAATATTGAATTTTGAAAATTAGTATGTCTAGCATCCCTTAATATTAATAGAACTGGAACATCTATACCTAATCTAAATAATGGTTTGACAGCTACTTTTATATATATATATATATATATATATATATATATATGTAAAGTATGACCATGACTTGAATTGGTGTTCCAAAGTTGCATTCACAACTTTACCACACGCATATACTGTTTTATGCATATATCCATGTTCGATCATGATGACCGAGCTAACCAACCATGTATTACCAGTTCCCGCAAACACTTTTGTATTCATGTAGATATGTATATATGTACGTGTGTGAATTCAAGATCACAGAACTGACTTTTAAAAAGGACTAATTACACCCGTATGCAACTATGCGTGCATGCTTCTTACTCACATATCCACTCGCAACACTCCTTTGAATTGAAGAAAACATTAACTAGCTAGCTAGGTCATCCATCGAATATTTTTCTATTCTTTTGTTTATTAAAATTAGATATTTGAGATTATAACTCGTTTGAGTAGTCAACACACGCCTCCTACCTAGGGGATATATCTATATCTATATTTATATATATGTATACTAGTTTCACAACTCGTGTATAAATACGGGGATTATTAAAATAAATATTAAATGTTTTTCGCATAATAAAGTAATAACATTAATAGTTTAAAATAAACACAAGGTATTTATATATTAGTATGGAATAACTGAATGAAAATCATGAAATGTACGATTAGACATTTTAATCGACATGTAGAAATTACAAAAGCTATCTTATTTTAACACTATTCATAAAAAAATATACTTATGTGCATTTGAAATCAATGAAAACAGAGATTTCTTTAATATCATCTATAATATGTTTCAAACTTACGTGAATTAATTTAATAATATATATAATAATTTTTAAAATGACAAATAATTTTAATTTACTTATTTCTAACTATTTAATGTTTATTATTATAAAGCATTTAAGAAAATAAATATTATAAAAATAGGGAGATGACATCATAACCCTATTCTTTTAATAAAGATTAAAGATGCGTGCAAGTTGCATTTAACAAAACCTATATATATATTCACAAGTCACAACACCTACATACACTAAAACTTTTATACACCTTGTGGAAGGTAAAGATGGATTGAAGGGAGTTATCGCTTTCTTGCCAACTATTTTCTTTGCATTAGTTCTTGTTTCTTGTATGATGACAATTGTTCGAGCACGAGCAGGAGTAGTAGCTGCCTCATCACCAGCACCAACACCAAGACCAGGAGGAGCACGTTGGGGCGGCTGGCGCGGCTGGTGATGCAAGGACGCATATATGGTTCATGAAGAAATATGTCATTTTATGATCAACAATGTATTTGTAATCACATATTATAATTCTCAAATAGTAACGACGATATGATCATTTTCTTGTATTTAGTTTGACCACATGTATGTCTCTTGCCTTGAAGCAAGAATCTTCTATTGTTCCGTTCGAACTGATCAGTTTTAAGGTGTAACTATTGGTATTTTACCTGTGAAGATTTCTTTTTGGTTTGAAATAATATTTATTTTTGTAAAATTAAAAACAGAAAATCATTTTGTGAGTGGATATGCGATATAAACAATAACAATAAAACATTTTCCATCTCCAGAAATTTAAAGGTTTATATTCATGTTAAAAGCAGAAAAATAAAATAAAATAAAATAAAAATTGGAGTTTTCGATCTTTCCAAAAATTTTAGTAGTGTACTTATTTCTTTATTAGAGGTACTTGGTTAAACGATCGATCAGTCTCAGTTATATTATCTTTTATTTATATAATGTTATTTAGAGCTAGTAGCTTGATGGTTAAACCCTTTTGTCGGCCTAAATTTTACATTTGTTGAACGACCAATCGAATATTTCATTAATCACAATGTAGCTGCTGGGGAGGGTTCATTCTAGAACAGTTGTTAGCGCGAGAACCGCGAGAACCAATCTCAGTCGTTCCTTGGAATGGGAAGATCATGGATGGAGAGAGTGGAGGGATAGAGTGTGACAGAGTGCATGTGAGGAATTCATGGGTGGGCAATGACATTGAAGTAGGGGGATTAGATGGCTCATATTGGTTCTCGCGGTTCTCGCACTAAGAATGGTTCTCAAATGAACTTCTTCCTGTAGCTGCTAGCCAGTATAATAGCTATTTTAGAGACGAGGTAGCTACCGATACGTCGACCTATCTACTCAACGAGCCATATATAGAAGGTGTTACCTTTGTTCCATACTTCCATTAACATACCATTATATCATATAATTAAAAAGCGTCGCCTCCTATGGATCCGTGCCCGGATCCGGGTTTGGGTGAGAAACCGGGTTTGGGCCGGATCTCACTTTTGGGCTTTTTGGTTTTTTTCGAATTTGTTTTTGGGCCGGGACGACGTCCGCCGCCGACGTACAGACAACCGTCGCCGCCTTCATACGTCCACCATTGTTGTTGTCGGTCCACCATTGTTGTTTCCATCGTAAGGTACGACCACCATCGTTGTTGCCGTCGTACGTCGTACACTGTTGTTCTACTCCAAATCGCGGTGGCGGTGACGGTGGCGAAGTGCTTTGAAGGTGCAGTGGAGTCGACGGCATAGGAAGACGGTGGTGTGTTCCTCTTATTTCAGCCATGGAGAAAACCCTAGATCTGGTTCGGGACGGATCTGTTCACCATCGAAGGTACCTTGGAGAAAAACCCTAGATCCGTTGTTCTTCATCACCAAATGGAAGAGGGTGGCGGTGATGTGGCGGTTGGAACCGGCGACCGTCGTTGTTGGAGAAACGAACCAGTATGATGGTTGTTGGAGAAACGCAACGGAGACGGTTGCAGGTCACTATCGATAATGGCGGTGGTGTGTTTATGGTGGCGGTGGTTTCATCGGCGGTGGTGGTTCCACATGGATCTCGATGATGGTGGTGGAAGGAAGTGTTTATTTTTTCTAAATCTTTCATATTTAAAGAGTACAAGGAGAGAAAGAAAGATGAATATCATTTTAAAAAGATAGCCTACCAAGTACTTGAATCGTCGATTTTGGAAGAAGGAAGTGTCAGGTGTTTTTTTACTTTTTCTCATAACCCTATTAATTATTTACTTTTTCAATGTTAAGAGGAAGCCATAGGTGTCAGCCACTTAAACTCTAAATATTGAACTATATATAAATTCTAAATTTTGATATATGACCAAAAATTAAAAAAATAACCCTCGATGTTTATATATATTTCTATGAAAAGATTAACTTGGTTATTAAATATTATATTTCAAGAATTAAGAAAATTACCGTCTCACTATTATTATTTTTAGGGTTTAGTTTTTGGGCCGGATTTCATTATTGGGTTTTTTGTTTTTTTTTTAAATTTGGTTTTGGGCCGTACCGGGTCGGTTTTTTATTCTTGTTTTTGGGTCGAATAAGAGCCCGGTTTAGAATGGGTAGGGTCGGTCAACCCAAGACCCGTGCACTCTTTTCACAAACCGGGTTTACGTTTTCAGTTTTGAATTATAATTTTTTTTATCGTGCTCTTGTGGGACCGGGTCGGTTTTTTATTCTTTTTTTTTGGTCGGATAAGAGCCGGGTATAGAATGGGTAGGATCGGTCAACCTAAGACCCGTGCACTCTTTTCACAAACCGAGTTTACGTTTTCAGCCATGATCAGATTTTAGCCCTTCCACACCCGCGCGGAGCACGGGCTCAAACTAGTTGCTACTTAAAACTAGTTGCGGAACTTGAACATCATATTGAGAGGGGTGAAATGTAATAAAAATATTATGGAGGGGGCCACTCTTTAATTTATTTTAAAATACAAATATTCTATTAATATAAATTATAGTAAAATATTAATTGTGTAAAAAATTTTGAAGGGACGACAACCCTCCACTGTTCTATTTAGTTCCTCCTCTGCTTAAAAGGGCCTGGTATCGATGAACTCGATTCATCTCCTCAATGAACCAACTATGCATGATCATTCTGAGCACCCATTAATAATTGTCATTTATCATGATAGGTTGCACAGCTAAAAGAGTATTTGAGACCATGGATAATAAGAGTGATAACACCCAACCATATTGTTATGTTAGTTTTCTTCTTCCAACGTTCAAGCAATCAATTACTCCCGTAGTGATTACTTCCTATCACGTACAATATTTAAAACATTATTGGAACATTCTTTATAATTAACGCTTAAATATTTCAACCATTATGTAGTTTAACGGTACCAAGGTGTTGGAAATATGTTTTCTATGATCATTGGTTCTAGTCTTGTTATAAATATAATGTGTAGATTTAAGACTTAGGACTTAAAAGTAAGTTATAGATATAATGTATAGATTTAAGACTTAGGACTAAAAAGGAAGTTATGCTGTTTAAAGAAAAAGTATAATATTCTTGTATTTAATTTAAACATCAGCTAGGTAGCCTCGTTTTTAATTTGAAGTAAATGAAGGTCAAACAATGTTATTAGTTTTTTCCTTTTTTTTCTTTAACTTAACTTCATATATATCTATACTTCTATACTATATTATAAAGTATATAGACATTTTGTTTAAAACTTTTAATTTTAAGTAATTTGCAATGACAAAACTACCCCTCTTAATTACCTCTTAGTCGTAAATATGGAATTAACTAAGCAACAAATAAATAGTTTGATTTGTCTCATTTTACATCTCCCACATGCCAAATGGCATCATTTTAAAACTACAAAATGAATAAAAATGGAAAGTGTATATGGAGTAAGTTAATTAAAAAAAGTAAATGGCCTCAATTGGCTAAGTTTATATCTCACAAGGGTGGCAATTATGGCTTCATTTTACAATTGTAAAAAAAGAAACTAGCAATCAAATAAGTACAAAAGGACAACTAAAACAAAAATTTCCAAAGATGATATAATTTACATAATTACAGCAAAGCTTCTTATCTTAAAACATCGACTATATAAACATACAGATGATGAGATGATAATGTTAAATTTTCACCTATCATTTGACAGTCCCGTAATCCACCTCATCTTCAAAATGCATGTTCATCTAATTCCCGATGAGACCGAAAGTAGCCAAGCACATAATGTCTTGAATGAGCCCAAAAAGTTACAACACTTTTATTTTTGCATTTTTTTTTGTAAATGTTAGTAATTTGTCTGGTGCATTTCTTTATTTTTTTGGTAATTTTTCTCAAACATCATTAAACAATGTAGTTATTTTTCAATACTAAAATGTATAGACTTTGTCAATAGAGAAGGTCTTGCATAGAGAAGTACGTATCTTTAACTTTGTGCATATCAAACAATGGTGAGCGTGTTAACCGAAATCATTAAAACAGTTAAAATCGAACCATTAAAGCCGAACCAAATGAAAACCGATGGTTCGGTTTTAAAAATTCATTAACCGATAGTTATTGGGTCGCTTTCGGTTTATACCTATAACCGAATCGATAAGGATTTATTAAATATGATTTTAAATATCTAACTATTAAAAAGTCAAAAAATAATAAAAATATAGAAAAGCTTTTATTTGAATTTTAGCCAAAGGCCCAAGTTGTTTGTGGTCTATTCACGATTTCAAAGTTTTCACTTCTTCAGTTCGACATCTGCTCCACGTCTGCACCCTGGTTCGGTTGTTCCATTCGAACTTCGAAGTCTGTACCCCTTCTAAAATTGATTGAAGGGGGTTGTCGTTATACTTTACTGGAACATTTTTTATGTGTGTATGCAATTTGGCTATGGGCTAGGTACTGCTTTGCGTGCTGGACCGTTTGACAATTTTGGAAACAAAACTACATTATTAATCTTGGATTGTTTGCATGTGAAGTCCGGTGATCCACTACCTTATAAAATTTAAATTAAATAGTTTTTATTTAGTCCAATGACTTGTTTACTACTAAAGATGTTAATTATAAAACAATTAGTGGCCCAATTCATGAGTTATTGAAGCCCAATAAGTTGGTCTAACTTAACTTAATGGTTAATCAATAAAACCGTTACGAAACCGGACCGCTATCATTAATGGTTAAACGCCCATTAAAAACCGATAACCCAACGGTTAAAAAAATGTCTTAACCGATATTATCGGATCCGGTTCGTTTTGAGGTCAAAACCAACCCAAACCGACCCATGCTTACCACTATCAAACATATTTTGATGGCAAATTTGTTGGTTTGTTTCACATAACATTGTTACAACTTGAAACTTGTTTAAATTCATGACACTTGGATGTTTTGTTTAATTAGTTCTTACATATCAAGAATGCTAACTTAGTAGCATTAAATTTCCACACAATTTATATAGCATAATTAAGTAGTAGCATCTTAAACCAAATTTTATGTAAAATCATTACCTACCGTTAAAAGCCATCACTTAACTACTGTCACCCCCAACATCTTCCTTGTCCCTTACAGCCAACCACCATGAGAATTCATTACAGTTCATTTTTGTTCACCGTCGCCACATAGCGCGAATTCATTAAGTTCATTTTTATTACACTTATGTACGTCTTTTGCTTCCCTCCTATATATCCGCGTCAAAATTCCTACTTCTTGTTGAAAAAAAAACATTTTTGATCGATTATAGTACTTAATATATATGAAAATGGCTTAAACGAGAACCGTTTTCTGTAGCATAACTGCAAGAATCAATTAAAGTTATTGATAAAAAAATGGAAGGGTTCAGATTAAAGAATTAATAATGCATAACTTAAACTAATCAAACTTATCCTTAATTAATTAAGGACAATTTTAACATTTTTATATTACACCACTTTTTTTAAACTAATAAATCCATCAAACGCAAAGGTGTTTAACTACGAAAATTATATCAAATTAAAGAGAACATTATGCTCTTTAATTTGAAACTAATTTTGCTATATTTTTTTGTATTTGTGTTTGATGGGTTTTTATTTTTCTAGTATAGGTCTTGACATGTGTATATGCGCATATTCATCTATATTTTCTGCATAGATGTATATATATATATATATATATATATATATATATATATATATATATATATATATATATATAGGGGAGAGTTCATGTGAGAAGCTTTTTTAATGCGAGAAGTGCGAGAAGCGTTCCTGACCACTCATTTTTATTGGTATTTATTCATTATTTATTTAATTCAAAAGGTTAATAATGTATTTTTCATATTTTTTTTGTTTATAAAATTTAAATTTAATTAATTTATCCCTAAAATCTCTCATTTCCTTTTATACATTTGAAATTTTGAAATTTGATATTTAGCAAATCCCGTGGAGATTTTTTCTGCACGTTTCTTGGAGATTTTTTTTCCATCGATTAATATTTAACATCAAATCGACATTCATCCTTAGTGTTTTCTCTATCGCTCATTCGGTGTTCACTACTGAACACTAATTTACCATTTACAAAATTTTCGTTATGTATATAATTATCATTAGTGAACACATTCACGCCCAACAATTAACAAAACAAAAAATGAACTTTTTAAACCATATAATTCAACAATGAACAGATAAATTAAAAAATTAAACTTATTTTCAATAATGAACAACCAAATATCAATAAGTAGAATGTCTAAAAATACTCTATTTTTTTCCTAAAACAACAATTGTTCATTCGTGAACACATAATACACTAATAATATAAAAACAAAATTAATAACATATAAAAAATATTCATTCGTTAACATATAATACACTAAAATACAAATTTTAGTAAAAGAATTTTTGAACGTTGATAAAAAATTTCTAATCTGGAAAAACCGTAAAATAAACGAACTCTAAATCTTCAATAGACTAGGTGCTTTATAATAGATATAGAGCAAAAACTCAAAATGGTTGCCGATGAATATAAAACAAGTCGACGATCATGTTGAATGGTATCGACGATCATGCTGAATGGTGTTGACTGTTGACGAACAAACCTCACCACGTGACAACAAGGGGCGGTGGATTTAAGCGAAGATTCCATATATCATATAGATCATAATACCGGTGGTACGTAGATTCAAGCGAATATTTCATATATCGTATGAGATCAACGGTAGTGGATTCACCCGAGAATTCTATATATCTTTCCCTCGATGTCCGACTTTGTTGAAGCGCGAGAAGCAGGCAATGTTTCTTCTCTTGCCAGTTCATGACCGGCGGCTAGGGTAAGTGAGGAGAAGAGACTGACATGTGAGAGAGAAAGATGAGAATGAAGAGTCTAATAAGGAATTTTAGGCTGTAATTTTCTATAATTAAATAAGGAAAAGGCATTTGTGGCCGTGAATGTCAAATAGGGAAGGAAACTTAATTAGGGAAATGATTTAACTTTGGGTTATAAATTGTCTTTTTTACCCCTTTGAGTTTTATAGTTATCTCTATTAATTTTTTATTAATTACTAAAATACCATGACTAATTTTAACCATTGATAGATTGATCTAATGGTTCCAATAACTTCTCGCACTTCTCGCAATAAAAGAGCTTCTCGCATGAACCTCCCTCTCTATATATATATATATATATATATAGTCTTGTCTTTAAAGGAGTGTATATGTACGTAGAGCAAGCTAGAGATTGATTTGGTATGAGTATGAGTATGACCATGACTTGAATTGGTTTTCCAAAATTACATTCATATTTAACTTCACCACACGCATTGTTATGCATTGCATGAATGTTGGATCTTGAATCATGATGAGCGAACCATGTATTACCAGTTCCCGCAAATACTTTTACATTTACGTATATATGTACGTGTGTGAATTCAACATCACATGACTGACTTTTGAAAAGGACTAATTAGACCCGTATGCAACTATGCATGCATGCTTCTTACTCACATATCCACTTGCAACACTTCTTTGAATTGGAGAAAACATTACCTAGCTAGCTAGGTCATCCATCGAAGAATTTTCTTTTGTTTATTAAAATTAGATATATATTTGAGATTATAATTCAGCTAACTATTTAAGTAGTCAAAATACGCCTCCTAATATGTGTGTGTACTTTCCTTAATTGGCAACTATATGCAAGTTGCATTTAACCAAACTTATATATATATATATATATATATATATATATATATATATATATATATAGGGAATGGTTCATGCGAGAACCGTTGTTAGTACGAGAACCGCGAGAACCAATCTCAGCCGTTCCTTGGATATGGGAAGTATCATGGATGGAGAGCGTGGAGGGATAGGGTGTGGCAGGGTGCATGTGAGGAATTCATGGGTGGGCAATGACATTGAAAGAGGGGAAATTGGACGGCTTAGATTGGTTCTCGCGGTTCTCGCGCTAACAACGGTTCTCGCATGAACTTTTGTCTATATATATATATATATATATATATATATATATATATATATATATATATATATATATATATATATATATATATTCATACACACCTACATACACTAAAACTTATTATACGCCTTGTGGATTGTAAAGATGAGATTGAAGGGAGTTATTGATTTCTTGTCAACTATTTTCCTTGTATTTGATCTTTCTTGTTTCTTCTATGATGATAACTGTCCACGAGTAGGATTAGTAGTCACTACAAGGAAAATCACTTACAGGAAGGACAAAAGTCCTCGCGAAAGACTGAAATGTCGTCGCAGAAAGTCATTTGCGAGGACAAGTCGTCGCCAAAAAGTCCTCGCGGAAAGTCCGTCGCGGAAAACTTTCGGCGAGGACAATTTTGTTGCAAAGGGTTAGCGAGGACAGTACTGTCGTCGCAAAAGGTTAGCGAGTTGCCTCATTACCGGCACCAGCACCAATATCAGGATAATCACGTTGGGGCGGTTGGTGATGCATGCTTGCATATATGGTTCATAAAGAAATATATGTCATTTTATGATTAACAATATATTTGTAATTAAGCATATATTATAATTCCAAAATAATATGTATAAAACGATATGATATGTCTTTTTGTATGTAGTTTCACCACATTGTCTTGAAGCAAAAATCTTCTATTGTCCCATCGAATTGATCATAAATAATAACAGTAAAACATTGTCCAACTTCAGATATTAAAAGGTTTTCATTTATGCCGGGAGAGAAAAAAAAAAGTGGAGTATTCTTTCGAAAAATTTAAGTAGTATTTAATTACAATATAAATTAATTATGAAATTTTTAGATTTGAAAGCCCATATTTGCTTTGAAAATAATAGCTAACAACTTCTTTTTGATAAATCCTAGTGTTTATCCCGAAAATTGGATACAAAATCACACATTATGATCATCAATCACAATTAAGAACACTGCATGCTGCAAGCTTTTCGAAGTGCACGTTTTAAACCAGGGGCGGACCTTTAGTGGTGCACCCGGTGACACGGGCAACCCCTCAATATTTCCCGAGTAGTGTAAAAAAATTTTTTTTTTTTTAAATAAAAGTGCTACCCCTAAACAATATTGGTGCAACATATCTACTTCTATTAAAAAAAAAGATACATGTCTGATTGAAAAATTGAAAAAAAAGACTTATTAGTTATTGTTTAGGGAAAGCCCAATGCTAATTAATCAGACATGTATCATTATTATATTTAATGATATTTTTATTTTTAAGAAAAATTTATTATTGTTATATAGTACGAGGAAAAAAATCGTGCAACCCCTGACCAAAAGGTCGGGGTCCGCCACTGTTTTAAACAGTGTATATTAATTAGCTTGCATATAATATTGTTCGTTGTGAGTACTCTAGGTGTTTAGTCTAATTAGAGGTTGGTTAAACGATCAGTCTTATTATATATATATATATAATCAAGATAAAAAAAAAGAAAATTAGGATAAAAAAGGTAAGGAGAAATATAGCGATGACACGTGGCATACCTAACAAAAACTACCAAAAAGGTAAAAAAGGAACTTGAAAATAATCTCTCTCTCCCTACAGCACTATCCCAGTACCCCACGTTCTTTCATCGATTCATTTTACTGTTGCCTTCATTAGCCGAACCACATATCACCAAAACCCTAATCGATGGGCTCCATAAGCAAAACACCAGATATGTTCCTCTACTCCTCCAAATCGACGCCTCCATGAACACAAAATGTTGTCGTCTCCTGCTTTTGCAAATATAGGGTTATGATGATATTCAATCGCCGCCGCCAGAGATCAAGGGATTCGCCGCCACCGTCATCAATTTAGGGCTGCGCATCCGTCCTCCCGTTATTCAATCGATGGTGTCGACTCCGCCACTGCCTCCCAATCCTCCGTAGTCCGGTCAACAGTCGATGTGCATCCGCCGTCGATCTGAATCGTACCAGTCGCCGATGTCAAGTCCGCTGTCGACTCACAACAATCGGAGACCTAACAACCGCTCTGGTTGTCGTCTGAGACCACTGCCGCCCGACCGCTGCTCACGTTTGTTGCCGGAGACCTAACCGACGCTCAAGTATTCAAACCTTCAAGAATGACTTTGAAATCTGGATCAAAACCTTCGAGAATCACGGTTCATCAGTTTCTTTTTTAATCAACTCCCTATCCATCAAGTTTCTAAATTGTTATTTTTATCAGATTTTTGATAGAATGTGTATCAGTCTTTTATAGATCATCAATCTGGTGAATTTGTATCATCAATTTTGAATTATGTATACTATTATTTTTTGTTTCTACGAGGATATGTTAGAGTTGTGCATCAATCACTGAATTAAAAAATGTTTATTCATTATTTTTTGATGGTCATTGTGCATCATATATTCATATGTTTCACATTCTGCTAATTTTCATATGTATCGGACTATGTATTCTGTTTGTCATTCTTCTGTTGTTTATCATCGTGAAGAACTTTTTTTGTGCATCAAAGTTCTGAAAGACTATGTATTCTGTATGCCATTCTTCTGTTGTTTATCATCGTAAAGAATTTTTTTTGTGCATCAAAGTTCTGAACCGATGAATGTCAGATGTACAATTCTTAATTTTGATTCATTAATTCAGGCACGACAGTTGATTTCATAATTTTAGGAGGTGGTTTAATAATTGAAAGACTATTATACCCTTTAGTATATTTTTTAATTATTAATAGAAAAAGGAAAAAGTCACTTTTTTAGGGACAGATGGATGACTGAGATTTATTCTTACCCTTTTTACTTTAACTCTATTTTTACAGGATCCTGACCCTATATATATATATATATATATATATATATATATATATATATATAGGAAAAAGTTCTTGCGAGAACTATTCTTAGTGCGAGAACTGCGAGAACCCTCCCCTATATATATATAGGAACGGCCGAGATTGGTTCTCGTGGTTCTCGCATGAACCCTCCCCTATATATATATATATATATATATATATATATATATATATATATATAAAATTCAAATTATTCTTTGAGAAATCATATTAAAAAACTATTAGCTTGATGGTTAATAAAACGCTTTATTTGTTGGCCTAATTTTTACATTTGTTTAACGGCCAATCAAATAACGCACTAATCACAACAAAAGTTTAAAAATAAAAATTTGGGTTCGTAAGTCGTAACGCAACGTAGCAGCTAGCTAGCCAGTATAGTGGCCACTTTAAAGACGAGCATACATATGTTGTTCGATACTTTCATTAAAATACAATCTTATCTTATATCTACCTATTATATAAAGAACACCTTCAAAAAAATAATACTTCATTCTTAAAAAGTAACAAGCTATTTATATTTTTTAAATTAAACAATAAAGAAAAAATGTTAAAACTTAACCCATTCTCTTGTGACTATATGTGTGTATAGAGTGAGGTTATATATAGAACATTCATTAAACATAGAACTTAAAGAACTATCTTGGTAATAACACATGTCACTTTGATTAACGGCAAAATTGGAAAATAACAAAAAAAAAAAAAAAAAAAAAATCCAAGCACGCCTCATAGCCCTTCCAGCTCAACAACATTTATAAATAAATAAAAAACCTAACTCAACTTTAAATGATCATAACATATTTGTTTTTAAGAATTTTTGCAAAAAAAGTATATCGTTAGATTCATTTTTTCGCCCTCTTTCAAACAAGATCAGGCCTGATATATTTATGAAATATTTTTTGGAAATGCAAAGTTTGCATTTTGAGCTGAGTTCATTCTAAATGCAAATTGCAAAAAAACGACAAACGCAAAATATAAACATGAAGGTCATCTAGATGCTTTCAAAATACAAAAATTATGAAAATGCAAAACGCAAATCCAACATGATTTAATAAAAATGCTGTATAAAATGTAAAATTACAAATTCAAACCCTAAATGCAAAATCCGTATAAAACACTACATGCTATCCAAAATGAAAATAAAATTTTCATGTCAAAAAAAATTTAGAAAAATATGATAAGAGTGATCTTGTTTGAAAATGATTATAAAACTAAAAGATTTGTATAATTTATTTGTTTAAATTCAAAACTTAAAAAGTTACGATAATTTAAAGTTTTAATGTTTTTTCTAAATCGTGGGTTGTTGGAAGGGGATTTTCCATGTTTGCCCTTTTCTTCCTATATTAATACATCATAATTACAGTTTTGCCATCGTTAAATCTCATCCATTAATTTTGATGATTCAATGACACAAATTGGTTCATTGGGTTTTTTTTGTTTAACACATGGTTTTTATTGATCCAAATTATATATATATATATATATATATATAGGCAAAAATCAAACGAGAACTGTTTTTCGTACGAGAACTGCGAGAACCAATCTGAGCCGTCTAATTCCTCCTCATCTAATGTCATCACCCACCCATGAATTCATCACATGCCTCTGCCACACTTGATCCCCCCACGCTCTACATCTATGAATTTAACTTATCAAATCAATGACTAAGATTGGTTCTCACTTCTCCCAATTCTCGTACGAAAAACAGTTCTCGTTTGAACATTTCCCTATATATACACACATATATAGGGTAGGTTTTAGTTGAGAACCATTCTTAGTGTGAGAACCACGAGAACCAATCTCAGCCGTTCCTTGGATATGAGAAGTTCATTGATGGAGAGCGTGGAGCGATAGACTGTAGCAGTGTATAAGGAATTCATGAGTGGGCAATGACATTGAATAAGAAGGAATTTGACGGCTCAGATTTGTTCTTGCGATTCTCACACAAAAAATGATTCTCAAATGAACTTCTTCCTATATATATATATATATATATATATATATACACACACACACACACACACACACACATACACACACACACACAAGAATGGTACCCGCGCAATGCGACGATAACGAATAATTTTTACTTAACATGTATGTTTTCGATAGTCACTTAGTATAGTAATGATAAATATTTGTTTGGTAACATGTTTATTTTCTTTACCTTTTTCATATTTCTCTTATTTTTCTGTTCTCTTACAACCTTTTATTAACTTCTAAAATAAATTTTGAAAACAATAAAATAAGGAAAAAAATATCTACTTACAAAACAGGATAAATTGCATGAAAATATAGGGTGTAAATTAGCAATTTGAAGATATTAAAAATTTAAAGATTTAAATAATAGAGTAAAATAGTAGATAATTTTCTATTTTATTTAAATAATAGTAGATAATTATCCATTTAAAGATTTAAATATCTACTTACAAAATATTTATAAATTTTACTTATACCCATTTCTTAATAATTAAGTTTAAATATTTATTATATGATAAAATATGTAAAATGGAAGGTTTGGTTATAAAATGTTTTTTTAATAATTAAGTAAAATTGTATTAACTTGATTTTTTTTAATATGGATAATTTAATTATTAAAATGGAATATAAGAATTTTATAGCTCTATTTATTAGTTTTTTTATTTAAACAAATATTCTCTATAATTATTGTTACGTCATTATGTTTATTCTAACTTTTAATTTCAATTAACTTTAATATTATTTTTTAGTTTTAATAATTTATACACATACATATACTTTTTAATAAAACATGGTAATATATATACATATATGAATTAACATAAAGGTTTAATAATTTATTTTGATAAAAAGAATTGCAAGTTTTAACATATAATTTTTATAAAATCACTTTAACCACCATGGCCGTGATTAGCATGGCCAAAGAAATAGGTAGTATTATATATATATATATATATATATATATATATATATATATATATTAAAAGAAAGAAAAATATATAGCATCACCTCTTTAACCAAGGGGGATTTCACCAATTAAAACCCTTTAATTAATCAAAAGTTGAGTTTTCATCATTTGATTTGTACCTGTGTTTTGACTCCATAAACGAATATGCAATATGGTAACGAAAATATTATATAATACCCTAAACTTTGTTATAAATAAATTAAAGAGAATTATGAATTATCAGAATTATATATTTGTAGGTCTCACACGTTTTACACATGAGTTATATTCATAGTTATAAATAAAAATCATATATTATCCAAGGGAATAAAATAAGGATTTTAGAAAATTCCCATTTTTAATATTATATTAGTTTGGGGATAAGTTATAAGTTAAAAGGGGATCACTATACCTACTCAAATGACAAATAAGTTAGTATGACTCTCTTCTTATATATGACTTCATACACCAACCCTCTAGAATTCATGTTGGAACTTTGAAAATTGTTACGTACGAGTAAATTCATTGTCAATCTTAGCCTTATACCTTTATCTGCATGAGATTATTAGTTCACTGCCATTACAAGCATGCTTGACCCAGTTCATATACCATTCTCATTTCTCTGTAAGCACATACTTCATGGAGAAATTTAGAGACGAGTGAATTATTGATTAAAAGTTGAGAAAAGAAGGTAGTTAGGACTTTCTAAGAGTCTGCAACCGATATTCTAAAGCCAACAAAATAGGAAAACTCACGTTCTTCGTTCATGCATGTTACAGGTGAGGCTGGCCGGAGTTAGAGGTCGCCCGAGCTGCAGGGAGGGGAAAAGAGATCAACGACGGGGAGGGGGGTTGAGGGTTTTATCGACGGGTACAGGGGATGTTTGTTTTTTGTTTTTAATTAATTATTAATATATTGTGTTTAAATTAGAAAGAATTTAAAATTAATTTAAAATCAAGAAAAAGAATTAAAAAAAGGGGTTAGGGGTATTTTAGTTGGGACAGGGACTACAGACGTTACAAAGTATAAACCCTAGGGACGTCTGGTGTAATTAATGAGCCACATGGACGATGGGTGAAATTAGTGGCAAACCACATGGACGATTGGTGTAATTTACTCTAACTTTTATAATTCTCTCATTTTATACAAACAATTATTTAATGTGTCTGTTGTTAAGTTACTATTGTATATAATGAACTTTATCATAACTTTCATCGTATATAACAAGCTACATACAATGTGAAAGATTATGAAAATTGATTGTATTAACTTTAACAAGATAAAGTTAAGTGTATATAATGGTCATTAATACAAAGTTTATTATCTTTTAATACAATTTACACTCTATAATATGATGTTTATGTTCATTTCTTTTCTCATTGGACGTAGGATCTATCTATATCTATATATAAAAAACTTGCAAATTTTCCTAAAATAACTAAAATTTAGATTTAATCAACTAATCATAACCTCCAATTTAAAATAGATCAATTTCAAAAACACTTTTAGAAAGATTAATGTCGAAAATTATAAATCTAGGAGGTGGTTATATGTAAATTGTGAGGGGATTTTATAAAATATGGGAGGCGCTTTAAGAAAATATGAAGGGGTTTTATAAAAATTGTATATTAATGTAATTAATATATATCTATATATAAAAGACTTGCAAATTTTTCTAAAATAACTAAAATTGAGATTTAATCAACTAATCATAACCTCCAATTTAAAATAGTTCAATTTCAAAAACACTTTTAGAAAGATTAATGTCGAAAATTATAAATCTAGGAGGTGGTTATATGTAAATTGTGAGGGGATTTTATAAAATATGGGAGACGCTTTAAGAAAATATGAAGGGGTTTTATAAAAATTGTATATTAATGTAATTAATTATAGACTGTTTATAATTTATGTTCTGTAAGTTGTGATATATTTTGTTTCGAGAAAAAATAATTATATATTTACGACCATCTCATTTTTATCTACGTTTTGGTATAAATTTTATTTTAACATGACACTTTTTTTTAAAATTAGTATATTCTTAATTTTTAGTTATCCGTTAATAGTAGTGAGTAAGTAAATTTTGTTTAGCTGAGTAGGTTTTTTTATTCAGTAGTCAACTTGAATATGTTATTCAAAGTATTTAGTTAATTATTTTAAAGCATTTTCAATCTTATTAGAAAGATTGATGAAACCTTTTATATAATAAGGTTTAAAATAAATAGTATCATTAAAATATGATATATTATATATTTAAAAATATAAATTCAGAGATATAAATATAGATGTTTTTAATGGTCCTGAAACTATATTATTAGTGTAGGTAGTTAGCCAAAGATAACACTAAAATAGAAGTGTTAGTTTTTTATACACAAAACAGGAAATCATTAGTGATTTTTTAATATTAACAGGTGAGTCATTATTTTATTCTTATACTTGCAAATTGTACGAAAATTCGGCTTTAGAAGTGAAAATGCAATGATGTTCATGTTATGTTACTTAGAAATCTAGACCAGTTTAAGGGTTTATGCAATGGAACAAGTCTACAAATTGTCGGACATATGTAAGTTTTCGATGATATTTTATTTATTGCATTATTTTTATTTAAAAATTTTAATATCTCAGATACACGTCCGAAATACCCGTGCATGCACGGGTCAATAAACTAGTATTTGTACTAACAAGATATCATGTTTACTAAAAATATAACCGTTCTTATTTTTTGTTATAAAGGATAACATTATTTCTTTCTATAAATCCTTGTATTATATTCTTTTACTCATAACTCACTAAAATACTTGTAATATACTAATATACTAAAGGGTTAATAATAAAAAGAACCTCAAACTTTGCTTTACTTTTTGGTTTAAACCTTAATCTTTGTTTTTACATGATGTAAACCTTAAACTTTATTTTACTTTTGCTTTAAACCTTAAACTTTATTTTACTTGTTGGTTTAAATCTTAAACTTTATTTCTAAATGATTTAAACCTTAAACTTTAAATATATTTCTATTTAACTCATAAACTTTCATTTACTTACTTAAAATGGGTAAAAAGTAAACCTACAACCAATTCACCGGGCTATCTCATCTCCCCTTAACACACGACTTGTAAAACATTTAGAGTATAAATGGGGAGCGGCGACGAAATCGGAGATGGGACCAAGGGCAGTGAACGGCGAAGCCGACGACGGGACCAAGGGCGAAGCCGACGACGGGACCAAGGGCGAACGACACTGCCCTTGGTCCCGTCATCGCCAATCGCTGCCCTTGGTTTCGTCGTCGTCCTCACCTTTCTTCGCCCGTGGTCCCGTCGTCGTCTTCGTCAGTCACTGCCCTTGGTCCCCTCATCCTCAGCGTTCGCTGCCCTTGGTTTCGTCGTCGATTTCTCCGTCGCTCCCCTTTTATGCTCTAAACGTTTTATAAGTCGTATGTTAAGGAGAGACGAGGTAGCCGGTTGATTAGGTTGTAGGTTTACTTTTTACCCATTTTAAGTAAGTAAATAAAAGTTTATGGGTTAAATAGATATATATTTAAAGTTTAAAGTTTAACTTATTTAGAAATAAAGTTTAAGGTTTAAATCAAAAGTAAACTAAAGTTTAAGGTTTAAACCAAAAATAAAATAAAGTTTAAGGTTTAAATCATGTAAAAACAAAGATTAAGGTTTAAACCAAAAGGTAAAATAGAGTTTAAGGTTTTTTCCATTATTAACCCTATACTAAAACACTTGTCTTACTGAGATTTTATATTAGAAATCAAGATCAGTACCATAACAGAACCCTTGGTCACGGTCTGCACATTGATATGAGAGCGATTGTTATTGCTGCTAATCTTGCCCCTAAATTCGTCAACTCTCTTCAATGTCCTTGTGCCTTTTACTCAAATCTTCGTGATGATAGTGTCATTGCTTCTTCTGCTTCTATAAAAGGAAGTTCAAAAGAGACTAAGCCCGATTCCTGTGACCTCGCTGTAAATGACAATCTACGTGTTTGATCAAATGCTTCAAAGACGACCTCTTCCCTCCATTCAAGATTTTACCAGAATATTACTCTCTGTCGTCAAATGCGAGCATTATTCTAGTGCTATTTCTATGATTCATCAATTAAAATTGTTAGGTATTAACCCTTTGGTTAAGCCTGATGTGTTGTATTTTTCCAGACTCCTCAATAGTGCTCAACACCAAAGCCACCATTGCTACAGTGAGTCTTACCTTGTTGAAGAAATTGTTTAGCGGCCAAAGACTAACTCACGTTGCCATGTAAAATCATTAAATGGTGTGGTGGCTAGCTTGTCTATAAATAGAAGCTCCATTAGTTGTAGTAAGTATCAAGAAAAAGTGAGGATATCTTAGTGTAAGAGTTGAGAGGAAAAAAGGGTCGGTTGTTTGTAATAGTCGAGTGTGAGAGTTGCTCCTCCTATTGTAATTCTATTCCCGGCCTTAACAGAATAGTTTTTTGATCCCAACAAGTAGTATCAGAGCCTCGTTGGCAACTTTTTCGGTGTCGTTTTTGGGTTTGAAATTTTTTGTCTCGAAAACGTATTCTGAACGTACCATTAGAAAGGTCTCGTTCTCACGATTCCGCGATAATTTTTTGTAATTTCTCGACTACCGGAAGGCCCATTAGAAAGGGCTCTCCTTTGACCGGCCACCGGAAAAGTCGCCGGAAACCTGCTGTCTCGCCAGAGAAGACGACCCAGTCAGCGACAAGTCATCGCCACGTCATCATCCAGTCAGCGCTTAGTCAACACCACGTCATCATCCACTCAGCGCTCAGTCAGCGCCACGTCATTGTCCAGTCAGAACCACGTGGCTGCCACATCATCATCAGCAGGTTAACTTTCAGAAAATTACATTTTAGTCCCTGAAGTTTCAGAAATTACATTTTGGTCCCTAAACTTTCAAAAATTACCTTTTTGACCCTTACAAAAAAAAGTTACTACCCTACCATTTTCGGCCGTTCTGGATCCAACCGTGAACTCCGTTTTCCTTAATTCTTCCTCTAAATTTGTGCAAAAGATATTTTACATATTATTTATGAAATCTACAAGTTCGGATACGATGATCCGACTTACTCCCACAAATTATAACATGTGGAAGGCACGGATGGAAGATTTGCTAAGTTTGAAAGACTTAGCCGAGCCACTCTTTAATAATGGCTCCAAACCAGAAGGAAAGAATGACGAAGAATGGACAAAGATGAATAGAAAAACCGTGGCTCAAATCCGACAATGGATTGACCATAGTGTTTTTCATCATATCGCACAAGAGCAGAGTGCATATAGTCTTTGGGAAAAGCTGGAGAGCATGTATCAAGCAAAGACGGCTTGAAACAAGACGTTATTGATGAGAAGATTAGTAAACCACAAGTTACGTGGTGGTACTTCTGTAACCGAGCACACGAGTCAGTTTCAGGATCTTGTGAACCAGCTAAGCGCTTCAGGATGGGTTCTCAAGGATGAGGAACAAGCAATATTGCTCTTAAGTTCTCTACCTGATAGTTGGG
The DNA here is from genome assembly GCA_947179395.2 of Pulicaria dysenterica. Lineage (NCBI taxonomy): Eukaryota > Viridiplantae > Streptophyta > Magnoliopsida > Asterales > Asteraceae > Pulicaria > Pulicaria dysenterica. The sequence continues at coordinate 97,545,046 of OX359289.1, forward strand.
AGACCCTTGTCGTTACTCTGAGCAATTCCGCCCCCAACGGCCATGTCACAATGCAAATGGTGACAGATGCCTTGTTGAATGAGGAAACCCGAAGAAAAGAAGCCGGAACAAATCAATCATATGCCCTCGTGTTAGAAAATAATGGATGAGGAGGAGGCAAAAGCGGGGGTAGAGGTCGAGGTCGAAACAGAGGTCGAGGTCGATGTCAAAACAGAGGCAGATCCCAAGCTCGAGACATATCACAGTCACGAGGAAGGTTAGTTGATAATAATAACTCATGGTTTGAAGGCTATTGTAATTATTGTAGTAGTTATGGCCACAAGAAGAGGGATTGCCGAAAGTTTCGACGAGAGCAACCCCAAACCAGCCAAGAGTCAGGAAGAGAAGACGGTGAGACCATGGTCACCATGTCGCCAGAGATTGCACTCGTTACCTCCGGAGAGGAAACATGCCTACATGTCGAAACTCAAGATATTAAGTGGGTGATTGATAGCGCATCATCATTTCACGCCACTCCACATCGGGATTTATTCACAAATTATAAATCCGGTGACTATGGTGTTGTAAAGATGGGCAACACTACTTTCTCGAGCATTGTTGGCATTGGTGATGTGCACATTAAAACCAACATCCGATATGCGCTAGCGTTGAAAGATGTTTGACACGTTCCAGATCTGAGATTGAACCTCATCTCAAGATTAGCTCTAGATTTGCAGGGCTATGAGAATTGATTCAAAGGAGGTGTGTGGAAGTTGTTAAAAGGCTTGATGGTCATTGCCAAAGGACATATTTGTGGTATTCTTTATAAAACTCATCTCAAGTTGCATCATTCAAGTCTAAATGCTATCGAATAAGAGATGTCTACAAATCTGTGGCATAGAAGGTTGGGCCACATGAGTGAGAAGGGATTGATGACTCTTGCAAATAAGGAGGTTATATCATTTGCCAAAGACGTAGCCTTGGATCCATGTGAGCATTGCCTGTTCGGGAAACAACATAAAGTTTCCTTTAGCTTCACAAGAAAGAACCGCTCTGAGTTGCTGAGCCTTGTCCACGCTGACGTATGTGGACCTATTGAAGAAGAATCTCTTGGTGGAAGTAGGTACTTTGTGACATTCATTGATGATGCATCTCGCAAGGTATGGGTTTATTGTCTTAAATCAAAAGATGAAGTATTTGATCTCTTCAAGAAGTTCCAAGCCATGGTAGAAAGAGCTACCTGAAAGAAGCTTAAATGTCTCCGATCTGACAATGGAGGCGAGTACACTTCCCGAGAATTTTCAGCATACTGTGCTGAGCATGGGATCAGACATGAGATTACAATGCCACGGTCCCCATAACAAAATGGTGTAGTAGAAAGAATGAATCGCCCCATTGTATAGAAAGTTCGATGCATGCTTAGTATGGCTAAACTGCCTAAGCCATTTTGAGGTGGAGATGTGCTAACAACCTGTTATCTTATACACAGGTCGCCCTAAGTTCCGTTGAACTTTGAAGTTCCAGAGAAGATATGGTATGGAAAAGATATTTCATACTCGCACTTGAAGGTGTTTGGGTGCAAGGCATTTGTGCATGTGTCTAAAGAGTTGAGACAAAAGCTTGATCTCAGGTCGACTCCATGCATCTTTGTAGGTTACGGAGATGAAGAATTTGGGTATCGGTTGTATGATCTCGAGACAAAGAAAGTTATTCGGAGCAGAGATGTAGTATTCCATGAAAACCAGATTTATGAATCTACTTCATCATCCAGTAAGAAACAAAGTTCTCATGTTTCAGAAGATGTCCCTATATCATCATACATTCCTCTAGACAATGAGGAGGTGAATGGTCCAAATGAGCAGGGAAATGAAGATTCCGTAAATGTTTATCATACTGATCACACTGAAGAAGTTCAAGCTCAGGGGGAGCCTGAAAATGTTCAACCTCAAGTTGTTGCAGACAATGTTCAAGTTTGACGTTCCGTAAGAGGGTTAGTTCCACAAACTAAGTACTCACCAACAAAATATATCCTCCTTACTAGCGAGGGGGAGCCAGAGAGCTTTCTGGAAGCTCAATCTCATCATGAAAAGACTAACTGGCAGAAGGCCATGGAAGATGAAATGAATTCTTTGCAGAAGAATCATACATACGAGTTTGTGAAACTTCCACAAGGAAAGAAAGCCTTGAAGAACAAGTGGGTGTTCAAGCTTAAAAGAGATGGAAAGGGAAATATCTTAAAGTACAAGGTAAGACTCGTCGTCAAAGGTTTCTAATAGAAACAAGGAATTGATTTTGATGAGATTTTTTTCGCCAGTGGTGAAGATGATGTCAATCCATGCCGTACTCGGATTGGTTGCCAGTCTCGATCTTGAACTCGAACAAATAGATGTGAAAACTGCTTTTCTCCATAGTGATTTAGATGAAGAAATATACGTGGAGCAACTTGATGGTTTCAAAGTCTCAAAGAAAGAGCATCTTGTTTGCAAATTAAAGAAGAGCCTCTACGGTCTTAAGAAAGCCCTGAGGCAATGGTACAAAAAGTTTGACTCGTTCATGGTCAAACATCAATACACAAGAACAACCACAGATCATTGTGGGTACCAGAAGAAGTTCCAAGAGGAAAGTTCTGAAGGGTTTTGTAGAGTATAAAAATATATTATCAAATGCACAGCGGAAAAAAACCCTCTCCAGTGATCTCATCTAACTCGTACAAAAACTAAAAGAGGAAGAGGGTTAGAAAGTTATACCTTTGTTGTAAAACCAAAACTTTCTTTATGCCCATAGACAGCTGCAGGTTATCCACCGCTACTGCACCACCTCGAACTGGCTGCTAGACCGCCTAAGGATTAAACCTTGGATCAAAATCGAGACCCGCGTGTTTGTATGTGTTTCCGCGTCACCGCCGGCCACCGCCCTCGGTGGTTCGGTTTCGCCTTTGCGCTGCCGCCGAGAAAGAGAGAAGAGAGAGAGAGAGGAGAGCCTTTAGGGTTTTTGTTATGTGATTAGCTTATTGATTAATGAGGCTTAAACAAGAATATATATTAATCCTTATTAGGCCAAGCCCTTTAATTAAAGCCCAGCTTTAATTAAACTATTAATCAATTACAGAATATACCCTCGACCTTTCTAATTAATTAATAACTATTAATTAATTGGTCCTGTTAATATTTAAACTAAATATTAACTTCTCCTTTTAAATAATAAATAAATTTTATTATTTTTCTCTTTCTCAATAATTAATTAACTAATTAATTATTCTTTTCCACACAAAAGGTTATAATCCAAAAGGTTCTAATTGGGTGTCCAGCGGTGTGATCCTTTAGTGTCACATAGTATTGGACACGATAGTACATGTTATTTATCTCTGCACATAATCCAACAGACTCCCACTTGTGCAAGATAAGTAACACTTCTTGTACATCGTTGGCCTAAGGAGGTCTCTAGCCAGACGCTTAGGTTTACCAGACTATGAGATCTCTTATATCTAGAGACATAATCCACGCCTTGGATTATCTAGGCCTTTCCTTTTGCATCGCGATATTTCGTAATGTGAGTATTTGACATGGAGCAGGGATCTCATCTAATACTTAGATTTTCTCGACTCTGATTTCGACACTCTGCAGTTACAGTTTTCCCGAATGAATAAATATCATTCTAACCGAGCGCGGCCACACATTTTCAGTAGTCTTAATCATCGAGGAGCTCAAAAAATATCTCTCCTAAAAAAGAGGTGCAAATCCCATCTTGACTATTTGCAATTTGAGCACATGGCTTCCGCTGCACCTAGACAAGCCCCTTATGATCACCCTGTTACGGCGTGACGTTAGAACATGCTAAAGTACAGAAGTTACCACGCCCCAAACCAAATATCTCAGGTCTAAGGACAACCTATCAAGTTTACTTATGTTAACGCTCCATGAAGTAAACTCGATGCGGATCACCCCAATATTTATCCCCTGATAAATATCTATGAATATTTGGTCACAACCTAGTGCTTTTACTCATACCTGAATAAATCATCAAATATTCATAATAGCGTTACCTCCCTAATGTAGCTCCCACTACATTAAGTAGCTACGGGCATTTAGACAATTCATAACTTGACTTGTCAAGAATAGGTTAAACATGCTAAAAATGGATAACTACGAAACATTATGCAAATACCTCCTATTTCAATCCCATGAAATGTAAATACATAATAAATGGTTTCAAGTTACATCCATAGTAATAATCAAAAAACACGAACTAGCTGCTATGTTCCAAGTACTGCATTCCTATAGAACTCGCATGCCTCTCATGCTTAGCCCTAGCTAGCGGCTTCGTCAACGGGTCAGCAACGTTGTCGTCCGTCGGTATCTTTTGCAATCTAATATCATCTCTTCCAATGATCTCTCGGATGAGGTGATATTTCCTGAGTACGTGCCTTGTCCCCTGATGATCTCTAGGCTCTTTAGCTTGCGCTACAGCCCCTGAGTTGTCACAGAATATATCGATCGGTCTAGAGATACTGGCAACAACTCTAAGATCCGAGATAAAATTCTTCAGCCAGACAGCTTCCTTTGCCGCATCACTTGCCGCAATATACTCTGCCTCTGTAGTAGAATCTGCTATTGTATCTTGCTTCTAACTCTTCCAAGATATGGCTCCTCCGTTTAGGGTAAAGACAAAACCTTACTGCGACCTGAAGTCGTCTCTGTCGGTCTGGAAACTAGCATCAGTGTAACCAGTTATACAGAGCTCATCCATCGAACCTCCATATACTAGGAATATGTCTTTCGTCATTCTCAAATACTTGAGAATATTCTTGACGGCCACCCAATGAGCATCACCAGGATTTTGCTGATATCTACTCGTGACACTGATAGAATAGGCAACATCAGGTCTAGTACATAACATGGCATACATAATCGAACCAACTGCAGAGGCATATGGTATCAATTTCATCTTGTCCTGATCTTGACTAGACACAGGACACTGAGTCTTGCTCAAAATCGCGCCAGATTGCATAGAAATAAATCCTTTCTTGGAAACAACTCTCCTGAAAAAGAGGTGCAGAATGTCTCTCGCATATTCGCATTTGGCAACACGCTTTCCGCTTATACCAGATACACCCGTTATTACTACCCAGTTACGGCGTAGCGTTAGGTGCGACCCAAATATCAGAAGTCCACGAATCTCAAACCAAATACCTTAGGCTTGAGGACAACCTATGTGACGAATACCTTTGACTCGTTAACCACGCGATATTCTTCACGATGTCACTATCCGATATCCATACCCCTGGTGAATACCCGTACATCCTTGGCCTACACTCCTGGTAGCTAGCTATCTTCAATCACTTTAAATCTCTACCAAGGATTACAATGACGTTATTATCTCCCTAATCGAGGTTCCCACCAAGATAGGTAGTCACGGACAAGATTTTTTGAATAATAATCCTATTATTCATGGATATTACCAAAACATACAAAATCTGTGTAGAGTAATGGGATTAATAATGTACTCTCCATATTCACCCTCTTGGAATATAATACAAAATTAATGCTGATACACCGTCTCGATTCACCGCGTCTATTTGTATTACTATGTTGGTTCAAGTAGACTTATCACGGATCTCTCTTTGAAACCACAACATTACTATGAACTCGAAGAACTGAATTAACTCTTCGTTTCTAAATATATAAACTTATCCCATAACCACATTTGGTTATATTATAGATGTATAGATACTTTTCTATTCCAAGAAATAGACTGAAATAATAAACCCTTTTGTTTACATCGACTTGTAAACAAAAATTAGATATCCAGTGCATAAACATATATTTAATAACCTGTTTATTATTTCCAACACTAAACTCTCTTAATATGTTTAATATTTATGACATTGAATTTCAATATATAATTATGAACTCCTGAGACTAGTCCATTTACCTGGACTCATTTTGTAACCTCAAAATTCTCGTCATTAAGATTATATACGTACTTGAAAAATAATAAGCTAATAATTTTCGTGCTTCTCTAAGCACTTACTTGCTTCTACGCAAATAGTATCTTAAAATTAAAATTTGGAAACAAAATCTATGGAATATATATCTTGGATACTTGAAAATAAAAAATAAAATTTCAAAATCCGAATTTAAATTATTTTTTGAAATTATTTTATCGTTTCATATTATTCAATAGTCACTTAATATGGTGACAACAATTAATTGCTGTTTAGTAACATGTTTATTTTCTTTACCTTATTTCCATTTCCCTTATTTTCATAGTTCTCCGTCAACTCTTTTATTAACTTCTAAAATAAATTTTGAGATAATAAAATAAGAAAATAATCTCTACTTATAAAATAGGATAAAAAACATGAAAATATAGGGTGTAAAAATTAAGATAATAAAGTAAAATGGTGGATAATTTTCTATTTTTTTTTATTATACGAGCTAATTAAAAAATAAAAAATGTTTGTAAATTCTGGTTATATGTTATTTAGGTTTATGAGTTTTACTTTTACCCATTTTTTGATAATTAAGTTTAAATATTTATTATATGATAAAATATCTAAAATGGAAGGTTTGGTTATAAATATATATATTTTTAAAATTAAGTAAATTTGCATTGACTTGATTTATTTATTGATATGGAAGGTTTAGTTATTAAAATTAATAACTCTATTTAATAGTTAATAAGGGTAATTTAGTAACTTTAAATAACTTAAAATTTAAGAGTTTAAACAAAATACTTAAATGCTTTATAACATAGTATAGATAACATAAGAATTTTCCTAATCCGAATATAAATAGCGAATCAAACCCAACAGTTTATAGAAAGTACAGGGTGTAATTTGTAACTCAAACACTTTTGTGTAGTTCCCCTGATCATATATAAATACAAGTGCAGAATCTCGTATGTGTATACAGAACGAAAAGCATCCATATAGAGAGGACGAAGAAGAAGAGAGATGGGGGAGATATTGACATGGCTACTGTTCTTCTTCATCCTCATAGCTCTCGTTGTTGTCGTTGTTTATCAGGTTCATTCTCAAAATCTCACCCTTCTGTTGTTTCTTTCTTCACTTTTGATTGTAATCATACACTCTGAATCCGCAATTTGTGATCGATAACTAGATTAACTGCTACCAAGTCTTGATGTGTTTATTGATTGAAGTAATTGTAAATCAATTACGCTCCTGGATTTCGTCAATTTTGCAATTTGACGGAATTAGGGTTCTTGAGGGATTTTTGTTGGTAATTTGAAATTTTCGATTTGATTCTCGAGATATGCATATTCTAGATGTGAGATTTGTTAGGTTTATGTGTAGTACATTCCTGTTTTGTACCTTAATAATCTCTATGGTTATTGCTTCTAACATATAATCTGTATATAATCCTTTTTGGCTTTGAGGCAATTGCAAATAGTCCCTTTGAGTTCAGGTTTTTAGATAAGGGGAATGCTTTCTACCATTGATTGAACTAGGAAAAATGCAAAATTTTGACCTTTTTAATCATTGTATTTGTGAAAGTTATAAAGAAAAAACGCTCTATTTTGATCCCTTTTTCTTGTTGGTGATGTCTCATTCTTGCAGTAAGTAGTGTTCATCCTGTATTCTTTTTAGCAACCAGCAAGATGGTTTGTTTATAATGCCAAACCGCTAAACATATTGATGAAGAAGACTATATGTTTTGACCACTCCAAAACCTTTTGCAAATGATGACATAGGACTATTGGAGTAAAATCTATGTGTGATGTTTTGTTTTGAAATAACATTGCAATGCTGCAAGTGAAATCTTTAGGTTTGACTTTGAGTATGAACTGCAGCTAATCTATTAATCAGCATCTAGTTTTGAGTTTTGTATCCATAGTTTACTAACTATAATAACATTTACTTTGCAGCTTATGTGCTTAGCGGATTTAGAGTTTGATTACATTAACCCTTATGACTCTGCATCCCGGATAAATTTTGTGATATTGCCGGAATTTATCACACATGGCGTTTTATGCTTGATATATCTTCTAACGGGGCATTGGGTGATGTTTCTTCTTGCTTTGCCATACCTTTACTACAATGTGAGATTGTAAGTCTTCTTTACCTGTTGGTCTGTTGAATATGAATAAATGATAAGCGAATATAAGCCGTATCTGGAATTATCTAGGCTTGTAGTTTAAGAATATTCCTTAAACGACAGTCGAAGATAACGACTACTAGGGCAAAACATGCATGTTAACTTAAAAACTTTCCTAAAAAGTAAATTTCATGTGATAATCCTAAAAGAAAGTGGTGGAGATTTACTAGACTCTATGAAATTTCTAATGAAATCTGGTACTTCATTTTACTAGTTGTATGTCCTTCACAATTCATATATAAACTTTATTCCATGGATATAATGATTATTATCTAACTTATGTTATTAGGTACACTCGGAAACAACACCTTGTGGACGTGACTGAGATCTTTAACCAGCTTAATTGGGAAAAGAAGCAACGCCTTTTCAAGCTCGGATATCTCATATTTCTACTCTTCATCACCTTATTTTGGTAATGCATGATGCATGCACTTACTTGCATTTCTAATTTTTGCTTCATATGAGTTTTTTTTAAATAGCTTATTGTTATTATTTTCATTGTAGGATGATCTATAATGCGTTGGAAGATGACGAAATGTAGGTTCTGAAGCTGAATGAGATGCACCAAAGGTTGAAGAAGGTGCCTTCTCATTCATACTTAGGCTTAGATTGAGATGCACCAAAGATTCTCAGTTTTAAAATTATTTGTGATTGTTGTAACATTATTAGCATGATTTTTTGTTTAATTTCAAGATACACCAATGAATAGTCTTTCTTGAGATTCATTATAGGATTCCTTTGTCATGGCTTTGTGGAATTATTTGGGTTATTTTTCTTTTTTTCTAATCTGTACTTACAAACATGGTGGAGAATTGTGGAAAAGTTCTAATTTTGGGGATGTTTATTTAATTCTTCTGCTATAAAAGCATCAAAATTTTTGCTCTCTAGTTCTGAATAGACTTTTGGGTAGAAAAAAAAAATAGAAAAAGAGAGGTTATGTATCTTCTTACTTATGCTTTTACTCATAAGACGAAGACGTGTCAAAATCAATGGATCTGGAAAGAGAAGTACTGGATCGCAAATGTCATTTTTTGGTAACTAGGAGGATGAATTATGAGAAATAGTAGTAATTAATAAAAATTTTTATAGAAAAATATCATGATTATGTGCTTGAGCCTTCTTAACACTGTGTTCCAGAGTTATACGACGAAAGAAAATGGAAGGATAGAAAATTAACGAGGGAAAAGAAAAGAAGAGAAAGGAATATGTTTTTGTCATTTGGTGTTTCCGAGTTTGAAGGAAAATGAGAGGAGATGTGAAGCTTGAAGTGTTTTTTGGTTTCCTTCCAAAATCTTCCCTACTTTGGGAGGAAAATCAGAAAAGAAAATGAGGGATAATTTTCCTCTCAAAATCTTTTCTTTTCTCTCTTAAAAAACTTGGGAACACAGCTAAAGATTATTTTCCTTCCTAAATCATTTATTTTCTCCCTTATTTTTAACTCGGGAACACAGCGTAAAGAATCTCCCATGGTTTTCAAAGTATTCTTTCTCCCATTCTCTCTTGTATTGTATTCCAAAGTAGAGTTGATGATTACAGTTAAAATAATTATAAATGAGAGTCAATGGGAGATATATTAGATTGGGAGTAAACTATAGGGGTTCTTGTCTCCTTGTGGTTTGGAATGTTATAATAAATAACATCTTTAGTTTTTTTGTTTTTTAAATTACATAACTAATTTTTTTATAACTAACTGTATAACATCAATGTCACCAAAGCTTCTTATTTGAATGTCCATTCAAGTCGGTCGTCAAGTTCCTCATGTTTGTCTACAAATTTGTGTTTTAAACCTAAATTTCTAAAAATTATTTGTTAATTATCATATAACATATGAGTTTGTTTAGGTTTTTTTATTTATTATTATTATTATTATTATTTTGGTGTAGATCTAAGTTTATAAGGATATCATGAATGTTCATATTCTTCACAATAGCCATCCACTACTAACCTTAAACTTCAAACAACCTCATACAAAAAGCAAGAGGATTAGATGGGGGGTGATGACGGTAAAGAATGGGGAGAGAAAAAAAAAGACCTTGATTGAACTATATAGTAAGATCAATTTCTCAATCATAAACACCCAGTAACACGGCCCGCTTAAATCACACACATGTAAAAGAGCACACATTCTATCACTAAAACCTTTATATGAATTTAGATCGAATATTTTAGTTAGTTAAGGTGGTATTTTTTTTTTTGAAAAGCAATTATAACATATATAAGGGAACAACATGTACAAAACAATCCATCTCCACCACAAGCAGTAGGGGAGTAATTACAGGAATTGAACAAAACATGGGTCAATGTTAACTTATAAATGCTTCAGATTGGAACATTTACTATAATAACAATACCCATGTAACCCCAACAGAATACAATTAAGAAATTAATGCAACTACCCGACCTATTATAAATAACTCGAATCCGCAGCTGGAAACAAAAGCCATGATACCCAGTTGATACGTTTCCCATTTTTTGCCCGAAATTTCAGCCATTGGAATAAAAGAGTTTGGACTTCAAAAAAGACATTACCAATGGTAAGTTTATCCGTCGAGAAGACTACGGCATTACGATTTTTCCAAATGCAATAAGCCGTTACTCTAATCAAAATATCCCACACTTTCAATCCAGGAGCCTTCAATACTCCTTGGGCTGATGTTACGAGGTCTGCAAAAGTCATTCCCCCCCTAAAAGGGATATCCCACCACTTGTGTACATTAATCCATACATCTTGAACAATCTTGCAAGAGAAAATAGCATGGCAAACAGTTTCAATTGAATCTTTGCACCTGGGACAAAGTACCGAGGGTAAGTCAACCGCCCTTTCATCTAGTTTTGCCAACACGGGAATCCTTCCACGCTCTACTCTCCAGGAGAAAACACACACTTTTTTTGGTACCAAAGTTGACCAAAAAGTTGCTGGAAAATGTGTATTTTGCACTTGAAGTTTATCATCTAAAAATTCCCGCATCCATTTGGCCGTATAAGAACCTTCACTATTTCCCATCCAAAGCCACTTATCTGTCTTGAATTTATGAAGCGTGACTGTAGATAGCAGCCTCTTAAGATTCTCGAACTCCACAGCAACTCTTCCCCTCAATCGGTTAGAATCACCAATTTCCCAAATCCAAGTATTCTCTTGCCATCTGCCCATGTTCCCAACCAGCTTGTCACCTTTACCGAATTTAATGAAGAGTCTTGGAAAAGCCTCCGCCAACCTGCAGTTACCAAGCCAGATATCTTCCCAAAAATATACATTATATCCGTTACCAATCTCTACTTTAAGAAAAGAAGAGAATGAGATTCCTTTTTTAAAAATTTCCCCACCTGCCCTAGAGATGTCAGGCCACATACCCGAGCCCTTAATGGGATTCGAGCATACCAAACCCCCTAAAGGCCCATGTAAGCTACGTATTACTTTAGCCCAAAATGAATCTTTTTCAACACGAAAACGCCACCACCATTTAAGTAATAAACTTAAATTAAAAGTATTCAAGTTACCCACATCCAACCCCCCTCTATCCCTTTTAAGAGTAACATCATCCCATTTTACCCAAGCTATTTTTCTATCCTTGTTACCCCCACCCCAGAAAAAGTTCTTTCTATATTTATCAAAAGACAAAAGGATACAAGGAGGAGCACGGAACACAGATAGGAAGTAAACAGGCATACCGGAGAGGACCGATTTTGTGAGAGTAAGGCGCCCCCCAAAAGACAACATTTTCCTTTTCCACCCGGTCAGTGTTTCTTCCATTTTTGTCATTAATTTTTCCCAATGAGCCTTTTTTTTCATGGTAGAGTTTATTGGAACTCCAAGATATTGAAACATTGGGTCACTCAACTTGCACCCCAATCTATTAGCCAAGAGTAATTGGGTCTCAGGACCCACCCCGAAGCCACTAAGATTGCTTTTGTTCCAGTTCACTTTCAGTCCCGATGCTTCATGCCAACAATTAAGCAAGTAACTTGCCACTTTGATGTTGTTAGTATTCCATTTTCCAAAAATTAATGTGTCATCCGCATATTGCAGGTGCGAGACCATGACTTTATCTTTACCCACTAAGATCCCTTCAAAAACCTTCTTGTTAACAACCTCCTGTAACATCACATTAAGCCCTTCTGCCACTATCAAAAAAAGATATGGTGCTAGAGGATCCCCTTGCCTCACCCCTTTCTCCACTTTGAACTCTTTAGAAGGTGACCCATTTATCAAGACCGACATGAATGTGGACTCTAAGCATCGTTTGATCCAACTAATCCACATGTTCCCGAACCCCATTTGCTTCATCGTGTCAAACAAGAAATCCCAATGGATACTATCGTATGCCTTTTCAAAATCGATTTTTAGGAGAAAACCTTTTCTTTTCTTCTTTTTTAGCTCATTCATCACCTCACTAGCAATCAAAATACCATCCAAAATGGACCTTCCCTTTAAGAATGCCGATTGAACATTACTAATTAAATTATTCATCACCATTTTTAGCCTATTAGCAAGAATCTTTGAAATAATTTTATAGTAACAGCCAATAAGATTGATGGGTCTAAACTCATTGAAAATCAAAGGATCACTTACTTTAGGGATTAAGGCTATGAATGATGAATTACATCCTTTGGAGATTGGATTACCCTTCCAAAACCACTCCAAAGCCTCCAACAAATCAACTTTGATTAAGTCCCAAAAATGTTTGAAAAAGCGGAAGTTGAACCCATCCGGTCCGGGTGCCTTGTTACTACCACACATCTTGACTGCCTCCCACACCTCCGACTCTACAAAGTGTTTTTCCAGGTCACGACTTTCTTCCACATTCAAAGTTTTGAACCCGCTACTAAAAATTTTGCCGTTGGTTCATGGATCTGTTTGTAAAAGTTGTAAAAGTGTGCTTCCGCCTCTTTTTTAATAACTTCCAAGTCTTCGACCCACACACCGTTTATCAAGATGCCCGCCAAATTATTAACTCCTCTTCTTCTTTTGATTGCATTGTGGAAGAATTTTGTATTCTCTTCCCCTTCAATATTCCACTTTATTCTTGATTTTTGTAATAACATTTCCTTTTTGATCCTCTCTTTTTCTTGCCATATTTTTCTTTTTTCCAACCATTGTTTCCTTTCTAACTCATCTAACATATTTTCTTCTGCTTTTAGTTCCCAGCCCACCACCTCCTTTTTAAGTTCTTTTATCTCCTCATCAATGTTTCCATATTTGACTTTAGACCATGATTTTAATGCTAGTTTCACATTTTGTAATCTTTCCATAAATCTGCAATCTGGTTTTATCAAAACAGTCTCCTTACGCCATGCCGACTTTACCACCAAATCACATTCCGAGTCAGCTAACCAAGAATTAAAAAATCTGAACGGTTTAGGGCCTGAGTTGTGTACATTATCATAGCAAAGCAACGGACAATGGTCAGATTCTTTTCGATCTAGAGCCTTACACGCTACCGATCCCCAATGTTCAAGAAACCCATCTGTCATGAGGAATCGATCAATCTTGCTAAACTTTACCCCGTTGGAACAACCTTGTAAATTTCCTGTTGCCTAGTTGAATATCTATCAATCCATTCTCTTCAATAAAGTCATTAAAATCTTTCATGTTGCTTGGAATTGAGTTAACATTGAATCTTTCATTTGCATCTCTTACTTCATTGAAATCCCCAAAAAATAGTGCCGCCGTATTTGCTTCGTTGGTTAGATTTGATAATTTTGACCAACAATCTTTCTTTTTTTCTAAAGAATGTGCACCGTAGACATTTACTAGCATGAATCGTCCTTGTTTACCGACCCAATTCCCCGCAATTGCCAAATACGAATCATCTCCACATGAGACTACATTTGACAGAATTCTTGTGTCCCAAACCATGAGCAGACCTCCCGCCTTTCCCCTTGAATTAACATAAGCATACATAAAGGATGAATTACCCCACAAGTCTTCGACCAATGTCTCATTAATAACTTCCATTTTGGTTTCCTGCAACCCTAGGACATTTGGTTTTTCTGTTGCACAAATTTGCCTAATCCAATTTCTCTTCTCCCGCGTACCTAGACCTCTTATATTTAGCGATAGGATTTTCATAAAATTAAAGTCATTGATCGTACCTGACGTATCCATTACTGGATGACCTGTGCTTCCTTCCAGGTAAAGCCTACCTGTTGTCCTATTTCTCTTGACTTCGCAATCCCATCCGAAGCAAATTTGCTATCTGTTGATGATTCTGATCTACCGCTCTCTCCCCTTTTTTATACAGAAAGTTTTAAAGAACAGCTCTTCCTTTTAGCCCTAGCAAGCTTTTTCATCATATGAAGACTTAATTTCCCAGCCCCCACAAAATTCTTTTTGTTTTTAATTGTTCTTGAGTAACCAATATTACGCCCCTTAGCAAGAATTCTAGAGTCTGCGATTTCAACCTGTAATCCCGAGCTTTGTTCGTCCCCTGACCCAATTAGGCTCTGAGTATCGAGAAGATCCTCCACTTCTGTTGGGTCTTTAATTGAATCAGGTCCCAAATCTGTTTCAGTCGATTTATGGCCCAAAATACCACCTATGGACCCAAGTTCTATATCCTCCACTGAAGGGCTCCTTATGTTACTTGAATATGAAATGGGTTCATTAAATTGAAGCCCATTAACTGCTTTAATCCATTTGTTTTCTGCCCCAGGTAAGTCATTTGAATTTTGTACTGTCCTTTCTAGACTAGCCTTTCCACCAACAGTGTTCAATTCGCCACCTTCGCCACCTATCATTAAAGTTTCGCCATTTTCCAAGGGAGTTGCTGATCCGCCGTACAGGGGATTAGATACTTCTTTTTCATACTGATGTGACTTAATCTCCGACTCTCTGTTTGTACCGTTATTACTTCCGGTTGACTTCGCCGGAGATTGCTTGTAACCATCTACGGCATCGTCATCCTCCTCCGAAGATTCTTCCATAACAAAGTTTTCTTCCGTATTATTGCCATCCGACTCCTGCTCATCTTCGTCGATTGTATCTACCCACCCATCTTCTCTCATTAAGATCTCTCTTGAGTATCCATGACACTTGATAATGTATCTATCAAATAGTGGAAATTCATACGCAGTGCTAACCAATACTTTTCCGGCCACCAGTGACTTAGAACTTAACCACGAACAGTTTTCCACCGATACTGGTTCACCCCATCTTGAAGCTATCTTCTTAAAGTTTTCTTCATTCCATAAATCCAACGGTACGCCATATATCTTAATCCATGCCAATCTGTTTGCCCCGTTATGAAAGTGTTTGGACCATCGTCTTACGTTTTCGCACCACTTCCAGATTTCACCGTCTTTGTTTGTAACCAGATTATCCGCCGTTTCCTTCGTATCACAGACTATGAGTATCTCCTTCCCCCCTAAAAATTTCCAATCAATAATGTTCTTGCAAATAAGTGACATGATAGACTCAAGGTCATCCAACATATCCAGTCTAGTTACTTTAGCCACCAAGCAGTTTTGTACAATGATATCAAGCATCTTATCCTTCTCCAACTCCTGGATGTGTCCCCACTCCTTCTTTTGGTTATCCATTTTTTTGTTGTTAAATCCATCGTTAAGACTGATGGAGCTACTGTTTGTATTTTGCTTCCCTTGTAGTACTTCCTTAAAAGATCTAACATCTTTTTGTCTCCAAGTGCCATTAAATGTTGTTTCCATTCTGTTATGTTGCTTAACAGGTTGACTTTTGTCCAAATTTGAGTCATTACTCCTACTTTTTGCCTTATAACACCTTAGTTTGTACGAACCTATCCAAGCACCATTTAATCGGTGTAATAATGGAAGTAGTTCTTCACCAGGTCCAAATCTGACAAACCCAAATGCTTGGCCATTCCTTAAATACCTTCTTGCCACGTAGATGTCAACAACCCTCCCGTAATGTTTGAACAACTCCCATAATTGGACCACCTTTGTACCATGTGGGAAGTTGCAGAAGAATATTGACCTTAACTTCTTGCAATCGATCTCTCCTTTTCGGTTCCCAGTATGCCCAGATCTTCCATGTGCTGCTGCTTCGCTCTCCCACCTTGAACCTCTCTCTCTCTCTCTCATTTTTTTATTTTTTCGTGGTCAGTTAAGGTGACTTATTGAATTTAATGCGTAAGAGACTTTGACAAATGAGTTAACTGAACAAGTTACGAGAGTGATATTTTTTCATATTAAATCAGTGATTTTATTCTTTTTTATTTGGATTATTCATTCAATACATAAAATAAACAACAATATTATTTTATCCACTAATATCATTTATCTAGACAAACATTTCATTCAAACAATACTTAATCACAATAGAAAGAGAAACAACCTTACCCTAAGGCGTCCCATTTGATTTACTGGAATTAGCCTAAATTATAGTTGATCATTCCTAAATTTTCCTTATGTTTGGTTTACAGAATTCAAGGAATTGGAATTTTGAAATTTCCTCTATTTCGCAATGAAAGGTTTTGACAATTCCATAAGGCAGTGTTTGGTATGCAGGAATGAGAGAAGGAATGAAATAACTCATTCCTGCGTAATTGAAAAAACATGTTTGATTACCACAAAAGAATGGAATGACCCATTACATAAGTAATGTGATTCCTTCAATTTCATTCCATAGGGGAAAAGTGTTTTTTCCTAATGGAATGAACTTTTTAATTAATCTAATTTTAAAGTTTCT
The DNA here is from genome assembly GCA_947179395.2 of Pulicaria dysenterica. Taxonomy (NCBI): domain Eukaryota; kingdom Viridiplantae; phylum Streptophyta; class Magnoliopsida; order Asterales; family Asteraceae; genus Pulicaria; species Pulicaria dysenterica. The sequence goes on from OX359289.1 coordinate 97,561,807, forward strand.
TTTACTAACATTAATAAATATTTTCTAAAATTTATCAAAAAATATATTTTCTATAACGTTCTTAACTAAGTTTTTTTTGTTTTTTTATGATTAATCTTTTTATATAATAAGTTACTGATTTACATTCTTTTATTAAACTATTAACTAGTTAAAAGTAAAAATACATTTAGAAATGTGTGTATAAAATATGAAAATTTGATAAACAAAGTAGTGTTTTCAATAAAAATATATAAATAAAAGAACTTTTACCTTTTTTTTTAAATATCGTAAGTAAAGATAATTTTAATAAAAAAATTCATTTTTGAAATGTCGTATTAATGATAATCTCGTAGTTTTGATATTTATCAATATTTTTAAGACTTGTAAAGTGTATTTAAAATACATTTTTATATATGAAATTACTTAATTTAAGTTATGTCTATTTTTTTAATACAGGGCAATTTGATCATTATTTATTTATTTTATTCCATTTTAATATCTATTTCTCTTTACCAAACATACTGCAGATTAAATGATAATAAACTATTCTATTCATTTATCTATTTCATTTCTTTATCATTAATTTCCGCCAACCACAACATACCCAAAGAAATTAAAAAACATTCCATGGAGTTACTTTGTGCGACTAACTTATACAGGAATCCTGTATCCATCGACATTTCACCATCGACCTCTTCCGCCTTCGACACTCCTCCGCTCCGCCATCGACTTACGCCGGCGCCATTCACATCTGACGTCGCCATCTAGCATTCAACATCGACACTCTTCTGCCTTCTCCCTCCACAGTCTGCAGTCAATCGATCGAGATTTCCGCCAAACTTCGAGACCTCCGAGACCTTGTCCCTACTTCTACCGACCAGAATCGAGACCCTCGAGGTATGATCTATTCATTTAACAGCTGTTTCGATCGATTGTGTTTGCATCTGAACTTGATTTGAGCTTTGTCCTCGTCGATTTGACTAGGGTTTATCATTGATTTGGGATTGTTTGATCGATGGTGTTTGAATCTGTATATATGTCAACTGATTTTGAACCAGATTGCATCTTTAATTGGGTATATGTAAACTGATCCTTGGGTTTTGTTTATTTTTGGAGATTGAGACAACAATTACAGTTGCTATGGCCAAAAAAGAGTTTAGAAAAGGATTGAATAAAGTTGGTAACAAAGTTCATTTTTAAAAAATTCATTCCCAAGAATATAGCATCTGATAAACACCACTGATTCACTATGATAAATATTGATTGAGTTTTGATTTCAAGATTCAGAATAACTGATTTTATCTTCAGTGATTGTGCAACAATGAGGAACAATTGGGTTAGCCTTTGAATTAAGAGGCAAAACAATTTATTTCTGGTCAAATTTAAGCGATAAACCTTTGATGCCACTATACCAGTGTGAAAAGCATTCAAAGAAATCTCAAAGAAACGCTGACATGGTGTGAGTAAACACTGAGAAGAACCGGGGTTGCTATACATATAACGATCATATAGCTATATAACTAGTTTATATCATTCAAACCAAGTATGCCCATGTATACAACTGTGGAATCTATATATAAAAATTTCCAATCTGAGTACTCCCCGCCTAGACTGATTACTCGCTACACCCCAGTGTACTGCCTTACAATATATTTGGTAGATTTAATTCACTTCTTTGTCGTATCATAATTGACATTTCACAGAATATAAATTTGCACCTGAATTCTTTCTAAACATGAATTCCAAAGTTAAATTTGAGTTTTGTTCTTACTTTGAGTCTGGCATCTGGTTCTTTGATTGCAAATGTACATCCTTTTGTCTTGCTTTATCAGTTTGAAGTTCAATAACTGGTTCTCAGACTAGCATTGCATCTTAACTTTTTGAAAAATGATTCAAAGGATATGGTTTTTCATTCCTTTGCTCAATTATTACCTTTCGGATTATATACTTATTTGGACACATATCATTTCATTTCTCTTGCTTTTTGTTTCACAATCGACTCGTGTCAACATTTTTCATTTATTTATCTTATAAAATCGAGTTTTTGCTGTTTAATATTGTAGTTAACTACTGATACATTGCATCTACATCATGGTACATGCAGCCAAAGGAATATTTATTTCTTGGTAAGTCACTCCTTTGCATATACTTGTGAATCCATCTTAGTTGACTAAGGCAATTTGTTATTTTATATTCGGTCTATTTTTTAGCCGAAATTTATGTTACTTTTTGCGCAACTTTTAATATATACTAGTATTTGGTCGTTGCAGCGACATACCAATGGCTCAATTTATAATAAATTACAATGCGTCGTTGCCACAATCACAGAAGTTCATTATACACATACTCGACGGTACTCATATTTTTGTCAGCAGCAATGTGGATGGAATGATAAGAAGTGCAATTCAAGAGTTTAGAGAGAAGAACACGTATGAGAAACCGGCTTGATTTTGCATGATTCGCATAAGCCGACAAGAAAGAAACTTTGATCTTTAAGTGCATAAAAGTGATGGTAATGATGCATGTAATGGATTATACTCTATGAAATCTAGTGTTGAATGATATACATTGTTATTTCTTCTATTGTTTCTTGCACATGTAAACCACCACTAAGGTGGTCTAGTGGTAAGGCGTACTGTTCTTAAAAAGGTCACAGTTTCAAACCTCACTAGGTAAACATCTTAAGGGTGGTTAGTAGTCACGGAAGGGTAAAGAAACGATACTCGGTTAGGCCGCTACATCTGAGTCGGACTCGTCCTCCCCTGGTAACCTGAACAGGGAAAAAGTCTCCATTTAACCGTTTGCTTGCACATGTAATTATGACTTTTCAATGGTAATTTACATTGTCTGAATATGAATCTTATCATGGGAGTTACATAGGAATAGAAATGACGAACCCAAAACATAAATTTAATTTAGAAAATTTTTAAATATTTAATAGTAATTCAGAAATAATCCAGTCGATATGACTTATTTCATAGAACATTATTATTTTTGTTTAATCTCTAAAAATAAATAAATAATTAACCTTCATCAATTTAGTTGGACTATTAATGTATCTCGACCCTTTTATATAATCAAAATTAAATCTTAACAATTTATTTAGTTTTTATATAATCAAAATTAAATCCTAACAATTTATTTAGTCAAAACTCAGAATTAATTTTGATACAAAATCAATTTAATTTGTGTTAGACTATTTCTCTAATTCAATTTTTTTTATCCAGATCACTATTTTAGAATTAAATCTATTAAATATTAGACTATTTTAACAATAGAATATTATATATATTCGAATTGTTTGTTTTATCTATGTTTATTATATAATACGAATCTTATCGTAATTAATATTATATCATTTTTTTAGTTGTTATCATTTTTGTTTCTTATTGACTGAAATTAAAATCTCTAAATAATGATATAATTAAAATACTAACTTGAATCACTTCTATTAAAAAATCCTAACATTTGATTTAGATAAAAATTAAATCTTAACCATTCATTTAGATTAAATGTAAATTTTATTTTGCCTTTTTAGATCAAAGATCTTATACAATTGTAGGCACATCCATAATCCGACTAAATCTGACACTCGGATATACGTACATACATTACATTACATACAATTAATATATAAAGATAATAATACATATTCCAGAACAAGTATTTTTAAGTTAACTAAATAAAATATAAAAATCCCATTTTTTACGTAACGTACACTTATCATATCATAAAAAACGGGCCTAGAAAATAAGACTGGGCTTCTCTCACCGGAAGTCCAATCTTATATACTTATTAAAATAAAAGGGTTTTTTTTCCCTAAAAATTCTTCACCAATCATATCCCTTCATCTTTTTAAAAAAATTAAAAAAAATCGGAAATAGCTAATTATTACGTCATATACCTTAAGGAATTGTTAGGGTTTAAATATAAATTATTAGAGGTTTAAATGTAATTGGAAGGGTTTAAATGTAAATTGTTAGAATGGTATATGAAATATGTGAGGGAATCTTAAGAAATTAGTATATTAATGTAATTAATTATAAGTTGTTTGAAAATTATGTTTAATAACTTCTAATATATTTTGTTTTCACAAAAACTAACTATATATTTGTAATCGGCTAATTTTTATCTACGTTTTGATATAAATTTTATCGGAATATCAGTTTTTTCTAAAAATCAGTATATTTTAATTATTTTATCTATCGAGAGCAACGTGTATGTAATTATTGTACATTTTATTCGTCTTTTATATTATTCCCCCTACATAATATAATCGATATAATCACTGAGATATTGATCTATCGATAATAAGAATTAAAAATATACTATAACCAACGGTTAGTGGCATAAAGTTGTTTATAAAACTACCACTTAGAGCTTTTAAACTTGATTGTCATGTTGTGACTAAATAATCCTACATAAAATATACATCTACATAATTACTGGGTAGTGAAACAACTATCATGTTAATGTGTTTTGTAACTACACATACAACTTGGAATTATATATAAAAATTTTAATTGTCTAAGTTTTCTTATTTTTAACTAGGGTTTAGTTTCGGAAAGTGTATCGAAGTTGTCATTTTTTGCTATTGTGTATACTCAGCTTTAAAAACTACCATTTAATATACTCAAGTTTTTAAAACTACCATTTGATTATGGTAACTTACAATAATAGGTAATAAGGCTTATAACAGGTCATCTTGAATTAAATTAATTGAAAATTAATATAAATAACATTTTAATAATAATAATAATAATAATAATAATAATAATAATAAATAATAATAATGGTTATCCCAAATTTCCAGATCTAATTATGAACATTTGGACTTATTCATTTTGTTCTCGATTTAAGGTTTTGCGGGTTTGACAAAGAACAATTTCTAGGGGTTTGTGGATCATTTGTTACCAAACTCACCATGAATCTTGTTTACGAGAATATCTTCAGATCGAGAATATCTTCAGATTGAGAACACTGTGGATCTTGTTTTCCAGGTATTAATTCCACATCGATGTGTGATTTACGAGGGTATGTGTAGAGTCATGCTTTCAACTTTCAATTCCAGAACCATGAGTTCGATTGACGATTCCATATCTGAGTTAGGATCTACGATTCCAGATCTGGTTCATCTTCAAGAACATACTTGATATTGAGTTTTTGGTTCAAATCTGAGTTAGGGGTTTATTTTGGCTTTTGATTTTTATATGCAATTTTGTTTGATCATCACATTCTGAGTTCTTGTTCTTGGTTCAGATATGAGTAAGGGTTTTCATTTTTGGTTCAGATCTTAGTTAAGATTTTCTTTCTGATCTGAGTTCTTATGCTTGATAACTGTTGTTCTTGGATATTCGATTTTGGTTCACAGATTTGTGATGGTTTCGATCGATTCCAGTTCGACTGTGATGGTTTCCGTCGATTCCAAATCATCTTGAATATTCGATTGGTCTTTGTTTTGACTCTCGACTTGGTTCATGTTAAGATTTTAGGGTCTTCTTTATGGGAAGATCAAGATGTTCTTGAAGATGTTCTATAATAATAATAATTAATAATTTAGTATTAAAAATAAATCAAAATTCAGAAAGTTACCAGCAACCTATTCAACAAGTTTTATAATATATTAAACGGTAGTTTTAAAAAGTTGACTGCATTAAACGGTAGTTTTGAAAGATGGGTATACACAATAGCAAAAAGTGACAACTTCGATATACTTTTTGATACTAAACCCTTTTAACTAATAACTTGCTACATAAAATAAAAGTTATTACATAGATATTTGAAATTCAGTGGTATTTTGTGTGTTCAATTATATTTAATTGAAAAATAAATTACACTTAAACGATTTACGTATGTATAGACATAATCTATTCTATGTTAAAATCTTATTTTTATATGATCTAATTTGCGTAGACTTATATGAATGTCATCATTATTTAACTTTTAACGAATATAGCTTACAATTTCAAAGATTTAAATATATAATCGGCTAATAAAAATGTCTTTACAGCACTTGATATTATAACATTAACACTAATATTATAGTTATGGCTTTACAATGTCGGGATAAAGCTTCATCATGAGAAACACATTAATTTTATACTCCCTCCGTCCCATTTTTATTGTCCAGTATTGACTTTTTAAAGTCTTTCTTTTTCAACTTTGACCTTAAATATTTTTTTTTGTGTTATATAATATTTGATACAAAATATATGAATGCGTTGTGTTTTAAATGTAAAATTCATTGATATAATCTTCATGAAGTATTATATAACTGAAACAAAAATATTTAATGTCAAAGTTGAAAAAGAAAGACTTTAAAAAGTCAATACTGGACAATAAAAATGGGACGGAGGGAGTACTAAAACTCTTAAAAGTGTAATGTAACTTTATATTTCTTAAAAAGAGTATTTATAAGAAGTACTAAAAAGACACGTTTTCATTCATGGACAGTTATATGTGATGGTTTATTGAGTAGAGGGTTAAAAGTTTTAATTTGCGAGGATTAAGGAAACCCTACTAATAAAACTATAAATGTTGTTTATAAAGAGGTTTTAAAGAAAATCTAATTATAATATTATGTATGAATTTCAAAATTCTGTAATGATTATTCATTTTTTACGAGATTTTATATTCATATCTATGCTTTGTAATTATTTTTACTATACATATTCATACTCTTTAAAATTATATAAATTTAAAATTGACTAATATCACCTTATGTTGATACACGGGTTGTTTAGCTAGTAACAACTAAAAGATAATAAGCCCATTTGTGTTGAGTTCTTTATTTTTTCAAATGAGATATATAATATTATATATGTTAGTACTCTTTAATATCACAAAATTTTAAAATTTACTTTAAGCATCTTCATATTTATAAACGAGATGTTAAACTAGTAACAGTTAAAAGATAATAAGCCCATTGTTGCTGAGCCCAATTAGTTGGCGTTCTAGATAGGGGTGTTTAAAATATCCGAAATAAAAAAAGAGAACCTAAAAACTGCTAATACATACCGACATCTAGGTTAATTGAACCGAATATCTTATTTTTTTTCGGTGTAGTTAACCGAACTTAAATATTCGGTTATTCGGTTCGGGAACGGTTCATTATTTTAAAGATTGACGGTTAAACGAAAAATCAAAATTTTAAAGTACTAAGTTAGTTTTTAGGTTTACCAATACCAACCAATTGATCAATATTAACAATAAAGTACTTATCAACTCATAACAAATTGTTGCCTTTCAAAAAAAAAAAAAAAAACTCATAACAAATTGTTACCAAAAATAATATGTACAATTCATTTTTCAATATACAAAGTTACTAATTAGGTTGACTTGGTTTATAAATCTTGTTATTTACTACTTTCTAACTTAATTTCACTCTATTTATTCTCTATTCATACTCTTTTTCTTCTTAGTTGATAAATAAATTAGAGAATTTATAATGTTTATAAATTTCTCATTTAAACCATGTCCAAACTGAGATATGGATACTACTTTTGATAGTTTTTATTTTAAAAATATATTTAGTAGTTAGAAATGGTTATTTAGTTAACTAAATAACCAAATTGAGCATACCGGTTAACCGAGTTTAGGTTAACCAACTTTTTCAGTTTAGATATTGCGAACCAATAGTCCCATAACATGTTATTGGTTAACCGAATGATCGATTAACCATCAATTAACACCCCTAGATCTAGATTTGACATTCTAGGATCATATTATTTTTAATTTATTATGAACAATTTTTATTATTATAATAAGTCACATTCTTAATCTTTAAATATAATAAAAGAATAAGATTAGTAGAATTTATTAAAAAAATCAAGCTTGCTACACATTGATTTAGATGAAAATTTTAATTATCAAATTTAAGTTATCTATTTTGGTAAAAACTAAAATCCAAGTTTGACTTTAATCTTAATCAAAATTATTAGAAAAAGTTTCGCATATATTCTTATTAAAACTTAAAAAAATGTATTTGCTCATCCTAAATTATAAATATCATTACTATTTACTCGTTATAACATTTCAAAATATTATATTTAACCAAAATCTTAGTAATAATAGAGTTTTTGACCAAAATAGGGTTATTTAAAAAAGTATTTACCAGATTAGGGTTGTTTTGAAAATATTTACTAAAATAGTGTTACTATATCCAAACACCACCTTATCTCCCTCCCAAACAAACTAAACTCCCCCAACTCCATTAAAAAAGTTAAAACCCTTCCCAAATCTCTCCACGAAAAATGGCACCACCCTGCGTCCCTGCCGCCGGCCACCACTGTCGCCGGCCACTAGTCGCTGGCCACCACTGCGGCCTGATACTCGTCGCAGAGAAACCCTCTAACTCGTCGTCGCAGAGAAACCCTCTCACTCGCCCGCCACCACCACTGTTGAAGAAAAATCACCGCCCAGAAACCCTCACTCGTCGATGACAACCCGCCGCCTCAAAACACATAAACACCATCTAAATAACTTTCAAACTCTTTCTCTCTTACTAGCGTGACTGTTCTCGCCAGAAGCTAGCAGCCGCCATCGCCGTAACCCTAGCCGCCGCTATCGCCGGAGAACCACTAGCACTTACCTGCAATTTCAACCACCTCTGTAACAACTCCTGAAATCTAACCACCGGTCACCGCTATCCTCAAAACAACCTTCTCCACACTCTAGCCGCCGGAACCGTAGCCCCCGCTATCGTCGGAGAACCACTTGCGGTGCAGGGGCGGACCTTTAGTGGTGCACCCAGTGGCATGGGCAACCCCTCAATATTTCCCGAGTAGTGTAAAAAAATTTTTTTTTTTTAAATACAGGTGCTACCCCTAAACAATATTGGTGCAACATATCTATTTCTATTAAAAAAAAAGATACATGTCTGATAGAAAAATTGAAAAAAAAAGAATAATTAGTTATAGTTTAGGGAAAGCCCAATGCTAATTATTGTTATATAGTATGAGGAAAAAAATGGTGCAACCCCTGACCAAAAGGCCGGGGTCCGCCACTGTTGCGGTGGTTGTCCTCGACGAGTGTGAGCATTGACGAGTGTGAGATGGTGGTGGTGACCTGCGACAAGTGTAAGATGGCAGTGGTAAACGGCGACGAGTCTAAGGCGGTAGCTGTGATGGCCGGCGGTGGCTGTGGTGGCGGGGTGGACTGGTGGTGGCCATCGTTCTTAAGAGAGAGTGTGTGTGTGTGATTTGGTAAGTGTTGGGAGAGGGAAGTATGGGAGTTTGAGTGTTTAGTATGTTTGGAAGGGGGTTTAAGTGATGTTTGGATATATTATCATCATTTTGGTAAATATTTTTAAAACAACCATAATTTGGTAAATAAGTTTTTTAATAACCATATTTTGGTCAAAAACTCGTAATAAGAATGATCGATGACTTGTATAAGATATACAATTACGTTACTTCGTATCATGATATTATAGTACTGAATCACGTCTCCCTCAATCTCGTGTCGATGCTTCGATCACTTCTCCGGATGTTGACGTTTTCTAGTCGTTATTTTCTTAGGATTTATATAAAAATGTATCAAAATTTTTATTTTTAAGTATTATACATAATTTTTAAAACTACCGGTTAATGTGAAGGCATGGTTGTGGGAGCTCAACATGAGTTTCATTATTTCAAGGCAGAATTTTGTATATACGTTTTAATCAATACGTTATATTTTAGCTAAGTTGGCCGGCACTTAAAAATGTATATTAATGAATACTTAATTATATTTTAATAATTATTTCTATCGCATCATTTTATTTATATTTTATAGAAATAAAAAAATGAAAAAATGATCAACTTAAAACATTAGAAGTTAGAAAAGGACGAAGAAATGAACAAGTTGATGTAAGTGCCGTATATAAAATAATTATGTGTAATTGATTAAAAAAAATTATTATATACCATTAAAAAACCAAAAAATTCAATGGTTATTTTTTAATATTGTACTTGTAATAATTGATGTTTAAGATATGTTTTAATAGTATCGAAATATAATCATAGCTTCCATATCAATGCTTAATAATTAATATGTAATTCGACCTAACAATTTCTTAACTAATATATTATGAAGTAGTACTAAAGAAGCAAGACCATGTGAACTAAAGAAAAGTTGGGTAAAGAGGTAAGATCCCACAATGATATCCATTATGTTTTTCACAGGTTAGGAAATTGATATTTAATGGCACTTTTATATTTCACAGATGGTAATTCACGATATGACACGAAACGTGACTTGAAACGAATATGAATTAGATCGATACAAACACGATATAAAATTAAGACGTGTCACAAAGGCTTTATATAATAATGTTCGACAGGAACCAACACAAAGAATATAACCCGAAATTAACATTTTTAACCCGATTTTGTTTAATAATATAATTATCAATCCTCATTATAAATAATAAAATAATTACTTAAAATAATAAACAATCATTTATTATTATACTCAACTCTCTAGAACCTTAAGTAACTAAATTTTGAATTATTAAAATCTATAATTTGTAAAATGAATTAAAAATCTAAAAATAAAAAATAAATGCCTTTAATTAAAAAAAAACCCAACATTTGCAATTTAGTTTGGCGGCATCATCAGTTACTTATTTCTTATTAAATTCTTTAAGCCTAATCAATGCGCTAATTAAGAAGTGAGAAATAAGAAAGCCTTAGACAACACTTCATTCTGCAATTTTCCTCTTCACCTATCTCATTCTAATCCATAATGGTTAGATAATGAAAACATGTTATAAAAGTTTTTGTTCTTGATGTTTCTTGCTAATTTGAATGGTTAGACGGTTAAAACCTTAAATCTACTATAAAAGTTTATTAAAATTGGACTAGAAAATTCTACTTGAATTTTTTTCACAAAATGGTCGAAGAAACCCCAACTCAAAAACCTGGGTTTGCCTTGAAAAAAAACCCCTTTGTTTTTGTGAAGAAATAGATCAATACGAAATACAACTTGAACCTAATACGAATTAAGTGTTATGAACCAAACTGGACATAAAATTAAATTGGATCGACATAAAAATGAAAAGGTCAATACGTACGAAAACAACATGATACATTTAACACAAACATAACTTGAATTTACAAGTAATTCACTAGTTTAGGTATATATGGTGACGAGTTTATATCTGTTCACACATATTATCATTTTATAGGTAGGAGAACGGATTATAAAAATAATTAAAGTAAATTGAAGTATTCGTTTTAATAATTATAAGCCTTCCCCGTTTGTCAAACCTTATTGGACTGTTTTTATGATTTGTTTTAGAATTTCTTATATAAAGATAAATACTTAAACTAAAAGTTTTGTCAAGTAGAATTTTAAAATAAATTTAATCTTTAATTCAACTCCAAGATTGGTTCTTTCAGTTGCAGATAGTCTTGCCAAATATACCATTCATATTACGCTACAACCAATAATAAAAAGGGAAAATTACCATTTTTGTCAATATACTATTCACCTTTTTCCAATTTTACCAACATTCTTTTTATTTTATCAATTACACCATTACACTTTCAATATTTTTCCAATTTTACCAACATTCTTTTTATATTATCAATTACACCATTACACTTTCAATATTTTTCCAATAAACACAAGGTTTACCTACTAAGGCTGACAATTTGGGTCGGGTTTGTGTTATTGGGTTCATGTTGTTCGAGTTCGGGTCAGTTTCTTGTCGACCCAATTTCGACCTATTTATTTTCGTGTCAGGTTCGGGTCGGGTCACTTTTTTCGTGTAAGGTTCCGGTCGTGTTTCGTGTCAACCCATTTCGGTCAAAAGTATTTGACTAGTATTTTTTTGATTTTCGATTATGGTTTTCGAATACGGGTTTCGGGTACGGTTATCAATTACGGTTTTCGATTATGGGTTTCAAATACGGTATTGGATTAAACATAATATAAACCATAAATGAAAAGAAATTCTTAAAATTATATAAAAATGGAGAAAAAAACTTTGCAGTAATATTTAAAAAAAACAAACTATGCAATTTAGAATTACGGAAATCACGTACTAAAGTAAATTTGCAAAGGTTTATAGTTAAGGCTCTTATTTACGATATATAAATTTCTTATATTAACTTTTAAAAAAAAACAAACTATGCAATTTAGAATTACCGAAATCACGTACTAAAGTAAATTTGCAAAGGTTTATAGTTAAGGCTCTTATTTACGATATATAAATTTCTTATATTAACTTTTAAAAAAAACAAACTATGCAATTTAGAATTACGGAAATCACGTACTAAAGTAAATTTGCAAAGGTTTATAGTTAAGGCTCTTATTTACGATATATAAATTTCTTATATTAACTTTTAAAAAAAACAAACTATGCAATTTAGAATTACGGAAATCACGTACTAAAGTAAATTTGCAAAGGTTTATAGTTAAGGCTCTTATTTACGATATATAAATTTCTTATATTAACTTTTGTAGCTTGATGTTTATCTAATTGTTAACTAGTCAAATACTTTTTACCGAAATCGGTTGACACAAAACACGACCCAAACCTGACACGAAAAAAGTGACACGACCCGAACCTGACACAAAAATAAATAGGTTGAAATTGGGTCGACACGAAACTGACACGAACCCAATAAAACGAACCCGACCCAAGTTGCCAGCCTTACCGCTTAGTAGGTAAACCTTGTGTTTATTGGAAAAATATTGAAAGTGTAATGGTGTAATTGATAAAATAAAAAGAATGTTGGTAAAATTAGAAAAATATTGAAAGTGTAATGGTGTAATTGATAAAATAAAAAGAATGTTGGTAAAATTGGAAAAAAATGAATAATATGTTGGCAAAAATGGTAATTTTCCCTTAATTTTGTATTTATTATCAAAGTTTATAATATTCAAAAAATTTTGTATTTATTATCAAAGTTTATAATATTCAAAAAATATATAGGTTTATTCATTTTTGCCAACATATTATTCATTTTTTTCCAATTTTACCAACATTCTTTTTATTTTATCAATTACACCATTACACTTTCAATATTTTTCTAATTTTACCAACATTCTTTTTATTTTATCAATTACACCATTACACTTTCAATATTTTTCCAATAAACACAAGGTTTACCTACTAAGCGGTAAGGCTGGCAACTTGGGTCGGGTTCGTTTTATTGGGTTCGTGTCAGTTTCGTGTCGACCCAATTTCAACCTATTTATTTTTGTGTCAGGTTCGGGTCGTGTCACTTTTTTCGTGTCAGGTTTGGGTCGTGTTTTGTGTCAACCGATTTCGGTAAAAAGTATTTGACTAGTTAACAATTAGATAAACATCAAGCTACAAAAGTTAATATAAGAAATTTATATATCGTAAATAAGAGCCTTAACTATAAACCTTTGCAAATTTACTTTAGTACGTGATTTCCGTAATTCTAAATTGCATAGTTTGTTTTTTTTAAAAGTTAATATAAGAAATTTATATATCGTAAATAAGAGCCTTAACTATAAACCTTTGCAAATTTACTTTAGTACGTGATTTCGGTAATTCTAAATTGCATAGTTTGTTTTTTTTTTAAAGTTAATATAAGAAATTTATATATCGTAAATAAGAGCCTTAACTATAAACCTTTGCAAATTTACTTTAGTACGTGATTTCCGTAATTCTAAATTGCATAGTTTGTTTTTTTTAAATATTACTGCAAAGTTTTTTTCTCCATTTTTATATAATTTTAAGAATTTCTTTTCATTTATGGTTTATATTATGTTTAATCCAAAACCGTATTTGAAACCCATAATCGAAAACCGTAATTGATAACCGTACCCGAAACCCGTATTCGAAAACCATAATCGAAAATCAAAAAAATACTAGTCAAATACTTTTGACCGAAATGGGTTGACACGAAACACGACCGGAACCTTACACGAAAAAAGTGACCCGACCCGAACCTGACACGAAAATAAATAGGTCGAAATTGGGTCGACAAGAAACTGACCCGAACTCGAACAACATGAACCCAATAACACAAACCCAACCCAAATTGTCAGCCTTAGTAGGTAAACCTTGTGTTTATTGGAAAAATATTGAAAGTGTAATGGTGTAATTGATAATATAAAAAGAATGTTGGTAAAATTGAAAAAATATTGAAAGTGTAATGGTGTAATTGATAAAATAAAAAGAATGTTGGTAAAATTGGAAAAAGGTGAATAGTATATTGGCAAAAATGGTAATTTTCCCCAAAATTAAAGATATATAACTATGTAGGAACTAGGAACTTATAATAGTGTTTTGATATTTAAGGACCTTGGTGTAACCTCTTTTTAAGTAATTGTATGTATATATTATCACAATAACATGACAACCTTCTGAAGAAATGGCACCTCATTCAACATATCAACATTAGCTACTTACAATTTATACCATAAAAACCCCAAATGCATGATCTACAAACACAAAAAACTCAAAATCATGAACCGCGTAACACGCATGCGATCGAATAATCGCGATTTGGGTGACTTTTGATCATAACTATGTAATAATCTTGCTTAAGAAACACAACTTCTAGGATTCAATTTCTTATGAAATAACTCGGATGAATTGGGAAAATCCAAATCATCTTTTAGACAACACCAATGATAAAGAACATGAAACTTCTACTGGTCGAAAAACTAATCTAATCGTCGAATCTAATATCATCAGACTTCAAACTAAAACCACCCCGAAAGAGTTTTACATACAAACAACCAAATTGGAAAAAGGTGAGAGATTCATCGCCTAATACCGGATATTGCAGTCAGTTTTACCAAATTACCCTTCGTAAGTTACTACTGAAGACTCACGTTGATGTCAGTCGGCTTGTTTCGAGACCCAGGCGAGCTATACGAAGACCAATTATCTGCACGAAGCGAAGGTGACGATAGATTTTGTTTAGCAGAATACTGTTTGTTGGTCTCGGCGGCAGGTAGCAGTGGCGGTGCCTGTACCGCCACTGGCACCGGTGCCGCCACCGGAACTGGAACCGGTACTGCAGCTGTTGTCGGGATGGTGATGGTTATGTTTTCGGGTTTTTGTTTCTTAGCGGTTTTCTGTTCCTGCTGGACGCCCGTCAAGAAACTTCCTACAATAATCTGGTTTATAACCAAACATCAAAACAAGATAAACCCAATCTATACAAAACTAAAAGAACTATCAATATGGAGATTGAGAAAATACCTGCACCGGGCTGGCGGCAACCAGTAGACCCGCCACACTGCCGCCTACAACCCGCCCATCCGGGCTTGACAGAGAAACACTCATCCCACCTGATCTGTTTCTTATTCCTCCGCTCTCCGATGGAATAAATGATCCCGCCAATGAAAGTATCTCAAATCGGCCCTTAAACACAGAAAAACGGTTGTCATTTTCAAGAAAACAGTCAAAACAGCAACACAATAACTTATAACTGGGACCAAATCAAATGAAATGATAAAATGACCAAATTGGATCAATATGTCACCTCATAAGTCAATGTACCACCAGACGAATCAGGCTGGCGAAGGGTAACACTGGAAATTACACCATTTGCAGACAGAATGCAGATTGCACGGGGACCTTGTTGTGAGAACGATATAACCTTCATTGTCACATCCTAATCGAACCCAAAATAAATAAATAAAAACATTCAACACCAATAAACAAAAATAACCATCAATTCGAGTATTCCATCCAGAAAGACAACAGCAACAACAACAGTACCCAGTCATGCTATCAGGGGTATGGGGGAGGTAGAATGTAGACAATCATACCTCTACCTGTAGGTAGAGAGATTGTTTCCTGAAAGACAATTGGCTTACAAAATATTATTCACAACCGATGTCACAACATATGAATACATGGATAGACATTTTACCTCTCCTGTGTTGACATTGATGATATGAGGCATAAAGCTAGCACCAACCGAGCTCGAGACCGAATCGCCTGAACAAGAAAATTTCAAGTCAGAAGTCGATTAATCTTTCAATTGTATTACTTAAATGAAGATTGAATACGGTTCTAAAATCGCTAAAAAGGATTAATTTTTCATAATGTATGCAGGCAATTGAAGAAGAGTCTAAATTGAACAGATAAATGATCCACCAAATGTAAGACAGACAAAGAATGTGCAAAAGAACCCCACTGTTTAACAGATAAGAACTTTGAGCCAACAAACCAACCCCACACTACAATAAAAGCAAAATCTTGATCCTTTACAAATATAGGAGAGAGTGACACTACAATACAAGTAATTATAGTTCTTGGAAACCTTAGTTTTGTAGAAAGATTCATTAAAAACCTCAGCTTTATCCTCTTCTCTGTTCTTTCTTGTCATATATATATGTATGAATGTATACATATATGTATGCATATATCCCAAAAAGTAAGCAGCAAATTAGAATCATATGTTTCAAGATTCTCCTAATTCACTCACCAACTTCCACACACACACACACACACACACACACACATAGAAAAAGGAGGGAGCTTCTAGAACTATCTATTAACATCAAGATCTAAATTGGAGGGGTTCTATTCATTTAGGTCCCACTTGCATCAAAACCCTTGAAAATCTTGAAACTGTTTCATCAGATCAGATATCAAAATGTGTACCCACTTCACATTAACTTAAAAAGACTCAAACATGAGGGAAAAAAACAGAATATTTATTTACCTAAAGGTTCCATCTCTTTAGGTGGTGGTGGTGGTGGTTGTTGTTGTTGATGATCGACTTTTCCGGCGGAGTGTGGTCGGATTTTGCCTCGTTTTCCGGTGGAGAAATCGATGACCGGCGGTGCAGCAGTTGATATGGGTTTTGGAGATAAAGCCTTTTTGATGGGTCCATCTGGCCCATACTTTCTGGGTCTGCCTCTTTTCTTCTTTTCCGTCAAGGGTGTTATGCCGGCCGGCGGTGGAGCCGCCGTGTACGACGGAGAAGATGCAGCAGCCAATTGGCTTGTGATAGATTGAGGAGGGATTGATGCAGAGGTGGTACTGGGGAGCAGCTTGGTAGGGGCTTCAGTTCTTGGGGCAATATGGTAATCTGAAGGTGCATCTGATCCAACTACTGTAACCCCACTATTATTATTCATTTCTTCCCTAATTCCCTCAATCATCAAAAAACAAAATTATATATATAAATAAAAATAAAAATAAAAATAAAACTGAAATCAAGAAAACAAATCCTTCACCAAGAACACATTAATGTTTTAAAATCATCAGAAGAAATCCATAAAAATTAAATGGATTTTTACAAAAAAATTTATCTTTTAAGCTTAAAACCCAAAACCCATAACTCAAAAAGAAAAAAAATAATTAAAAACTGAAAATATTTTTAGAATAAACTAAAATCTGGGAAAGTTTTTTCATTGAAGTGAGATCAAACTATGAAAGAACAGATAGACCAGACTCTTTTTCACATGAAAATTTGCAGATAACTATGCAGATGGGACAGTCTTCAGTTCTCTGCATGAAGATGATGATCAATAATATATATTTATTTTTTAAAAATAACAACAGATTTTTTGAAGAATAATGGGGTAGAGTATGAGAAGATAAAGATTGAATTTCTTTTTAAGATGAATGGAAATTGTGGGTGTTTTAGATGTAAAAGCTATTTTGGGTTGCTTAGTTTTCTCAAGATTGTCTGAAATATAATTAAAAATAATAAAAAATATACTAAAGAGGAAAAAAGAAATTATTTAATGTTGGGCTTTAATTATCAACTATTAAAGGGGGAAATATTATGTATTTTGGTTAATAAATGGGTTGAAGTCCGGTGAAAAGAAAGTGAAATTAGGTTGCCAAGGCATGAAGACAACCATACCTCTTTTTGAAAAAACAAATAATTTAATTGATTTTTTAAAAGAATATATATAATATAGGTATAAAATATATCAATATTGATATATATTCTAATACAAACAAAGAAAGTTGTATGAAAACAATTGAAATGATAGGAAATAGAATATTATTTATATTTAAAGACAATAATTTATTTAATAACGCCATCTAGGTTTCTACCCCAAAACAATGAATCTCAAATTAATACTTTTAAAATACTCAATTTTAATTTATTTATCTTTGAAATGCATATTTTATTTAAGTTTGCCCCTTTTCACTTTTTCTCACTTCTAAACTTTACTTTTTTTTAACGATATATATTTTAAAAAATTATAAATAGGTAACTTCTTAATACAAAGTTAAAATAGGCAATTTTAAAATAAATTAAAGTAGGTAATATTTAATACTAACTTAAAGTAGGTTGACTTATATTACAGATTATTTTTTAACTAACAAGATTTTTTCTTTATTTAACAAAAAATAAAATAAAAAATTTTATTTCTTTTTTCTAATAGTGTATGTATTTTTTTAAAATTTTACATGTTTGATTTTTTTTAATTTGATTACATTATTGTTAAATTTTTAATAGTTTATTCTTAATTTATTCACGATAAAGTATAATACAGATGTAGTTATTTACTAGTCAATTATAGTATAACTGAATTGAATTGTATATAATATGACACATTGTATTTGATAATTATAATTTGTGAAGAAAAAGAAATAAAGGGTGTGTCACTTGTAGTATTGCAAAATAATAATACTAATAATAATAATAATAATAATAATAATAATAATAATAATAATTAAATAGTTTGCTAAAAGCACAGAAATGTATAAAACTTGAGATTCATGGTCTTGTACTATCATTTCTTAACTCATTCATTTTCAGATGTGTGTAAAACGTCATATTCATATTTTTTGGGCAAACAAACTTTAGGTTAGTTTTTTATTTAACATGAATATTATTTAAATCTTATAAACATAAATTATAACTATCGTTCCAATAAGTCATCATACTGTACATGGGAGGAGAGAAAACAAAATTATGAAAAGATTTTCATTAATGGCAGTTGATGAATTTCATAAAGTTTTTGCATTCTCATGAACGATTTCCTAATCTTTCAAGAAAAGAAATATCTTAAATATTTTTCGTACAAATTAAGTTTGGCAAATTTAATTAAAATATAATTAACTTTGTATATAACAAATTTTTTTTAAAAAAGAAGTAATATAATCAATTTTTTATAATTCTTTAATTGTATACAAACAACAAAATATTTAAGTCTGAATTTTAGTTATCATTATTTATAATAAACTTTGTCACAATTCTCATTATATACAACTTGTATACAATAATACTAGGAGTATAGAAATGTATTATATAGTTTTTAAAAAATAAAAGACTCATTATATACAATGATAACCGATATAATATTTATTGTATTTTGATATAATTTACCTAACTAAGTTTATATAACTAATCATACATGTTCTTTTATAATTAAAAGAACGAAAAACAATAATTTTAGCATTTAATTTGGTCTACATGTACCAAATTTTCATGTATAAACCAAAAGGGAAATTTTAATTTTAGAAGATAAAGACGATAAATTTATTTACTATAAAATTTTAAACCACACAACTTATCTATACTACTATATATCTATACTACATTATAAAACATTTAATATTCTCTCTAAAAAATTTTAAAACTACTTAAATTTAAGTAGTACAGGTCTTTATGCAAATAATACAAATACTCAAAACAATAGTTTTACTCAATCATCTCCCTAATTAACTCAACCAGTTATAGTAACTAATGTGTTAAACAACTAAAATGGGTGATGACAGAATATAGAAATAATTAAAATAAAAAAAGGAGAGAAAACGAAGAAAACATATATTTTGTCGAAAGAATGTATATGTTACAATATTCAACAAATACAACACCCTTACATTATCGAAATAAGACGTGTTGTCAATCACAAATTATTCTCCGCCGCCGCATTGCGCGGATAATATACTAGTACCATTTAACAATCTCTATCATTCTAACTTTTAGAAACTTCTTAAAATTATGTCAATCTCTAATCTCCATCATTCTTTTTATCTAAATTAATCGCATCCACTCAATTTTTAACCATTTCTCTTTCCTAATAAACTTTAAATATTTATTTATTTAAAATATATTCTCCTACTAACACACTCTCTTACACAAACATAATTATCCACTCACATCAATATAATTTTCAAAATCTTATTAACTTCTGTCTCCTTATTTTCATAAATATAAATATTTTTTTATGTTTTTTAGAATTTATTTTTAGAATTAATAAAATAGTTTATACAAATATAAGAAAATTTGAAGAAAAAACGGACATGTTTTTTTTTTTTTTTGAAAAGCAAAAAAAAAAAAATGATAGACGAAAAAAACGGACATCTGAATTTTTTTTGGTGACATTGAATTACGTGTACGTTACATCCTTGAAAACGACATGTTGCAAAACATAAACTATTTACAGTCACAGCATTGAGGGTACACTGCTAGTGTATATAAACTGTTAGACGAAAAATTTAAACACGTTGAGTATAGTTTTACCTCCTTATAACATAGTGTTCTCGGGGAAAAAATTTTAAAAAATAAAAGATTTAGGGTATTTTGGTGTGAGCTTTTTCGAATTTTTTAAGAGTTGAATCTTTATGTTTTAGAAATAAGTTTCACTAGTTATGTTTAGTTGCGGAAGTTTGAGCTTTTTTTTTTAATAAGCTCATAAAAGTTTCAAGATAAAAAAAACTACCTCAAGTAGCTTATATGAGTTGCTTGGAGCTTTTAAAATTCAAATTACATAAATAACCTTTAATTAATTTTGCTTCTTATTTAAATCTTTATTTGTGTACTTTTATGTTTTTAACATTTTTAAGCTACAACTACTGCTAATTTGCTAAACATTTTTGTACAAATAAAACTTCAGCTTTCATCTCTAAATAAAAGTTTCAGCTCTAGATTCAAAAAGCTTCAACCTCAGCTTCAGCTCTAGCTCTAGCATCCAGCTAGTTACGCCATACATACCCTCAAAATGAAATTATAAAGGTAAATAAATAAATAAAATGTATTATTAACAAACAATTTGAGACAAAGTTTCACCCATTATGTACATTAAGTCTCCACAAGATGTGAAGAAAAGGTAGCTCACCTCCCCATAAAATTTTACCTCCCTTTTACTTAGCACGTAACAGATGCTATCATATTTTTAGCAAGGTAAAAGGTGTCGACAACCATTTAGCTTGTTTTCCAAAAAAAAAGGAAAAAAAATAAAATTTTCTGTTTCCGAGCTTTCTTATACTATGCTTCTGAGTATAACAAGATGATAATAAAATTAAGGGAAAAAAGGAGAGATATGAAAGAGTTTTTTGTTGGTGTTTTCTCGAGTTAAAAAGAAGATAAAAGGAAAACGAAAAATATTGAATTTTTATTTTATAAATAGAAGATTAGTTAATATATAATATGAACTTATTCCTCTTAATTCTCTGTCTCTTGTTCTCTCTATATTCATAATACAATATCAGCACAAGACTTTCAAGAAAATATCAAAAGAAGATCTCCATGTAATAAACGACTTATTTTGAGGTACAATTCCAAATTTCCAACAGCTAGTGATAGTTTTAGTTACATCCTCAGGCTATCCGTAGCGCCCTTGTGGGTGAGCTGCGGTTGACCAGCGGTTAGGGCCACACACCACTACGCCCCAAGGGGGTTCAAACATGCGGGTGTGGTGGTGGCTTCTCGGAACCGCAGGACCCTCTCCCATTTTCTTTTCTTTTTTTTTTCGTTTTTTTTTTTTACAGCCCTCCAACGGTCAAAAGTTCAAAAAAAAAAATCTAGCCAACGGCTAGATTCATTTATTAATTATTTTTTTTCCAATTAACTCACTATAAATACCACACAAACATTATTCATTTTTCACACGAACTTTCTTATCTTTTCTCTCTATTTTAAACACTCTCTTCTTCCACAAACATTATTTTTTCTATTTTGATATGGATTCGCCCCAACCCGCATCATCATCATCATCATCCATTGACATCGAAGAACAAATGGAGCAACATACCCAACTATTTGTAGCGGTAGCCCGAGAAGCGGCAAATTTAATATTTGGTAGCACCGCTTCATCAACCCCTTCATCATCTGTTCCTAACATACGAAGAGGGAAGATAGAAAGGGGTCGTGTCGCGGCAAACGAACGTCTAATGCGAGACTACTTTGGCGAAGATCCCGTTTACACTTCGGATATGTTTAGACGGCGATTCCGGATGAGCCGAACAGGGAAACCGGGTTTTACCCCGATACAAAAGTGTACTTCAGCCATTCGACAATTGGCGTATGGAGTAGCCGTTGACTCACTTGACGAGTACTTGAGAATGGGAAAGAAAACGTCTCGAGATTGTCTACACAATTTCTGCACGGGTATTGTTGAACTTTATGGTATCAAATATTTACGGAAGCCTACTTTTCATGATATACAACAATTGTACGCCGCGCATGAAGAGGCACACGGATTTCGCGGGATGATCGGCAGCATAGATTGTACGCACTGGGCGTGGGCAAATTGCCTGATAGCATGCATATGGCACGCATTCTTCGGCATGGCAGGTTCCAACAATGACCTCAATGTTCTTAACCAGTCGCCCCTCTTAAATGATGTCTTTGATGGAAAAGCATCGGAGTTGTCCGTTTGAGGTGAATGGCATCACCTACAAATACGGATATTATCTTGCTGACGGAATATATCCGGAATGGTCGACTTTCGTGAAATCATTTACGTGCGCATATGGCGAGAAACGAAGTCATTTCAAAGTGGCTTAAGAAGCGGAACGAAAAGACGTTGAACCAGCTTTCGGTGTGCTAAAACAACGTTGGCACATACTTCATAACCCGGCACGCGGATGGCATCCGAGGAGATTGCGAAGTATAATGTACGCTTGTGTCATATTTGTTGGTCCCGAATGGATACTACAACAACAAATGTTTGTAGAAGGGGGGTTGAATACAAACTTTAGCAAATAAAAATTTAAGAGACACACGGTTTACTTTTATATAATTCTTATTGATGTTAATCAAGAATTACATGAACTAGATGCGGAAAATCTAAGTTCAATAAAAGGTGGCAACTAGATTTGTCTAACACATAGACAATGCTAATCTTAAACAACTAATGTCTAAGATGTTCAACACATGAACACGTTTGTTACACTGAAAGTAAAATGCTAACTCTTCTAATTCTCAACTTATGAGATTTCAGTGCTTTTTAACGCATATTTAGCATGTTTCCATGCATGAGTATATATAAGCAAGGTGTGTCCGAGTTGATGAAGAGAGAAGGAGACAAATGTACTTGGTTTAATAATATTATAATAGATAAAGTTAGTAGGTGAAAAGTAAGTTAACTTTATACACAAAGTGTGTAAAGTGAACATACTTTTCAGTAATGAGTATCCCCACTATCTATTATTATATTATTAAACTACTACCTTTATATCTTGGAAAAGTTAACTTCTCCTTTCACGCTTGTGCTTTAATCAACACCATGCTTTCTGAAGATGTGACTTTACCAAGTATGGAGTTGCCAGCCATACTTAACATCATATCTTCAAGATCTTCTTTTCAAGAGTATTTTTTTACCTTTTCCAGGGGATAAAGATCTATCCTTTTTGTTTCTTTGCAAATACAAAAAGTGCTAAGTACTTTTACAAAGAAAGATCTAAGGCATAATAAGTACAACACATGTTCGGCCTTTGACTAAAGAAAATATTACATAGAAAAACTATTAACTGAGATATATAATAGAGACTCAGCTAACAGACACTGAACTGCAAATGTAATGTTGCTCAGCTACTGATGTATGTGAAAGACTCAGCTGACTAGATTTGCTCAGCTGATCGAAATGCTCAGCTAATAATAGAAATCAAAGTATAGCTAATAAACTGATCAAACTAAACTGTCAGCTGATCCCAAGGGCTCAGCTAATCATTTGAGTATGATCAGCTCATGAAGAAAAGATTGGATAAGTAGTAAATACCTTATCTGACAGATGGGAGACATCAGCTGATCAATGTGATTGTGTCAGCTGATCCTTGATAGCTCAGTTGATCTTGAAACTTTCCTCAGCTGATGGTTTTGACCATCAGCTGATCCATTGTAGATCCTCAACTGATGTTTTTTTACTTGTCTTTTCTTCTCAGCTGATCTTCCTGAAGCTGGTCCTTTGGCTGATACTCAGTGTTCAGCTGACACTATGATTCGTCAGCCGACATTTCTTACGTAGAAATTCTTTAAGTCTCAGATGAAAAACAACACATGTTTTTCATCAATCTAAGTCTAAAACTGAATATATGGTTTTGTTAACATCAAATCCTATTTTACTTAATAGATAGGTTTGATTTAGGTTTGATATTGCTATCTCCCCAACAATATTACATAATATGATACTTGAAGACGAGGGGCATGCCATTTGTAGATTCGATGAAAACGATGTTGTTCCGGATAATATCGAAACACAACAAACGGAACAACAACGCGCGGTAATTGTTCGACAAGTAAAGAATGCGGAGATCCATGCTAACTTACGAGCGGATTTGTTCGAACATCTTTGACGCAAACGAAACGACAACGACGATAACTAGTTTTTTAGATGTTTTATTATTTTATATTTAATATTGAATGTTATGTTATTTTTTTATTTTTAATGTTTAGTAATGTTAGGATTTTTTTTATTATTATTTGTATTGTTTAATTTTTAATCAATATAAAAATATTTTATTTTCTTATATTATTAAATGTATTTAAAAAAAAGAATTAAAAAAAAGTGGAAAAGGTTGGGGTTAGATAGGGTATGGTACTCCACTTGAGGGTAGGAAGAGGGTATGAGAGAGAAAAGCTGATGTGACGCAGATGTGGCAGCAAGGTTCAGTGGATTCTGTGAGTGTGCTACGGAAGTACGGATGGTCTAATATTAAGTTGTCATCAATTGTAGTTCCTTGAAATCAACAAAACCGTCATCAGTAGTGATTATAGTTTATTTTTACAACTCTCGTATGTTTAATAGATAATCTTTCATTTCTCTCGGAATCAAGCAGATGCTTCTAGAACACATGACTTCTGCCTAAAGTCAATTGTTTTATATGGCGTGTGTTGTTGAAGAGGATACGTACTTAGAATTAATCTGAATCAAAGAGGTGTTGTGATCCAAACTAATTTGTAAGTTTGATTTGAAAATAAAGGATCACTTGTTCTATTCTTGTCCAAACACAAAAGCTTTGTGGAATTGAGAGTTCAATGGGTGTAATATTAGGCATGGGCAATATATTAACCAATTGATCATCTCCTTTGAGAAATCCAGGTTGGTAAAACAAAAGCAATTCTGTGAGGCCATAACAGGTTGTGTATAGGGATGTAAACGAGCTGAGCCGAGCCGAACTAGACCCTTATCGAGCCGGGCTCGTTTAAGATTTTTTAAGCTCGGCTCGTTTAGAGCTTATAATGTTGAGCTCGAGCTCGGCTCGTTTAATATTTTTGAAGCTCGGGCTCGGCTCGTTTAGGCTCGTTTAAGCTATAGGCTCGTTTAGGCTCGGGTATTATTTTGATATTTTAATTAAAATTATATATAATTGTTAAAAATTAAACAAATAAAATATAAAAATATATTATATATGGAGCTCGTTTAGGCTCGTTTAAGCTCGCGAGCCCACTCTTTAGAGCTCGAGCTCGGCTCGTTTATTGAAAGAGCTTTAATCTAGGCTCGAGCTCGAGCTCGTTTAGGCTCGACTCGTTTCGAACTTTTAACGATCCGAGCTCGAATAGCTCGCGAGTAGCTCGGCTCATTTACATCCCTAGTTGTGTAATAGGGTCCGCATGTAATCATCGGAACGATGTGGTGTTTTTTAGAAAAAGATCACTGGTGTTGACAATTACCGATGAGATCCAAGCAACATTTTTTTACTAGGATAAAGTATATGGCAAATTATAATCCTTTATTGTGGGCTACGTGTTGCCATAATCCTCTTATTTCTTTATAACTCTTGCAATCCTGGTTATCTAGTATCTCGGTAGTATTTAGTCATTAATATATTCGGGTGCGTTTAGAAAGGATGATTATCTTGTCGAAATTCCTTGCATTCGTATCTTTTGTTGTAACAAAAAACTAAAATATGCCTATTATCCTATATTCTCTCTAACTGTAAAAGGGAAAAATTTCGCGTCGACCGCCTTAGCTTTTATTTTTCTAGCGACTAATTATTTGGTGGGTGCACTTTTCGTTACATCTATCTATCTATCTATTTATATATTTATAAATAAAAGGAATGCAAATTTTTTAAAAATAACCATAAATTGAGTCTTAATTAACCAATCATAACCTTCAATTTTAAAATTATTTCATTCTCAAAATAATTTTGGAAAGATTAAAAACGTGGATAAGAAATTTTAATTTCAAATTATTCGATTTCAATTTCGAAATATAAATTTTAAATCTATTGGGAGGGGGTTGAATGAGTATTTTTAGGGGGTCTTATAAAACATATAAGGAGGTTTTAAGAAAATGTGAGGGGGTTTTATAAAAATTGTATACTAATGTAATTAATTATAAGTTGTTTATAAATTATTTTTAGTAACTTGTGATATATTTTGTTTAGAGAAAAAATAATTATATATTTACGATCATCTCATTTTTATCTACGTTTTAGTATAAATTTTACTGTAATATTACACTTTTTCGAAATTAGTATATTCTCATCACAAATGTGATATTTCATTTACTGCATTATTTTTATTTAAAAATTTTAATATCTCAAAACACTTCCGAAATACCCGTGCATGCACGGGTCAATAAACTAGATTAATTTTAATCTCCTTTGTTCGTCTAAATATTAGAATTGGTTGGTAGAGTTCAATAATTATTATTCGCCTACGCCTCTAATGGTTCCATGTTGAATAGTTTATGAAAAGATTTATAGTCGTAAAGTATTTAATTTGGCTACGGTTAATTAAAAAAGGATAGATCAAATTAATTCAAACAAGTAAAAGCATTTACTAGTTATACTTCATTTGAGTATTATCATTGTAAAATTTTAAGTTGTTGAACTTTTATATTAAATTCATAATATCTTTTAAAATGATTTCTTTTCCCTTTTAAAAAACGAAAAAACACGATTAAAATTTTATTATTATTCATAGATATTCTCTTTTCTCCTTTGATAAAAACACACAATATAGGAAAAAGATTTGATATTAAAAAAAGATAACGAGTTTTTTCTACTAAAATTTCCTACTAATAGTAACAAAAAATAAAAACTAGAAGTAAAACTTTTATAATTTTTCGCTAACTATATCCTTAGTCACAAACTAATAGTTCTTAAATAGTAAAAAAATTATATTTTATAAAATTAGTTTTTATGGTTTTCGTAATAAAAATAATTTTCAAATTAAACTTTTCATTTATATATTCAATAAGAATTTCCAAACTTTAATTGCCCATAAAAAAGGTTTCAAAATCTTAACCATTAATAGAAGTGTACCTATCATCATCATACTAAAATTCCTCCATTATAACGTCCACTCTATAAGTAGGCATTGAACCATCAATAAAATTTCTGATTGAATTCCTAATGCTAAAGCTAACATAAAAGATGAAGCCCGCCTGCCCCGCCATACATATCAAAACTTCAATTAATAATAAAATCGTCAAAAAGAGTATCCTATAACAAAAAAGTAACATTATCCATAATCAGCCTTATAACCCCATCATATTCTTTGAATGTTTTTTATAGATATTTAGATTGATTATTATTTAAATCATTATATCATTTGTTTCAAACACTTGGGATGGAAGAAATATGGGGCGTGAAAAAGGGTAAAGAAATGAAGAAAAAGTGAAAAATTGTTCGACATCACTTGGAGCACACCACTGCCTCGTGCCAATAGAATTGCAAAACTGTTGGCGACCATACCGCAATCATATGACCCCATCAATTTGAAACATATGAGCGAGTTAGACTACTCAACATATAAGAAAGAGGTAGCGGACTTGGTCATATGAATACCTTTTGGACTACTAGTTGTTGGAATATGCCCACCGACACACACGAGTTGGTGTCATTGCTGATGAGGCATAGGGCTATTGGGTCACACGCCAAGTATTGATTCCGGCAACACCTTTAAACGAGAGAGAGAAAAACACCAAAAATGGTTTGGTGGTGCTGTGCACGGCCGTACTTACTGTTTGTACGGCCGTACTGGGCAGGGCACGGCCGTGCTTCCTATAACTACAGTCGTGCTTCATTGTCAGGCACAGGGTGTGCTTTTGGAAAAGGCACAGCCGTGCTTCGCGCATGTAACAACCCATTTAATTAACTTTTAAGACTAGTTTAAGTGTGGCATTATGGGGCATTAACTCCAGACATTAGGAGACGTTTTTGTCTGATCTTAGAGTCATATGACACCATTCTAAGGTGAATAAAGGTTCTCCTAATGGTTCTTGATGAATACTTAGTAGACTTTGATTAGTGCTACAAGTTAGTGCTTGTTATGGTGGTTGTTCTTGTTGGCATACAAGCATTCTAGCAAGTGGGGATCAAGGTAGCTTGGTGTGGATACTGGTAGAGGAACACTCGTTTGTGTTCTCACATCCAATCAAACCTCATCTCCAAAAGAACAAGAAGTGAAGATTGCATTTTGGGTACATTTCTTTCTTCCTTGTTCATAGTTTTAGTTGCTTAGTCATGTCTAGAGGTTGGTCCATTGGGGTTGTATTGGTGGCATATGTTATTTAGAAAAATTGTTTATACCTTTTATTGCTTCCGTTGCGTTTCTAGATGCCACCGATACCCAACAGTAGTATGCGGCTTTAAAGAAACATATCCATGCACTTTGACTTAGAAGGTCATGCCAAGGCAATGATGATGCTAATTTAAGCTGTAAAGTCACCCATGGATTAAATGAGTTGCGCGACTGTTCCAAGTGACCTGCACAACCATGCAAAAGGCGTCAAAACAAAATTCAAATTCGAACTTAACTGCTTATTTTGGCGTTATCCATGCAATAACAGATGATTTCAGATAGATTTAGGGGCAATTTTGGATAACAAAGGGCTACCTTTTGGAGGACATAAGGTCATAAGGTTAGATTATTCGCCTATTGAGCTCGTGGTTTGAAGATTTGAGTCTACATTTGCTACTCGATTTAATTAGCATCGATCTATGATGATTTATAAACTCTGGTTTCTATGTTTTAAGTACTCAAACTTGTCATGAGTTAGGTCTCTTGTTTCATTTCAACACACTAAACCAAACAGGCTAGTTTCATGTTTATTCAATAAAGATTTGTACTTTGAACTTCAATAGTTACTTGTTGGAATTCGGGATGCATGTAAGTATTAATGGACATTAAACATACTGTGTTTTGTTAGTTGTGTTATCTTGGTTAATAACTAAGGAGTTGTTAGGCGTAACAATTGAAATCAATTGGGCATGCGAACCCCAAGCCACTCACCATGAGGGATTAAACCTTCCTCCGTTATCTCCAGAAACCACCACTATGAGGAATAATACCTCTACCATCTTTTTAAGAAAATCACCATCCCTAAGGATTGAACCCAAGACCTTGAGGATGTTGTAAATGAAGGGTTTTGATCTAACCAAACCACCTGAAGACACAAACTGGCCAAACCTGGTTTGATTCTACTGGTTCAATCCTAAAGCGAAAACAGATTGAACATAACCCTCTAAACCCTAAAAGGGTTAGGATCATTCTAATGATCATGTCACTTTCTCATCAACAAACCAGATAAAAGGTTAGAAAAACAATAGTTGTTCAATCTTGGGATTGCTAAAGGTAATCCACCACTACTGCACCACCAACGAACTGGCTACTAGACCGCTCCTAGAATTACCCGAAAATCAACACTCGAACTTTGCGTGCGTGTGTGGTGATCAACGCAAACAAAACCGAAAAACACCCCTTGGGTGTTGTTCGAACTTGACGCAGAGAGAGAGAGAGAGAGAGAGGTCGATGCAGGGAGAGATTTGGAGGCTAGGGTTTTTCCTTGTTTTAAGCTAATGTTCTCTCATAAGGAAAAATAAGCTTTTCAAAGTTTAAATACTTTAAACCTTATCCAAGCTCAAGCCCATTCAATTAAAGCCCATGACTTTAATTGAAGTTTCATTCCTTGCACTTTGACCCCCTGGATTTTACTAGTTAATTATTTAACTATTAATTAACTGGTCCATTAAATATTAAACTTAATAATTAATTTCCCTTTAAATAATAAATAACTATTTATTATTTATTTCCTTCTAATAATTAATCCAACTGATTAATTATTTATTTCTCCCTTAAATAATTAATTCGACTGATTAATTATTTCCACACGAAAATACTTGTAAATTCTGAACTGTTCTAATTGGGTGTGTAGCAGTGTGACCCTTTAGTCTCTTATAACATTGGACACAATGTACCCATTAAATATCTCTGCACATAATCCAACAGACTCCCACTTGTGCAAGATAAGTAATAGTTACTGTACATTGTTAGCCTAAGGAGGTCCCTAGCCAGACACTTAGGATAACCAGGTCATAAGAAATCTTATACCCCAAAGTAACGGTTGATAAAATAAACTCTCATAAAACAACTGTTTATGAGCAATCTATCATAAACTAACTGTTCATGAACTAACTATCATAAACTACATGTTTATGAATGGGTACGGTTATTATAGATTTGTCCCTTGCAGCAAGATATTTCAATTTTGAGCATGAGCATGGAGAGTGTCAACTCAAAATCTCAAGAATTATTTCATGACATACTTGATTTCAAAACTGCATGATAAACGACAAAGAACAGATCAGTTCGTTTGGGCACGGCCGTGCACTTACCAGTTTTTCCAATCAGTCAAGCGCCCCAGAAATATCTCTCCTAAAAAGGAGGTGCAAATACCTTCTTGCATATTTGCATTTGGCAACACGGCTCCTACTAAATCTAAATACGCCACTTATAGCCACCCTGTTACGGTGTGGCTTTAGGACACACTAAGGAGACAACAGTTACCGCATCCCAAACCAAATACCTCAGGTTTCAGGATAACCTATGTGATAAATACTTTTGACACGAATCCACGAAGTATTTTTCACGGTGGGTCAATCCAAAATTCGTAACCCTAACGAATATCCGTCAATTTTGGTCCGCAAAAACCTTTTGCAGCTATATTTGATATACCTCCAAATCTACCCCAAAATTACGATGACTTTGCAACCCTATCAAGGTTCCCACCAAGATAAGTAGTCACGGATGATGTTTTGAATAAACCAAGTTTATTCCTGGATGGTCTAAAACATACAAAATGGTGAAGAACAATGAAACTAATTTCTGCACCCTCCATATTCCACCCTAGAATAAAGATGCATAATTTCTACCATTTCATTGACTCAATTCACAGCGTTTATCTGAATTACTTATTATTTTACATTGTAACTTATCACGGATTACAGAGAAAATAATATGCTTATAAACCCAAAAACTCAAGACTTGGTTTTGCTAGAAATCGTTTTCACAACCTAAAACAATTCTAAACTTACTTATTTTATAAATTCCTTAAACTTGGAGAACCGGAAATAACTCCAAAGTTTTCTAAGTTTATAAAATAATCCCCTTGTAATTAAAACTTTAATTACACTTGCAGATGTACTAAATCTTATTACTAGATTTTTATCCCTTTTTGAAATGATAAATCCATTTACACGTACTGGTAAAACTTGAAACTAGATTCCCAGTGTATACCAACACTTATCTAATTTCATTACTAAGAATATCAAACATCCTATTTTATCATTTCTAACGTTAATCAACTAAACAACATTTTAATTATTCTGACTTTTGAACTCTTTTAAACATAATCTTACTTAAGTCATAATCTTGACTTAAAATCCTGCAATGACATCTTTATTGAGCACCTCTCAATAAGTCACGTCTTTCTCGGATTAGTTCCTTTTCAAGAACTTTCTAAAATCACCCGATAGTTACGTACTTTAAAAGTTCATTCTTGTATTTATCATACTAGTTAGATCAACCTTGATAACTTGATAAATACACTAGTCGGACGCTCCCACTATCAACCTTGATAACTTGAAAAAGTGTATCACTTTAAAACATCCTTTTAGACTTAGTCAATCCTTGACTAATACGCCTAAAACTTGTGTTTTAAACACTTGCTCTTAAAACCAGTTTCTGTGAGAAATTTAAACGTTTTATGAAACCAGAACTTGGATTTCTCATATATCCACCTTTCCAATTATGGAAAACGGTTTCATTAAACCCAAAACACGATTACAAGTATGAAACACTTGTAGAAGTATTTTAAAATTTCTTTACTTAAAACATTTAGTATAAAACAACCTTGATCATAATAACTATTATAATCTCATTTATACTTTCTTAAATGTTTTATCCAAAAATTTTCATCTAGAAATAATAACTATTATTTCTCATCTGATTATGTTCAATGCTTTGAACATTTATCTTTCATAAAATCCTTAAATACTAGTAAATTAGAAAGACTTTCTAATTTCATAAACACAACTTGTTTATCTAAGTATATATATAGTGAGATTTAATGTAACTATAACAATTTCTGCATAAGATCACTATGAATCATCTATTAAGTCAAAACTTGACTTATTAGTAACATTTAGTCACAACTGGACTAACTTGATTCATTTAAAACATACGTGCACGGATATTAGTCGAATAATTCAAATTTCCAAAACTCAAACCAAAAAGTCAACCAATAGTCTGAAAAACAAACCAATCAAATCCAAAAACTTTAAAAAGTTTAACAACTAAGAAAACGAATTATTAAATATCCGGATAAAGCTCGTAGGATCTTGAATGCTGGGCCGATTCACTTTCCATCACCTCCTGCAATAAACGATTGCAAGATATTAGAAAACTCGTAAGAAACTTTACAAGTGGAAAGTGACAAAGAAGCTAGTCACACGATACCTGAGGAGCCAGACTTGCCTCCTGCTTCGTGAGCCTTCGGACAATCTCTCTTCCAGTGTCCGGTCTCGCCGCACCTGAAGCTCCGATTCTCGGTTCTTGCATTGTTTTGCTTTGGATTTTTGCCCTTGTTATCACTAGCCCTGGGTGCATTCTGGCTGGGTTGGGTCCTACCCTTTCCCTTTCCGTTGCTCCCCTTCCTCTTCTTATTTCCCCCATTGCTCATCATGAGGACGTTATTAGACTTGGTCCCGATACTCTGCTCCGTAGTTTTAAGCATAGAATGCAGCTCCGCCACGGATTTCTCCATGTTGTTCATGTTGTAGTTGACTATAAAAGACTTATAGTCGTCTGACAACGAGTTGAGTATCGTATCCGTTGCTAGCTGCAACGGTACTGGGTGCCCAATCCTCTCTAGGTGGTCCATGTACCCCTTCATTTACATGACATGGGTACTGACCGATGTCCCCTTCACCATCTTGCACGAGTTAAATGCTTTAGTGGCATCATAACGCTCCGTGCGGGCTTGCTCCTGGAACATGTCCCTCAGCTGGCGGATCATGTCGTAAGCAGGAGTCTCCATCATGCTTGACTGCAACTCAGGACTCATCATTGCAAGCATGAGGCAACTCACGTCCGGGGCGTCATTGGAGTGCTTCTGATAAGCCTCCCTGACGTCTGCCCTAGCGTTGTTGGCAGGGGGATTTCCCAGAGGTTGTTCTAGGACGTACCACTTTCTCTCGTGCCTCAGCACGATCCGGAGAATTCTCTCCCAAGTGAGAAATTTTGTTCCGGTGAGCTTATCCTTCTCTAGGATAGAGCGAAGAGAGAGGTTGTTAGTGTTGGTAACGTTGGTTGACATCTACAAATTAAAACTCGGTTTAATTAGTAATTGCAAATAAACTTTTCTAACATATATCATCAAACCCATAAATAATATATATCAGACCTAGGACCCATATTTCATATACTTGACGCAAGGTTTGGTCACTTCCCGCCAAGTCATGCTATTTCTGGTAGATAACACCTTGTACAAATCGTACCTAGCTGATACGACTCCTAGAACCTCGTAGAGTACTTAGACCCAGTCTAGTATATTTAACTCTACTCTAGTGCATTTTGGGCCGAGACTCCCGATTATTAAGTTTAGAAGAAAAACTTAACTTTCCAGTTTTTGAAAAACCGTTTTAAAACTATCTGTTTTAAAAATACTATTTACATGTGTACCTATACTAGGTGCACAAAACCGCTTTATAAGTTCCAAACTTATAACCTTGACAAAACTTTAAATTTATAAAAATTTAACTAATACGACTAACAAACTGTAGTCGTATTCTAGTTAGTCATAAACCGTGGTTTTTCTCTGTTTAATAATTGCCTATTATTAAACTTGTTTAATTAGCATCACACATATAAGAATAAGCATTAAACACAACCACGCAGATAAAAATCTATAGTTTTGCCAACTAATCCTAAGGTCAATCCTAAGGATAAGGAACTCGGATTCGCCTTCATGATGCTTTGCTCCCACTTGCCTTGACACCTCCTCCGAAGTACCCGAGCACTGTGCAAGTCATCATCTTGAAAAACTTCTTGTTCTCCATCTTGATTATGGGACAAAACTACAACTACTGCTATTACATTTACAAAAATAAAAGGGGTTGTAAGTGGCACGCAGGCCTCCCCGAACCAGTACAAAATACATATAAGAAAGGGATTGTAATTGGCACGCATGCCTTCCCAAAACCAAAAAGAAGAAGGAAAAAAAAGAAAAACGAGTCCTAAGTCGGCAAAACTATAGTTACGTATCACAACCACGCAATATATATAAACAAAAAAAATATATATGCAACAACCAAGCAGTTATATAAACGATATAAAAGCGATAAACACAAAACCTGATTCGTTTAACTATTCTCATCTACCCTTTTGACTAATAATTATTAATCAAAAATGAGAATTGTAATCTTCTAAGGTATCTAAATTAACTTGACCAAAATAGTTTTCAATAAACTTTGAAAAACATAACTTTATTCAAGACTTGAATAAATCCTATGTCGAGTTTTTACTAGTTTTACCAAAACTTAAACACGCCAAATTTTGATCACTATTTAATAATATCATCTTGTTCGTTTCTTCTTTTTATACAAACTCACATTTTGGAGTTTATCCATAACGTCTCAACTGGCCATGAAAAACAAACGTCCAAAAACTATATATTTTAACTAAACTAGTTAAAATATATAATACTAGTTTTAATACTTAAAATTAATAACCTTTGCATTTAACCGAAAAACTTATTTGGGCCAATAACTCTTTGACTGAGAAACCTTATGGGCCGAAAACACCCCTTCTGGCCTGTTTGCCCACCCGGGCCGGAACCCTTTTTGGGCCGTGAGTTACCTGGGCCGAACCCCTCCTGGGCCAAGAACCTACCTGGGCCGAAGCCACCTGGTTTGCTGCCGAGGACTGCCGCTGACCACCTGGCCACGCTGCCGACGACCGCCGCCGCCTGCGACTACAGCTGACCATAGCCGCACGACCGACGACCGCAGCCGCCTGCGACTGCCACCGGCTACGGTGGTGGTCTCGGTCCCCTTTTTCGGTTTAAAAAACAAAAATCCCTTTTTAAATCCTAACTCCTTTTAACCTATTAAAAACTAACTAGTTTTCAATATTCTGATTAAAACTGGATTTAAACAAAAATTAAAATCTTTTAATTATTAATGTGACCAAAACTGTTCCATTAATAATTAACAATTCTAAAAACTAGATTTTAACCTTTAAACAAAACTTGCTTAAAATCCTTGTCAAGGTCAGTTTTTAAATAAAAGATTTATGTTTTAACCGTTTAAACAGAATTTGTTTAAACTTATCTGATTAAAATAAAACCTTTTAATAATCCGGATGAAAAATAAAAACTTGTTTTTCTCACTTTTGAGGTTTTTGATTTTAATATAGAGAAACAAGATGAAGCAGAAGATCACATAACATAAACGAATCAGTTTTCTAGATTAACTTGGTTTCTATCCATTAAACAATCTGTTCAATTTTCTAGATCAAAAACTTCTTTCTCCAAAAATTCAATCATTTTAACCGTTTAAATTAACTGTTTAAACTTTCTGATCAATAGGATTAAACCTTTTAGCAACTGGATAAAAAAATAAATTGTTTTGTTGCCCTTCTTGATTTTCGAAAATCACTAGAAGCAAGTAGGAGATCAATAAAAAACCTTAAATCTAAAAAACAGATAATTAGAAACTTTAGATCATAGAGCCGAGGCTCTGATACCACTAAAGGGTTTTGATCTAACCAAACCACCTAAAGACACAAACTGGTCAAACCTGGTTTGATTCTACTGGTTTAATCCTAAAGCGGAAACATATTGAACACAACCCTCTAAACCCTAAAAGAGTTAGGATCATTCTAATGATCATGCCAGTTTCTCATCAACAAACCAAATAAAAGATTAGAAAAACAATAGTTGTTCAACCTTGGGATTGCTAAAGGTAATCCACCACTACTGCACCAACGAACTGGCTGCTAGACCGCTCCTGGAATTACCCGAAAATCAACACGCGAACTTTGCGTGTGTGTGTGTGGTGATCGACGCAAGCAAAACCGAAAAACACCCCTTGGGTGTTGTTCGAACTCGACGCAAAGAGAGAGAGAGAGAGGTCGACGCAGGGAGAGATTTGGAGGCTAGGGGTTTTCCTTGTTTTAAGCTAATGTTCTCTCGTAAGGAAAAATATGTTTTTCAAAGTTTAAATACTTTAAACCTTATCCAATCCCAAACTCATTTAATTAAATCCCATGACTTTAATTGAAGTTTTATTCTTTGCACTTTGACCCCCTAGACTTTACTAGTTAATTATTTAACTATTAATTAACTGGTCCATTAAATATTAAACTTAATATTTAATTTCCCTTTAAATAATAAATAACTATTTATTATTTATTTACTTCCAATAATTAATCCAACTGATTAATTATTTATTTCTCCTTTAAAAAATTAATTTGACTGATTAATTATTTTCACACGAAAATACTAATAAATTCCGAACTGTTCTAATTGGGTGTGTAGTAGTGGACCCTTTAGTATCTAATAACATTGGACACAATGTACTCATTAATTATCTCTGCACATAATCCTACAGTAAAACCCAGATACCACTAGGACAAGTCCTAATCAGTGGGCATTAACTTAGGTTTAAAGTTTGATCTTTACTTTCATGGTGATGAAGGATTTAGTTGCTTCGAAATCTAGCCTAGTTAGTTATTGGTAGATTATAAATTTGGTTAATTGTTTTAATGACCAATAAAGAAATTTTTAGGATTAGATGCATGATATAAATGCTCATACAAGGCTTTTTGAGTACAAGTGAATCAATCTTCATTATTTTTCAGAATATGCTCTATTTGTCTATGTGTAGAAATCCGCCTTTTTGATAGAGTAAAAGATACTGTATGGAATGAGTTTGACTATCAATTCATTAGTAAAAAACCAAAAAAATACAAATTTTTTTATTTCTGTGTAGTATATTTTCACTCAAATATTGGTGGTGGGGAAAATTTTACTTTTATTGTTGCTAGTCTTGCTTGCTACAACTTCTGGTGTTGTTGCTTCTCGTGTTGTTGCTCCTCCTCCTGCTAGTGCTGCTACTATTACTACTCCTACAATCGCTACTACTACAACTACCACTATCACTGCTTCTACTGTTGTTGCTACTGCTACCACCACCACTAACACGATCATGACCACCACCATGACCACAACCACTACTACAACTATGACTATGGCCCACCACGACCATCACACCCACTACTACTATTACTACTCTAAACTGCTACTACCACTACCATTATTACTACTTCTACCATTACAACCATGCTACCATAACCACCACCCCCACAACCACTAAAACTACTACTAAAGGAATAAAACCAAAATATCCTATTAAAGATCAAAATGTATTATTAAATAAGGAAACCTATTTTGGTGGGTTTGGGAATTTGAGATGTGCAAGAAACAAGCAAGTTGGTGCTGCAAGTTGCAAAGAAGAGGCCTGATATATATTGTCGTGTGCATTAGTTATGAAGAACAAGTCATTCATGGTAGTGAAAGCATGTTATGAGATTTGAGGTTTTGGAAGAAGGTAGAGATGGCGGTTCTCCCTGGCATGTGAAGTGTTGTGGCAGGGCACAATATCGTGATCGAGAGGATGAGGAGTTTTATGTAGATGAATAAAAACAATAATAATAGTTAGTAACTAAGAGTGAAATGGTACGTGACACAAGGGGAGAGCAGAAATAACAGTAAAAATGTGTTATCATGATTGATTATATTTTTTGGACATACTATAGATCAATATTGTTACAATTAGGAGTATTAAGCTCGAATAAGTATTGGTTATATTTTAAAATGATAAAACTAATTAGAATTTTATTAAATATGATATATTGAAATATTATAAAGTGTATATATGATATTTGTAAATTATGATGAACAAAAACGATACTTTAAGAATTAAAAAGATCATATATGAAATACTCTCTAATAACTTTTACAAATATTAAAGGTCAAAATTGAATCCATTTTTACTAAAACAAGTTAAAATTGGATTTTAATCCTTATAAAAATGGATGTTTTGATTTAATTTTTATCTAAATTAATAGGTAGAATTATTTACAAATTATATTCACGTTAGTTTATCTTCTAATGTAAATAAAAGACTAATTAGATAAAAATTATTAGACGATCCGAACCCTTAATTTAATAAAATATTTGATCTTGACTATTCATTCACTTGAAATTAAAATATCAATTTTGATTTTTTAGAGTCAAACTATCACACGTAGACCCTTGAATAATCTATGCAATCCTATGGCTTTAATCAATTTTAAATAAAGAATAAAAAATAAATTTATTACTTAACATTAATTAGGATCAATCGTCACATTTATTAAAGAAATTTACTATCTTGGTTACTTGCTGTAACAAATCTTTTGCACCAATATAGGTACTAATGTATTATTGACTTGATAAATTAAAATTTACTGTCTTAATTCCTAAGCAACCACAGTTATCAAAATTACGTGTAATTGATAGACAATTATAAATAAATATTATACTTCGTAAGTCTTAATGCATTTTTATTTATTAATTACCTAGACATATTATTCTTGATAACATTAAGAATTGTAGTTTCATCAGGATATTGTCTATTGTTGAAAATATTACATAACTAACACTTGAGGTTGTACGTTAGATATGTTTTAATTTTGATAACCTGATTTCATAGTTTCAGTTGGGCATCATTGGAAGATTATGTATCTTTGATTGTAAGCCATTAGAGTTCGCTTATTTCTCGAATAACTACCTTTATATATATTCATTTATTGTCAATTTGATTTTATCAACCTTTCACTTTAATTTTTATTCTATTTTTAGTCGGCTTGCAGTAAGTGATTAAGGATTCTAAATGTTCAGGATAAGTCTCTCCTTACCCAGCAACCTCTTCGACCTCTTCTGATTTTTGGAGTAAACAACTGATTGAAGCAGTAAATTCTACTTTTACATTAATTACATCATTATGACAAATCTTACATTTTGCCACTAAAACATGTGTATTGTACTTGTTAAATATCTCATCCCTCCATTGTTTACATCCTCAAAGTTTTTCCTGATATGTAATTGACAAGCTCAACGCATTTTTATAGTTAATTTAATTATAATATGATTCGTGATTTATGTCCGTTACTATTTCACATCAAATATTTCTTCTCCCCTGTATATTATATGAGTTTCCTCTTTAATATAAATAGTATTATTTACTTATGTTAGCTATTATTTAACATCAGTTATTTCTATTTGTTCGTGTAGTATACCCGACACTTATCTAGTTGTTTATATTAGAAGATAAGATTAACTAAAGGTCATAAAAACCATAAACTAAGTAATAATTAATACAACACAAATCTAAAACTACATTGCAACTTGTTTGACTACCATAAATTTATATATTAATTTATATACTTATATAATAAAAAGACAATACACCTTCTTAGCTTGCCACATGTCTCTTAAATAGTAACAAACTATTCTTCTATTTCTAAATTTTATATTATCTTTGTTAAATATCAAAGCTTTAATAACAATTAATAAACTTTTGATTATGAACTTTTGGTTTTGGTGTTCTTAGTTGACACAAATAAAGAAGGAAAGATGGTAGAGATTTTTTAATTGTTTAACTCTAATACGTGATAATTGATATCATATTTAAACTTAATTAGATAACTTATCTAATGAAGGATATAATCCGACTATTAAATAAGATATCTCATTATCAACTAATATTCACAAATTGTATATTATTATGTGAAAGATAATAGTATATGGAGAAAAGAAGATAAGTTGTATTAATAAAGTTTGAGATTAAAGAGGTATTTAGATAAATAAAAAGTAAAACTAATGTTGACCGTTGAAAAATGATAAATAACGAAAAATTATGATAGTATATAATAGTGTATTATGAAACTAATTCTAATGAGTTGTTGGACGATAACGAAATAGATTAAAATCACAAAAATAAAATAAGAAAATGAATAAAATATAATTTTAAAACTATAATAAAATTATATATATATATATATACATGTACACACGTACATAAATGTATAGCTAGAGCAAATTATTAAATAAATATTAAAGGACTAAATACGAAACTATTTGAAAACCATAGGGACTGGGTTTGTGATGTTAAAAAAGCGGCAAAATGATCATTTTGGAATTTGTAACGCGTGCACTGTTACTTTTAATGGGTAAATGACTGTGATTGTGACAAATTATCAATTTGAAGGACTATTTTAGTAAAATTCTAATTTAAATGACTGAATCGGCGATTTCTAATAAACTCATATAGACGAAATTAGTAATTCACTCTTTTTGCTTGTTTTGTTTGAGAAATAGTATCTGATAGAAACGAAATATCTCACAAATTTATAGAAACCAACTTATATAATAAAAAGACAATTTCTTTGCTTCATGTCTCTTAAATAGTAACAAACTATTCTTCTATTTTTAAATTTTAAATTATTTTTGTTAAATATCAAAGCTTTAATAACAATTAATAAACTTTTGGTTTTGGTGTTCTTAGTTGACACAAATAAAGAAGGAAAGATGGTAGAAAATTTTTAATTGTTTAACCCCAATACGTGATAATTGATATCGTATTTAAACCTAATTAGATAACTTATCTAATGTAGGATATAATCCGACTATTAAATAAGATATCTCATTATCAACTAATATTAAAAATTTGTATACTATTATGTGAAAGATAATAGTATATGGAGAAAAGAAGATAAGTTGTATTAATAAAGTTTGTTATTAAAGAGGTATTTAGATAAATAAAAAGTAAAAATAATGTTGACCGTTGAAAAATGATAAACAACGAAAAATTAAGATAGTATGTAATAGTGTATTATGACACTAATTCTAATGAGTTGTTGGGCGATATCAAATTAGATTAAAATCATAAAAATTAAATAAGAAAATGAATAATATATAATTCCAAAACTATAATATTAAATATATATATATGTACACACGTTCATAAATGTATAGCTAGAGCAAATTATTAAATAAATGTTAAAGGACTAAATACGAAACTATTTGAAAATCATAGAGACTGAGTTTGTGATGTTAAAAAAGCGGCAAAATGATCATTTTGGTATTTGTAACGCCTGCACTGTTACTTTTAATGGGTAAATGACTGTGATTGTGACAAATTATCAATTTGAGAGACTATTTTAGTACAATTTTAATTTAGATGACTGAATCGGCGAGTTCTAATAAACTCGTATAGACGAAATCAGTAATTCACTCTTTTTGCTTGTTTTGTTTGAGAAATAGTATTTGATAGAAACAAAATATCTCACAAATTTATAGAATCCTATTTCTATTTTTGCTGAGTTTTTTTATTTTTTAATAATTTTATTTGTTGACATTATATTTCATTACAGTTAATTTATTGTTACAGTCTAACTATAATTTAAAATATAACTTCTTGCATGTTTACAACAAAAGAAAAGGATTGTTGTATATCACATCAAGAATTTATTCGTATATTTACACAAAAGCTAAAAAGGTTACGGTATAGTCCGATAGCTATATAAAGTGTTGCATTATTTCCAGTTTGTTTATCAAACTCATTAGTAGTTAATACTTATCGCGAATATTAGATTGGTAATTTTATAAAATTAGTGTGGAACGTTTATCCTTGTTTTTATATAATTGTACATTAATTACATGAAACCACATAAAAACATCTTGGGTTGTGAATAGCATAGACTAAAGGTTAACCTAGTATATAGATTGCAACTAGGAGAGAGTATTCTATTAATTCGGTTTAGTACGTTATTGATTAAAACAAACCATATAATTGATTTGTTATGACTATAGGTTGTTTATATTCTCAACTAATGAAGATGGTTTAGCTATAAATATGAGTTTTGATTAACCTCTTATTTTATAGGTTAAATGAGTGGGGTATTACCCGCGCGTTGTAGCGAAACTTAATTTTTTTTTTTGAA
The DNA here is from genome assembly GCA_947179395.2 of Pulicaria dysenterica. Classification (NCBI taxonomy): domain Eukaryota; kingdom Viridiplantae; phylum Streptophyta; class Magnoliopsida; order Asterales; family Asteraceae; genus Pulicaria; species Pulicaria dysenterica. The sequence goes on from OX359289.1 coordinate 97,604,244, forward strand.
AAGCGTAGCCAAGCTTAATTATTTTGAACAAAATAAAAAACTTACATTCAAACACAAATATTTAAAATAAAGCGACAAAAATCTTAAATGATTAAAACTATAATACGCCATTATGTTCAAATTTAAATAAACCCATGTTATATTTTTTATATTACGCTAAAAAATATTTTTTCGTTTATAATAAAGAATGTTTTAGCAAAAGGAAAAAAAAAACAAATATTTTAAAACTATCGCTATTTTTTCACTTATAATATAAAAAACAATAATATTATGATATCAAAAAATACATTTTTTGATAGATATTATGTTATAGATTTTTTTTATATAAAACAAGAGCTAAAAAAAGACGGTGAAAATATATATATTTATATTTATACTAAACTTTACATATTAAAAGTTATAAGAAAGAAGACAAATAATTATTAATTAAAGTAATTATCTTAATATAACAATATTAAATTTTAAATACTAAATAAGAAAAAAGAGTATATGTCACTCACGCATGAAAAGCAAAGCAAAAAAATAAAGAAAAACACATCCGCGTAGAAGAAGACTCCAACATGGGATGTATAACTTTCATAATACACTATTTACCATCTCTGCTAGACTAAAATAGTGTTAGAAATTGCAAATATAATAGGAAAGTTGCCGATTATTGAACAGTAACTTTCTTCTAAATGTTATATATTATAATTGGACAAATATGATTTTCAAAATTAATATAGGGCCTCTAATACTACAAGAAAACAGGGTATTAGCAGCGACAGACGTAACCGCTAATACTCTCAAAAGTTGTTGTTGCTATTGCCTCGCCGTTTGCTCACTTGTCGTCGCTATTGTTGTTGACACAATTACTTGTCGTCATTATTATCTTATGTCGCTGCTAAGACGTCCTCACTATTGATTTTTTGTTTTTTTCTATTTATTTATTTTTCTTATAAGACTGTTTTTTTAATCAAGAATGAGATATATTTTTACTAATTTGACACTTGTAGAGTATAACCACTATGTATTTATATATGAATATTTTGATAATGTAAACAATGTACTATTTGCTAAGAAAAAAACAAGTCTATATATTTTGGCTTTTGTAACTTGAGATTTTGATTTATGAATTCCAAACTTTAGATTGAAAATTTCAAATCGGATAATTGAAAAGTATAGTTGATAAGTTCCAAGTTTTTCTCTCTCAAAATCTAAAATATAAATTATAAAAACCATTATATATATATATATATATATATATATATATAAAATTTGATATAATATATTAAAAATAAATGTAAAATGTGCAATTCGGTTATGTTAAAATCATAATCAAACCACCGAATCAACTATCTTCTTGGTATTTTTTATTGATTGAATCGCTTTTATTAAATATATTTTACGTGATATTTTTTAAATTTTAGCTGTTTATTTTATATGTAGAAGAGGACAAAATATGTTGTTTAGGCGAAAATGTTTGAAGCTTAAATAAGAGAAATTAAGAAACAAAATACAAGTTTTGTAAAAAAAAAAAAAAGGCATGTTGCGACGTGACGGTCTTATATGGACGCAACGTGACAAGGAGATAAGATCTGATTTGAAACAAGAGGATTGTGCGATAAAAATCCGTGTCGAGACGCGACGAGACATATGTCACAACGCGATGGTCAGATAAAAAATCTATTTAAACCAAGTTCTAGATCGAATGCGGAGACCTTTTACCTCAATTTTAATCACATTCGAAGTCTAAGAACATACCAGAGGCGACTCAAGGCAAATTTGAAGATCAAGGTTCTAATAACTGATTTCATTCCGGTTTTCATTTTTATTCTGATTTTTATGTATTTCAAAAAATCGTGTATGTTTGATCTATTGATTATAAGCTAAACCTTTTGTTTTCCTCCCTGGAGGAGATGATCTCTTGTAAATTGGTTTGATTGTAATAAATTGGATGTTAAAGTGTTATGTATTTGTCTTGTCTTACTTAATCTAAAATCCACATGTGTTAAAATTTTAATCTTTGGTGTTTATTGACTAAATTTGTATAGGTTAGAAGATCAATCTATTTATGTTTGCTTTTATCATGATTATCTAAGATTGATCGGTAATTTTGACTAGTGATTGACCGATCATAGGGTTAAACAACCAGAGTAGTTAACTTTAATGTGTGTGATAATCACATATGATGATCTCTATGTGTAATTGATTGATTGAATGCTAATTAACAATCAATATTGGTTAAGTTTTGTTTGATTAGATATTCTGATCATGAAGTCTAACTACATTAGAAATCAATATATAATGCTTAAATATCCATTGTACATATTTAATTGAAATCAACCGAGTAAAAAAGGTAAAATCGAATCTAGGAAGAGAAGTTTTCAATCCATAAGTTAAACCAACCAAGTTCCTTGTTTTTTGATTTGTTTCAGTAATTAAAATAGTTTCTTAGGTAGCTGGTGCATTAAATTAGTGGTTAATTAGTTAGAAGTAGTTTTAATATAAAATCTCAAAAAAATCTCCCTTTAATTGCTTTTAGTTAGTTTAATTGTGAATTAGTTTAATTAAATCTAAAATCGAACTCATTCTCTTAATGTTTAATACTCGGTTTTGCCAATCTTATATCTTATATTCTAATTAAAAAAAAGTTTCTTTCTCTTCCTAAAAGTTCTCCACCAATCACAACCCTTTATTTAAAAAAAATTGAAAAATGCATGATGATTACGTCAAAAATACCAAAAGTCCTTAAGCCTTGGAAGGGGGGCATTGTGAAAATTCTTAGGGGGTTTTATAAAATATGTTAGGGGCTTTTATGAAAATTTGAGGGGGTTTTATAAAAATTGTATATTAATATAATTAATTATAGGTTGTTTATAAAATATGTTTAATAACTTATTATATAATTTGTTTAGAAAAATAATAACTATATATTTGTCACCGTCTCATTTTTATCTACGTTTTGTTATAAATTTTATTGTAATATGAAACGTTTTTTAAAGTAGTATATTTTTAATTGTTTGTTATCCATTAATAGTAGTGAGTAGGTTGTTCATAAAACAATTTATATCTTTTTTATATTTATTCTATCTACGTATCATAGTAGATATAATAACTGATACTTCGTCTTTTATTAAAAAAAATTAAATTTTGTTTTATTTAAGATAAATTTATATAAAAATAGATAAAATTTAAAACAGACAAATGTGCATCAATCAATATAAAAAATTAAAGAATCATATATATATATATATATATATATATATATATATATATATAATGGATGGTTCATTTGAGAACCATTGTTAGTGCGAAAACCGTGAGAACCAATCTTAGCCATTTTTTGGAATTTTCAATTTTCAATATATATGTGACTATGTGATGACATTCTTTTATCAATCATTGAAACCATGAAGTCATTAATACACTCGACATCTTCATTTTTGGGAGCCAAAATTGCTTTTTCCTGTAGAAAATTTATATCATAAATTCCCTACATGCACTCTGTCACGCTCTATCCTTCCACGCTCTCCATCCATGAATTTCCCATATCTAAAGAACGGCTAAGATTGGTTCTCACGGTTTTCGCACTAACTGAACCCTCCACTATATATATATATATATATATATATATATATATATATATATATATATATATATATATATATATATATATATATATATATATATATATATGAGAAATTAAATATTCTCCTAATTTTTGTTCCTACTTATCCTCCTACTTATTTGATCAAGACATGGGTCAAAATCAAGGGAGGAGGTGAGGAAAGAGAATTAGTGGAGTACACATGTCACCTTGTGATGAGTAGAAGGATGAAGTAGGAACAAAAAGTAGGAGGATATTTAATTTCTCTCTCTCTCTCTCTCTTTCTATATATATATATATATATATATATATATATATATATATATATATATATAATTCTTTAATTTTTTATATTGATTGATGCATCTTTATCTGTTTTAAATGTTATCTATATTTATATAAGTTTATCTTAAATAAAACAAAATTTTTTTAAAAATAATTTTGAAAGACCGAGGAATCAGTTATTATATCGACTATGATACGTAGATAGAATAAATATAAAAATATATAAATTGTTTTATGAATAACCTACCTACTACTATAATGTATAACAAACAATTAAAAATATACTACTTTAAAAAAAGCATCATCAACCCTCTTCCAAAAAAATCTCCACCAATCACAACCTTTTATTTTTTTTAAAAAATAAAAAAAATTGAAAATTCCAAGATGATTAAATGTAAATTGTTATGATTGCTTCAAATCCTTAAGGGAATTGTTATGTTTAAATGTAAATTGTTAAGGGTTTAAATGTAAATTGTTAAGGGTGTTATATGAAATATGTGAGGGATTGTTAAATTTGTATATTAATGTAATTAATTATAAGTTGTTTGAAAATTATGTTTAATAACTTATAATATATTTTGTTTTGAGAAAAACTAATTATATATTTGTAATCGGCTAATTTTTATCTACGTTTTGATATAAATTTTATCGGAATATCAGTTTTTTCTAAAAATCAGTATATTTTAATTGTTTTATCCATCGAGAGCAACGTGTAGGTAATTATTGTACATTTTATTCGTCTTTTATATTTATTCTCTCTACATAATATAATCGATATAATCACTGATTTATTGGTTTGTCGATGAAAAGAATTAAAAATATACTATAACTAGCGGTTAGTGGCATAAAGTTGTTTATAAAACTACCACTTAGAAAATTTTAAAACTGATTGTTAGTTGTGACTAAATAACATACATAAACTATACTTTTACATAATTACTGGGTAGTGAAACAACTATCATGTTAATGTGTTTTGTAACTACACATACAACTTGAAAATATATATAAAAAATTTAATTGTCTAAGTTATCTTATTTTTAACTAATAACTTGCTACATAAAATAAATGTTATTACATGGATATTTGAAATTCAGTGGTATCTTTTGTTTTCAATTATATTTAATTGAAAAATAAATTACACTTAAACGGTTTACATATACATAACTTATTCTATGTTAAAATCTTATTTTTATGTGATCTGATTTGTGTATACTTAAATGGATGTCATCATGATTTAACTTTTAATGAATTTAGCTTACAATTTCAAAGATTTAAATATATAATCGGGTAATAAAAATGTCTTTACAGCACTTGATATTATAACATCAACAATAATATTATAGTTATGGTTTTACAATATCGGGATAAAGCTCTATCACGAGAAACACATTAATATTATACTAAAACTTTTAGACGTGTAATGTAACTTTATATTTCTTAAAAAGAGTATTTATAAGAAGTATTAAAAAGACACGTTTTCACTTATGGACAGTTATATGTGACAGTTTCTTGAGTGAAGAGTAAAGAGAGGTTAAAAGTTTTAATTTGCGATGATTAAGGAAACTCTAATAAAACTCTGAATGTTGTTTATAAAGAGGTTTTAAAGAAAATCTAATGATAATCTTATGTATGAATTTCAAAATTCTGTAATGATTATTCATTTCTTACGAGATTTTATATTCATATCTATGCTTTGTAATTATTTTTACTATACGTCTTAATACTCTTTAAAACTATATAAATTTAAAATTGACTTATATCATCCCGTATTGATACACGGGTCGCTTAGCTAGTACTAGATTAAATGCGATTATGTTCTTTTGCCTATTTTATTAAAGTTGGTACATTGGTAAATTCTTTTTATAAATTTAAAACTGATATATAAAACGCATATCGGTGATTTTTCTATTTGGGTATTTTGATATTTTAGTTATGGTTCTATTCGATTTTCTTTGTCACTTGTAGTTGCAATAACTAGATAAACATGATGGTAAAATTCTTCTTTCAATATTGCATTTCTAATTTCCTGGTACCGAACCAATTACTCTTAATCATTTGTATTTAAGTCATTATTATCTTTTTTAACTAATAAAACAAAACAAATGATTTTGTGAAGGAGGAATTACATGCTGTGGGGCTAATAAAACAAAACAAACTCCTATGAGGCATGGAATAACCACTAAAAGAAATCAAATAACCAAATTTAGAAATCAAATTTTCATATATCATTTTCAATTTTGACACTTCTATCCCTAACACATTTACCTCCAACACATTTGGTTTTTCTTTTGCACACATTTCATGAATTCAATCTTTTTTTCTATCGAATATAAATATCTTATATTTATTGACATGATCTTCATTCAGACTAAGAGTATCAAATTGTACTTGTGCAACTCTTATGCTTTTTGATCCACCCTCTCTTCCATCTGTTTCCAAATCAAACCCAATGATCTCCCAAATTCTTCTATTGTTTCCACATTATCCGAAGTCTTTAACTCATTCGAAACTATATTCTTGTCGCAACTGCACTGCCTTAAACCTTTTTTCCTTCTCACTTGGTGTCGTCCACAACCCTCCTTTTTTCTGTCTTCATCTTGACCCCTCCCCACCCCACCCCCCCCCCCCCCCCCCCCCCCAAAAAAAAAATAATAAATAAATTACATATGCCTCTTCTTTTCTTATCTGGGTCCCTGCACTTACATCCTTAAATATGCATTCTCATTTGTGAAGGCCTCTTGAATCTTGATCACTGTGTTTTAATATTGTAGTGGGCCCAGTGTTTCTCCCCCAGGCCCCAGGGCCCAGCCCAGAAAGCTCCACATTGGGCCTGGTTCCACATTTGTTTAATATTGTAGTGAAGTAGTGAACTAGTGATGTTAGCTATTTAATTAGTGAATGGCAAATCGTATTTACAAGATCAATTACAAAGTTTAAAATTTCAGATTTTAATCAACCCACCTATGCTTTTATGTTTTGATAAACAAATAATAAAATATAATTTTTTTTCAAATAGTTATATTAGTAAAATGATTTCGTCAATATATTCTCTAAACTTGATTTTTTTTTTACATTTTTGTCATATATTATTCGTAATAAAGGATATTACCTTCATTCATTCTTAACTAATTAAAATATGATATTAGTCTTTCTCAAGCTTTGTTTAACGATGTTATTTCTCAATTTAATTATAAATTCCACGTAGGTTCAATTTAAACAAATTTTTATTTCAGAATAAAGTTTAATTAACATTATGTTTAGAATATATAGTCTGTAACTAAATAATAAAACATAATATTTATCTGCAAAGTTAAAGAAATTTTCATATATTTTTATATATAAAGTTTCTTATTTAGACAGCCGATAAAAATTATATCAATTATAATTAGTATAAATAAAAAAATACAATCATGATTCATGAAGTCCATATACTTATCTTGGGCCTTAATTATAGTGTTCGATTTTGGGACAAATTCGATCCTGTTACTTTTTTAAAGAGTATGATTTTGTAATATATTGTTAATTGGAGATTTGGAGGCGTAAACGTTGTATATACATATGTTTGTTTAGTTATACACATATACAAGAATCTAAAACTGAAGTTAGACATGTGGTTTTACATTCTGCTCCACAAAGTTTTCATCCTTATTTTTATTGGAGGGGTGGGTGGATTAGTAATTTCGTAAATTATAACTTCGATTTATGGTTATGATTTCAAAAAAAAAAAAAAAAAAAAAAGGTTTTGGTCTAGCGGTATCAACAGGTGATTAAGGTGTTCCTCTCTATAAGGTTGATGTTTCAAGTTCCGTCATAAAAAAGGTGTAGTTAAAGTAGGTGGGTGTTTGCCGTTGAAAAAAGATCAAGAATATAATTATGGGGCAATGATTATAGTGTAACGCTAAAAATGTCTTTTTATGTCGGTGCAAAGCAAGACGTACAAGTTAAACATGTGCCTAATCTATTCTATGTTTGACATGTTTTTTAAATATTTTCTCTCCCATAATCTTCTCTTCATCTTTGATTTCGCCACTTGTCATTATATCTTTATTAAACCACATGTTTAGACAAATGATTTAGGCTTATAAATCATTTTTCCTCAAACCTTGGCTCTGATACCAAGTTGTAACACCACAATTTCTAAAATAGTATTAATTAGGTTAAACATCAGTTTATAAGACAAGAATAATTACAGAGTCAGCGGAAGTAGTGATTTGTTCTAAAACCTGAAGCACCGCACCCAAAAGAGATTTACATAGTTATACAAATGGTGTTTCAAGTTACAACAAAATAAGGCGTTTAGTTACAAAACGTGTTTAAGTCATCGTACTGTCAAACCTGGGCCTTGCCCTTGCCAGCGCCTCGTCGTACAAAGACATAACCGCGGTATCTGTAAGTTACAAGAGTGAGAATGCTAAATTGCAAATCATATATACACATGTATATAGTACATGCAATCATCACATAACATCATGGATACAGTAATGCACCATCTTAGCAACTCCCAGCAACGCCCGAAGGGTTGTTGCTATGGGTACACATAACATAACAAAGCAGTACAGAACCCCTACTCGTACATGCGACCCCTTCTGGTCACATCATCGTTATCGCCGCGTATAACACATATTGCACATATGAATCAGAGTTTAGTAAACTCACCTCAATAGTCAATCAATAATATGAACAATGCAATATCAGAAGTATTTAGCAGAAATCGCCAATAAACACATCCTACAATTAACATATGAATACTGAATTAAACATACTGAACTACTGATCAAAGTCAAACTGGTTAAGGCATGCCCGTGCCTACGTGCAGGCAAGCCCATGTTTCGCTCTCAGGTTCGGTCGTAACCTCTACAGACAAGAGCGTACCTGCATTGTGCCCGTACCTTACATAGGTACGCCCGTGCCTGAGCACACCCGAACCCTATGAACTAGGGTTTGTCACGGGATGAAAGGCCCGCTCGTACCCCCTCGGGTATGCCCGTGCCCGAAGAACATCAGCAACAGCTTCAGGTGATTGCCAATTGTTTTCCGACCAAATCACCATTAATAAAAAAATAAGTGTTTCCAGCACTTGCTCAACACTCTATAACCTTAATAAACACCATAACATAACAATAAACACATCTAACATATTGACATAGTGATTGAACCCATGAATCACCTTTGACTCACAAAAACTACAACAAAACAATAGAACAATTATACCTCAAGCTATAGGATTGATATGTAATCACTTTCAGATGTTAAACCCCTTTTTTACTTGATCAAAATCGAATGGAAAATAGGGCAGTAGAGGTGTACGTATATGTGTATGAAGTGTGTAGGTTTGTTTGACTAAATTTGGTCAAATAAGTGAAATGGGTATATATTTCTTCAAGTCTTCAAAATGACATGGTTAGTCCCTGCACTATGAAATTTTCTATTGTGACAATTTCAACTCAAGTTATATAAACACTTCCTATCCTCACATAGATAACCCAAATATATAACACTAGCTCAAGATCAATTACTAATGCATTAACAGAGTTACAGAGAATTTCGGACATTAGGTGTTACAAAGCCTCATCTCGTGGTGGGTGTGGCTCGTTCAAAATTTTTTTTTTTTTTTCCTTTTTTGTTTTCAACAATAATATTTAAGATAAATAATTGTAGTGATGAATATTATGACCGCACGTTGTTAATGATGGGTTAGTGATACTTGCGTGACGCTTAGTGATCACGGTGATGACGGCGGATGCTCTAATGAACTTCCAATTTTTTTCCTTAAACAACAAAAAGACATGGTAAATTGTAAGAAAATATAATAAACTTTGTCTTGGTTACTGTTGATGTATAGATTGATTTTTTTATTTTTAAAAACAAGACAATCAATTTTCATAATCCTTTGATTCTTTGCAAATTGTTTTATACCATGAGACTTACGACAAAGTTTATTGTATACAATAGTACCTAAAAGTTAGACACACAAAAAAGTTGTTTGCATACAATGAAATAATTATAAAAGTTATTACATTATTTAAAAAACTTAATTATATAAACTAATAACGAAAACAAAGTGTATTATATTTTTATAATTAAAAAAAAGAAATAAAATATGCAGGCCATTTGTAAGATTCCCCAGGAAGCCATTGTAATATTCCCCAATACAATAACTAGATTGATGGGCATAAGAAGCCAAACTAGCCCTTTTGGTTTGTTTTATCTTTTGGTCAAATGGTGTGCTTTCCCTTTCAAATTTCACACAGTGGTCAACAAAACAATTATTTGCAAGTTAATTATTTAAATTTTCAAATTATTTCATATTACTTTAGGTCTTAATTAGTGTCAATTGAAGTACAAGAATATATATATATAGGGAAGGTTTATTCGAGAACCGTTGTTAGTACGAGAACCACGAAAACCAATCTCAGTCGTTCCTTGAATATAGAAAGTTCATGGATGGAGAGTGTGGATGATAGAGTGTGGCAGGGTGCATGTAAGTAATTCATGGGTGGACAATGACATTGAAGGAGAGGGAATTAGACGCTTCATATTGGTTCTCGCGGTTCTTGCATTAAGAATGGTTCTCAAATGAACTTCTTTATATATATATATATATATATATATATATATATATATATATATATATATATGTATGTATATATAGGGGAGAGTTATTATGAGAATATATATTTAGGTGAGAATGGGAGAACAAATCATATCTATCAATTAGATGTTGATCTATTAGATCTAATAGTCACAATTCATCTGTTGCAATTCATGGCCGTTGCAATTCATGGTTGGATAATGAATATTAGAAGGGTTAAATGTATATCATCCGATTAAATCTAATCAAGAGCCATGTTTAAGTCTCTCATTCTCACCTGAATATATATTCTCATTTAAACTTCCCAATATATATATATATATATATATATATATGAAAACGGACACCTTATAAAATACTTGTTCGATGATATATTGGCAGTATTCACTCACATATTTCCAATTTACAATCTTGCTTGCTTAACTTTTACAAAAAAGATGAGTTATGTATAAAGATAATTTTAGGAATATTTTAACAATAACGTAGTTGTATACGTTTGGCTTTGTCTACTTAATTGATGTGAACTTATCTCCAATAATTTGACTAAATTTTGATTTATTAACGTATTTGATAACTAAATGTGTTAGGGTCATAATCATTGACCTTCTTTATATGAAGTATCCGTTTCTAAATCACATATAATCATACTATCACAGTGCTAGTTGTTTAATGTAGTCTCAAAAAGAGATATTGTTTAATGCTTATTGGCCGAACATCTTTAAAGATACATGAAGTATAGAAAATAGCCACACAGATAGATATATGATGCATATTAAAATATAGCTTGATTATCCTTAGAAACCCGCTTAACAAGATACATTTCAGAAAGAAAAGAGGTAACCAGTACGAGAAAAACCGAAGATAGGCGTTTTCTTTGAAAATTCATCTACCAATTAAAAGGTAGCACCAAATTACTAATGACTTCTCTCTAGAGTGAGTAATTAGCTTCGACTGATTAAATTTGGTGTTTATGTGTATAAGGGATGGTTCATGAGTTTTAAAGCTAGGTATTGATTCCAAAAGAAAATTTAATTAAATGAAACTCCAACTTAAAGAAAAAAGGTTTAAAATTCTTGATGTACGTAATATATGCAATTTCATTCCAACCAATCATAACCCTCAAAGTCCATGGTAGATATTGGTTTAAAAATTTCTTCATGTAATATGTACAATATCAATTCATTCCAACCAATCATAGCTCTTAAATAATTTTTTATTTAGAAATTTATCATTTGGAATCGATGATATTCAAAATCCACAATAGAGATTAGTTCTTGTGATTTTTGTACTAAAAATTAATAAATATCTAAATACATGGCAAACCCAGGATTTTGAAAGAGTTGTGACACGATTAAAAATAAGTGAAATAGATAGTAGCACTGACACGAAAAATCAAAAATTGCGTTATAATTAATGGAGTGGTGAGTAAAGAGAACCCATCAATTTACATGTTATCCGAGAGGAGTAATAAGATGTAATATGTGAAAATATATAGTAGGTATAAATAGAATAATTTATATTTATATTTATATTTATATTTATATTCAAAGTTTGGTCAAACAGTTTCAAGAAAAAGAAGAAGAAGCCGAAAACAAGAGTCGTGGTATTAAAAGAAGAGTAGAAGTCAGTGGTTGGCCAGCTAAGAAATCCGTCATGTCCTCCGCACTTACCGCCACCCTCATGCATGCATGCTTCCTTTTTCTTTCTTTCCATACCATGTGGCTAACATATACATGTATTTAAGCAATTAAGCATTAACCAACGGGAAATAATTATATAAAATAATGATCTATTTTTTATTATGAATTTTGCTAAGCATAATTTTTAAACGGTTACAAACAAGATTAATCGGTTATAAATAAAATAGCTAAGGATCTATAATAAACAAATTATAATGTCACTTTTCGTATTATGTAAGACATTACTCAAAATGTTCCTTTAATGTTCGTTCTTTTTTCACGCTTGACACATAGATACTTATGGTTAAGGTGGAGTTCGTATGACCTTTAATTAACCAGGATAAACCTTGCTCTAATATCATGTAAGTTTGTGAGTTAACCCTTATGTTTAAGACACTAATTAATATTTTTAATTGTCAATCATCTTAAAAGCCTGGCCCATAATCATTTTTAAACAGTTATGATGAAATCACTAATTTTCAACTAATAAAAACATTCTTAACCATAGTTTTAGAAGCATAGGGAGTACTTGCTTCTATGCTTTAAATACTTGATGTAAAATTAACGCTACTTCATCCATAATTTATTTTTACTTTTTCATGTCAATATAAAATTTACACTTATTTTTCATAGTTCACATACTTCAACTTAAAAATACATATTCTCTTTTTTTTCTCTCTCGTATCTCTCATCTTTTCTCTATTTCTCGATCTCTTGTGTCTTATATCTCTATCTCTTCTCTTATTGATTCTCTCTCCTAATGTACATTAATGCTAATAAGCATTGATTTATCTTGGAACCGTACCCACTTGGGGTGGTGTTGGCATGTGGTACCGAAGGCCTACTCAACATGTTGCTTTCTTGCCGAGACCCACTCTGTATCGCCTAATGATTGTGATTATGATTAAATATATTTTATTTGTTTTATATTAGTATTTGTTTAAGGATAAAATAGCTTGAGTGTATAGAGAAACTAATAAAATGATTTTAGTTAATACGCTATAAGAATAACTTTATATAAATATATAAAGATAAAGAAACAAAAATAAAAGATTTTATATAAATTAAAGTTAAGCTAGTTTTGTAATTCTCCTATAAAACACCACAAACAATGACTAATAAGACATAAAATTGAAAGTATAATAACATTAATATGACAAGAACTTGAAAGTGCGTGATCAAAGCCTCAAAGGAATGAAGTTGCAAAGTGCAAATAAGCATCACATGAACAAGAAAACTATATCAAATTTAATAGTCTTAATATTTGTATTGTGTAAATATCATTGTTACCTATAACAGTCAAAATGATTGCAACTAACTTATAATTATTTAACGGATAATTAATAATCACTTACTTTGAGAACAATTATATAACAAGGTCATCGGCAGTCAACTTATGAAATAAAATGCACCGAAACAAGTTTAGCTCTCAGTTTCAATAGCATAGGTCAACTTTAGCGTTAATAACTCAGCTTCAGTACTCATCTTTCATTGATCATCTTAAACAATAATCATCCACTAGCATTCTCTAAGTAGATATTGGGACAATGCCAAGAGGCACTACCCTTAGGATCGTATAAGGCCTCGCGTTGTACCTTACTCGATTCCATCGAGTAAGGTCGGGTAGATAAGGGAACACCAAAACTTGTTCCTCGGGTCGGAGAAGCGAATATGGGACTCGGATCTGTGGACTCGATGAAGAAACTGACCCCCCACCCCCTCTCAACCAATCACACACTTACACCTATTTTATTTATTAATATAAAAATAAAAAAATGGGGATAGTTTGAAGGAGAGGTGTAACATGTAATTTGGGTAGGAAGAAAAAGAATGACGTGACGTTAATATGACATTGGGTAAGAGAAATGGGAAGGTAAGGTATAACGCATGGCCTAAGGGGATGTAGCCTTCTTCACCCCCGCTAATTTAGGTTTGGGACTTCATTTAAGACTTGAACAAATGTGTACCTCGCACCACCTGAATCATTTTCCAACTTCAACTAAATCTATCGCATTACACTAAAATTACTAACAAATTAACCTTGTAGCCTACCAATTAGAGACTGGAACATATAATTGAGGTTTATGAATCTAACCCTAACACATGCTATTTAGTTGTGGCTTACTTGATTAACCGCTTTCATGTTAATCGTGAGACCAGTTGACACATGAGATACCTAAGGATACATTGCCCAAAAACTTGTCTTAAAAGTAACAAGTCATCTTTGAATGACTTGTATAAAGAATCATTATAAAAAAGATGACGCTTATCTAAACTTTTTTATTAGTACTATAAACTTAAAATTGTAAAAAATAAATAAATAATCAAGCATGTCTAATCTTTACATTTGAATATATGAAAATTGTATTAAAAAGACACATTTATTAGTATGGATAAATTATCTAAATTTTCGCACTTATGATAGTGGAAAACTTGATGATCATTTAAAGCTACAAAAGTCCGTGCTTTTAACTGTGAACTTTTTTAATTATTTATTTATTGCTAAATTTACAGATTTAACAGCGTGGACTTTTAAAATTAAATCTACATTTATAAGTGTAGAGTTTTTCTTCTTTATCTAAAAATCTCTGTATTTAAACTATTTTATGTAATTATAAGTGTGACGATCTTTACAATTCATGCACACTTGTTATGAAGCGTGAAGAATTGAAATTTTATTATAGTGACTTCTTCTAGTACAATTACTAATATTTACAAGTAAGAAACATAGAAGGTAATTCGTCATAATAAAAATTAAGGTGGTGCAAAAAGGATCATGTTTTTAATCATTGAACAAGCAAATTAGTTCCATCATATTTTCTTTCAAGAGTAGACAGGGTAGTGTTAGTCATCCACTTGTCATGCATGCCATAAACAATAACAAAACTCTTGAAGTGTTGCTCATTCGCTAGTCATAGCAATCTTTGTCATCAACTAAGGAGATCAATGATTTCTTGTATTCTATAAACATATCATTGCCCGAGAAGTATGACTAGTTAGGTCAAATGAGACCGGATTTTAATCGGTTACTTAGGGTTCGTTTGGTTCGTAGAATAAATATGAAATAATTGGAATTGGACTAAGGAATTGGAATTCAGAGGAATCTGAATTCATAAGAACTGGAATTCGTGAAAAACTATGTCTTAGTTGGTTAGTAAAAACTGGAATTTGAATCTAATAAAAAATAAATTAATTCAATATGTATAAACCAAAATAAATTATACGTTCTATCAACCGACCAACACCCTCTATCCCCTCCGGCACCCTACCCATCCCCTACCCCCACCGCAGGCCCACCCCAAACCTCACTTTATCACCTTACTCTTCCTTACTCACCCTATCCCAACCCCCACCACCTACACTACCCTACCCTACATACCCCACCCCGCCGCCACCACCTACACTACCCCCACCCCACCACCTACACTACCGCCACCTTACATACCCTACCCCTGCCACCTACACCCCCACTCTACTCTAAGCCACCCTACTCCACCTTACTCATATTACCCCTTACTTACCATACCTACCTCACTCCCATCCTACTCCACCTTACTCATAACACCACTTCTTACCCATATCCCTACTCTACCACCCTACCCTACCCCTACCCCACCTAACTTACTCACTATCTACCTTACCTTATGTACACCACCTACTACTCTAACTTACCCATATTCTACCTCTACCCTACCTACTCCTCCTTACCCCCAATCTAGCCAAACCCTACCCTATACTTCATCCTACTACCCACAATCCACCTCTGCCCCATCCCTACCTACCTACTATACCCCACATTTACTCTATTTTACCTACCATACCATAACTTTACCTACGCACCCACCCCACCTTACCATAGGGTAAGGTAGGGCATAATATAGGGGTAAGGGAAAATGTGGGGTGAATAAAAATGGAATTGAATAGGAATGGGGTTGGGGTAGGGGTTGGTAAAGGTTTCATAAAATAGGATATGATAAAGTATATATGATAGAGAAGGGGTATGGTGAGTAAGGTGCCATAGATTAGGGCAACGTGAAGTAGGTATCATGGGGTGGTGTAGTGATTAGATGAGTAACGTGGAGTGGAGTAGAGTAGGGTAGGTAAGGTAGAGTAAGTAAACATAGAGTAGGGTGAGGGTATGGTAGGGTATAGTGAGGTGGGGTGAGATTGGATGGTGTAGAGTAGGGTAGGGTTATGGGTGAGGTAGGGTAGTGTAGGGGTCGGGTAGGGTTGAATAGGGTAGAGTAGGATGGAATGAGGTAGGGTAGGATAGGGTAGGGTGGGTGGGGTGGGTGAGGGTGGGGTAAGGGTAGGGGTAAGTGTAGGGTCAGGGTCGGGTAGGGTAGGTTGGGTGTGTAGTGGTGGCGGGGTGAGGTAGGAGACAACAATTTTGTTTTGTGATTTCTTATATATTTGAAGAATTTCATCCATTTGGGAAAAGAAATTTCCAATTCTTTAGTTTAAGGAATTTATTGGAATGGTCAGATTTCATTTTATAAAATTTGCGAACCAAACACAAACAAGATTTAGGAATGCTCAATTCCAATTCCGTCCAACTCTAACCAATTCGAGCGAACCAAATACCCCCTTAGTTTCTTATCCACTTGAGTAAAGCCTAAAGCCCTAAACAACCCTAGGGTCGACTAGAACATTCCCTAAGGCAGCTTCCGTTATAGATTTTTATATTGAATGGCTCCTAAATCTACCATATTTTTATCCACTACAAGACTAGAATTCGTGATCTTAGGTCACAGACAACACTAAATACCAATACTACTAGGCTAGAACGGATTGATACCTCCCTAAAAGATTAAAGATATAACCCAAAAATTAATACTAAAATCAAGTTTTATAAGTGTTGCATCAGGCATGCATTATATAAAATTATAGTTCTTTTAGTCTTATCATATTATATATATAGGGTGGGGATCCAATGCGAACGGCTCCCACATTTCGAACGATGCGAACGACTGAGATGCACTAGAACAAACCACTGCATCTAGATGCAACAAAATTAATTGGGGCAAAAATCATAGGAGAAAATGTGATAGAGGAAATCAAACTTGTATATTGAGTGCAGATCTGTTTAGATGATGCAGAGAACAAGTGACGATCGAAAGTTAAAGAAACAACAGATATATTTAGGATTTACTAGGTGGATATATCATTTTTCCTTCTTCTTCTTCTTCTTCTTCTTCAACTTTAACTGTCTTTTTATGTTGCAAGGGTTGTTGATTAATAGTGAGGATAGAGGCGGCAATCGCCTTGGAAGGAGAAATGAGATAGATGGATCTCCTCGGTGGCTATACTAGGGAGAGGCGGAGGTGAGACGGTGAGGATGATTGTAGAGATGAGGCGGTTGTGAGGTGGAGATGGCCATTCGCATCATTGGTGTGTCGTTTGTATCAGATCCCCATTCTGTAATTTTGTTGCATCTAGATGCAGTGATTTGTTCTAGATAAGTGTTTTGTAAGTGTTCGCACGGTGTGAACGTTTCTATTTGATCCTTTGTCTCTCTCTCTCTCTCTCTCTCTATATATATATATATATATATATATATATATATATATATATATATATATATATATATATATATATATATATATATATATACATATATATAGGGAGGAATAAACTAAAAAGAGTTTTAATATACAAAAAGTTAGGAGAAATCTCAGCCATACATTTGTTCATAAAAAGGTGGCTTTTTTGTTTTTCTTTTAATTATAAAAAAATACACTAAAGGGCATAATCGACCTTTTAAAAAATCAGTTCCCTGATATTTAGGGGCAAATTTTAATTCATTTCTCAAGAATAGGAATACAAATCAGATGATAAATAAACACGGTACATCAAACAGTCAGAAATTGTGCATCAACAGACTGATTATGGAACAAAATTTGATTCACAACCACCATTTAAATTAATAAACACTTGATGAACACAATTCACACTGAAAAAACCATTTTCTTACATTCACGTTCTAAATTTTCATCATCATTCATCAGATACCGTCAAAGTTCAAAATCCCATCTAAAATTTGATGCACAAATACAGAGTGATTATTTAACAATCATCATCGACTGATGCAAAGATCAAACAAAAGATTCACAATAATCTCGGGAACACCTTATTATGGAACAATCTTCGATTGATGCAAAGAAATTGAACAATCATTGACTGATTCAAAGATCTCGGGAACCCCTGATACAACATCGACATATACAACATCAACTGATTATGGAACAAAATCCAAAATCTGATGCATTGGTAGTGGTGGACCGGTTATGGAACAATCGACTGAATCAAAGATCTCGCGAACCCTGATGTTCTATCTAAATCTCTACTGAAGAAAGAATTAGGGTTTTGATGCTTCCAAAATCATCATTTGTCCATACAATAAGAGATTGTGCATCACAACCTTTTCGAACATCAGTACAACCAAAATCATCGAATATCGAAGTGCAAGCAGCGAATATACGAACAGCAAGTGAAGACCGGCGAGAGGCCCTGCGCGAACGGCGACTCGACGAAAGGCCCTGTGCGAACGGCAACAGGCTGTGTGCGAATGGAGAGCAGTAACCGGCGATGTGCACAGGCGACAATCGATTGGCGAAGCGCGCTTGGTGAACGGCGACGTGGATGACAGCGGCAGAGAAGAGGCTGTACATATCGATAGGGTTTAGATATAGGAGATCTAGGGTTGTTGGGAGATTTACCACTCACCCTTGACCTCAACAAACCGTAGACCTTGTATATCTAGTAACAACACTAAAAATGTTAAGTTTTAATGTTGTAATTAATGTCAAAACCTTTTATCACCCTTCATGAGCATCTGGATCATGTTGTTGCATGTAAGTGAGCAATTCGATTTTATATAGATTCTTAGTTCAATCGCTTGCATGTTTCTGAAATATATGACTTAAGAAAAATGATATATCTTCATATTATATCTTCTTACTTCATACTACTACTCACTATAAAATGACACGTGTAAATTGTAATTCACTAATTCACTTTCCTTATCCCCACTATTAATTTTAATACTTGTATTAATCTTGTAATTAAGAGGAAATAGTAAAAATATATATCACCTGTCATAATTAATTGGTAACTCTGAAAATTATCGTGTATTCATTCGGTAGAATATTTAAAAGTTGCATTTCATGTAAGCGGTAAAAATGTAAAAGTTGCTTATGAAAATACTTAATACTTTAGGTTCAATTTTATGAAACAGAAATAGCTTTGAAAGAAATGTAAGATGAGCATATTTAAAGGCAACATAAAGAAAAGGACCAGCATTTCTCACTGGTGTTTCTTCTAGCAATATCAAATATAATAAAACAATTTTCAAAATATGAAAAAGAGAATTACAAATCATCAATCATGAACTAATATTTCTGAAATGAATTTATGTACATAGAATGCCTCCTCCTACATTTGGGAATAAACCCCCCAAAAAACACAATAATCCAATCCACTAAAATCCAATTTCATACTAATTCCTTCCCAAATAAATGAAATATAGTGGGAGTGGACCCCCCATTTTTACCATCAAAACCTAATCTGTATGCCTCATGTAGTCATGTGTATCTACCAAACCAACTAACTCAACCACTTTCCTTCTAATTTTTTTTATGTACAGACCATTAAACCAAACCCCATTCTTTAAGCAAAACCATGGATTCCCTAACCAATTCCACAGTACAATCATCAATGCACGAGTTACAACTCTTGTCCATCTGTCCCTGCTCTTTCTCAAGAATATGATTTGATCAAGCCCAAATTGTATAGATTCCTTCTCAATAAGCTACCAAGTGAGACCAAAACTGCACCACCAAGACTACCTGTGTGTTGTTCATCACTATCTGCCTTTTGATGATACATCAATGGAAGTTCCTTTACTTTTAAATTAGCCGACCCGATTCTTTGCATAACCGAATCTATAACCTTTGAATCCACAGGGTTCCCGATCGCATCCGTTACATAGAAGATATTAAGAGCCTTACCATCTATTGTAGATATCTCTGCTTGTGTCACATTCATTGCATTTTCTCTAAAAGTTCGTGTTACTTCGGCTAATAGCCCTGGCTTGTCGGGTTTAGATAGTTCAAGCCTTACACCCTCAGAAGCCCTTCTTTCAATAGCAGCCTTTAAACACATAATCACTCTTTGCTTTTCGGCTTCTGAACTAATTGGGGTTCCATCTATATGTCTGATAAAGAATTCCTGAAATCATGAAAAAGATTACAACTTTAGTAATACTTAACATAAACCCATTTTGGATTGTTGATATTAGAAGCGAAATATGTACCAGAAAAGCCGCGTCCTCTGTGGTATTGATAGTGGCATGAAAGACAACATATTGCATATCTGTTAAAGTGCAAACCACATCAAACAGAAGCTTGGGTCGATCTTTGCATTGAATGTTGACTACTGAGTACTCTTTTTCAGAACAATTTTGAACAGATACCAAAGGAGAATGATGTCTCATAATATTTACAATTGGAGTTCTGTCATAATCGCGATCTGCAAACATCATTTGGTGAAGTCTTCTCTCTGTGTGAGTGATGGCTAGTGAAACGGATGTTTTTGCACTTCTTATATCATTATCCCCTTTTAAGACGTTCTTTAACCGAGCTTCGATTCTTTCTATCTTTATAGAGTCTTCAATTGGGGAACCAGAATCACAATCTTTTAGATGTATTAGGGCTGCGATTCGGCCATTGTGTGTCCATATTTTGGACTCAACCACATCACAATTGAGATCAGATAAAACCGCAAAAACTTCAGATAAAAGTCCAACTCTATCTGTACCAGTTAATTCTAGTGCGGTCATTCCATCAATGGACTTTGATCTTGTACGATGAACAGTTCCAAGAGACTGTTTCAACACACAGATAAAAGATGATATAAGTCTAAGTTCATCAACTAGATGCAATCTCTAAACTTATGGAAAAGATTTTTTTTAGTAATTATTAGGGAATTCATATACCTGTTCAATGCAATTGATGATGCTGTCGTCTGTTAATTTGTTGCCATCCAATTTAGTGACATGGAAGACTGTAGATAATGAAGATTAAAGCAACATTAGTAAAGAAAAGTTGCAAACAGTTAAATCTGACAGCATGATTAAGGGCTTTTTAAAAAGTAAGTTAATCTTGTTAATTGCAAATTAAGCAAGCTTACCATCCATGTTCCATCTTCCATCTGAAGAAACGTAACCTTTTTTGATGGAGAGGTTTAGATCTGTGAGCACTTGAACTGCCTCAAGAAGAATTCCATCGTTCCTCGCGCTATCAATCTGAAATCAGATGAATTAATCACATAATCAATTAAATATTGAAAAACAGAAATTAAATTATACAAATAAATAATATAGAAATTGGTCAAGAAAATTGGAAAATTACCATGATTCGGGTTGCGTCCACACAACCAGCATTGTCAATCATGACCCTGGCGAAGAAAATTGAAAGAGACAAGTCAAAATTAGAAAATTCAAATGTTAGATTAGAAAATTAGGGCAAAGAAAAACAGGTCATTCAAAAGTCAAATTAAGATCGCGAAGAAACTTCTGGAAGACTAATTAAACCTAGGTTGATCAAGAGAATTGGTCAGAAAAACTTGAAAACCCTAAGAAAAATGAGATCATTCGGTCTTCAAAATGTAATTAAATCAAAACTGATTCCTGGTTTCCTGATTCAAGCTAAACACTTACTTCGATTTTATTAAAAACCGACATGTTGAAAAACTTACCCAGAAATCAGAAATACCACAACAATGATTCAAAAAAACGAAGAGATCGATAATTAACATTCAACATGTTAACTCACCTCGGGGTGTTCATACGAACAACAAGCTTTTCATATTCTTCCAAAACAGGTCTCCGGTCCATCTGCATCATTTTTTCTTGTGATTTCCGGCGAATAAATCAAACTTTGGGTTTCAAGTGGTTTTTATGGAGGGAAGAAGAAGAGAATAAAGAAAGAATACAAAAGAGTACAGCAAATGTTGTAACAGAGAGCCCAAATTTGAAGAAATTGTTAGCTTTATCGACTAAATCGCCATGAAAGATTCACCTCTCTCTTTCTCTCTCTAGAATTACGAAAAAGTAGCCACTGCTTGAAGCACGCTTTTCGGTTAATTGTCTCCCTGTGCCCATGTCGAGACTATTTATATTCAACCAAATAACTGTTTAGTTTAAATAATATAAAAGCTAATTATTAATTAATTTATATAATTAACATACTAAAGACCACAATTTATTGGGATTGCGTTTAAATATTGACTATCTGATTATTATGATTTGAAATCGCAGATTATTACTTTAAAGTCATTGAGAGCTATTTGAAACTATTAGTTATATGAGCTATTTTAAAATTTAAAATATATGTTTATAAATTCTAATTATATGTTATTCACATTTATAAGCTCTACTTAATTATACATATTTTTTTGATAAATAAGTTAAAATATTTATAACATAATTGAATATTTATTATTTGATTTTTTTTAAGTATGGAAGGTTTATTTATTAATATGGAATATAAGAATCTTATTAAATGCATCTAGTGGTTACTTTATATAATAGTTTATGTTAGTGCATACATGGTCACACATTAAGAAATGCACTCCTTATTTTGATGATGATAAAAATATGAACAAGTAATATTATTGTTTATCAAATTTATTCATATGTTCATATGCTACATTCTTTAAAGATCAACAAACCTAAAATTAATGATCAAGTGAAGAACAAATAATTGAAGACTTCAATTCAACAAGAAAAGAAGAAATCAAGATAAAGGAATCTTCACGGTCGATCCCACGGTCGACCGTGAATCAACCGTCGCTGCTCAGCTCACAACTCTTAAATATTGTTCTTCTTCAAGTCAACTGAACTCGTACTCAACAAGTGAAGATGATATCTTCAAAGCCGATGACGAAGATATCTACAAACAAGAGTTCGAATTATATGAGCTTACAAATAAAATAATCAAATAAGTTTAAGTCTTTATAAAATTATTTTTATAAAAAGTTTTATAAAAATGGACAATTTTTTTATAAACTTATTTGTGTTGGTTGAATTAATCTATGACTTCCCATTTTAGCAAATACCAAACACAATCCCACTTTGAAACAATACACAACCATATTTAGCAAAGGAATCTCCCACATGGGTAAAATTCCAACATGTTTTGTGTATTGGTTTCCAAACTTCCATTTTTGTGTTTAAATTCAAACATTAGAAGTATGGGATCAACCTACCTTTTGAACATCTACTTTTCAGTTGATTTTTATGGTAAAATGAGTTGAGTATGGTTTTAAATAAAGTCCAACGTCTATAATTGAAAGGCTCAAAAAGTTCCAGGAAGCTGACGGTTTTATCCACGGTCGACCGTGGCTAAAACCGTGAGATGTCTGGACACTTTTTGAGCTCACTCCTTTTTCCTTATTTAAACTAACTCAAACCTCATTCATTACTCACCTCTTGCACAGCAAAAAAAAAACAGAACATATATTCATATCTTGTGAGCTCATATACTTTGATATTATTCAATCTTTCAAGATCAAGATCCAAGCAAGAGTGAAAGCCGTCAAAGTTCAAACATTACAACTTCATTCATATATTTTGTAATAGTATGAGGATCAACTCTAGCTTTCCAAATTAGAGTGAAGTAAGGATCATCAAGCCTTTAGAATTAGAGAGAAGTAAGGATCATCTCTAGCCTTTAGAATTAGAGAGAAGTAAGGATCAACTCTAGCCTTTAAAATTAGAGTGGAACAAGGTTATCTTTACCTTACTTGTAAGTCTGAAGTGTTAATTCTTGCAAGTGAAAAAGAGAAGTGTAAAAGGTTTATCCCTACCTTCAAAGAGAGAAGCTAGTGGAGCAAACTCTTGGTGGGTGAGGCCAAGGAGTGGATGTAGTGCAAGTTTGTTAACACTTGCATGAACCACTATAAATCTCTTGTCTACACTTGGTGATATCTCTCTACCCTTACTCTCTTTATTTCAAGTATATATATTTGTTGTGTTATAAACTTTAAGAAAAATCTTTTATACACAACTTACAAATTTTATTTGTGAAAAATTGGTAAACTAAGTAAAATAACCTATTCACCCCCCCCCTCTAGGTTCCAACAGTTTCCATTTATTTATATAAAGGGTAATTTAGTATATTTAACTTACTTAAAAATTAAGAGTTTTTAGGTTGTAAATAATTTATATAAGAGTAAGATTATTAAAAAACACATAATCTATTTTTAAATAGTAATCCCAAACACCCCTAAATATTTTATAAAAATAATTATTAAAAAACACATAATCTATTTTTAAATAGTAATCCCAAACACCCCTAAATATTTTATAAAAATAATTAATGACTGTTTTATTAATGAATATTTGACAAATAATAATATTAAATAAAACTTACTATTTTGAAAAAAAGAATCACGGTTGTACAGGAAAGTTGTTTAATATTTGGTATAGAAAATAAAGATCACATTAATTATTATTTATTAACAGAAATAAAAGAATATACTTAAGACTTGCATGGAAATATTGCCTTGCATTTATTGTTAAGATATGAAAATATTTTTTATTTAATAAAAGTAAAAGATTTCGTTCAACTTAGGAATATATTAATATAAATATAAATATAAATAAATAAACATTCGGGTCACGGGAAGTGCGCGTGGACGACTACCCGAAAATCCGAAACTTTGCCTCCGTTTTTTTTAAATTTCTTTCAATACAAGTCAACAAGACACGTGTCATGCGATGGGATGCCAGGTAGGACCGAAGTGGGTCCCGCTCGTGCTCTTTGCTTGCCTTCAACTTCAAACCAATGGGATGATTTTAAAGGAAGCAACGGTAGAGAATGGCCACGTGGAAAATAATAATTTAAAAAAAAATTGGTAATTATGGGGGGTTGCCGACGGTATAATGACGGCCACTTGACAACCACCGCCTCTTAATTGGCTTTTCCGTTGTCTAAAATTAACGCCGGTTTTTTTGTTTTTATTTTTTATAATATTTAAAAGTGTATTTTTATATACGCGTCAACAAGGTTTTCTTGTATTTATGGTTGGAAAATACGTGCTGGCCAGATAGTTTTAATTAGCAGAATAAGTACTTAATTCGGAATATTCTATTAGTTATGCACTTAATTTTTTAATAGAAATATAAGAACTATATAAATCTACTTTTAAATTTACATATTTTATCTACAATAAACTGAAATCCATTATTATACAAAACATCATTCCAACATCTTGGTATCATTGGATTACGGTTGCTAAATTCGTAACAAATATATTCATATCATTACTACATTTAAGCTTAATTTTATTTTTTGACGTAAATGAGTATTATTAGTAAATGGTCAAGGAACGCCCTCCAAGCAAAGATGCAATATTTTTAGGAATAGGTCGATACTATTTGGGTTTAAGCTATACTACCAATAAAAGCCGCGAAATAACACTCAGTCAAGGAAGCTAGTTGCTTGACTTCAAACTCTCCATTAGGATTGAGAGTCCATTACCAACTAGATAAAAACAGAAGTTTTGAATTAAACTAACACAATTCTCCATCTCCTCTGTCACCCCCTTACCTTCCTTGATGGGTTACAACTCCATCTCTACTGCCACCACCTCCAATCACCATCTTCCCAAATGGCACACTTGTGAATTTTAACTTTTTAGTTTTGAGTTGAAATAACCTAGATAATAAACTTTTCAACTTACTAAACCCACAACAACTACCCTTTCAAACTAGAATTAAATTTCAATTCCCATCTTCCACCTAAAAGAATTAGATAACTCCAGCCGAATCTCATCAATCATTTCTCCCACTCTAATGATATTTGATCATACGCCCCACCTTTCAGATCAATGCTACCAAACCGACCATATAAGCTAGTGATAACCCTTCCTCTACAGCTGCTCCCACTCTTTTTTTGTTCTCCGGCACTACATGTTAGGATCACATATTGTATACAAATATAAGTTTATATTGTGGGTGAAGTTTGCATTACAAAGAAAACATAAGGGGCGCATCATGTAAATACTCTATGGAGTATATATAGGGATATGACTATGTGCTATGGATCAGTTGCTCATTCGATGAAAAGGATATAGGTGTTTGTATGTGTTTTCTATATGTATCTCTTTATCTACATTATAACCGTATCAGTTAAATGTGACTTGAGTCATATTGGACTAGCAAGTGGTATCAGAGTTAAATAGTGTGAAATTTTGATTGAAAAAGCCATTGAAATAGATTGATTTCGAAGATTTGAAATGTTGCTTGAAAACCGAGAAGAGGTATTCATCGGAAATAAAAAATCTTCAAGAATTGTGTGTTTTTGATCCGGAAACTGCTTGATCTGTGATCGCATGATGATGTAGTGCCACTACGAAGTGGTTTGAGTCCAATTGGATTATTTTATAGTTCATTTTTCAGATCTATGGTTTGAAGGTGTACTTGGTATTCTTCGGGAAAATCATCAAATTCGCATTGAATTTGAGTTATTTTGGATCGAAATTTGATTTGAAAGTGTTTAGATAGGTAGGCAAATCAATTGGTGAAGGAAATTCGTGATTTTAAACAACTTTTTGTGAGATCGAATATGGGTTCAACGTACAGTAAGAACAACCGAGTTTATCATGAAGATTCAAAGGATTTGGGACTTTGAAAAAATTTCAAATAAGTCAACCGAATTCGGTCCACACAAAGTCAACCGAATTTGGTCATTAATACCAACCGAGTTTCTACCGTTCTTGTTTAACCGAAATCCAAGGTAAACTTCAACCGATTTTAATATTATTTTTGAAAAGTTAAACAGATATTCATTTTCAACCAAATTCCAACCAAATTTGGTCAAATTGACAAATTCAACCTAGTTTCAGTGTCAATTGACTTTAATAAACAACCGAATATCACAACAATTGAAATTGGTCAACTCAAAATCAAATTGAAGGATCAACCAAATTTGATCAATTTCAAAATCCAATTATCATTTTGAACCCGATATCGGTCCTTATCCTACCACCCCCTACTTTGTAAGTTTAAATTTTTATAAAACATTTTGAGACCCGATATCTGTGGAAACCTGAATTTAAAAACAAAGTTTCAAACAAACTTGACATATGAAATTCGGTCAAAACATTTTCAACCGAAATTAATCTTTTTTGAACTCGAATTCAATCAACAACTTCAACCAGATTTCATCTATTTGGAACCCGATTTCGGTCAAACACTTTCTCAACCGAATTTTATCATTTTGAACACCCGAATTTCGTATTTCATTTTCAACCTAAATCCAAACAAAATTTTCAACCCAATTTCGGTCGGTCAAACCTTTAACTGATTTTCATTCATTTTAGGACTCAAATTTGGTCAAACATATTTAGCAAAAATTTAATCATTTTGTGACCAGATTTTGGTTAAATCTTCAAAATTTGAAAATTAATTCGATTTCTTTGGTGCTTTAATCATTTACAAAGATGAATCTAACTAGAGTTTCTATTCAAGAGAACCTTTCTACCTGGCTATCGATCAACCCTTGCTTATGAATGACATAAGATTTTTTGAAGATGGTGCTGATGATATGTTCCTTCTGTACGGTGATTTGGTGGATGAACACACAGAAAAAGTATCTGAATTGTGTAAGAAACATTCATAAACATCAACAAGAGCCTTCAAAACATCAAGGGTTTGAATTAAAAAAGATCATAGCAAATTATCTCACAAAATAGATTGAAATGCTCAAGCAAAATATGTCCAAATTGGCCGAGGAATCTCAACTTCTGAAGAACAAGTGTCAGAAGTTTGAAGTTGAGATTAGGATGAAAGAGGCTGATATACAAAAAAAGAATAAGAGAGCAGATAATCTGAACACAATTAAGAACCATAGGACAATTTGAAAAGCTCAATAAATTCTAGAACTTATTTCGAAATTAAGCATAGTTAAGCACAGAGAACATTGTGAAGAAAGCAGATGATTTAAACACAGTTAAGGATTCTAGCCGTCCTAAGAGCGTATCCTCAAAAACTCATAGGTATTTGGGTACGATTCATCATAGAGTGGACCATATCTAACAATGTCTTGTTCCTCCCTCGGTGACCCAATTTAATTGTGGAGTCCTGAGAGGTGTTAATTGTGAAACAATTGCACAACTCTTAAGATGATCATGGAACACTCAACTAAGATACTCACCACCTATGTTAGATCTGAGTATCTTAATCTTCTTTCCCAATTGATTCTCTACTTTGTTTTGGAATGTCTTAAACACTTCAAAAGTTTCATTTTCTAATTAAATAGTAAAGTCGGTGGTGTTGCTAGTTGATGCCATATATAAATAGCAAAGTATTTTTTAGTAAGTTTAATATTCAAATCTTGTTAAAGTATTACTCAAATGATTAAATGAAAAAACTATCTTAACAAGGATTAAGAACCATATTTCACATTCTAGCATAACAGGTTTGCCGCGGATCACGTGGTAAAGCTATTTAGGTCGGTAACCATTTTACCAATTATAATCTATATTACAACTCTTCAAATTTTTGCAGAACCCATTGACATCTATTATGCCGTTTCACATGTTTGATCCCTTTATGCACAAAATTAAAATTAAAATTTTTGTTTAACTCGTGCTAAGCTCGACATTCATCCAAGTAATTTCATTTGTATTTGTAATTTATCCATCAAGATACTCGATGGTACTCTCGACAACAATTCGCTCGTGCTAAGCTTGACATCCAATTTTTGTGAGTTGCCACCCGCACCTTCCATACAGTTACACAAGGAATCATTCGTGCTAAGCTCGATAATTATCCATGTTTCACTAGATCCGGGTGGAGTCATCTTATGGACGGTGCTTAAATTACATTTTTAGAAAATGGTTTTTCTTCTTCTGATTTAAACCATATTTTAATTTTGATCAACAAACTAAGTGACAAAAACCACTTTCACTTTTTATATTATACCAAGTTAATATTTGTTTGTTAATCGTGTACACGCGAGAGAACCAAACCATTTGTTTAAAAGTCTTGTGATTTTATGTAATTTCAAAAATTATCAAGCATGCGAAAACTTAATAACCATGCATATAAAATCAAATCACACGCATAACTAAATTGGTAACCATGCCCAAATTTTATGCGTTTTCTTGTGAGCCAAAACGGGAAAACGAGGTAAATTAAGGACAAAATAAAGAACCTCCATGCTAACTCTCCCTAAATCCACTACCTATGGACCTCCGAGATCCGTGATTGCTAAGACATCATCTCCATGATTCTAGTCCGTATCGTCCAGTTTTCAACAAGTAAATAGTTTTAAAAAAGAAATGGTATGGAAGCCACGATCTCTTAATAACTAGTACAAGTACAAGAATAAATATAACGGCATGCAAGCCGCAATAAGTACTTACAAACCGAGCAAGATAATTAATAATTATAAACCATTGTGACAAAGTCACCAAATAAATAAATTACATAAATACATCCAAACAACATGGCATATAGGTCATGGGGCAAGATAGTTACCGACTCTAGCTACTCATATAACCATGAAAGCATAATAAAACACGGTGTGCCGCAAGTCCATGCTACAATGTATTTTGATTAGTATTATCTAGACAATCATTTAAGTCACTACAAATAATCCTAGTACATATGCATTAGTAACACCAAACAATGATTGATAAAACATATTTATATATACTCACCATAACATATGCATGTATACATTTTATGCCAAAATCATAGCATGCATATAAGTATGTGAATCAAAATCAAAATGCCAAAATCATAAGCAAAAACTTAGATTCTAGAGAAAATTAGGAACCAACGAAATGAGCCAAAACCAAAAGCTGTTTTAGAAGACAAAAATATGCCAGACTTAAATCAACTTCAC
This sequence comes from Pulicaria dysenterica, assembly GCA_947179395.2. Taxonomy (NCBI): domain Eukaryota; kingdom Viridiplantae; phylum Streptophyta; class Magnoliopsida; order Asterales; family Asteraceae; genus Pulicaria; species Pulicaria dysenterica. Next base: position 97,634,307 of record OX359289.1, read on the forward strand.
GGCGTGAAGTCCTTCTGGACTACTATTTTAAATACGTTTTCGATTTTCAACCAACTATGTGTAATATCTATGTAGAGATGGCTCTAATACCATTGAAGGGTTTCATTATCCATCATACCCGCGTTATGGAAACATTAGAACATGATATGAGGTATAAACAAGATGCCATTAAGACCCACCAATTGAAAGAACTCTACATACACATAATGCAACCAAAATAAAAGAGATGAGAACATGAAATATACCTTTCTCCAGCTTCCGATGGAATGAACTTCAGTCACAAAGAGAGCAACTCCATATATCTAGCCTATACCAAGTTTGCTTGATCCCCAAATGCTAGTAAGTCAAGTAATGATCTTCAAAACCTTGAAATCACCTTAGGAACAACTCACAATTTATAAAACTTGCTCAAGAACTTCTGGCCACACTCAAGGACACCTTCAATGGAGTATACAAGTGTGTAATATGAGATAGATACTTGGAATTGTCTAAGGAACAAGTGAGGACAAGTCTTGGACTCGTATATGGACCTATCACAAGTCTCCAGACTTGGAAGTCGTCCATTCAATCTCTCCTTCTCGATGCGTGTTGTTAGGATCAATCCTTAACGTGTGATCCAATATGCTCGTATTTAATCAACAGTGATATGGATCTACGAGTGTCAGTGAGCATAAAGACCATGTATCATGTTACACTGTCTGTGTAGGGCAACACGAGCTGTGTAGGGTTAGGATTTCACACTTTGCACCGCCGCCGAGAAAGAGAGAAGAGAGAGAGAGAGGAGAGCCTTTAGGGTTTTTGTTATGTGATTAGCTTATTGATTAATGAGGCTTAAACAAGAATATATATTAATCCTTATTAGGCCAAGCCTGTTTAATTAAAGCTCAGCTTTAATTAAACTATTAATCAATTACAGAATATACCCTCGACCTTTCTAATTAATTAATAACTATTAATTAATTGGTCCTGTTAATATTTAAACTAAATATTAACTTCTCCTTTTAAATAATAAATAACTTTTATTATTTTTCTCTTTCTCAATAATTAATTAACTAATTAATTATTCTTTTCCACACAAAAAGTTATAATCCAAAAGGTTCTAATTGGGTGTGCAGCGGTGTGATCCTTTAGTGTCACATAGTATTGGACACGATAGTACATGTTATCTATCTCTGCACATAATCCAACAGACTCCCACTTGTGCAAGATAAGTAACACTTCTTGTACATCGTTTGCCTAAGGAGGTCCCTATCTAGACGCTTAGGTTTACCAGACTATGAGATCTCTTATATCTAGAGACATAATCAACGCCTTGGATTATCTAGGCTTTTCCTTTTGCATCGCGATATTTCGTAATGTGAGTATTTGACATGGAGCAGGGATCTCATCTAATACTCATATTTTCTCAACTCTGATTTCGACACTCTGCAGTTACGGTTTTCCCGAATGAATAACTATCATTCTAACCGAGCGCGGCCACGCATTTTCAGTAGTCTTAATCGTCGAGGAGCTCAAAAAATATCTCTCCTAAAAAAGAGGTGCAAATCCCATCTTGACTATTTGCAATTTGAGCACATGGCTTCCGCTGCACCTAGACAAGCCCCTTATGATCACCCTGTTACGGCGTGACGTTAGAACATGCTAAAACACAGAAGTTACCACGCCCCAAACCAAATATCTCAGGTCTAAGGACAACCTATCAAGTTTACTTATGTTAACGCTCCATGAAGTAAACTCGATGCGGATCACCCCAATATTTATCCCCTGATAAATATCTATGAATATTTGGTCACAACCTAGTGCTTTTACTCATACCTGAATAAATCATCAAATATTCATAATAGCGTTACCTCCCTAATGTAGCTCCCACTACATTAAGTAGCTACGGGCATTTAGACAATTCATAACGTGACTTGTCAAAGATAGGTTAAACATGCTAAAAATGGATAACTACGAAACATTAGTGAGTACATATGAGAAATAAGATATATGAATAAAGTTAATACATTGTGAGATTGAACTAAGGAATGAGTTACTAATAGGGTTAAAGCCATAAAATAACGGTCTACTTTTCCCATTTTTCCATTGTGGTACGTCATTTTTTTTTATACATTTGTCCAGTAAACTTATCAAAACCGTGTTGATGTGGCCATTTTGTGATCTGCAACCCGTTTTTCAGCCCGTTTTTTGCGATTTTTGGGTCGATTTTTGATCGTTTTGTGTGATTTTTTTTGTAGAATCTTGTAATTTATCATAATACCTTTCAAATGATACCAAAATCATGAATTTTCGTCAAGTATAGAGGGAGAATTTCGAGCTCAAAGTCTCGACTTTATTGAGTTTTTTGTTTGAAAACAGGGCTGAAAAAAAGACTCGTTTTTTGGTCGATTCTTGATCATTTTACATCATTCTTTTTATAGATTGTCGTAGATAATCTTTTTACCTTTCAATGGACACCAAATTCATGAAAAACCCATCAAGTGTAGGCCAAGTTATTGCTAATTAAAGTCGATAATGATCCTATTCGACACCCTTACGGTATTTCGAAAAATTGACACATTATAAGCTCATTTTTGTTCTTTTTTTGTACTAATTGATAGTTAACTCGATTACCTTTCCATAGAGTCAAGAATCATTGATTTTCGTTAAGCGTACATGGAGAATTTTGGCTCCAAAGTTTGTTTTCGAAATGAAGGAAATTGGGGAAAAAGATGACCTGCTATTGCAGGTCAAAATCACCAAAATGGGCACACTAACACGTTTTTTATAATTTTACTGGCCAAATGTGTAAAAAAAACATGACGTGCCACAATGAGAAAATGGGAAAAGTAGACCGTTATTTTATAGCTTTAACCCTTACTAATATGTTTATTTCATTAGTATGGTATGAGATATTCAAATAGAGAACTAAAAGTGTCATACTATCATGATCAAAAGTCTTGAGATAAAATCAGAGGAATATTTATATGTTTAAGTTCATAAAATGGGATAGAGGACGTGTTGTTACATTAATGTATGTGTTTGAATGTTAACAGTAGATAGTTTAACTTACAGTTGTGAATCATACTACTTAATAATAAAGTATTGCATAGATACATATAATGTGTTTATAATAATATGTGACCCATATTATTATGCACATACATGGGCGGACCTATGTCTATACGAGAGGGTCACGGGACACAGGTCAATTTTGTAGACGCAATGGAAAATTTCAACGTTTTCGAGCCGGTGCTACCAGTCAAGTTTTATGGTGCCACCACTGATTTTTTGATGCCACCAAAATCAAAGAAAAATGAAATATTTTATTACAAAAAATGATAAAATATGGTTCAATCTTCGATTTATACATTTAAAATACTTTAGTTTACCTTAAAAATAACAATTTAATCAACATGACTTCGTATAAATTGTGTTTTGTTTTAAATTTTGGTCCTAAAATACCGGAACAACAACTAAAACCACGTTAATCCGACCCGATTAACAGTAAACCCGATAAAAAACCCGAGCAACACTTTTAACTTTAAGTAATTTTATTTTAGCCATTATATGGTGCTACCGGTCAAAAAAATTCCTGTGTCCACCCCTGTACACATATGTTACAAATCAAACTCGATAAAGTATGAAAACATTCTATAAATCAAATTAAAGGTATAAACTAAGATGATAAAACAAGTTTAGATAGAATTGAGGCTCATAAGAGTTTATAAGAGTGTACAAGAACACATAAATAGTAAGTAGAATTTAATATAGTAAGTACAAATTTTCAAAAAATGCTTTTTAAAGATCCACCTTGCTTAAGTACAAGTCTCGTGAAAATGAAGGCTGCCAGCCAGCCAATCCCAAAATTGAATACCGACGGAGGTGTCACGTGACCGGCAAAAACAGCCAGATGTCACCCACTCCCACCCCCACCACCTTTCCTTTCTTTCACCTTAACATTTCCCATGTTGGTCCTACTACATGTTGCCCCCTGTCTCTTCTCTTTTCTTCTTTTTCCCTTTAAACTATTTTTCACCAACTCTTTAAATGAGTAGAAATCTAGCTAGTCTAAAGATTCAATACATAAATTCTATAATAAGGATTTAGAAGTTTAATTCTTGTCTCTAGTCTTAAATCTAAACTTATTATTTACAGTAAGACTTCAATCCATGAGCATATATACTAATTTAGTTTTAATCTAAACCTATTATTAATTTACAGCGAGACTTTAACTCATGACCATACATCATGAGAAACACCTTTCATCACATTGTAACCGCTAACCTGCAAACCCTTTAGGCCTTTAATAATTCTTGACTACTTAGTTTATTTACCTCTTTCATGTTAGCTATAGAATCAGGTAGTCGAGAGTTTTAGGAAGAGGGAGATCTAGCTGATAATACATATAATTGTAAAATTTTGATACTTAATCACGATGGTTCATTTAATTTGATTAGATAATTTATATTTAACTCTTTATTTTATTCATAACAAAACTATGAATTGACACAATTATGAATTATATCGGGTGAATTACGACAATAATACATAAAATCTTATTCTTTCAAACTCTCCCGCCCTTCGATCAATTTAGTTATTAAAATAAGATTAATACGGTGGCTTAGATCTAATTAGACAATGGACGTTTTAATTTATAGAATTGAAAAATGCTTTGACTTATTAATAATAATTCAACCACTCTATTGAGCATGGCGCGAACATGGTGGGTGATAGGAGGATCTTCCCGCCACAAAATCTTACCAAAGGTAGGGCCCACCTGATAGATATGATTTTCCCACATTGACCACACCTCGTGCTTCTTTCTGACAAACACATTGGTGTGTTTACCTTTTCCTTTTTTGTATCATTTTCTTGTTCCATATTTATTTTTTCTTCCGACCTTTTGATGCGGCGTGATTTTTTTAAAAGAAAAAAACGTTTTACACATAATGTATCAGGATTTTGTTAATTTCATGGGAAGTCATAAGTCCAATTCTTTTTCTTAAAGGTAGGAAGAAATTATATTAAATAGAAAGAGCAGTGAAAAATGGTTTTAAGATGTTTATGTGTTGAATAATAAAACTATTTAGTGCTGAATATTAGATCGTTTAATAATAAGTGTGTTTGATTACCGACTCTGAATAAAGACGATGTTGATTTATTAAACAGCCATTTCTTATTATATGATATATTGATATATCACTATTAAGGTTAAATAAGTAATTTATATTTATTCAAACCTTTTATCAAACAACGTTTATATTCAGAGGCAATTTGATACAGATTATTTCAATTATTCAGACTATAGAATCATGACAGTGCTTAATCAATCTGTTTTAACAAATAACCACTAAGTTTTAGACTAGAGAGCCTTAACAGTGTGTTTCTTAATCAATGTCAATGCTAACGTTTGTCATCAGATCTGATAGACTCTAGTTATTAAAAGTGCTGTAAGTTCACACTTAGGGATATAAACGAGCCGAGTCGAGCCGAATTTTACACTATTCGAGTCAGACTTTTTTAAAAATGCAGAAGCTCGTGCTTGAGCTCTTAATTTAAGGCTTGAGCTCAGCTCGCGAAGTGGTTTAATGCTCGGGATAGGCTCGCTAAAACTCTTCTTTTTGTTTGTTTAAAAACAGTTTAAGTTATATAGATAATAAATAAAAAATAGTTTAAGTTATATAGATAATAAATAAAAAATAGTTTGAGTTTTAAATTCTTACTTTTACTTTTTTTTTCTTTCATATAATGATATAAAAACGAATTAAATTTTGAATTTTGACCTTTTTCATATTTAATGATATAATAATATGAGATGCGCTCAACAAAATCCTTGTAAAAAACTTAGTTCCAAGGGCCAATCCTCAGCCCTTGGATCAAATTAAATCAATGATCAGGATCAGATAACAATCAAAAACACGGAGGGGCATTTTGGTCATATAGAAACTTTAATTAAATGACGTCACCTCAGCCCTCCCGTACCTCTCATTCATTCTTTCATCCCCCCGTTCGAGAAAACGCCGCCAATCAGAAACCCTAAATCGAGGTTTCCTTCTCCGGCGAAGCCAACAGACGTTGATTTCTCCGGCGTCGAGTTCAAAAGTTTCATTACTGCGTTCAAAATCTTCAGCTAAACTGATACATCAATCGAAATTTCATTCATCATTCCGTGAAACAAAACAGCCATCATCATATCGGGAAAATAACAAAATAGAAGTGACAAACATGAACAAAGCTCTCGTTCGTTCATTTATATTCGGGAACTGTTCGGTTATCTGTTCGTTTATGTTCGCGAACTGTTCGTTTATGTTCGCGAACTGTTCGTTTATGTTCGTTCATTTATGTTCGTATATTTATGTCCATTCGTTCGTTTATTTACATAATACATATATTTATTTTTTGTAATTTGTAATTAAGTAACTTAAATTATATTTTATTTGAATTATGTTGCATTTATAAAAAACTAAATAAGTAAATAGAAACCCTAGCCACTTGGGTCTGGTCATAAAAAAGAAGTGTTTGGAACTTTGAATTCAGTCATAGAAACTCTAGCCCCTTGGTCACCTTTTGCCCTTTTTCTCTCGTCGTCATCCACCTAGCGCCCCTCAGCCACCGTCGCACCATAGCCGCCTGTCACCACCTTCGCAGCTACAACCCTTCAGCCACCTAACACCTGCTTCGTCGAGCTCCAGCCCTCCGATCTCTACCCTTCAGTCGAGCTTCAGCCGCAAATCTTCACCGCCATCAGGTTAGTTGTTGATTTCTTGGGGATAAACGATTATGTGTGGTCCTTCGTATGAAAATATACAGAAAATAGGTTAAAATCAAAAGAGAACTGAACTTGTGAGGTTTTATGTCAATTAAATTGTTATTATTATTATTATTATTATTATTATTATTATTATTATTATTATTATTGAATTATGATGTTATTTACTTCTTTACTAATAATTTCAGGATGGAAGCTTGGATTGGGAAGAAAACAAATGGGGAAAAGATTCAAAGCAAGCTTTTTCAAGTTGAAACTTTAAAAAACTATGTTGATTTGCTTTTTAATATAATATTTTAACATGTGTTTTGCTACTTGATGAATTTTGTTGGCTGGTTGTTGTACGTGAATGTCTGTTTTAAGTTGTGTATTTCTGTTCGTTTGTGTTTGTTTGTGTTCGTTTATGTTCATTTATGTTCATGTTCGTATGCGTTCATTTATGTTCGTTCATGTCCGTTTACGTTCGTTTGTGTTCGTTTACGTTCGTTTATGTTCGTTTAGCATTTAAATGAATGAACACAAACGAACACGAACATCCTCATTTCTTAGACGAACGAACACGAACAGGAATTTTCGTTCAGTTAACTGTTCATGTTCGTGTTCGTGTTCGATTAAAAGTAAATGAACGAACATGAACATGCCCTCGTTCGTGTTCGTACGGTTCGTTTACAGGCCTAATGGTAACATAGTAAAAAAGCGTGACATCCTGTGCCGCTGGGCTTTTGCTTTCTTGACCACATTAGCTATATATATCATGTTCATTGGCGCCAAATTCGAAATTTCTTTTCTACTTTTTCCTTTCCGAATAATTAGAAAACGACATTTTGTGTTGTAATAAAATCTATTTTTTAATAATAAATATCTTCTCTTAAAAAGATTAAAAAATCATAACGTATTAAAAGAAACAAAAACACAAGTAATAGACTTTAGAAAGTTAATAAGATACCTACTGCAATTGTACATCCCACCATTCATGTAAGCAGCTGGAATAGATGCGATAGGTGGCAAACCATAATATTAAGTAATTGCCAACTTAAAATATTTCCACTGCTAAAAAACATAGGATCAAATTTATACTTGAGTTAGTGCTTATAAAAGACTCTCTAGCTTCAGACTATATCCTGCCTTAACTCAAGAATATAATGTTAAGTAACTAGTGATTCGTGTCGAGAATTAATTATTTTTTAATCGAGTTTGATTAGATTATTTATGTAAAATATATTTACTAAAAAACCCCATAGAAAATATTAAACCACGTACGTAAAATGGTAAATTGAAGTTAGATATGAAACTTAAAACAATTGAATCACTTAAAAATTTTAAAAGTAATTTAGCTTCTGTGTATCTTAAAACTGCGTGAAATATTTAAACAATGGGAGCCTATTTCACTACTAACAAATATGACTTGAATTATATCGAATGTCAAGTACTCGTATAACAAAAAAACTACATAAACTTAACTTAAAAAATAAACACCACACCCTAACGCCATATTATATCCAACGTCTAAGACCCTCATTTTATTTGGATAATTGGATTATTGAAAAATGGAAGTTGAAAAAAATAAGTAGATCTAGATGATGGAGAACATTTTCGAGATAAAAATGTATCGGGTGTATTTTTGTTGTACAAATTAATTTATTTCATTAGAATAATTTATGTAATACATTATATTAGCTTAACAAATAACTATGTAACTTTTTCAATGTTTGTTGATGTGTATTTTTTCTCGTCCACTTTTTTAAAATAACACTTGTGTAAATATAATGAGTTAGAAGATGAGTAAAAAAAAATTCAAGATCTTCTTGGTTATGGATTTCACCAGATTTAAAGTTTCACGTATCAAGTTTCTGCAAATTAAAAGTTCTAGCGTTTTAATTATGATTCGGTTATGAGAGACCCACATTCATATGATTTTAGTTTGACGAACAGTAGTATTATAAAATAGTTCTAAATAAATAATTTAGTAGTACAACTATTAAAATATGTTATAAAAAATAATAGTCTAAACTAATAGTATATAATAGAGCATAAACAACCCATTAAATAAACCATTTATTAGAAAAGTTAAATCAAAATGAAATATGTATAAGCCAGGAGTTGAACCTGGGCCTATTGTAACGTTTGCTACATCTCTTGCCATTCCTGCTACATTGCTTCCTGTAACTCTTTTGGAAGTAATACTATATATATCCGCTTTGCCTTTTATATATATAAAACGACAAAAATATTTCCCCACAATTGTATGGTTATATAATGGCCAATGAAAAAAATATGTTGGAACCTAGAGGGGGTGAATAGGTTCTTTAACTTAGTTTACCAATTTTTACACTTATAAAAATTGTAAGTTGTGTTAAAAAGATTTTTCTTGAAGTTTATAACACAACAAATATATATACTTGAAATAAAAAGAGTAAGGGTAGAGACATATCACCAATTAGAAAACAAGAGATTTATAGTGGTTCATGCAAGTGTTAACAAACTTGCACTACATCCACTCATTGGCATCACCCACCAAGAGTTTGCTCCACTAGCTTCTCTCTTTGAAGGTATAGATAAACCTTTTACACTTCTCTTTTTCACTTGCAAGAATTAACACTTCAAACTTGCAAGTAAGGTAAAGATAACTTTGCTTCACTCTAATTCTACAGGCTAGAGTTGATCCTCACTTCTCTCTAATTCTAAAGGCTAGAGATGATCCTTACTTCACTCTAATTTGGAAGGCTAGAGTTGATCCTTACTTCACTCTAATTAGAAAGGCTAAAGTTCATCCTTACTTCACTCTAATTTGAAAGGCTAGAGTTGATCCTTACACTATTACAAAATATATGAATGATGTTATAATGTTTGAACTTTGATGTCTTTCACTCTTGCTTTGATCTTGATCTTGAAAGATTGAATAATATCAAAGTATATGAGCTTACAAGATCTTGTATGTTTTCTCCATATTTCAGATTGCAAGAGCTTTTTGAGTCTTTCAAATATAGACACTGGCCTTTTACCAAAACCACACACAACCCATTTTTGCCATTAAAATGCACTGAAAAGAAGTCCTAGAAAAGTTGGGTTGGTGCCATACTTCTTATGTTTGAATTTAAACACCAATATGGAAGATTAGAAGCCAATGTATAAAGCATGTTGGATGCTTGCTTCTTTGGGAGATTCCATTTTCTAAATATGGTGTTGTTTTATTTCAATGCTAGATTATGTTTGGTATTTGCCAAACTAAGAAGTCTTATACTTTTTAAACCAAGCTTGTGATTTTTTTTATAAAAATATTTGAATTTTTATAAAACCTTTTATAAAACTTATTTTGTAAAAGCTTAAACTTGTTTAATTAATTATTCTTGTAAGCTCATATTTTCCGAACTCTTGTTTGTAGATTTCTTCGTCATCGGCGTTTGAAGAATTCATCTTCACTTGTTGAGTACGCGTTCGGTTGACTTCAAGAAGAACAAGTTGTGGGCTGTGCAGTGACGGACGATTCACGGTCGACCGTGATATCGACCGTGAAGGCTGAGTGTTTGCTTTTATCTTGTTTTCTTCTTTTCTTGTTGATTTAAGGTCTTCAATTATTTGTTCTTCACTTGATCATTAATTTTGAGGTTTGTTAACATTGAAGAATATAGATATGAACATATGAATAATTTTGATAAGCAATAGTATCACATGTTAATATTTTTATCATCATCAAAACAAGGAGTGCACTTTTAAATGTATGACCATGTATGCACCAACAAAATAGTCTATATATGTATATATATGTAAGCCCATCAATATTATAGGTATCGGCCCGTCGCCCTCTTCCTTCTCTCGAACAATATATCAATCAATCAAGTATTTTAATAGTTTCGTTAGATAAGTAATTTTCTTGATAAAATACATGATATATTTACTAAATCGTTCTATAATACACATAAGTAATACATAACATTATCAATCAAATAGATAATTTCTCTAACATACATGTCCATGAAAGACGCTTAATACATTTATAGATGATTCTACAAAAACTATATTAGTAATTTCATCATATTATTCATTCTCTATGTTTTATAAATCGTATGAAACAATCATGTATGTTCAAACAAAAAACAATCTTATTAATATGCATATTACTGTCGGGTTCGGGGAACCGATAGGTATCCCCATCCCCGCCCCCATCCCCGTTTCTAAGTTCGGGGAATCCCCGTCCCCATCCCCGGACAACTCGGGGATTTCCCGATCAAATCGGGGTCGGAGAATGGGTTCCCCATCAGATACGTGTTTTTTGCCATCCCTAGGCCCGTCGCTCTATTTTTCAGTTCTTCTTGGACCTTACTACAAGTAATTTTCACTAAATACTAATTAGTTGTGAGCTGATTTTTTCATTATTTAGTTTAGGGTTCTTAAAAGTTCCTATCTTTATCCTTTATGGCTTTATCATTAATCTTTATGTATGTTAACGTGATTACTGATTTTAAACCTTGATTCATGACCATGATTAATGTGATTATTAATTAGTTTTGTGATTACTAATTTAATCTTTCTCTATGTTAATTTGATTACTGATGTGATCTTTTTGTATATTATGTGACTACGTGCATATGTAGTATGTTAATATGATTACCGAATATCGAATTCCGAGTTGAAACCTTGAGTCTTGATTATGATTCTTGAAATTGTTCATGTGCTTGCTTGAGTATTTGATATAAGTTTTAGCTTACATAATATTCCAAAAATAAAAAACAGGTAGCCAAGAAAGGAAAGAATGGGGTACATATGTTTTATGTGAATTTTACATGGTTGAAAATAAATTACATTACAAGATTCTACCCGGTAACCCGGGGCCTAAAAATTAATTAGACCGCCCTGGTCATTAGTTCATGACATACATATTGTAGTTTCAGTTACATTAATTCAATACTGGTTGCTTCATCTTTACATCCTTTTTTTATTTAATCTTTTACACTTTAGTATGTTTGCAATTTTGTTTATCATTTGGGATCGGTATGAACTCATTTTGTCATTATTTATCTTGAGACTACATCCCCAAACACTCAGATCAAAGATATGATATGCTCACGCTAATTAAGTAGCTTAATGTTACTAAATTGCATCCATTACTAGAAGTTCTATTGATATCATCCAAACGCGTACATATATCATAGCAAATATAGACTTGTCCACAAGCATACTATTGCTTAAACTTTCTTCTTATGGCTGAATTTTTGGTCATTTTACGATATATTTCTTTGTTCTAGGATAAGGAAGAAAAAAGACAAAAAGAGGATGAAAGAAAAAATAAGAAAGAAAAAGAAAAACAGGAAGAAGAGAAGAGTAAAAAACTTGAGGAAGATGAAAACGAGAGTAAACAGCAAATGTATTATCAATTGTTGGAGTTACGCCAAACTATGACGAAAAGAGAACGGTCTATAAATCAAGGTTATAGAAAATGGATGCTCCGGAGTGATCCAACTTCACCTTATACAATAATAGTTACTCCCATGGACGGGATTTTTGGCATAAGGGATGTAGAGGTTAATATTATTGTTGACCCTCGTGACATGTATGACTTGTGGACAAATAACTGGTTAGACGTTGGAGTCATAACTTTGTTCGAGTGGTAAGTTTTAATATATATTGTCATAGTGTACTTGACTTTATTACTATACTACTAATGAACTTTTTTTTATATATATTGTCATGGTTTCAGGGGGCTTTACCAAAATCTGAACTCAGTCACTAAGGAGAAGATGTTTTTCTTAATGCCTAATACTATTTGTGATTTATTTATCAAGGAGCATAGAGAAAGAGTGTTGAATTATTTGAGGAATGTCCTGTATGACGAAAAGAACACTAACGTTGAGTTTTTTATCGGAGCATATTTTCAAAGGTACTAGTTTTTATTTGTTTTTTATAGCATTAGCAATGCAATTACTAATTATATTTATAAATTATCAGTCAACATTGGGTTTTGTATGTCATACAAAAAAAACAAAGAGCGGTATATATTTTCGACTCTCTCAACAAAGCCGGTGCAAAACCAGAGAAGCAATACAAATTTACGGAATGTCTGATCGAGTAAGTATCATCTATATTGTTAAATCATTAAGTTTAGAGTTTTCACTAACATTTATTTTTTAGGGTGCTTGGTAGCGGCGTAACATGGAAACTCCTTAAGGTAAACTTGTATTATATAAAATCTCATCGATATATGTTTATGTTTATGTTTATGTTTTATGTTTATTTGTTCTTTTAAAAACCAGTGCAATAAACAAAATGCTGGTTGGGAATGTGGATATTACACTATGAAGTTTTTATATGATTTTGTCACGAAATACATGCATGATTTCCCTGCAAAAGTAAGTATTGTTACTTTTTAAATTTTTTAATGTTATATTACAAAAAGTTCATTGATTGAAACTATTTTCTACATTAGAATCCTTGGACGAGTACGAAAGCTTTTACCCCAGAAGAATTAAATGAAGTTGTTAGTATATGGCACGCAACATGTGATATCGATGATCAGCTATGCTAAATTATTTGATTTACTTGCGTAAATGTTTAAAAATATATATTTTCTTCTTTTGTATACCCTTGAATATGCATGCGTTTTTTCTTACATACTGACTTGTTCACCGGAACTTTGCTATTTTAGATATGAGTAATAGCTGCTTGGAACTTTGGTGAAGTCCATATAAATAAAAGTATGTTCAAATATGTTTATTTATTTTCTTTCTTCTTGTTAATGTCTGTTATGGTTCGTTACATAAAAGATAACTTTTTTTACAGGTATATATTTTATGGAGTCAAATTTTGTTTGCTATTAACAAGGGCTAGTTAGAATTTTGGGCATACATTTACACACTTGTTGTGGAGAGACTTAAGTTATGGATGTAAGTTGTAATGAAATTTATAGATTATGGAAGTTATGTGATAGATATATGCTATGAACATTTTAACAACTTTGAAGTGGATGTTGTAAATTGAAGTTTAGTTGTTCTTTGTTAATCTTTTGGTTTCAATTTATTTCCTGACAATTTTATTTTATATTGTTCTTCATTTCCTGGGCCTGGCTTAGGTGCCATTGCTCTTATTATATGTACTTTGTTTTGTTTTGGTAAGGTAATAAAGGTAGCAGGTGTTGTTTTTAAAAAAAAAAAGGTAGTCAATTACATATAGTAGTTTTCTATATATAATGATTTTTTTTAAAAATTGTTGTATAAAAAGACCGGTTTTATATGATACCATGGGTCTATATAATACCATAAAGAGAGGTTGAAAACCGGTCTTTAAAGTGAAGGAAAACAGGTCTCCATATGCAATGAACGAAATCTAAACATGACAAAAACCGGTCTAAATATGATTTTAAAGACCGGTTTATAACCGGTCTTTATATGATTTTCTTATCTAGACCACCCCCTATAAAGATCTACGCAAAACCGGTCTTTTTGACCGTATAAACCGGTCTAAAAAACCTTCCGTGTAGTAGTGTATGTATTCATCATATCTATTTAGAAGGTTATTTGGACGACCTCGATCTATAAGAGCCTAAATAAAATGAGTATAGATTCAATGTCCCTAATTTCTTACGAAATTGCAATGCAGATAGATTTCATAAAAATTCACTCTTAAGCATTTTTTAGGCAATTGTCATGACATCACATAGCTATCTCTTTATAATTCAAGTATATGGCCGGACCCTGGTTCTACCATTACCTAAACATTTATTTGAAAAAATGCAGTGTGTAAGAGAGAACAGGAGCATATACCAGAAAATGGACTAAATTTCTCATAAACACAACAAATTTTAAAATAAAAAATATCAATAAAAGTATACAAAAACAAGATATACATAGTAGAAGTTTGTATATGTACATGTATATATATATATATATATATATATATATATATATATATATATATATATATATATATATATATATATATATATATATATATATACTCACATACATACATCACATGAATCAAATGATTAACATATGTATCTAGATATGTTCTCTTCATTCTTCCTAGAGTTAATTTCATAAAGAGTCACTTAACTATCCCATTATTAAGGATTTGCCCTTTTATGAAAAATTGCAAATCTCATCCTTTAATTACCATTTTGTTACATGAATAGTTCTTTGTAACGGTTTCCACTAACCTTATCAAAATGACTTTTTTATCCTTTTAACTTCAAATAAAAATACCAAAACACCTCTATCATATTACAATATTTTAAAAACCTAAAACCCTAAAAATTAACCTTATATATAAATCCTTAATTCCTATTCCACTTCTCATACACAGATGTTGGGTTTTACAGGTCACAATTCATACTTGAATTATCTTGATTCATAACCAAACTTGGTTTGAACAAACTCAGAATTATATAATTAAACAGTTATTATTCACATAGGCACATAGGCTATTAGTTTACCACATGTGTATATATCCAATATATATGAAATCGAAAATCATGATCACAGGCATATAGCCTTTTGCACAGAATGCATACAGGGCAAACCAGGATTGAATTAAACATAAAACTAAGCATGCAATCGATCACATTATCATATGGAAATCGATATATGTGTCAAACACATATCAAATCCATCGATTTCACCATGCATCACCAAGAACACATTAGATGAGAATATACATGAATTGCTCAAGCTTAATCCACCCGTGATGAGGTATTACAAGCACCTGCTAGAAAGGTTTAATCCACACTTGATTTTGCACTTGATTCCTTGCACCAAGAATCACCAAAATCGACTACACCCTTGGGAGGGGGTGTCTTCGGCCGTCGAACACAAGGGGAGAGGGGAGAGAGTGTTGTTTTAGCATTAACCCTAATTGTTATGGTTTAACCCCTATTTATTGATAACTTATCTAGTTATCTTTAATTAGGAAACCTTTTTAAACCATTTTATTATTAATATAAAATATATTAATATATATATATATATAAATCAACATTATATATATATATATATATATATATATATATATATATATATATATATATATATATATATATATATATATATATATATATATATTCTTTAATATATTATATCCTCTTTAATAATAATGACAATTAGTAACAATAACCTTTTTAATTAATATCCAAGATATTAATCCAATAATTGACAATATATATTTATTAACTAATATATATATACTTGTCAATTATATTCAACCTGGTTATTTTCCCAACTCCCAATACTGGTTTATGACTAACTATCATAATACTCATCTCCGAACCATGTGGATTTTCTTACTTGAATTACATACCCTCATAGGTGGACCCTTGAGTGTCTTATGACATTGTACGTATCATCAGGGTTCGATGGTTATACACATAAATCCTATCAGACTCCCACTTGTGGTTACTGTCAACCTGCAGTCTTGATGATACTGACCTAAGGGTGCTTCTAGACAAGTCCTTAGGGTAACCAAACATATAAGAACTCTTATACCCAGGTGTGATAATCATATTTTTTATAAAACAAACTGTTTTATAATTTATAAAACTAACTGTTTTATAATCAAAACTTCATAAGAGCCCTCTGTCTTATGATCGGGTATAGTTTAGGCTTTTCCCTCTGCATCGCGACATTTCGATTGTGAGTGTGAGCATGGAATGAGTCAACTTTGAACACTTAGAACCATTTCTCGACTATCTGATTTCGACTGAGTGATAAACAACAAAGAACATATCAGTTCGTTTGGGCATGACCATGCACTTCCACAATCTACATCAGTCAAGGGGCCCGGAAACATCTCTCCTGAAAAGGAGGTGTAGAATGCCTCTCGCATATCTGCATTTGGCAACACGCTTTCCGCTGATACCAGATACACCCATTATTACTACCCAGTTACGGCGTAGTGTTAGGTGCGATCCAAATACCAGAAGTCTACGCATCCCAAACCAAATAACTTAGGCTTGAGGACAACCTATGTGCTGAATACCTTTGACTCGTTAACCACGTGGTATTCTACACGATGCCACTATCCGATATTCACACCCCAGGTGAATACCCGTACATCATTGGCCTACACTCCTGGTAGCTATCTTCAATCACTATGAATCTTCACCAAGAATTACAATGACGTTATTATCTCCCTAATCGAGGTTCCCACCAAGATAGGTAGTCACGGATAAGATTTTGAATAATAATCCTATTATTCATGGATATTACCAAAACATACAAAATCTATGAAAAGTTATGGGATTAATAATGTACTCTCCATATTCACCCTCTTGGAATATATTACATAGTTAATACTGATCCATCGTCTCAATTCACCGCGTCTATTTGTATTACTATGTTGGTTCAAGTGGACTTATCACGGATCACTTCTTGAAACCACAACATTACTATGAACCAAAAATGAGTATACACTAACTAGTGCTCCCACTCATTTTGCTAGACAAACTTTTTTCCCCAAACCCTGAAAAACAGGTCTAGTCTTTCTAATTTTATCACATCATCTAAACTTGGAGAACTGGATTAAACTCTTCGTTTCTAGATGTATAAAATTACCTCGTAACCACACTTGGTTACATTATAGATGTATAGTTGTTTTTCTATTCCAAGAAATAGACTGAAATAATAAACACTTTTGTTTACACCATCTTGTAAACAAAAATTAGATCTCCACTGTATAAACACGTACCTAATAATCTGTTTATTATTTCTAACACAAAACTCTTTTAATATGTTAATATTTGTGACATTGAATATCAATATATAATTATGACTCCTGGGACTAGTCCATTTACCTGGACTTATTTTGTATCCACAAAACTCCCGTCATTAAGATTATATATGTCCTGGAAAAACAATAAGCTAGTAATTTTCGTGCTTCTCTAAGCACTTATTTGCTTCTACGCGAATATACATATATGTATATTAATATCCAAAAACCCGATAAATATCTTAGCGTTGGTCAATTGCTCCCACTGACTATTATGAAAACATAGCATTACTTAAAATACCCTGTTGACTTGGTCAAACTTGATACAAAAGTCAAAACACTGATTTTAAGTATAAATCTATAACTTAGATTTCCAATAAGAATCTTAAAGTTACCGAAACATTAAACTTGGATTTTCTTTAATATCCACTATTTCTTATTACGGAAATTCGTTTCGAAACTTTACAGTATCACAAGTATGAAAAAGAACACTTGTATAAATTCTTATTTAAAACATGTGAGCTCTCCTTGATTATAATTCCTATCATAATCAAACTCACAAATGTTTTTCCTTAAACACATCCTTATAAAATAATGACTATCATTTTACAGGTCACAATTCATACTTGAGTTATCCTGATTCACAACCAAACTTGGTTTGAACCAACTCAAAATTGTATAATTAAACAATTATTATTCACATAGGCGGAAACAGAATAATAATCTTAATCCTAAAACCCTAAAGGATTAAAACAGATCTTAGTTTACCACATGTGTATATATCCAATATATATGAAATCGAAAATCATGATCACAGGCATATAGCCTTTTGCGCAGAATGCATACAGGGAAACCAGGATTGAATTAAACATAAAACTAAGCATGCAATCGATCCCATTATCATATACTGGAAATCGATATATGTGTCAAACACATATCAAATCCATCGATTTCACTATGCATCAACAAGAACACATTAGATGAGAATATACATGAATTGCTCAAGCTTAATCCACCCGTGATGAGGTATTACAAGCACCTGCTAGAAAGGTTTAATCCACACTTGATTTTGCACTTGATTCCTTGCACCAAGAATCACCAAAATCGACTACACCCTTGGGAGAGGGTGTCTTCGGCCGTCGAACACAAGGAGAGAGGGGAGAGAGTGTTGTTTTAGCACTAACCCTAATTGTTATGGTTTAACCCCTATTTATAGATAACTTATCTAGTTATCTTTAATTAGGAAGCCTTTTTAAACAATTTTATTATTAATATAATATATATATATATATATATATATATATATATATATATATATATATATATATATATATATATATATATATATATATATATATATATATATATATATATATAATTCTTTAAAATATTTTATCCTCTTTCATAATAATGACAATTAGTAAGAATAACCTTTTTAATTAATATCCAATATATTAATCCAATAATCGATAATATATATTTATTAACTAATAAATATATATATATATATACTTGTCAATTATATTTAACCTGGTTATTTTCCCAACTCCCAATGCTGGTTTATGACTAACTGTTATAATACTCGTCTCCGAACCGTGTGGATTTTCTTACTTGAATTACATACCCTCACAGGTGTGACCCTTGAGTGTCCTATGGCATTGGGCGTATCATCAGGGTTCGATGGTTATGCACACAAATCCTATCAACTGACACTACTGGCAACAAAATTACCACCTTGATAAGTGGTTGGTGATGCTGGTGCTCATTTTCATTACCATCGTGCACCACTGTTGGTTTTCACCATCTTCCACCACCATCGTGCACCACCATCGTTGTGGATCTTCAATCTGTTCAGTAGCTCTCATCACCATCATCATACACCATAGAGCCGCCATCTCCATTGATAGAGTATATGATGTGTAGTGTGCCGCATCATCAAGTTAGTTGAGTTTGTTATTGATGGTCGTTAAGCGTATCAGTTTTAAATTTATAAAACTTTTTTTTTGTTTTACGTACGATTATGACACAATATGCAAGAGAACCTAATCGTATTATAGTATAGAAAATAAGTACGGGTGTCGAACATAAGGGGAACGAGTATGATTTCATAAAATTATACTAATTTAAATATTAAACTAAACTAAACTAAACTAAAAACTACTAAAAGCAAATAAACTAAAAATAAATAAAGCAAATAAAATAATCAAAGGGGGAATTTTGTGAATTTAATCACTTTTAAACAACCTTAACCACTAAAACCCTAGGATTCACCTAAAGCAAAGCAAAGTAGCAATGAAACAATAAACTTAATTGGATTAAACAATATAATGAAGACTTTCCCTCCCTAGATTCGATTTCACTCTTTTGAAGTTAATTAAATTAATGGAATTAAGAGCTAATGATACTAAACATTCATGCATCGATTTCTAAAGTGGTTAAAACCTTAATCCAATTATAACCCTCTAATTATACTAATTAATAACCTTTATGGTCAAAAAACGTGATTAAAAAGTATAATTAGGTAATTAAGTCGATTACAAGTAAAGCTCTAACCTTTTTATGATTGTTTGATCAACAAGGCATAAAACTAACACATAATGGTCATTACATGTTGAAAGACATTAAAGTTTCTAGCTTTAAGATGTTTACCACTAGGATTTGATCAATCACTAGTCATGAACCCTAATGATCATAGAAATTCATGATTCAAGTTAAATAAAGAGAATGATCATCAACTTTATAAAAACTCAGCATATAAACATCACAAAAACAGATCCTAAAACATGCATGAACTTAGATTAAGCAATACTTGATAAAAACATGCATAAAGTATCCAAAAACCATGAATTAATCAACCATTACAAGAGTTCATCTCCTCTAGGGAGGAAAAACAGAATATTAGACAAGAATAATCATGCTATAGGTCTGGAAATCATTCATAAATAGAAACATGATGAAGAAGAATGGTAAAACCGTAAAAAGCCGAATGGATCTTGTCGTAATCTTCACTTTTAAAGCTCAAATCTTCAAGATTATGCTCCAAGCTCCTCTGGACCCCTTTAATGGTGTTTTCTGGTGTATATGGTGGTAAAAAGTCGAGATGAAAGTTGTTCTCCCGAATAGAATGAAAAACAAATTATATAGGTTGTTTCGAATCCTGTCGCGCCGCGACGGACAGTGATCGCGCCGCAATAGCGGCGAATTCCTACTTTTCATTGCCGATTCAAAATTTGAACTTCGAGATAAGCTTATTTGGCAAATTGTGCCGCGACCGTACGTTTTTCGGCCTTTTTTGACTTTTTTTCTTGATTTGCTCCATCTTATCTTCATATTTCGAATTTTTAAACTTGAAAACAAATAATAAAGATATAAAACACCTTTTTAATATATTTCACATAATTTTTTATTATAAAAAACCCGAAATCGTGTAAAATTCGTACTTAAATAACGCGATATCAAAATACCCCACACTTAAACTTTGCTTGTCTCGAAGCAAATCGCAACTTTATCCAGGCTAAGGTATTTAAACAAATAATTTCATTCTTATAAACATTAAATACTGCAGAATAATGTCAATATGTTTGATTAGAAACAAGCCAACAATTACACCTAGACTTATGCACATACCTGTGTTTTGGTCCTTTCTTAACCTCTCACCATCCCAAATGACTTTATCTTTTTATAAATAACAAATCCTTAATTAATGAATCTTTGATCGTTAAAATACCCCTTAGGAATTCCCCAACCTCAAGACTTATTGCAGATTTTCCCATTTTATTTGACATATGCTTTTATTATTATATCATACAAGTCTATGACTTTCGATGGAACCCATGTATCGAACATTCAACTCAACCGATCCCAAACCAGTTGCCTTTAGGTGATTAGGTGTAGAACACCCTCAAAGTTTACTCGTTCGAGTTTCAAAGATCACTTATTTGACTTATATTTCTAGCATTTGGTTTTATTCTTGCTTTTCTTGGCCTTTGGTCTTATTCTTTTTTTTTCTTTTTCTCTTTTGCAAGTATATGATTAGTAAAAGAGGAAGTTCATAGATTTGAGTCCCTGTGGTTTGTTAAAAATTATAGATTTGGTATTTGGGTTGTAATTTTTAAGGGTTTAATCCCTTCTGACCGGTTTTTACATTTTGTTTGTTTAAACTTCTATAGTGAAAGATATGGTGATTTGGGGTCTTATATAGGTTTTTTTTCAAAGATGAAAGGAGGCGATGGTGGAAGAAGATGAAGAAAATGGTGGTGGTTGAAGATGAAGAATGTAGTGATGCTAGTAGATGAATGAGTTGGAGGTGGTGGGAGATGGAGGTGGTGGTGGTGGTGGTGGTGGTGGGAGATGAAGAGGTGATGGTGATGGTTTAAAATGGAGAATGTGGTGGTGTGGAAGATGAATAAGTCGGAGGCGGTGTTTCAACCGCATAAACAATTTTTCATATTTACTTCCTCATGTTTCAATATAGGAAATAAACATGCTTCACATAATTTAAATACTTCAACTTAAAAAATATTCATTCACTAGGTTATAAGCCCGCATCAATGCGGGATTCTATTTTAAGTTTTATTGGTTAACATTTCATCTAATTAGACTTAAAAAATAAACTTTATAATTTTAGTATTTGATCAATTACATCTCAAAGATCTGCAAAGATTTAATTAACAAAATATAGTAATTGAAAACAAAATCTCATACGAACATTAAAATTATTGCCGCTTTCAGTGATAGCTCAGTGTGTCTAGTTCTAGAAATTCCGGCCTATTAAGTGATGCATAGGTTAGTGCTTAAGTTATTAAAATCCTGAGCTATAAGCTCATGGTATCTTCATTTGTTGATAGAGTCTAAATTTTGTGCATTCTAATTCGATTGTATTAACTAACTTCGACAATGAATAGAAAACATATTTACAAAATAATGATGATCAGCTGCCTAAAATATGTTTAGGAAACAATACAAACATCAAGAAAATTTAAATATAGCCAGAGAATTTAATCAAAACACGGTGTGTTCAGGGGTGTTCTTCTTTTTTGTTTTGCCCAGAACGTAGGACACACATATATACACA
Source organism: Pulicaria dysenterica (assembly GCA_947179395.2). Lineage (NCBI taxonomy): Eukaryota > Viridiplantae > Streptophyta > Magnoliopsida > Asterales > Asteraceae > Pulicaria > Pulicaria dysenterica. The sequence continues at coordinate 97,656,824 of OX359289.1, forward strand.
ATAATAAGATAACAGATAGTAACTGATTAATCATGTTAACTGCCAAAATAATGAATTTGTTTTAATAAAATAAAAAATTAATTTGGATTTCTCACATAGGCTACATATCAAGTTTTCATCTTGCTTGACCCAATTGCTCTGTTTTGAAAACTGGACCGGACCAGCCGTTTGAACCGGTTCAACCGTGAACCGTGATTAAATCCGGTTCAAAAGTAGTCCGGGCGGTTTCACTAAAACCGGAATAAAACCGTTGAACCGGAGCAACCCGCATCGTACCGGCCTTTTCTAAATCTTTTTAACTAAAATCAATAGATGATGGAAGACCTAAATATAGGCAAGGACATCCTTTGGTTTGTTTCTTAGAAATAATGTGGGATCATAATATATATATATATATATATATATATATATATATATATATATATATATATATATATATATATATATATATATATATATATATATGGAGATCTCCTACTTTTGCCTAAGCTAGGGATGTGGGACAACCAAAACACCTAATTGAATACCACATCAGATTTTAAGAATCGATAATAGGGCTTAATTGAAGATTTGGAGAAAGAATAAGTATGCCACATGAGTTTCAAACATTCTTCATTTAGTTAACTGATTAACCATGTTAACTGCCAAAAAACCGTATTTGTTTTAATAAAATAAAAAATTAATTTGGAATTTTTACATAGGCTAAATATCAAGTTTTCATCTTGTTTGACCCAACTGCACTGTTTTGAAAACCGGACTGAACCAGCCGTTTGAACCGGTTCAACCGTAAACTGTGATTAAATCCGGTTCAAAAGTAGTGACTAAACCGGGCAACTCTGAGCCGGGCGGTTTCACTAAAACCAGAATAAAACCGTTGAACCTGAGCAACCCGCATCGTAACGGCCTTTACTAAAGCTTTTTAACTAAAATCAAAAGATGATGGAAGACCTATATATAGGCAAGAACATCCTTTGTTTTGTTTCTTAAAAGCAATGTGGGATCATAATATATATATATATATATATATATATATATATATATATATATATATATGGAGATCCCCTACTTCTGCCTAAGCTAGCGATATGGGACAACTAAAACAGTTAATTGAGTGTCACATCAGATTTTAAGAATCAATAATAGGACTTAGTTGAAGATTTGGAGGAAGAATAAGAATGTCACATGAGATTCAAACATTCTTCATTTAGTATAGATATAGATAGTTTTGAAAACCGGACCGGACCAGCCGTTAACCGGTTCAACCGTGAACCGTGATTAAATTCGGTTCAAAAGTAGCGACTAAACCGGGCAACTGTGAACCGGACGGTTTCACTAAAACCAGAATAAAACCATTGAACCGAAGCAACATGCATCGTACCGGCCTTTACTAAAGTTTTTTAACTAAAATAAATAGATGATGGAAGACCTAAATATAGACAAGTACATCCTTTGGTTTGTTTCTTAGAAATAATATGGGATCATAATATATATATATATATACATATATATATATATATATATATATATAATACATTTAACACTCTCTCTCCTCATATCTTAAAACTTCTTAAAATTCAACCAACAATCAATCTCCACCCTTCTTTTATCTAAATTATCACACACTCAATTTTTAACTATTTCTCTCTCCTAAAAAACTTTAACTTGTTATTTATTTAAAATATATTCCCCCACTAACAACCCTCTCTTACACAAACACAATATAATTTTCAAAATCTAATTAACTTTTCTTTTCTTATTTCATAAATATAAATCTTTTTTTATTTTTTTAATGTTTCTTAAAATTTATTTTTAAAAGTAATAAAATATTTGATACAAATATATGAAAAATTGAAGAAAAAGCGGACATGTTACATAAATTTTTTTCTTGATATTTAATTACGCGAATAACATTTAAATAAATCATTGAAAATGACATGTTACAAAACAAAAACTATTTACCGTCGCAGTTTTGCGCGGGTACACTGCTAGTATATATATATATATATATATATATATATATATATATATATATATATATATATATATATATATATATATATATATATATATATATATATATATATATATATGGAGATCTCCTACTTTTGCCTATGCTAGGGAGGAGGGACAACCAAAACACCTAATTGAATACCATATCAGATTTAAAGAATCAATAATAAGGCTTAATTGAAGATTTGGAGAAAGAATAAGCATGTCACATAAGATTCAAACATTCTTCATATAGTTAACTGATTAACCATGTTAACTGCAAAAACAAAAACGAATTTGTTTCAATAAAATAAAAAATTAATTTGAAATTTTCACATAGGCTAAATATCAAGTTTTCATCTTGCTTGACCCAATTGCAATGTTTTGAAAACCGGATCGGACCAGCCGTTTGAACCGGTTCAACCATGAACCGTGATTAAATCCGGTTCAAAAGTAGCGACTAAACCGGTCAACTGTGATCCGGGCGGTTTCACTAAAACCAGAATAAAACCGTTGAACCGGAGCAACCCGCATCGTACCGGCCTTTACTAAAGCTTTTTAAATAAAATCAATAGATGATGGAAGACCTAAATATAGGTAAGGACATCCTTTGGTTTGTTTCTTAGAAATAATGTGGGATCATAATATATATATATATATATATATATATATATATATATATATATATATATATATATATATATATATATATATATATATATATATATGGAGATCTCCTACTTTTGCCTATGCTAGGGAGGTGGGACAACCAAAACACCTAATTGAACACCACATCAGATTTTAAGAATCAATAATAAGGCTTGATTGAAGATTTAGAGAAAGAATAAGCATGTCACATGAGATTCAAACATTCTTCATTTAGTTAACTGATTAACCATGTTAACTGCAAAAAAAAATGAATTTGTTTTAATAAAATAAAAAATTAATTTGGAATTTTCACATAGGCTAAATATCAAGTTTTCATCTTGCTTGACCCAATTGCACTGTTTTGATAACCGGACCGGACCTGCCGTTTGAACCGGTTCAACCGTGAACCGCGATTAAATTCGGTTCATAAGTAGCGACTAAACCGGGCAACTGTGAACCGGACGGTTTAACTAAAACCGGAATAAAACCATTGAACTAAAGCAACCCGAATCGTACCGACCTTTACTAAAGCTTTTTAACTAAAATCAGTAGATGATGGAAGACCTAAATATAAGCAAGGACATCCTTTGGTTTGTTTCTTAGAAGTAATGTGGGTTCATAAAATATATATATATATATATATATATATATATATATATATATATATATATATATATATATATATATATATATATATATATATATATATATATATATACACATATATATATATACATATATATATATGGAGATCTCCTACTTTTGCCTAAGCTAGGGACGTGGGACAACCAAAACACCTAATTGAATACCACATCAAAGTTTAAGAATCGATAATAGGGCTTAATTGAAGATTTGAGAAAGAATAAGCATGACACATGAGATTCAAACATTCTTCATTTAGTTAACTTATTAACCATGTTAACTGCCAAAAAACCGTACTTGTTTTAATAAAATAAAAAATTAATTTGGTATTTTCATATAGGCTAAATATCAAGTTTTCATCTTGCTTGACATAACTGCACTGTTTTTAAAACCGGACTGAACCAGCCGTTTGAACCGGTTCAACCGTGAACCGTGATTAAATCCGGTTCGAAAGTAGCGACTAAACCCGGCAACTGTGAGCCGGGCGGTTTCACTAAAACCGGAATAAAACCGTTGAACCGGAGCAACCCGCATCGTAGCTGCCTTTACTAAAACTTTTTAACTAAAATCAAAAGATGATGAAAGACCTATATATAGGAAAGAAATCCTTTGTTTTGTTTCTTAGAATCAATGTGTGATACGGAGATCTCCTACTCCTGCCTAAGCTAGCGATGTGGGATAACTAAAATACTTAATTGAGTGTCACATCAGATTTTAAGAATCAATAATAGAGATTGATTGAAGATTTGGAGGAAGAATAAGAATGCCATAAGGGATTCAAACATTCTTCATTTAGTATAGATATAAATAGTTTTTAAAACCGGACCGGACAAGCCGTTAACTGGTTCAACTGTGAACTTTGATTAAATCCGGTTCAAAAGTAGCGACTAAACCGGGCAACTGTGAACCAGACGGTTTCAATAAAACCATTGAACCAAATCAACCTGCATCGTATCGACCTTTACTAAAGCCTTTGAACTAAAATCAATAGATGATGGAAGACCTAAATATTGGCAAGGACATCCTTTGATTTGTTTCTTAGAAATTATTTGGGATCATAATATATATATATATATATATATATATATATATATATATATATATATATATATATATATATATATATATACATACATACATATGGAGATTTTCTAATTTTGCCTATGCCAGGGAGGTGGGACAACCAAATTGAATACCACATCAGATTTTAAGAATCAGTAATAAGGCTTAATTGAAGATTTGGAGAAATAATAAGAATGCCACATGAGATTCAAACATTATTCATTTAGTTAACTGATTAACCATGTTAACTGCCAAAAAACCGTATTTGTTTTATTAAAATAAAAATTAATTTAGAATTTTCACATAGGCTAAATATCAAGTTTTCATAACCGTGATTAAATCCGGTTCAAAAGTATCGACTAAACCGGACAACTTTGATACGGGCGGTTTCACTAAAACCGGAATAAAACCGTTAAACCGGAGCAACCCGCATCGTACCGGCCTTTACTAAAGTTTTTTAACTAAAATTAAAAGATGATGGAAGACCTATGTATAGGCAAGAACATCCTTTGTTTTATTTCTTATAAGCAATGTGGGATCATAAAATATATGTATATATATAGATATGGAGATCTTCTACTTTTGCCTAAGCTAGCAATGTGGGACAACTAAAACACGTAATTGAGTGCCACATCAGATTTCCTCAATCACTAAGAGGGCTTAATTGAAGATTTGAAGGAAGATTAACAATGCCACATGGGATTCAATAGATATTGTTTTAATATAGATATAGACTATTTATCTCCCTTATATCTCCTTTTTTTCTCTATTTCTCTCTCCTCCCTCTCTCATCTGGTATTGAAATACCGACAAACACAAAAAAAAACTTGCTACCGATCTCCGTATAGGCTATGTCAAGTGTACTTTCATTGAGCACTACACCAATTAATCTAATTAATCTAATTTAATATAATTCAAAAACAACTCCTTGTATTGTATTTTATCATCCAAAAATAAGAGAGACTTTGGAGTAACCTAATTGAGTCATTGAGTAGCTTCTTTGAGAAGAGAATTCCAACCAGCATCTGTAAACATAGTTCCTTATTTAGAAACAAGTATTATATATGGTTGTTCTGAAAAGAAAGTAGGAAAACAAGTGGGGTTGGAGTTGTACCAAAAGAATCCTGATAAGATAACACTGATGCCGCAGATCGCTCCTTCAGACACGCCACATGTTTTCCCAGCCCGTTGACTTTTTCGTTTTTATTAATATTAAACAAACCGACACTTGCAAATATGTCGGTTTTGATTTGATATGATTCATGTGTAATCCCGGATGACCAAACCAACGTCCTTGTTTGAAATTTGATTAGTTTAAGGGACTTAATTTGTTTAGTCAAAGGTGAAGAGTGGACTAAGCATTCTACTTCTAGAAATCTTTTTGATTTTTTTGGTTAAACAAATATTATAAACAAGGCTACAAGTTTTATATCTTTTTATTAGAAGTTTTATATCTTTTTATTAGATATTACTAGTTATTACATTAAGATATGTATCAAAACTAAAAGAAGAAAGAAAAATAGTGTTTTATATTGTTATTATTTAAAAAAAATATAAGAATGAAGTAGAAGGATATATATAATTTTTCTAAAAAGAAAGTATTTAGATGAGAGTTTAATTTACATAACTTATACTTTTAAGTAGAAGGTTAAAAGCTATTAAATAATAGTTTCGTGTTATGGCAAAACGCCGATTTTTAACGTATATGGCCAACAAACTCACAAAAAGTATATTATAATGATCATCATATTAATTTTAATATGTTATAGCAGGTCATCGTTCTTCTAATTTTCTTCACCTCTACACTAATGAAATTAAGACTTTGAACTTGAAATTTTCAATAAATACTTGATAAAAAGTAATGATTCTTTACTCTATGAAAAGATAATCGGGTTTTCTTTAAACTAATAAAAAAAACCAACGATAAACAAATTTAAAATGAGTTGAATCATTAAAAAGTTGTAAAGGCGCCGAATAGGTTTGGTTTATGATATATCCGACTTTCATTATAAATTCTTGGCCCACACTTATGAAAATTCTCAAACTTTGTGTTCTTTTAAACGTAAAAAGATTATTTACAATAATCAAATAAAAAGAATTTGGTAAAACGATTTAAGGTGATGAAAATTTTGTTTTAATTTGTGTTGTTTTTTAAGTAATAGTAAAAAATTTGATACTTTTAACTCGAAATTGTTCATAAATACTATTTATTTATTTTTGATCATATAGAAACGCAATCGTGTTGTCTATAAACTAATGCTAAAAATCTCCGACTACAAATAAACTTACCTAGCCCTCTTTAACGAGTCCGGAAAGCCTCCTCAGAGCAATCCTCAAGACAGAATAGAGAAGGCTAGGCAGAGTCGAGTCATCAAAAAAGATTAGAAGGTGTTGAATTGTTCAGTTTAGGACATACCTAACTTTAATTAGTGATCTCTTGGACTATAATAATTAAACATCTTGAAGTTGATGTCTTTTGCAAGGTAAAAAATATTATCTACAAAGATATGTAGAAGAATTAGACAAAACGATTAATAATGGAACAAAAAATGTTGATTCAAAATCTAACTTGTATTATTAACATGCTGATAAGTTGTATGTTAAAAGTAAATATATGACATATTTTTTATAAGTTTACTAGCTATGTGTATAAAAAAATTTGACGTGTCATAAAAAATATTAAATAAACATTACTGCTATTAATAGCTTAACTATAAGTAAAACTTTGTTATACATTATTAGTCTTGTTCTTTTAATAACTTAAAATATACTATACTTTAGGGGGCGCGGAATGATGATAGTGATCACATGATTAGAGATGTCACGTTAGTTTTTCTTTTATGAAACTCTTATCACACGGGATCTTTATTAAATTTGATTATGAAACTCTAATCAAATGCAATTAGTTGTGTCAATCTTAAAAAGTGGCAAATTACACGAAAATACTATAAACCATGTCAATATTGTTATTATATATAACTAACTTTATTTTTTATTTTAAAACACACAACTTATAAATTTGATTCATTGTATGCAAGTTACGTATAACAATAGATACCTCAAATATAACCTAGCAAAAAATAAAAGAACTTTGGTACATAAAAATACAAAAAACCTTCAAATTTTGTTCATTGTATAAAATCGATAAGCGCTAACCTGGTGATTAGGTTACCAATTGTATATAATGAATCAAATTTGTAAGTTGTATGTATTTTTAGGTACAAAATAAAGTTAATTGCAAGGTATGACAATATTGGCGATTTTTTTTTGTATTTTCACGCATCCTCCCCTTTCAAAAAAGCATAGATGTGGTAGGGGTTTCTTTAAAATGATAGCACCTGTATATTGGGTGTGTCTGCAATAAATAGCTGGTAGCAGATAGCTGAAAGCTAGTAGCTGGAGGTGGAACTTGAATCTTTTATTTGTATATGTGTTTGGAAAAATAGTTGATAGCTGGAGCTGAATAATGTAAAATGACAAAAAAGATAAATCATACAAATAGGAGGAATTGTAAAACAATTAAAGAGGATATTTATATAAAATAATTTTCAACTAGTTTCAAAAACTAGAGTTAATTGGTCAAATGGTCTTTTAACTTTGAAATTTCTGTCGTTTTAGTTATTTAACTTAATAAGTGGTGAATACAGTGTTTTATAAATCATTTTGTGATGATTTTGGTCATTTTTAACATTGACCGTTAGTAAACTCTGTTAAAACGAGATAAAATGATAGTTTTACCATATTTTAAGTTATTCTTTTATTTCTTTAATACATTATTTCTTAATTAAATATTATATAATATAATATTATATCATCCTCTCTCTCTTTTATCATTTAATACATTATATACTCTTCTTTTTTATTTTATTATTTTATTTAGGTTTAAACACATCCACCACCCTACACATTCAAACACCACACGTCAACCACCTCCGGCCATAACCACCATTTTGAACACATACACAACAACCCATACACACATACTTTCAAACAAAAACACAAACACATACAACAATTTCATATCTACAGCACAAGAAAAAGAAGAAAACTATGTGGGTGTATGGTTTCAACCACCACGATTAGGGTTTTTGCCATACACGCTTTCTGAATACAGATTTCTTTTTGGTGGTTGTCGTGGTTGATTTCTTCGCAATTAGTGTTTTCTAATTTTCAAGAAAACGTCTTGGTGGTGGTTGATATGGAGTTTTGGTTTTTAGGGTTTCAAGAAACATCATTTTCAGATCTGTTCTTGAAGACGGAGGAGGACATGGTGGCTACGATGGCGGCTCATATTAGACTACGAAGGATGAAGATAATAACAGGGTTTCGATTTAGTTTAGGTGTGCTCAGAAGTTGGTGAAGATGGAGGAGGTGGTGGTCTGGTGGTGGTTGCGGTGTGCTCAGATCTTGGTGGTTACGGTGGCGGTGCTCAAATCCATGTGGCGACGGCTGTGGTTGCCAGAGATGAAGGCGACAATGGTGGGTAAAGCTCAGACGGTGGTAGTGGTACAAGGGATGTCGATGGTGGTTTTTGAAATTGGTAGATAGAGAGTGTGTGTGGTGGAGGTAGTTGACGGTGGAGGTGGTCGTCGGAGATGAAGGCAGCGAAGGTGAGTTGTGATTCTTGTTCCTAGGGTTTGTAGAGAGAGTGATGTGCGTAAAACGTACTAGTTTTAAATTTATAAAATTCGTTTTTATTTACGCATGACTATAACACAAAATAGGGAAGAAGACCTAATTGTATTATGATATAGAAAGTAGGTACGGGTGTCGAACATTTGGAGAATGAGTATGATTTGTTGTCAATTATACTAAGTTAAATATTAAATTAAATGAAACTAAAAACTACTAAAAAGCAAATAAAGCAAATTAAATAATTAAGGGGGAGGGGGTTTGTGAATTTAATCACTTTCAATTAACTTTAACCACTAATAAAGCAATGCACATAAGCATGAAAACAATAAACTTAATTAGATTAAAACTATATAATGAAGACTTTTTCTCCCTAGATTCGATTTCACCCTTTTCAAGTTAATTGAATTCATGAAATTAAGTGCAATGGATACTTAATATCAATAAATCAATTTCTAAGGTGGTTAAAACCTTGATCCAATTCTAACCCTTTAATTATACTAATTAATAATCTTTATGGTCAAAAGCGCGATTAAAAATTATAATTAGGCAATTAAGTTCGATTACAAGTAAAGCTTTAATCTTTAATGATTGTATGACTAACAAAACATTAAACTAACACATAAAGATCATTATATGTTGAATCACATGTAAAAGTTTCAATCTTTAGTTGTTTAACTCTAGGATTAGTCAATCACTAGTCAAGAATACCTAATGATCATAAATAATTAAGATTCAAGCTTTATAAATTGATTGATCTTCTAATTCATAAAACTCAGATTATAAAAAATCAAAAATAGATTCTAAAAACATGGATGAGCTAATGATTAAGCAAAACTTGATAAAATATGAATTAAAGTATCCAAAAAATCCATGAATTAACTAACTTTACAAGAGTTATTCTCCTCCAAGGAGGAAAAATAGAAGAATTAGCCTAGAACATTCATCATAATACTCTGGAAATTAATAAGAAACAAGAACATGGTGAGTAGAATGATAGAACCGTAAAAAAACCGAATGAACTAATCCTTGATCTTCACTTTAAGCTCCAATGCTCCAAGCTCTCTGGAATGGTGGAAGTGTGTTTTCAGAGGTTGAAGGTGGTAATTAAAAATCGAATTAGAAGTTGTATTCCCGAATGGATTGAATGATATATAAATAGATGCTGAAAAAGCCCCGTCGCGCCGCGACAGGTAGCGGTGTTCATTTTCGGATATCTGGATTTTCGGATATCCGAAATTTTCGGATAGTGCATTTTGTTATCCGATATCCGAATCCGAAAATTCGTATATCCGAAATTTGGATATCTGAAATTTCGGATTCGGATATCGGATAATCCGAAATATCCGAAATTTAGTACTAAGTTTTTTTTTTTTTTTAGTTTTTCCCGGTTAAGGCTCCTCCTGGGGGATCGGTTTTACCCGTGACTATTTTCAAAGCATCTTCTTGACCATTCCTAATTAAAAATTGGTTTTACATGTGCTAAATATGAATGTAATTAGAACTAGAACTAGTTTTACAAACATCATTCAATTCCTTCAAAACTAATTTAATTTTTTCAAACTTGAACCAAGAGGACATATATATAATTAAAAAGACTTATTGCTTAATACAGTTATTACATAATGCACTCACTAACTATCACATATATAGTTAAATGGAAACTATAACATTTAACAGAATCAAATTTGTTATTGTCTATATATAGATTTTAAACACTATATATATATTTTTTCTTTGCAATTGTTGGATGACACATAAAGTACGTATGTACTGCTCATTCAACTTCAACTTCACTAATTAATTAAATAATTAATAAATTATTAATCAATCAACCTGAAATATAAACCCTTGAAAACTTACGATCGAGGTTCTTAATAAATAACTAATTAACCATCATTCACATAATTAGATCATCAATCAAATTATACTATAAATACGTACAGACTGTAGAATATAATTAAAGTGGGGAAATTAAGGAATATGTAGAATATAATTAAAGAGGGGAAATTAAGGATAGGAAATCAATATCATCGACTTGAAGCAATATATATAATATAATTTTGGACATCTAGGTTTTTTTTCATATTATATATTGTATATTTAAAAAAACTAAAAAATAAAAAAAATATATTTCGGATATTTCGGATATCCGAATATCTGAAACTTTGAAAAAATGTTATCCGAATCCGATAATTCGGATATCCGAATTTCGGGTATCCGAAATTTCGGATATCCGAATTTTCGGATAATTTCGGATCTGATTTTTCGGGTATTCGGATTTCGGATCGGATACGGATATATTTGAACACCCCTAGCGACAGGCAGGCGTCGCGTTGCGACCGGCCCTAAATCACGAAGTCCACGCCCCCGTTTAAATTTTGAAACCGGATAGTGCTTATCCAACGCGATCGTGACGCGATCTGCTCCCGGACGCTGTGTGTCCGACGCGATTTGACTACTTTTTGACTTTTTTTGATTTTTTCTTGTTTTATCTCTAATAAACTGCAACGCTCGACTTTTTTTGACTTGAAATTAATAATAAAAGGTATAAATCATATTTTTAACATACTTCGTATAATTACTTATTAAAAACTCTCGGATATCGCGCAAAATGTATATCTAATTAACGCGATATCAGAAAAAGCCCCGTCGCGCCGCGACCGACACTAAATCACGAAGTCTACGCCCCCGTTTGAATTTTGCAACCGGATAGTGCTTATCCAACGCGATCGCGACGCGATCTGCTCCTGGACGCGGCGCATTCGACGTGATTTGACCACTTTTTGACTTTTTTCAAGTTTTTCTTGTTTTATCTCTAATAAACTGCAAGGCTCGACTTTTTTTGACCTGAAATTAATAATAAAAGTTATAAATCATATTTTTAACATATTTTGTATAATTTTTTATTAAAAATTATCTAAATTAGAAGATTATATAAAAATTATCAACGATAGGTTATTTTACTATCCAAATGAATTTAAAGATACGTATATCTAAATTTCAGATATTTGAAATTACAAATAGATCATGAATTTAATTTTATTTTTCTGGATTTCGGGTCATATCGATGATTATCATAACTTCTACTTTTTCATCACTATCACACCAATTAAGTTCTTGTTATAGTGGTTTATCGTCACATGACCATTTCTTTTAAATATTCCTAATAATGTTTGTTAAATCAGAAATTAGAATTTCGATTGGCATAATCACACACCGATTGGCTCTAATTTAGTTAACGATTGTTACATGATTAAAACTATAAAAAAATGAATGAATAAATAAAGAACATGAACTATATGGTGTTAAGTTGTAATACAACTATTCTCTTTTAATCTTTGTATTGTATCTAGTATTTTGCTAGTGTTGTTTTTAATAAATTCGAGCTTCTTATACAACGATGATGACCATGTCAAAATCTTTGCCTTTGGAGGATCTATTTCTTACCGTTAAAAACATGATTATAATCGAAAGAAAATAAAAAATAAAAAGGGAAAATATAGATGTGCATGGGATTGAAGTAGAAGCAGAGATGCTGGTGGTACACATTGATTTAGTCATAGAAAACTACTGGCAACCTCGTGTACGTCGTCGTCACATGCCATTTCAAAACTTTGTGTCGGAAAGACAGACAACTTACTTTGACGGAATAACCCATTTATTCAATTAATTCCTTTTCTTAATTATAACATTTCTAAATGAAATTTATTTTTATACTTAAGAAATTGATTTATTTACATAAATGAGTGTTTTACTTTTTTTTTTTGAAAGGCAAGATAAGTTTATTAAATTTAAACTAGTAAGATGCTAGATAATACAGCCGGCAAAAAGATACACAACATCTTTAACAACGAACAAACTTTGGAAAATCACGAACACAACCTAAAACGAACCTTGAACTCTTACCAACCTCGAACTCGAAACCTTGGACCCACGAACTGAAGCAATGAATCTGACCAACTAGAGCAAACACGAACCTCTTACACGAACTGGAGCAACCAACTAGAGCAACATCTTTATCCAAATGAGTGTTTTACTAATATGTATATTAGCTTTAAAGGTAAAGAATTACTTTTTTTCGTGAAAAAGTCACCTCCCTTTCTAAATGTCATGATTTGGTATGCGCATAAATTTATGAGGAGATAAATTTTCACTTATAAAATTGTTTTATATATGAGGAATATGCGTGATTCTTTAACTTGTAACGTAGTTTGAAGAACCTTATTTGGATAAATCAATTTAATCATATTTTAAATTTATGAGGGTTCTAGTTTTCTATTATCGATAAAATTTAGAGTGATCATGCACCCTTCCACAAATTAGAATGTATTTTCTTTCAATTAATATAACGTGATTTGATGGTCCCAGCAACATTTTCAATTTTATAAGTTTTTTTTTAACGGCAAAATAAAAGGGAGCAAAAGGGTAGGAGCTTCGACTCCGCCATCACCCCACCTAATGCACCCGGAAATTTATTGATCTGAGAAAAACCACTTCAAACCAGAAGTTGGAGGCAGCATGCAGATACAAGCAAATGTCCCCGATACTAAATACAAAAAATGCAGCCCCAATACGAACAAAAAAATACAACCACTAAGCAATAACAGACCCGAAGGAGATGCAGAAAAAATAAAATACACAACTTTAATTTGTGTAACATTTTTTTTTAATTTTTTCAATTTATATAACATTCTTTTTGAATTTCTTACAATTTAAGTAATATTTGCTTTTAATGTAATAATACTAACTACAATGAATATAATTATTATAACTATCATTTTTAGACAAAAATTTGGTAAAGTAATTGAAAAAGGTTATTAGAGGCAGAATTTACAAGAGTGGATTTAAAAAGAATTCAAAGTGTTGATAGTCTCAGGATTAGGGTATTTTCTAGTATATTATGATCCTATTAGTTTATTTTCTTTCGTCTATCGGTCTGCCAGCTTTAAACAACTTTCGTATTTTCTGTTGAGATCCCAAGTCTCCAACACTTGACAAAGCCAAAGCTTACTTCTTCAACAATATATAGTAAAGTGCGCCAAATTGATGTTGTGAGTAGGTCCAAGAATCAATCAATTGACAGCCAATCATCATCAAATTACCAGGTGGAAGTTGTTAAATACAAGGCAAAGACTCAAAATTACAAATTGATTCAGGCCAAAGTTAAGAATCCTACGTAGAAGAAACCAACAAAAGTGTTGGTTGCTGGGAAACATAACTAGGTAGATTTAGATACTTGTATTGATGTTGACGAGATGGACAATCAACCTCTATTTGAGTGAGACATTAATAAGACTATCGATATACCTTTAGATAGACCGATCTAGGTGATCTTGAGAGTCTTTCTTTAGTTGAAAACTCGAACTCCATTATGATGTACAAGGTACAATAATTTAGACATTGTAACACAATGAGAAAAATGAAATGTTTCATCATTTATGTGTTGATCTTAATCTGGCTCATATAAGTAATCCTGAGTTAATAACAAAACTACAAAAGTATGTAATCTCATAACTGAGTTACAAATAAAAATGATTGGAACTTTTACCGAGCACTATTATTAAGAAAATCAAGAAAGAGGGTATTATAAAAGAAATCTGGTGGTTTAGAGGTTCGTGACAAATTGTTCATGAGATTGAAAGGGGGTTTCTTTTCAAGGCCTCACTCTATTGAAGAAACAAGCAAGGGAAGTATGTATCTTGACGAGGATGAGATGAAAGTGTTTTTGTTGGGATTTGGAGGATTCTATAAAACATTATATAAGCAATGGAAGCATGGAATCATGTACAACAACTTTAAACTCTTTAATGTTCCCTACTAAGATTCATATGTCGTGGTAAGAAAACAAAGATGTTGAACATCTGTTATTCAGAATCACAATGTTTGTGACGTGAACAACTGATAATTGTATGCAGTGAACATTTGGGAACCAAGTTTATTTCCCACTACCAATATCCACATGTGCAAATGATTCGAATATTAATGGCTTGTTGGAACCTCTAAACTTTACAAGAAATAGAACTTTGTAGTGAAATAGAACACCATGTAGATTCTATTAGAAGTTAATAACTATACTAGCAAGTATATGTTGATTCTTACCAATAAAACACTAGCACATCAAGAACATGAGTGTTAGTGTGCTTTGGCTTCAAAAGAAAACAACAGGAGAGGATAGGTGGTAATATTTATACTATGTAGGACCAAATCCAAGTAAAAAAAAGCAACAAACAAATACAAAAGGAGACCCCCTCCCTCGGCCTAACTTGAGTCGCGAACAAGAGAGAAAGAGGACCCTTTATGTTATTCTAAGGTTTTTCATTTTCTAGCAATCAAATCAACAAAAAAATCTTGTATTCGTGACACATATAAGACACACACATACTTTATCTAAACAAGTCTAAGTTTATTCTTGTAACCTTAATTATGTAACTCAAAGCTAAGTCATCACAAAGTTAGTTGTGTGTTAAAAAAACAAGAACGTTGAAAAATATTCTTGTGTAGGCTAATATACATATCGAGAGAGTGGGTTAGGCATAAGCAAAATAAGAATTTATATGTTAACCTCTTATAATAATAGATTAAGGTAATAAAAGTATTCAGTTTTAAATAATTCGAATTGAACGATCTAAATAAATTTATTTGAATGGATTTGTTTAAAATGTTAAGAGATTAAAAGTATTTAGCCCATTTACGGAAATTTACAACTTCGAGTCCAATTTCCAAATACAAGTTGTACGAGACTAGAGTCCCTGGGCCTAAAATCCAGGCCGACTAGGCCTTAACTTATCTTATATTCTAATTAAAAGAAAAAGATTTCTCCCTTTTCCTAAAAATTCTCTACCAATCGCAATCCTTGATTTAAAAAAAAATTATAAATATAAAAATGATGTCATAAATGCCAAAAATCCTTAAGTAATTGGAAGGGGGGCATTGTGAAATTTTTGAGAGTTTTCTATAAAATATGTTAGGGGCCTTTATGAAATTGTGAGGGGGTTTTATAAAAATTGTATATTAATATAATTAATGATAGGTTGTTTATAAAATATGTTTAGTAACTTATTATATAATTTGTTTAGAGAAATAATAATTATATATTTGCGACCGTCTCATTTTTATCTACGTTTTGGTATAAATTTTATTGTAATATTACACTTTTTTTTAAAATGGTATATTTTTAATTGTTTGTCATCCATTAATAGTAGTGGGTATGTTATTCATAAAACAATTTATATCTTTTTTATATTTATTCTATCTACGTATCATAGTCGATATAATAACTGATTCCTCGGTCTTTCGATAAAAAGTATTAAAATGATTTTTTTTAAAATTTTGTTTTATTTAAGATAAATTTATATAAAAATAGATAACATCTAAAACAGACAAAGGTGCATCAATCAATATAAAAAATTAATGAATCATATATATATAAGCAACTGATAAAAATAAAACTATTAAAAGAAAAGGGTTACTTATATCATCATCCCTTTCCCTAAAAAATCTCCACCAATCATAGCCCTTGATCTAAAAAAATTAAATAAAATCAAAAATATATTAGTTATTACGTCACATTCCATCAAATCCCTTAAGGGAACTTCTATGTGTTTGTTGATCTTGGATAAGATAATAATATATATTTGAATTAATCGTGGATAAGATAATAATATATATATTTAAATTTGAAATGAATACATATTTCTAATTGACGTGTATTTAATTGGTTGAAAATTACTTCACTTTGTTAGCTAAGTAAGTTACTTTTAGAATTAGATTTAAAAAAATTTAAAATGTGATTTAAATGGAATAATAATTGATAGATTAAGTTTGAAAATATAAACAAAAAGGAAAAGGTAGTAGGCGATGAGATATACATGGATAATATAACAACCATTTGAACTTTAATTTAATTGAAAATTCAACCACGGGCTTGTAATTTACGATATTGTTTAAATGTTTACACGGGCGTGAGTTTACAAATTCGTTGATTTTGTGTGCAATTCATTTAGTAAACGCGAGGTAGTGAGTTCTCAAATCAACTGTGAAAGATATCTTTGATATCTTATGATATCAAAAAAGGAAAAAACAACATTCAGTAGATTCAAAAAAAATTTGTGAATTGTGGCAACAATTATAAAAGTATGAAAAATACCCAAGTTAGATATGCCGTTAGCCCATTTCAAATTAAATAACTTAGTTTGTGTGTGCGTTAAATTACTAATAAAACCATGAATGTTGTTTATAAAGAGTATCTACAAAAAGTATTATGATAATCTTATGTATATCAAACTTCTGTAATGTTTATCATTTCTTACGAGATTATATATTCACATATATATGTTTTCTAATTTTTTAACGTGTTAATATTTTTAAAACTATATAAATTTAAAATTGTCTTATATCATCCCCGTGTTGATACACGGGTCGCTTATAAACAACATCAACAATAATATTATAGTTATGGTTTTACAATAACGGGATAAAGCTTCATCACGAGAAACACATTAATATTATACTAAAACTTTTAGACGTATAATGTAACTTTATATTTCTTAAAAAGAGTATTTATAAGAAGTACTAAAAAGACACGTTTTCACTCATGGACAGTTATATGTGACAGTTTCTTGAGTGAAGAGCAAAAAGAGGTTAAAATTTTAATTTGCGGTGATTAAGGAAACCCTACAAATAAAACTATGAATGTTGTTTATTAAGAGGTTTTAAAGAAAATATAATGATAATCTTATGTATGAATTTCAAAATTCTGTAATGATTATTCATTTCTTACGAGATTTTATATTCATATCTATGCTTTGTAATTATTTTTACTATACGTCATTATACTCTTTAAAACTATATAAATTTAAAATTGACTTATATTACCCCGTGTTGATACACAGGGTGCTTAGCTAGTAATAATAATTTAAGGTTAGGTTTTATATTACCCGACTGAATTAAAAAAATCATAAATGCTAAATATTAATAAAAACATTATATAATTTTAAAATTTAGAAAAAAGACGACAAACATGATCAAAATTTATATCACGGTGAAAACATCGACGCGAGGGGGAGCGTAGACTTGAAAGCAAAAACATGTTACCATCATACGAATATACGTGATTATAGAAAAAAATTAAAAAGAATAGACGAGTTACAATTAGAGGCAGTAAAGTAAAGCATTTGTTGGTTATAATTAGAAAAAACTAAAACGATTATAAAATATTACAGAAAGATAAAGCTAAGAATTTGGTTATAATATGGTTAAATATTATAAAGCGTAAATATGATATTTGTAAATTAAAGTGAGTAAAATACGATAGTTTAGGTTTAAAAGGATATATATATATATATATATATATATATATATATATATATAAAACTAAGAATTTGGTTAAATATGATATTTTGAAATATTACAAAGGGTAAATATGATATGTATAAATTAAGGTGGTAAAATACGATATTTTAAAGTTTAAGAAGAATATATATGAAATTATCTTAAAGATTATAATTTAAATCAAAGTCAAAAATTTAATCCATTTAATAAAATTTAAAATTAAATTTTAATTTTTTTCAAAATCGATTATTAGAATCTAATAACTAAATTTTTCATCTGAATTTAATAACTAAGATACTCCAAAACACTTATTAAAATTACTCTACTGTTTCATTTAGAGATTATTCTTAAATATTTTAGATATTTCGTTTTCATTCACAATATCCAAGTCCAACAACTATTATTAGACTTGATACTTTGATAGTTTGATATATACCTATCTTTGTTGTAATCATTTCAAATGGGCGATGTTTGTATTAAGAATTAGCCCATTATAATTGATTAATTGGCCCTTCAAGATTTAATAAGTTATGGACTATATAATGTAAAGCTCAAGTGTATAATTAATGTGACAATTTAAATTAAGATATATTGGCTTGAAGCTATAATCCAAAAGTGAAAATTTTTAATATTAAATCAAAATAAACACTGTAAAAGAATATGACAGATCACTATTTTAAGATATTATATTGTTATAGCTTATTTGGAAAGACCAAACACAGTAATACTAATATTACATAATCTTAAGACCCATATTAAAATAATCCAAAAAAAAAAGAAAAAGAACAAGACCCATATTTATATCAAAATGTTAATGTATATAGTATTTTAAATTTTCAAGTTTTAATTAGAGCTTTGACAATATCTTTTAATTATAGTTTGGCCTTTAATTATAGTTATTGGATAAAGCTTTTAATATATAGAAGTGTATGTACTTTAGAATAAATATAAATATTCATTATTATGTGTTTTAGAAGATTGTTAGTATGATTCAAGGATTTTTAATTAAGGCTTTATATGAAGGACCAATATTAAAGAAAACTAAAAAAAGAAGCCAAATACTAATTTTCAAGATTTTCATGAAGACTAGCTATATACACTTTATTCAAATATACATCACCTATAATAAATCTTAAACATATCCATTTATGTGAAACTTTTTGGTACGCCATTTGAAGTTAGCATCATGCTAAAAACTTTAATAAGCATAGGTTATGCTAACATCTCAACTAAGATGCCTTTTGATTGGATTTATTGTTAAAATAACATACAAAAGTAACAAAACTAAGTTTAACTAGTTAGTTTATTGATAATCTATATATTAGTTTATTAATAAACTTTTTTATATTTAATTCTATTAATATATAAGGTTTGAATTTCTTTACATATAAATAATTATAGAGACAACATATTTAACATACAACATAATAATCATCCCAAGAATTTAGGACAACTTGCCAATTATAGAACTATCATCTCTCTCATGATCCTAATAATAAAATTTAATCGCCCACCATTCATTCTTCATATTATATATTGTATTTGTTTTATTATATAGTCATGATCGAATTTTGTATGATGAACAGATGGTCGTTGACATTTTGCAGATTTTTAATGTAGGTCACATAACAATTAACATTGATAATTACCATATAGAAAAACATTATAGCTAGATTTCAGTTTAAAAACTCTTAAGTTTAAACTATTTTTTTAAACTATATATAAATAATTAAAGATGCTTTGTGGTCCCTTTTTAATAATAAGGGCCATAAATATGTGACAAAAGAAAGAAAAATTATAAAATCTAAGAGGTAATCCAAATTTAATAAATTAATTAGAGAAAAAATTACAAAAAAGATGTCGATTAATGACACGTTTTTTATCAATAATACACATAAAATTGTGAAAATTACAATGAAGCGTTAAAAAATTGGGTATTACTAATTTTTTTTTATCAAAACTCTACAGTTTAGTATAAAATCATATTAATTAGTGTGGACAAAATATATAAATTTTCACACCTTAAAACGTGAAAATTCTAAAAATAAATCTAAACTTCAACAAATCAACACTTCTAATTGTGGGTCCTTAATTATCTGTTTCATACTAAATGTAAGTATATAATATTGTGGACATTTAGAATCATATATATACATTAAAAAAAGTAGAGTTTTTCTTTCGAAAGTTTTTCTTTCTAACAATCTCTAAATTTAAACTATTTTTCACAATAATAAGTATGACAACGTTTAAAATTACACATTTTCTATAAAGCGTATGGAAATGACATATTTATTGTAGTGTGATCTTAATATTATAAAAGTTAGATAATATGAGACTATTTAAATAATAGTCATTGCGATGGACAATAATAATTAGCGACATTTGTGTACTTAAATTGTACCCATCTTGTCTGTGTGATGGTGGAAGTATAATGCATCTTTCTTTTCCTTTGATCTTTGTTTATACTCGTTACAACTTACAACCGTAACAATTGAAAGATCAATGTTTTTCTTATATAAAGCTCGTGAATTAAGTGGGATTTTTTTTATTGAAAAGCAACATAAATTAAATCGGATTTGCGTAATAGTATGAGTTTTAATTAATGTCAACGTAAAAATAATCCCTTGCTAATGTTATTGATAAGTAGATAACAGTAAAAAGCAAGTTGTTATATGTTTACTTTTTTACAGAATCATAACATGTATTAGAATTTATTTTAAATTTTGACAGTATCGGCCATATATGTCAGCCCTACTCGATCTCAACATATCCTTTTAAAACCGGTCGAAAAGAAACTTGAATATAAAAGTTATAAAACATATTAACGGTGATTATGAATATTAATTAAATTTGCTAGATAAAACATTTAAGTGTAAAGATCGAGACCATTTACTCTGTCGAATCTTATGTAATTAAGCATTAGTAAATATTATATATATATATATATATATATATATATATATATATATATATATATATATATATATATATATATATACTTCTTCTAAGTTTTAAGATAATTTCGGCTTAATTCGCATGTTAAATAAATCCTAAGCAAATAATGGGTTTAGTTCACGAAAATGTATCTAAGTTGTCACCTTTTGCTATTATATGTACCGAACTTTCAAACTTATCATTTAATGTATCAAACTCAAAAAAATTACCATTTAATGTATTCAACCTGTTATAGAAGGTTGCTTGCTGATTTGGCACCGGTTTCGCTGACGTGGCGAGTGACATGGCAAGTGACATGGAGTTTCTACTTTAAAATTAATAATTATGATAATCTCTAGAATATATTCCCAAATTAAAGATTGCATCGATGATGGATGTGCCAAAACCGTCGACTTGTTCTTCATCTACATCGATCTTGGAGTTTTATCTACATAGACCTAAGTTATTCCCAAATTAATAATTAGGGTTCTTGATATTTCTTGGAGTTTCATTGCCAAAACCGTCGATCTTCAGATCTGTCATCATCGCCGCCTACAACCACCGTTAAACCGCAACCCTAGCGATTTGAGATTTGAGATCTATTGATGGCTTCGTTGATGGCTTCAAGTTTGAGGGTTCGTTCGGGTTCATAGACCTTCAGATCTGTTGATGGCTTTGTTTGAGATTTCCAGATCTGATTCTTCAAGATTTTAGGGTTCATAGACCTTCGATCTGTTGGGTCTCGTAAATAGTGGGTTGGGTCTCGGTCACTTTCCTGAGATACTTGTCCTACAGCGTGAAGTAGTCGCAAAGTTGGATAAACATGGTTGTGTACTTTTAGAGAAAGAAAATTTGGTTGTGAAGGTTTGAGTCTGTTTGAGAGCTAGATTTGTCTCGTCAGATTGTTGTCCTTGTGAAATTGAGCTCTCTGTACCTTTGGGTTGATCGTTAATATATTTGTAGTTCAAAAAAAAAAAAAAAAGACCTTCGATCTGTTGATGGCTTCGTTTGAGATTTCCAGATCTGATTCTTCAAGATTTTAGGGCTTCTTCATCCATTTGTGTTTTTGGTTCTGGATTGTGTTTAAGGTTTATGAGTTTCGATTACAGATCTGTCCGATTAAAGGTCGGTTCTTGTTCATACAGTTTGCGAAACCGGGTTTAATCTCCGGCGATCAATATGGGTTTGCGACTTCAGGTATGTGATTTGTGAGATCTGAGTTCTTGTTGGTTTTAAAATTCAATTTTCATCTCATGTAGTTATGTGATTCAAGCTTCAAATTTGAGTTTCTTGTTGTAGAACTCCGATTACGTTTTTGCTTCTTGTAAACTTTGATTTCTATTAGTGTTATTACATTCCATCCAGATTACATGTATCAATTTCATCACATTTCAGATTTTAGTTCTTGTTTTTCTTGTTCAACCCTTTTAATTAGCTTCATCTTTCTTGTTTAATTTTTAGCTGTTCTTCATCTAGGTTCTTGTTCAATCTTTAAACCAGATCTTGGTCCTTGTTTCCAGACATAATTACAGGTGGATATGAATTAGTGACGTGGAACTGAAAAAAAATAAAATAATTATAGAATTACCGGTTACCTGATGAAAAGGTAACCGGATACATAAACTGGTAATTTTTGGGAGTCTTGTACATTAAATAGTAACTTTAAAAGTTTGATATATACAATAGCAAAATGTGACAAGTTGGATACATTTTCGGGAACTAAACCCGCAAATAATTAAATATTATACTACGTCTGTCACATTCGTCACTAAATGACACAACCAAGTTGAATACTTTTTTGTCTTTTTTTTAAATAAAGTCGTAGACCTAATTAAGAACTAAAATATAATAATTAACTTAACAACAAAATTATTTGAATGATATGCATGTGCATGACTACCCACATATATGCCTTGCTTCGTCGCTCTAACCCATTATAACAATACAATCATACGTAAAATATATTTAAATATAAACTTCATACATATTTATTTGTTTATAAAAAATATTTTTGATCTAGCGATACAATATTTAATAGTAAGTTAAAGGATATATGAATTACGTTGTAAAAAAAAGTTTTAGTAACTTAATTACGTTCTATATATGAAGTGCCAACATGCATTATAAGTTTTCATTGATCTTGAAAAATATATAAAAATAGAATTGTATGTTAACATTTTTTTTTATTTTATGTTAGAGCAAACTCTTATATCTATCGGTCTGTCTAGTAGCTGACTAGGTTTTTCCTTTGCCTTAAATAATTCATTTATATTTATTATATATTAAACAAACAATAGATTATAGATGTAATTACTATAAAATAAGTCTTCAAGTTAACATATTGATAAATGCCTTTTCTAAATTTTGGTCACCATCCTTCACATGGGTACCTCTATTTTGTCTGTAGCTAACTTCTTCCTCATTTAGTTAGTAATCATCTCTGCAACTTAATTATATATAACATTTTCTTTATAAAACTATATTTGAGATATATAATCTCATAAGCAATCCAATATATGCATAAAACAATGGCTTTAATTGGCGCTTGTGGAGCTATTGAATATTTAAAATTATTCCATTGCATTTTCCATATGGGTATAAAGTGAAAGCATCCACATGGTACTCTATTTAAAGGGTTTTCTTTCACCTATTTACTCTTAAATTATCTTTAAGAATGATATCATAAATAAAATTGTTTAAATCAATCAACTTCACGAATTTCATAAGTGAGTAATAAGCAAAAGCCATCAACATATTGCATAACACATAGTGTGATCAATTTTTATCATACTAAACTTTGAAACCGATATACAGCTCACAAATTAAAATTTAAAAACCAAAAGAAGAAATGAAATTAAAACCACTAAAATATGTATGCATTTTAATTAACTAAAATTCCACAAAAGAAAAAAGAACAATTAAATGCTAAAGACATTAATACATATATGTTTATGTGTATGTAAGCTATGTATGCATGTATGTATGTATGAGGGGTGTGGGGCTTGGTTAAGCGGAAAGGGTGGAAAGGATTCCTGAAGATGGTGTTAATTAAACTTTTGTGGGTTTCACATGGCTAACACCTGCATTAACCAATAACCCAACCCATCATTTATTTATTAATTAGATAGATAGATGCCAAAGTAATGGATTTGATTATTTAATTAATGAATGGATAATAACATAACATTAATTTTTGGATATTATTATTGTTATATTTCTTTGACAAAAAAGTTTGAAACCTTCGTTGTCATCTTTCACCAACCACTTTGGAAAGACAACAAAACATGTATAAAACATAGTTTAAACTACTTTTAGTGTAACCAGATTACTGTATATTTTGCCGTTTAAAAGAAGAAGTATTATATAAAGATAAATTTAGTAAAATCCAAATCCAATTATAAATAGGAAAATTATATATGCAATTACAAAATGCTGAGGTATATCAATCTGAGTCAAATGTCTTAACAAATAAGGTGAGTTTTACGAATTTTCTTTCGCTTTAACATTTGCATGAATGATGTGGGAGCATTTGGATTTAAATTAACTTATTACTTATATTTTTTTCATATGAATATATATATATATATATATATATATATATATAATGGATCAATAAAGAACCATGTGTTAAATAAAGAACCTAAAGAACCAATTTAGACAATTGGATCATCAAAATTAATGGATGATATTGAACGATGGCAAAACTGTAATTATTATGTATTAAATTAGGAATAAAAGGGCAAATATGGGAATATCCCCCTCACAAAACCCACGATTTTTATAAAAAAAACCCTTAAAAAATTTAAATTGTCATAACTTTTTAAGTTTTGTGAATTTAATCAAAAAAATTATACCAATCTTTTAGTTTTTTTAAATCTTTCAAACAAGATCACTCTTCCCATATTTTTCTAAATATTTTTTGAAAATAAAAATTTTGTTTGCATTTTGGCAGCATGTAGTGTTTCTGTGTACGGATTTTGCATTTGAGTTTAAATGTGTAATTTTGCATTTTGAGCTACATTTTTCATTAAATCATGTTGGATTTGCATTTTGCATTTTCATAATTTTTGCATTTTGGAAGCATCTAGATGACCTAAATGTTTATATTTTGCGTTTTTCGTTTTTTGCATTCTGCATTTACGTTCTACGGATTTTGCATTTTTGGGTTTGAATGTGTAATTTTGTATTTTGGGATGCATTTTTCATTGAATCATTTTTGGATTTGCATTTTGCATTTCATAATTTTGCATTTTGGAAGCATATGGTTGACCTGCATTATGATATGTTGCATTTTTCGACTTTTTGCATTTTGCATTTGGTATGAACAGAGCTCAAAATGCAAAATTTGCATTTCAAAAAAAAAGTTTCTGAAATATATCAAGCCCGGTGTAACGACCTAAACCCCGTAGCACGATATTGTCCGCTTTGCCCCACTGGCTCTCGGTTTTGTTTCTGGTATGGAACTCTCCACCCAAAAGGCCTCATGCTAGGAGAGGTATCCACACCCTTTATAAGGCATGTTTCGTTCCCCTCTCCAACCAATGTGGGACGGATGTTACAATCCTCCCTCCTTCGGACACAACGTCCTCATTGTGCACATCGGTCCGGGGCCTGGCTCTGATACCATTTGTAACGACCCAAACCCCGTAGCACGATATTGTCCGCTTTGCCCCACTGGCTCACGGTTTTGTTTCTGGTATAGAACACTCCACCCAAAAGGCCTCATGCTAGGAGAGGTATCCACACCCTTTATAAGGCATGTTTCGTTCCCCTCTCCAACCGATGTGGGATGGATGTTACACCCGGTCTTGTTTGAAAAAGGACGAAAAGCTGAATCTGACGGTATAATTTTTTTGTTAAACTTCTTAAAAACGAATGAGTTATGATCTTTTAAAGTAAATGGGTTTTTTTAAATGTGCATGTTGCTGGGTTTTGTAGCTGGAACGTTGTGTGTTTTTTTTAATTTTCCATTTTTTCCATAAACAATGTGTCACGTGTCATCACTTAGTTTGTTCTTTAGGTTCTATGTTTAAGGGAGATTCTTTATATAACCTTACCCTATATATATATATATATATATATATATATATATATATATATATATATATATATATAGGAAAAAGTTCATGCGAGAACCAATCTAAGCCGTTCAATTCCACCTCTTTCAATGTCATTGCCCACCCATGAATTCCTCACATGCATCATGCCACACTCTACCACCCTCCCCATTCATGAAACTTCCCATATCTAAGGAACGGTTGAGATTGGTTTTCGCACTAACAACAGTTTTCGAATAAACCCTCCCCTATATATATATATATATATATATATATATATATATATATATATATATCTTATAATATTATTAAAAGAAAAGAATGATGACATCATTATCATCATTCTTATTAAAAAAATGATGATGACATCATCATCCTTAATTATAGCAAACATTTATCAATTACAATCTTATATTTTATAAATTTTCTTAATAACCCCCTGATAATTATCCCATAATTAAAGCAATTATCAATTACAACCTTATATTTCACAAATTTTCTTAATAATCTCCTATAATTACCAATAACAACATTATTTTTTCAATATATTTACTTTTCTTATATCAAGGATGTTTAGTTAAAAATCGAAAATAATTTTTTAAACTAAAGTTTTTAAAATTTTCAAACTTTTCATATTTCTAGGTGATTAGTTTTGATAAACATATAATATATAAAAAAATATATGTTAATTATCATACAAGATATGAGTAAATAGTAACATTAAGTTAGAAACATTCTAATGCCATTATCTATTAGTTAAAAACATAATTTTAAAAACAATTAAAAATGTTTAAATTCAGCACAACATGAATTGATTTATCGAAACCTTAGACTTGGATTTTCCACATATCCTCTATTTCCTATTACGAAAATTGGTTTATCGAAACTTTACATTACTACAAGTATAACACACTTGAATAGATTCTTATTTAAAACATGTGAGTTCTTTTGATTACAATATCTATTATAATCATACTCATAAATGTTTTATCCTTAAACACATTCCCATAAATAATAACTATTATTTCAAGTGTTAAATACTAGTTCAAACCTTGAACTTGTTTTCATAAATACTTATAATTACTCTATTAGATGAACCTTCTAATTAATAACACCAACCGTGTTGATTCAAGTAATTACATAAGTTTAGTCGAGCAATTAATATTAATATATCTCAATGGCAATAATTAATACATAGGATCAACCACTAATAAGTCAAAAACTTTGACTTGTTAGTCAACCTCTAGTCATAACTTGACTAGATATAATCACAAACCACGTGCAAGGATATGTTACTAAATAACTCATTAATATTTTAAAACCATGATTTCAAAAATTTCTTGTAACTTGAAATCGAAAAAAAACATTTTAAAACTAAAAACTATGAATTATTAATATCCTTTTTTCTTCACGCGGGATCCTTGTATTTTTGGTACCTTTCACTTTCATTGACCTATTGCAATAAACGATTGCAAATGTTACTACTTATAAAATAAGTTGAAAGCAAATACTGAAGTTAGTCACCGAAGCTACTTGTGGTGTTAGACTAAACACCACCTTCATGACGCTTCGGGCAGTTGACCTTGTACTAGCCAATCTCACCGTACTTAAAGCACCGATTCTCGGCTTCTGCTTTGTTCGGTTTGAATCTCTTGCCCTTGCCATTGCCATTTACCTTGGCCCTGGGTGCAGATGGTGCTGGCTCGGTTTTACCCTTGCCCCTTCCGCTGCGCCCCTTCCTCTTATTACTACTACCGTTATCCACTATGAGAATATCTTTGGACTTAGTACCCATATTAGACTTAACTGTCTTGAGCATCGAAAGAAGCTCAGCTATGGATCTCTCCATGTCATTCATGTTGTAGTTGACTATGAAAGACTTATAGTTATCATACAACAAGTTAAGTATCATATCTGTTGCTAGCTGCAACGGTACTGGGTGTCCAAGCCTTTCTAGGTGGTCCATGTACCCTTTCATGGGTACTAACCGAAATACCCTTAGCCATCTTGTAAGTGTTAAGAGCCCTCGTGATATCGTACCGTCCTGTACGAACCTGCTCCTGAAACATGTCCCTCAACTGGTGGATCACGTCATAAGCCGATGTTTCCATCATGCTCATACACTATTGGCTGGGGCATTTCCCACCGGATCATCGAGGACATACCACTTTCTCTCATACCTTAGCACGATCCGAAGATTGCGCTCCTAATTGAGAAAGTTAGGTCCGGCGAGCTTATCCTTCTCAAGGATAGAATGAAGTAACAGGTTATCAATGTTGGATGTGTTTGCCATCTACAATCTCAATCATGTAGTTCAATTAGTAACACACAATAGACTTTGCTAATACAAATCGATAAAAACCCTTAAATGATAAGTATTAGCCCTAGGACCCATATTTCACATAACTGACGCAAGGTTTGGGCACTTCCCGCCAAGTCATGCTATTTCTGGTAGGTAACACCCTGTACCAATCGTACCTAACTGATACGACTCCTAGAACCTTGTAGAGCACTTAGACCAAGTCTAGTAGGTTTAACTCTACTCTAGTGCATTTTAGGCCGTGACTCCCGATTATCACCAAAATAGATCGCACCACCTAAGACAGTATGAATTCTGGCGGGGACTCCCGATTATCGCAGAACCTTTCATACCCTTTTCCGCAATGGTTTGAACCCGGATGCCCAAGGTTTGGGCACTTTCGACACCCGAGTACCGTTTAACAGCAAAGGTGTACCATTAGGTGGGTAGCACACCGATCTAAGATTTTCTTGGGTTTTATCCAAGTTTGAAGAAACTTGATTTCAAGTTTTGTAAAACCATTTTAAAACTATCTGTTTTAAGATCCGTATATCTTAGTATACCTTGAACTAGGTACACAATACGTCTTATGATAAAACCATCTTAAAACCAAAACTGTTTTAAAATGCTGATACGACAATCATAAAATATTTAATTTTATAAAACTATTGTCGTATTCCAATTTTATCATATACCGTGGTTTTACCTCTGATTAATAAAAACTATTATTAACCTCCTGCTCTAATTTTATAGTCGCATAAAAACATAAAAGTAAAGCACAACCACGCAGATAATAAACTTGTTATAGTTTTGCCAACTATGTCCTAAGAGGTCAACTAAGGACAAACTAGACAAAGCTTGATCCCGTGGCTTGATCTTGTGTTTAGGTTCCTTGCTCCCACTGGCCTTGACACCTCCGGTCTTGACTCGAGCAATTCCATCTTGTTCCTCCATCTTGATAGATCTTCATCCTTGGTTTTGGTTACAACAAACTATACTAGAATATATGAAACCTATTCTATAACTTTTACATTATAAAAGGGGTTGTAAGTGGCACGCATGCCTCCCCAAAACCAAAAAAAGAAATACAGAAAAGAAGAACACAACCACAGGTCTAAGTTGGCAAAACCTATAACCTACATGTCCAACCACAACATGAATATACTATTGACTTGTTTAAGTCAAGCATTTGTAGTTGACATGTAGAAACTACAAACGCGACTTAAAAATACTAATGTGACTTAGTATACAAGTCAAACTCATTCAACATTTATATATAAACAATATATAAATAATCAACCACGCATTACATATAAACAATAAATAATGCAAACAACATACATACATTCTTGATCTATTAATCATCTTCTCGTTACCTCTCAATTAATTAAACTATTAATCAAGACGAGAAAACTTGACAAAAACTTTGTCAACCTTTTAATCAATTATTAAACTATTGGTATAATAAACTATTACACCAAATGTGTTTTAATCCAAAAACACCTATTTGATTAAAATTGTCCTTGTTTTACTTTGTTCAACAATAATACACTATTACGATTAAATGTTATATTTTAATCCAAAAATATAATAATCCTTTATTTTAACTTAACTAGTTAAAATAATCCTTTTAACCATAATTTATATATATGTATATACTAGTTTTAAGTCCATAAAACTAATACATATATACAATCTTGTATTATTTAATCATTCCGAATTATGCGTCCTAAAAAATACAAACGGTATTTATAACGCATAGCCTTTGGTCCAAGAGCCCGTTCCCGGTTTCAACCCTAACTGGGTCGAGAAGCCCATTAAATCCATAATGATTTTATAAGCCCAATTTTAATAAAATATTTAAGTTCTACAAATTATAAATAATTTAATTAAAGAACTAAACATAAATAACTTGGGTTTTTAAAGAAAATTGGATTAAATAATTAACAGGGCCGACCCCAAACTGGGCCGATCCTCCCTGGGCTGTCGGGCCACCGCAAAGGGGCCTCGATTTGGGCCTGGGCCGAATCTGCAGTTGCATCGCGACCAACTGGTCACGTCGCATGCCATGGGCCGGTGAAGATTTGGGCCGCAACTAAGTTGTTGGGCCTTTGCATCTTCTGCGATCTGGGCTGCCGCTACTGGGCCACCACCCCGATCCGTTACCACCTCTTGAGCCATCGCTGCTGCGGCCGCCACCACGCAGGGGCTGCCGCCTGTGGTCCGGTTGTTTTCAGTAACGTTCTTCGGTCACCAATAAATACTCGGAAATAACATGAACAATTAATATATATATCGTATTTAAATCCTAGAAATCCTAATCCATTTAAAGTTCAAACCTTTCCTTTTAAAACACAACTTGTTTTAAATAATTCAAACTTTAAACAACCTTATCAACATAACTTGTTGATAAGGACTAGGATTTCAACAAACTTTAAAGTTTATCCTTTAATCAAAACTTAAACTGGTTTCGATTAAAAACTTTAAAACAATATTAACCAAAGTGATTAATATTAGTATCATAAAAACTCGATATATACATATACGATCATATATACATGAACGAAAAATAAAACTTTGTAATTTTAATTCTTTAACAGGTTAAACCTAACTGATTTAACCATACTGATTAAAGATTAAAACCACAAAAACCATTTATATTCAAAACAAACTGTTTGAATAATAAACTGAGATTAGCAAACTTGTTAATCCCTATTTTCGATCATATATATAAGAACAAGAACAAAAAAATATAATAGATCACATAATATACACATTGTGATAAACTGAGTCGAGGCTCTGATACCACTGATGGGTTTTAAAGCACCTCATATGTGTCATACTGATTCAATACTCAAACTGGTTTGAACCGACTTAAGGATGAAAATAAAAACTGTAATTATTCATAAAGAGGAACTTGAATAATTATTAACCCAAAAACCCTAAAGGGTTAGAACCTTTGTTTATCACAAACATGTATATATATCGAATCCTTGTATGTATAAGCAAATAATAATATGAACAAAAAACTATGAACATTCATATTATTCATCCAACTAAGAACAACATCATCAAGAACACAAAGATGAAGATGAAGTTTATACCTTTACATACCTAGGGTTGCTCAAGTAATAATCCACCGGCAATGAGGCAAGACGAGTACCTGCTAGAAAGGATCTTGCAAACCACCACCTCTTCCGAGCCATATCTCGAACTCGACAAAAAATCGATCTCGGTTTCTTCTTGGTGTATTTGGCCGAAAGCCATGAGAGGGAGAGAGGGAGGAGTTTTCTTTTCTAATTCCATAGAATCATTAGCCTCTAATTCACCATATGACCTCCTATTTATAATAATAGGAATTAGGATCATATTAGGAAACCTTTTGAATTATTCCTTATCTTGAATTATGATAACTTAATCACCAAGATAACTATAATAATTCATTAATAAAAAACTAATTAATATATATATATCTGTTATCAATATGGCGTACGGCCATATTGATACACACACACACACACACACACACACACACACACACATATATATATATATATATATATAACTTTTGTTTTTTATTTTCCTTAATTAATTATTAATTAATCTTTATCCAAAACTAATAATTTAAACTTAAATTATTAATCTTAAATATTATTAATTAACAATATATATTTATTAACTAATAAATATATATTTCCTTGTTAATTAATTAACTTGGTAATTAATCCTCTCCGTAAGTTAAAACCATAACTTACGAACACTAGTTTATAACTAACTGTTATAAAACCGTTCTCCCACTTGTGGTTGCATTACTTCTCGGATTATATGCCCTCACAGGTGTGACCCTTGAGTGCCTTATGGCATTGGACGTGGCATCAGGGTTCGACGGTCATGCACATAAATCCTACCAAGTAACTATTGTATGTATTTATATCTTAAATCTATAAACATTACTTTATTTCGACCTCACACATGTTGATATGATTCTTCTTCATTTTGATAGTTATCAATTACGGAAAATTAACAATCCTCTTCTACATTTTCAAAGAGACCTTTATTGGAACAATATTCAACTCCTACGAAGATATCACAATTAAGAAATCCTAGAAAAAACAATTATGTTCATAATACATTATATATTATAATGTATGTTTTGCAATTGTATTTCATATACATGTTAGTACTCTTAAAAACCTAAAAAATTTAAAACTGACTTTAATCATTCTCCGTGATTATACACGGGTGTTAAGCTAGTATATATATATATATATATATATATATATATATATATATATATATATATATATATATATATATAATTTTGCATGAAATTATTTAAAAGAGTAAATGTAACATACGATCTTGTTAAAGAAATATATCTAAATTAAATAATCTACATAATTATTTACCCGATGTGCTTTTTAAAAGAATTATGGACCTTATGTCTTAATCGACCAGGACTAGATAATAAAGCCTAAGGCGGCGTTTGGTTGAATGGATTTTTTTAAAGGAATTGGATTGTTGGAAGGAATTGGATTTTGAAGGATTTGGATTTAGAATCTGAAATCTTACCTCATGTGTTTGGTAGAGCCAGGAATTGGATTTACATTAGGGCTTGTTACCTCCCATCACCATCTACCACAGTCCCAGCCATCGTCGTAACCCTACTCGTCGCCGCCGCAGGTCGTCGCCACGCCACCTCGTCGAAGCCCTAGTCTCCGTCGTCGAAGCCCTATTCGTCATCGCAAGTCGCCACTCGTCAGTCGAAGCCCTAGTCTCCTTCGTCGACGCCCTAGTCGACCTCTTCGAAGCCCTAGTCCCCAAGCCAGCTCGACGAAGCCCTAGTGGCCATCGTCGAAGCTCTAGTCGCCATCGCAAGTCGCCACTCGTCAGTCACCGTGGCCAGTCGCCGTTGCCACTCGCCGGTCACAGGTACGATCTGAAGGGTTTTGTAGGGTATAAAAACATATCAAAAAACATGCACAGCGGAATAAAACCTCCTCCAGTGATCTCATCTAACTCGTACAGAAACTAAAAGAGAAAGAGGATTAAAAGTTATACCTTTGAGCAAACCCAAAAACTTTTTCTTTCCAACTCTAGACAGCTGCAGGTTATCCACTGCTACTGCACCACCTCGAACGGGCTGCTAGACCGCCTAAGGATTAAACCTTGGATTAAAACTCGATCCCCGTGTGTGTGTGTGTACCGCGTAGCCGCCAACCACCGCGCTCGGTGGTTCGGTGTTGCCCTTTGCGCCGCCGTCGAACTCCAAGAGGAGAGTGAGGGCCGGCCGCCGAGAAGAGAGAGAAAAGGGAGGGATTAGGGTAATCTTCCTTTTCTATCTGTGATTAACTTATATGATTAATGAGGCTAAATAAGGTTTATATATAATAAACCCTTATTAGGCCCATGCCCGTTTAGTTAAAGCCCAATTTTAATTAAACTATTAATCAATTACAGAAAATACCCCTTGACCATTCTAATTAATTAATAACTATTAATTAATTGGTCCCGTTAATATTTAAACTAAATATTAACATCTCTCCTTTAAATAATAAATAACTATTATTATTTTTCTTTTTCTCAATAATTAATTAAACTATTAATTATTGTGATACACAAACAGGTAAAATCCAAAAGGTTCTAATTGAGTGTGTAGCAGTGTGATCCTTTAGTGTCACATAGTATTGGACACGATGATACATGTTATCTATCTCTGCACATAATCTAACAGACTCCCACTTGTGCAAGATAAGTAACACTCCTTGTACATCGTTGACCTAAGGAGGTCCCTAGCCAGACGCTTAGGTTAACCAGACTATGAGATCTCTTATATCTAGAGACATAATCCACGCCTTGGATTATCTAGCTTTTCCTTTTGCATCGCGATATTCCGTAATGTGAATATTTGACATGGAGCAGGGATCTTATTAAATACTCAGATTTTCTCGACTCTGATTTCGACACTCTGCAGTTACGGTTTACCGAATAAAAAACTATCATTCTAACCGAGGAGCTCAGAAAATATATCTCCTAAAAAGGAGGTGCAAATTCCATCTTGACTATTTGCAATTTGAGCACATGGCTTCCGTTGCACCTAGACATGCCCCTTATAATCACCCTGTTACGGCGTGACGTTAGAACTCGCTAAAGTACAGAAGTTACAACGCCTCAAACCAAATATCTCAGGTCTAAGGACCACCTATCAAATTTACTTATGTTAACGCTCCATGAATTAAACTCGATACGGATCACCCCAATATCTATCCCCTGATAAATATCTATGAATATTTTGTCACAACCTTGTGCTTTTATTCATACCCGAATAAATCATCAAATATTCATAATAGCGTTACCTCCCTAATGTAGCTCCCACTACATTAATTAGCTACGGGTATTTAGACAATTCATCACTTGACTTGTCATGGATAGGTTAAACATGCTAAAAATAGACAACTAGAAACAATTATGTAAAAACCTCCTATTTCAATCCCATGAAATGTAATTACATAATAAAAGAGTCTCAAGTTATATCTATTGTAATAATAAAAAACACGAACTAGCTGCTATGTTCTAAGTACTGCATTCCTATAGAACTTGCATGCCTCTCATGCTTAGCCCTAGCTAGCGGCTTCGTCAACGGGTCAGCAACGTTGTCGTCCGTCGGTATCTTTTGCAACCTAATATCGTCTCTTCCAATGATCTCTTGGATGAGATGATATTTCCTGAGTACGTGCCTAGTCCGCTGATGATCTCTAGGCTCTTTTAGCTTGCGCCACAGCCCCTGAGTTGTCACAGAATATATCGATCGGTCTAGAGATACTGGCAACAACTCTAAGATCCGAGATAAAATTCTTCAGCCAGACAGCTTCTTTTGCCGCATCACTTGCCGCAATATACTCTGCCTCTGTAGTCGAATCTGCTATTGTATCTTGCTTCTGACTCTTCCAAGATATGGCTCCTCCGTTTAGGGTAAAGACAAATCCTGACTGCGACCTAAAGTCGTCCCTGTCGGTCTGGAAACTAGCATCAGTGTAACCAGTTAAACTGAGCTCATCCATTGAACCTCCATAAACTAGGAATATGTCTTTCGTCCTTCTCAGGTACTTGAGAATATTCTTGACGGCTACCCAATGAGCTTCACCAGGATTTTGCTGATATCTACTCGTGACACTGATAGAATAGGCAACATCGGGTCTAGTACACAGCATGGCATACATGATTGAACCAACTGCCGAGGCATATTGTATCAATTTCATCTTGTCCTCGTCTTGACTAGACACAGGACACTGAGTCTTGCTCAAAATCGCGCTAGATTGCATAAGAATAAATCCTTTCTTGGATTCATCCATCTTGAATCTTTTCACGACTTTGTCAATATACGTACTTTGACTAAGTCCGATAAGCCTCTTAGATCTATTCCTATAGATCCTTATACCTAGTATATAAGCAGCTTCTCCCAAGTCTTTCATCTGGAAACATTTACCTAACCAGGATTTTACTCCTTGTAATACTGGTATATTGTTTCCTATTAATAGTATGTCATCTACATACAAGACTAGGAAGGTTACCGAGCTCCCACTGAATTTAGTGTAAACACATGACTCGAACTCACTTTTGGTAAAACCAAACTCTTTGATACGCTCATCAAAGTGTAAGTTCCAGCTTCTAGATGCTTGCTTTAGTCCATAAATGGATTTAAGCAACTTGCATACTTTATTAGGAATCTTTGGATCTGCAAAACCATCCGGCTGTATCATATATACATCCTCTGTCAGTTTCCCGTTAAGGGTCCACACACATCTGTGTGTATAATCGCTAATAACTCGTTGGCCCTTTCATTCTCACTGTTGAAAGACTGCTTTGTCATTTTACCAGACAAAAAAGATTCGCAAATATCATATGACTCTAAGTCAAATTGTTCTAGAATTCCGTCATCTCGGAGTTTTTCTATGCGTTTCTCATTTATATGTCCTAAACGACAATGCCAGAGGTAAGTTTGATTCAAGTTACTCTTGGATCTCTTACTTATATGATAGATGTCATTGTTATCTAGATTTAGCGTATATAGACCATTTTCTGGAGTAGCTTAAAGAAAATATCATTTTTGAAACATGAAATAACTTTTTCATTCAAAACATAAACAAATCCATAGTCTATAAGCAAATCAAACGAGATAACATTTTTAATAAGTCTAGGAACATAATAACAAGGTTCTAGTTCTAAGACCATGCCCGAGGGCAAACTAAGACAATATGTTCCTATAGCTTCAGCACCAACCATGGAGCCTTCGCTACCCGCAGGTCCATATCTCCTTGTCTCAGTCTCTTACTTCTCTTGAATCCCTGCAAATGATTGCATATGTGATGACCACATCCGGTATCCAATACCCATGATTCATAAGAAGTAATAAGACAATCTATCATAAAGATACCTGAGTCATTGGG
The DNA here is from genome assembly GCA_947179395.2 of Pulicaria dysenterica. NCBI lineage: Eukaryota > Viridiplantae > Streptophyta > Magnoliopsida > Asterales > Asteraceae > Pulicaria > Pulicaria dysenterica. The sequence continues at coordinate 97,693,867 of OX359289.1, forward strand.
CAAACCAATGTCCAGCTGATCTATGTCGAGTGAGTGCTCGCATGAATCCTTGCTGCCACAGTCAGGGCAACAAATCTCTCCAAGTTCTTCCAGCCAGTCATCCTCCTGCATAGGGTCCACAACTGTTGACTCTAGCTGCTTTGGATTCAACTCATCGCTGATGCACATAAGGATTTCGTGCAACCCTGCGACAGTCATCTCAAAATCACCGAGGACATACATTACCCATTTCTGGTATTAGTCCGACAAAGAACTGAACAAGAGCATAACTAGCTCATGTGGTTTTGATTTTGACCCAAAGCTTTCATAGCAATCTAAGAGTCTTCTCATATTGATGAGATGATCGCTAATTGGTTGGCTTTCTTTCATTTTAGCTGAAAGAATTTCCTTCATCAATAGCACGCGACATATCCGTTCGCTATACTTGAACTTTCGCTCCAGTTCTTGAACAACCTCATAAGATGACTTCTCACAGAGATCATCCGTAAACTCGGATGACGCTGTGAGAATGAGAATTGACATAACGTCAGAATCGTCAGCCAGATACTGATAGTAAGTGTCATACTCACTATCCTGGACATCTACTCCTGGTCGCTCTGGAGGTAATGTCTCAATAATGTGAAGTTTTCCAAACAACAAAGTTTGGACCTGAAAGCTTCCATTTGCCGATGATGAGACTTAGAGACTCTCTTGGTGAATAGAACGGAATAACAGATATAAAAGACATCTACAGAAAAAGAAAAAGAATAAACCAATTCAGTATTGATTACATCTTTAAATAATTATTACCTTTTAAACAATAAATTATTAGACTAGGATCAATATTTCACATTTCCTGATACAAGGTTTGGGCACTTCCCACCGGGACAATGCTATTTCTGGTAGGTAAACCTATACCAATCATATCCAACCTGGACACGACTCCTAGATCCGCGGGATATCGGTTACAAGAACCGTGCATGTTTAGTCCCTCTAGTGCATTTTGGGCCGTAACTCCCGATTATCACCAAAATAGATCGCACCACCTAAGACAGTGTGAACTCTGGCCGGGACTCCCGATTATCGCAGAGTCTTTCACACCATCCCCCGCAATGGTTTGAACCCGAATGCCCAAGGTTTGGTCACTTCCGACACCCGAGTACCGTTTAACAGGAAAGGTGTACCATTAGGTGGGTAGCACACTGATCTAAGATTTTTCTAAAAGGATTTCATGTTTTTGACGAGAAAAACTTTAGTGCCAGTTTTCTTTAAAACGTCTGTTTAATAATTAACTATTATTAAAACTCTTGTTTTATTTCATCGTGAGAATCACAACCACGCATATAGAATATGTAAAGAAATAAAACAACCACAAACAACTATGCCTTAGACTTGCCCTTAACTAATGTCGGTTTCGTGAGCCATACGAAAAACCCGACGGTCAAAACCTAAGTGGAAAAACACAACACACATGGCATGGCATTCTGAAGCTCCCACTGGCTCCAGCGTCCAATCCTTCTCTTTGCTCCTTGCTCCTTGGTCCAGATATATATTCTAATAATTCTATTCTATTCTATTGTCTAAAAACTAGAAATATAAAAAATACAAGATATACAAAGGCACGCAGACCCGCTAATCTAATACTTTTACATAATAGAATAGGGGTTGTAAGTGACACGCAGGCCTCCCCACACCATAGAATAATAAAACCAAAACACAACCACAAGTGCAGGAAAAAAACAATCCACAAGGTCTAGGGCTCGGCCATGACATCCCAAACATGTACTAAACTAATACATGAAAGTAAAACAATAACTGATTTCTAATTATTCACCTTGATCAAAAATACTGATCTTAACAACCTGTTAAAATCCCTATATTGCTTTTATGTTATTTGCAATAAATATATATTTCAAGTTTCATACTTGAAAATTAATCAAAAACTCAAAATAATATTTAAACTTTAAATTAAAATAACAACTGTATTTTAATTTAATACTGACCACAAATATCTGAACCGCAAGCTGGGCCAAATATTCAAACTGGGCCAAGAATTATAAACGGACCGAGAAACAAAAAACTGGGCCGAGGCCCACTGGCCTTTAGCGCTGCTAACCCTCGCCGCTAGCTATTTGGGCCGTGGCTTCTGGGCTGAAACCCACCACTAGCTTAGCGCCGCTAAGAACCACCGCTACCACCGTCGATCTCCGCCGAAAACCACCGCCAGCGAAGGTGGTGGCCGGTTTCTCAATTTATTTATTTATTTATTTTTGGCAAATGACAAAACAAAAAAACAGATTTAATTTAAAAATTAAATCTAATAATCTTTTATTAAAAAGTTTATCCAATAAAAATCAAAACTTGATTTTTATTATCCTGGATAAATAAAAAAAAACTTTTCTTGATAAAAGATAAACCTTTTTTCATCTGAATAAAAAGAAATATACCTAGTTCCCTACGAGGTCAGAAGTGGCTCTGATACCACTGAAGGGTTTTGTAGGGTATAAAAACATATCAAAAAACATGCACAACGGAATAAAACCCCCTCGAGTGATCTCATCTAACTCGTACAGAAACTAAAAGAGAAAGAGGATTAAAAGTTATACCTTTGAGCAAACCCAAAAACTATTTCTTTCCAACTCTAGACAGCTGCAGGTTATCCACCGCTACTGCACCACCTCGAACGGGCTGCTAGACCGCCTAAGGATTAAACCTTGGATCAAAACTCGATCCCCGTGTGTGTGCGTGTACCGCGTCGCCGCCAACCACCGCGGTCGGTGGTTCGGTGTTGCCCTTTGCGCCGCCGTCGAACTCCAAGAGGAGAGTGAGGGCCGGCCGCCGAGAAAAGAGAGAGAAGGGGGAGGGATTAGGGTAATCTTTATTTTCTTTTTGTGATTAACTTATATGATTAATGAGGCTAAATAAGGTTTATATATAATAAACCCTTATTAGGCCCAAACTCGTTTAATTAAAGTCCAACTTTAATTAAACTATTAATCAATTACAGAAAATACCCCTTGACCTTTCTAATTAATTAATAACTATTTATTAATTGGTCCCGTTAATATTTAAACTAAATATTAACATCTCTCCTTTAAATAATAAATAACTATTATTATTTTTCTTTTTCTCAATAATTAATTAAACTATTAATTATTGTGATACACAAACAGGTAAAATCCAAAAGGTTCTAATTGGGTGTGTAGCAGTGTGATCCTTTAGTGTCACATAGTATTGGACACGATGATACATGTTATCTATCTCTGCACATAATCTAACACGATCGTCGATGGTCACAGGTGCAACTATGTCATCCGAGGAAGAAGGAGACAAGGGCTTTTGGGATGGAATCTGAAATCTATCCAAACTTGGATGGAATCTGAAATCCTTCATCTGATGGATTTTGGATCTCATTTTGGAATCCTTTTCCTTACTAAAAGTTGAACCAAACAAAGGAATTGGTTGGAATCAAAATCCAATTCCCTTGAATTCCCTTGAAATCCCTCCAACCAAATAGCCCCTAAGAGTAAGGGTTAATCCGGTTTACTAGAATGGACTGAAATTGAAATTATAAATTCCATGACAAGCTTGTGTGGGTGGATAAACGGTAACAAAGGAATTTCAAATTACTAAAATTCGATCCCTAGCTGTGGGATTTTTCAAATATCCTTCCATTATGTAAAGATATTAGAGAGATTCTAGCATAATTGTATCCTTCAATCCTCTCAAATGTCCTAATAATGGACCGCCCAATGAAAATCCCTCAAACATTTAATAAAAACTACACTACAACAGTTTCCCGGTAAGTCGGTGACCACTGCAGTATCTGGTTCATGAAAAAAACATGCGACCATCTTTAACTGTTTTGGTTCACGAGAAGCAAAAATTGAAAGGCAAGCATCGGCAACCAATAAGCACCATTTCTGGTTCATGATCTATCCACATCACGGTAAAATTTCAAAGATATTCCAGATCTTTCGGCCAAGATTATATACTCAATAAATATATCAATGTAGTGTATGTGCAGCCCAAAACATCTAAAGGCATCATAAACCTGTTATTGCCCCAAACTTATGTGGCCTAGAAGACCATAGTCTCTGTAAGAACCTAGCCATGGAGGGATTCCTCCATAAAGCTAGTTACCACGTTGAGGTCTTGTATTTTAACAAAATTAACCAAGCAAACCGTTTTACCAAATAAGAACGACTATGCACCACCACCCATAGAATGAAGAAAGAGCTTTCAGTCTGTCATTCTTTACTATGTGTGGACTTGGTTGTTTAAGTGTGTTGAGTCAAACTAATCCTAGGGTCCACTACAAAAAAATATGTTATTTATTCACACTTCATAACAAGCGTTTAAAAGTTTTAAGCGTTGTCACACTTATAATTGTGAAAAATAGTTTAAATAATAAAGGATTTGCTAGAAAAAGAAAAATCTTGACATTTATAGACGTCTACATTTAATGTTAAAAGTCTACATTTTTTAATGTGTGAATTTAGTAATAAATAGATGATTATAATAGTTTACACTAAAAAGCATGGACTTTTTTAACTTTAGAATTTTTAAAAAATTTTCCACGCTTAGAAGTGTAAAAATTTAGATATTTTGTCCACACTAATAAATGTGATCTTTTACTCCAATTTTCACACTTTCAAATGTAAAGATTTGATAGAAATTAGTAACACCCAATTATTTCCTGCTTGATCGTAATTCTTTACAGTTTTAAGAGTATTAATATTGATAACAATGTGTGGATAATCGACATGTTTTTTTGTAGTGGTTTCTTCAATTCTTTTAAGTTTCAACCTTACGACCATACTTTCCCAGAAACACAAAATCTTTGATTTCTCATAAGGTGACAACGGAGTCCTAAAAGCAACATCTACCGATGCCTGATGTGCATCGTTTATTGTTGAGACTAGGACGGTCTTTGTAACACCCTCCTTACCGGCCTAGATTAATTAAGGTAATTGATTAATTAATCTTGAGATTAATTTGGTTTATGTGAATTATTTGTGATTATGTGTTAATTATTAATTGTTGGGATATTGTTATTTTGTGATATTATTTGATTTAGAAAAATAGTTTCTTTTATATATATATTTGCGTGGGTTTGGGTTGAGTATGGGGGTGACCGGTTTGGTGGTATAGTCATCAACTATATCAACATACCTCATTACTTGTTGAAGTGAGCATAGTGTGTTGTGTGTTTTGTTGCTCTCGGCCGAAGAAGAAGGAAGAAAGAAAGAAAATCAAGCTTTTATCTTGCTTGCATTTCGTGATTATTTGGAATCATCTAGAGGTTTGATTACTGATTTATAGTTGGTTATTTGTTTATATATGTTCGGTTTGATATATATATGAATACCGATTGTTTTTTATGATTTGATGATCATAGGATGAATGTATGTTAGATTTTGATGATAGTTTATGTTCATTATATGTTTAGAATGATTTCTGGAAACATATATAACTTGTATTCATGAAATCAGTAAGATTTGAGTTAGAAATAGATTTATACATGAAGTTATGATTCTGTCGGATTTATGGTTGAATGACTCGGAATCCGATAGAAGTATCGGAATCCGATAGAAGTTACTCGGATTTGGCCCTAACTCTTTACCGGATTGTGACTTTACCGGATTTCATGTTTATCGGATTTGGCCCTAACTCTTTTATCGGAATCTTGGATTATCGGATTTAACCATTTGATCGGATTGTAATTTTATCGGATTGTGCCCTTATCGGATTGTGATTTTATCGAAATTGGACTCTTACTCGGAATCCGCCTTTGCTCGGATTTGAAATGATCGGATTTGGTATGATCGGATTTGGACATTATCGGATTTGATGATTTAAAGATAAACATGATTTGTATATCTGTTTGGGGTTTATGTATGTTGAGTATATGTATAAATGTATATATATGAAAACATGAATAAATATGATACTTATTATTGGATCAGTATTATGGATTGAATACTGACTTAGGTTACTTCAATCTTAGGAACTGAGAAGACTCGGTGAATTTAGTCATCTGAGTGTGTCAAGGTTTTGAAGACTTTGGTGAGTGGATTTATATCTTCGGATATACAGGATATGATATCCTATTTGAAATGCTCTTGTTTGGATTGTATATACATGTTATTTGGAGACCAGTTTAGTCTGGGCCTTTGCTTGGGGGTGTAACTTATCAGTTCTTGTGGTGCATTTATTGTACCAAGAAGACTGGTGTTGTTATCACTGTTAGCTGGGCTATCGGTAAACCTTGGTTTTGGCCGACCTTGGTTGTAGGTGCTTGCAACACCGCCGGTTCTCCTGGGATTCATGAGGTATTTGGTTTGGGCATATTTGCCTTGTGTATGTTTAGATATTTGTTCCCTCACTTAGCTTTGTGCTAATTACCCACTAGATTGTTTTGCAGATCCTCTGAGGTGATCTTGATGCTTGGGCTGGGAATATGGACCGACCAAACTCTGATGTCAAGTTTTTGAAAGAGCCTGTTTTTGAATTAACACTGTAAAGGGTCTTTGTACATCAAACAAGTGAAATTCTTTTGTATCTATTATGTAATTAAGATATTTATATGTAATTAGCTTTCGCGTGCATTAAATTATATGTTTTAAAAAGTACAGTGTTACAGTCTTCGGGCGTCTTCGAGCCCCCACCTTTGTTGTCTAGATATTTTAATGAAAAGTTAGCTTGACCCGAGTATTCAACTGGAGACACAGTCTTGATATATTTCTAAGTTTTCTAAATATGTCTAAGTAGAAATTATATAACTTTAAGAAACTATTATGTAACTATATAAAACACCGTAAATCATCTAATCTTCAGTGAATAACACAATATTTAATATTTATCTCATCAGTCTATACATATAGGGTTTACTTCACCAAAATGTATCCAGCCTGTCATGTTTTGCTATTGTGTGTATCGAACATTTATTATATCGTTATTGTATGTATTAGACTTTTACTGTATGTACTAAACTTATGCATTATTCCCCCTTTTTATATAATCAAAATATATACAATAGTAAAAAATTAAAAGTTTGATACACACAATAAAAACTTTTAAAAAACTCTTAAGGTTTGATACACAGTTACACACAGTAGCAAAACATAACAAGTTAGATATATTTTGATAAATTAAGCCCTTAAATATAATATTCTCCCTTTATTTAATATTAATGACAAGAACTAACATATAAAGTATCTAACCTTGAAAGCATATTTTTCTCCATACCTACACATGTATCCTACGTTATACATGATGTGTAGTTGTTTTTAGTTAAATACCATCAATATTTAAAACACTATAGTACTCTTACCTATCTAAATACATAATTTTTTTCTAGATTCTTCAACATATGGGTAATCTCATAGAGCAAATTAACCATCAAAAAACCTCTTTGGATAATACCTCTCATTAAATTTAGAGATAAAGCTGATAAAGGTAAAGAAAAAAATTCATTTGGCTAAATAGGTTGTGTGCTTCAACCATCAAATTGAAGAAATGACATATTAGGTTGTTTATACTTTTTTCACATTATTAAGTGTTATAATATATGGATAATTGCTAAATTTTCTATAGTATATATAGAATGAAATAGTAAGAGAGAACTTTTTCGCATAAAAAATAAGTTTAAATAAATGGCTATTTATAGGAGGATGAAGATGATACGTTTTATTTATTGTCTTTCAATTGTAAAAAGCAACAAAAAAAGGAAGAAAAGCTAAAAATAAAGAAAAAATTAGGAGAGGGAGAGAGAGAGAGAGAGTACATGTAGCGGTATCGAGAGTCGAATGTGGGAAAGTGGGGGGAAGGAGGGGGGAGTGGGGTTTGGGACAGTATGCTTTTGTTGGGGAAGGACGACACCTTAGCTCCGCATACCAAAGGAAAGAGGTTGATCTAATAACCGTAGTTATTATAGATATGTTAAACTATTCAACGCACAAATTATTATTTTTTCTTAAGCACGATTAAAAATGTGCATTTTTGAGTCACTCAAAGACGCTAATTAAGCTTGGAAACAAAACTCGAAGCATACAACTGTTAGTGAATCGAATTCAAGCATATATAGATGATGAGGACCACCCACTTGAGTTGACTAATTTGAAGCCGTAGATGATGATGATGATGATGATTGGATCCAAAAAGTTTTCGTAAATATTATTGATTTGTAAATCATATACATAGGGGGACAAAAGGCATCTTTGGTGGTTTACATGTACATGTAGCATGATGTATATATGCATGAGTTTCATAACCAAAGATATCCCAACAAGAACAAGCGCATGCAGTGGTAGATTTATATATATATGATCAGCAACGAGTCCGCCGGTTGGAGGGATGGGTTCTGCAACTGTCATTGCCACCCACTTCCTCTGTTTGTCAGCGCCATCCTCGCGTTCTTTTCCTCCTCTCCTCACACACCCAACCCACCCAACACTAGTGATATATATCTATATCTATCTATTGTGTATGAAATTTTTTATTGTTTACAATTCTAACTTATTAATCTCAATCCTAACTCTAGTCTTCTAATTATATTTGGAAGATGATTTGTAAATAGTAAGTTTTTGTAACACACGATAAATAGTGATTGTTTTGACCAATATACTAAATATATGGTTCTATTTAAAATATTTGGAATTATAGAAATAAAAAAGTCATAATTGTTATGTGTGATAAAAATTTATAATAAATCAAAATTTTTATTATATTTCATATTTCATTTCTTTTTATGTTATTATGCTGTCCGAAAAAAAAAAGTATCTATCTAGAATGATGGTTATTAAAAACATGAGGTTGAGTTTAAAGGGTATAGTTTGAGTAGTAGTTGTGGTTTGAGATTAGGGTTTACAGGTTTGTGATTTTATGGTTTGGCTAGGTTTGTTCGGTTACTCTTTTTATGTTGGATTTGAAATATAATCATGTTCATTTTCCTTGTACTTCTTGTAATACCTAGCCTTTTACTAGTTTTAAATTAATATTGTCTTTAAATAAATAATTATCGATTGCCTGATTTGTGTGAAGAAAAAAACGTTTTGTATGGAAAATGAAAAAATAATGGAATCTCACCACTCAAGAATAACAAATATAAAATCTTTTATATATCATATTTCTTCATGTTGAATATGCAATCAAGGAAAATGAAAGCAAACAAATAAAGGTTTTACCTATCTTAAATTTATCTTATAAGTGTTATCAATGAGGTAGATGGGTTTTTAAAAAAGTGTTCCAGGGTTACATGTACTATAAAGGAAAATAAAATATAAATAAGTTGGTCAAACCCCCATCTTGGTGCATATGCATGAACTTTAAACAATAAACAAGATGACTTCTCAAACCCTGTGCCATTCACCCCTCCACATGTTCACTAGCATGCCTTTCTTTTTTTTCTTTTTTCTTTTTTAACTTTCCTAGATTTCCACAAGGAGACTGAGGATAATTTAAAAAGATCATTTCAAACTAGTTTTTATGAAACTTTTGGTTCCAAAGGCATTTTGTTTCTTTGTTCTTAATATTAGAAAATGATTTAAGTGTTTGTTTGAACCATGATATTTTTAAATATATAGGTAAAAAAAATATTTAGTGAGTTTATAGAAATAAAAAAGTGATGATATATTGTTATATGTGGAAAAAAATGTTATGTACAAATCAACCTTAATATTAGGGTAATTTGCATAAAAATAGGATAAACTTTGTCTTAATTAGTTGCTATATACAAAACCAACATTTTTTAGTAAAAATAATACATTCAATTTTCATACTCTTACGTAAAAAACTTTTTCGGTGTTTCATTTTTAGTAACTATGGTATATAATTCACTTTATCATAACTACCATGAATTATATACGGATTGCATATTATGAGATGTTAATAAAAGTTAATTGTATTGTTTTTAAGAAATAAAGGTCAAATGTATACAGTGGTAACTAAGATTCTCATGCAATTTCCCGTAACTATTATATCGATCGTATCTAGGGACATCTCAAATATTTTTGAGATCCAGGCCAAAGTTTTAAAAAGACCCTTAAAAATACACAACTATATAAAATACAAGATAAATATATAATTAAAAGCTCTTAACAAACTAAGCAATGAGTATGTAAATAACAATTAACCGGTTTCACAAATTAAGATAGTTGCTAACTAGTTAGCAAAAGAATATGAAAATCTATTAGTTACTAAATAACCACTTAACCAAAACAAACAAAAGTAAGATATTAGAATTTAATTAGTTAATAAGGATTAAGCCAATAAATCAAGAAACAAAGATTAAAGAAAATTAAATTTACCAACTTGTTTGAGAAGTTATAAAAATTTTAAATCTCAAATCTGCCTAGGTTTTCCGAATTCTATCTTTCAATCGTTTTCTTAATTTATCAACAGTGAAACAGAATTCCCGATCAAGTGTCTTCGCAACCTACAACATTCTATTTGAATCAAATTTTTATGTCTTGGATGACAAAAGATCTAACTCTAAAATTATTGATTTAGTTTTTTTCCCGAACTCTCATTCTTCTATTACTTACCGATTTTGCTCCTTCTTGCCAAACGATTTTGTGTGACTATGTCATCGTCTCCCGGGTTTCTGTGCATATTGAAAGTAATTACTTTTTTTTTTCATTTAATCTTTCCGAATTCTATGTGCTTACCGGGGACCATTTTTGTTATTGTTCGAATTTTATTTTTGAGCTCAACAAAAATGAGTTTACATATATACAATATAGAACACATATATAAATAATGAGCCCATATAGTCATGAGGCTAGGCGGTTGCCCTTGTGGCACACCTAATAATTAAGTCAGCCTGATCATATATGTTGGTTGCAGCCACAATAAATTGTATAAATGTCTTCAATGTACACGTTGAATAATCCCTCAATCTAAAAAATATGGGTTAAAGTCACTGAACACAAACATGTTTTTCTCAATGTTCCGATATGACACATTAACTTTTTTGACACATTAATAAATTGTATAAATGTCTTCAATGTACACGTTGAATAATCCCTCAATCTAAAAAATATGGGTTAAAGTCACTGAACACAAACATGTTTTTCTCAATGTTCCGATATGACACATTAACTTTTTTGACACATCTGGCCATTTAACTTACAAAAATCGTTTCGACTACTTCGCGACCTGCAACCTGCCAAGTCGGTTTCAGCCTGTTTTTTGTGATTTTTTGGTCCATTTTTTATCGTTTTGCGTGATTTTTTTTGTAGAAATTTATAAATTATCATTATACATTTCAAATGACACCAAATCATGAATTTTCGTCAAGTATAGAGGGAGATCGAGCTCAAAGTCTCGATTTTTTTGGGTTTTTTGTTCGAAAACAGGGCAGAAAAAAGAGTGATTTTTTGCTCGATTCTTGATCGTTTTACATCATTCTTTTTATAGATTTTCGTAGACAATCTTTTTACCTTTCAATTGACACCAAATTCATGAAAACCCATCAAGTGTAGGCCAAGTTATTGATAATTAAAGTCGGTAATGACCCTATTCGACACCCTTACGGTATTTCGATGAATTGACACATTTTAAACTTGTTTTTATTCATTTTTTATACTACTTGATAGACAACTCAATTATCTTTCCATAGAGTCAAGAATCATTGATTTTCGTTAAGTGAACAAGGAGAATTTTGGCTTCAAAGTTCGTATCCGAAGTGAAGGAAATTGAGGAAGAAGATGACCTGCTATTGCAGGTCAAAATCACCAAAATGACTATAATAACACGTTTTTTACAAGTTAAATGGTTATATGTGTAAAAAAAAAGTTAATGTGCCATATCGGAACATGGAGGAAAACATCTTTGTCTTTAGTGACTTTAACACAAAAAATATAGTCTACTTTTAAGTTCTTTAGAGTCTTTTTTTTCAACTTTAACCTTAAATGTTTTTGTTTTTGTAATATAATAGTTAATAAAAAATTATATCAATGAAATTACATTTTAAAAACTATCGATTCATATATTTTACATCAAATATTATATAACGTAAACAAAGATATTTAATGTTCAGATTAAATAAGAAATATTTCAAAGGATTAAAAGTAGATATTATTTTTTAGACGAACTAACTAATTTATTCAGAATATCGAATTTAGAACATAAGCAAAAGAAGCGTTGTGTTTGAAATGGTTCAACCCAAATAAAGTATTTATCTATTTACAAGATCAAGACCAATATTAAAATAAAGAGAGGAGAAAAAGAATGAGAACAAGTGAATTCCCCATATCATCTTGTAGGTAAAAGATTACGTAAAAAGATTTTAAATGAGTTAATAAAAAGTTTCTTTGAAGATAGGTTAGATAATGCAGTATGCATTTCCTCCAATTCTCGTGCCTTTATCGCCACTTTAGCCTAACATCATTCTCTCATTCACCCATCCTGTGATCTCTCACAAGTCATCATTATGTTATACTCATCTTCTATCATTTATCTCTTTTCCACCATTTTAAATTAAATATAATAAAGAGGAATAAAAGTAAGAGGAAAATAAATTTTAGAGCACTACTACACATAAAGGAATGGGGACCGGTTAATTTATTCATGAAGACCGGTTTTAGTGGGGGTGCCTTTTAGGGGTGGTTCCCATGAAAAAAACACATAAAGACCGGTTATTAACCGGTTCCGATAAGTACACATAAAGACCGGTTATCATAAAGACCCGGTCCCCATAAAAAAACTAGACAAACCGGTTATAGAAAACATGAAGACCTGTTCTGGAACCGGTCCCCATAACAAACCATAAAGACAAGTTTTTCTATAAAAACCGGTCTCTTTTTAATAACAAGTTTAAAAAAAATAAAATTTCCAAAATACTAGTAGTGCCCATAGAATTACAACTTTCACATAATTTCACCAAAAAGATACTTAAATAATATATTACAACGTAACTATACAAAACTTAGTTGATTATCACAATTGAGATAAATACAAAACCAAGCTAATATCTTATCATAAATCTTCCTTAGTTTCAACAATCTTCCTCAAAAATCTTTCATTCTTCTACACATATAGTTACAATATCTGCAAGACCACAAACATTTATGTTAGATTCAAAAACTTTATTACAAACATTTTTCACAAGCTAGAAAAAGTTGTCATAATCCACACATAATCAAATATAATAAACACAATGTTTACTTTACCCGATCGAATTTGAATAAGAAAGAAAGCATTGTTTAAGAACCTACAGATCCTAGGTACTTCTGCCCATTTTTAACTCCACAGAAAACGAGTGAAATTCATAACGGGTCAAACTTGTTGCGACTATTGTACATCACGGGGTTAGATAATTGTGCACCTCTTTAGGACCAAGTGTGTTCCCATCATCTCACATATTCTCATGTTACAAAACATTGAGATACAAGAGGCAAGAGGGACAACATAGGACATACCTTATGAACCAAATCCAAAGCCTCCAAGGAGAATGATCTCTAATTCAAAATTAAATCCATCTTCAAACTAGGATCCACTTCATATGCTCAAGTGTAACAAACCACTCAAATAACTTGTAAGAAACCAAAACCTCATGCTGTTCTTTGCAAAGAACAATCTTCTTATTACCCATTTGATACATACCATCTTGGCTCAAACAGCATGTACTACCAGTCCTTATAACGATACAAATTTTAGAACAAATCTTTCTTATCTCAACCCTATATAGAAGACAACTAGGTGGAACCAGTGAACCTTTAAGCAAAACTAGATTTAACAGTTGAACTTTTGGCATACTAATTCATCAAAACACAGTGGGTATTTTGTAATAATATAATACTGAAACATAAATACAAAACAGCAACTTGATTGCAAAATTTCAACCCAATCATTTGGACCAAATCGAAATTCCTCAGTGAATGATAAAAAAAAAAGCTTTAATACTAATACACTATAATACCTAAAGAATTTGGTGATAATATAATACATGTGGTTCCGGCAGTCATGCTTCATTTAAGAACACGAATCAGATATCTTGATGGATTTTACACAGTAGTTTAGTTTCAAACAATATTTCTTGCTGCATAATGGGTTAAATCAATCAAACAATCAATTGATTTTCAATAAATAATGAGAAACCATTTATTGATTTTGAAAAAAAGAGAAGATTAAGCATTACCTATTGGGCGACGGCCGACGGCTAGTGGGGCAAGAAGCCAAGAAAGAACGACAGTCGAGAGGTGCTGAGGAGAGAGGAGCGCCGAGCCGATTGCAAGAAAGAACGACATTCGAGTAGTCGACAGGCAAGAAAAATGACAGGGCAAGAAATTGAGAATTTGAAAACCAAGCGGACTAGATGAGGGAGGAGATATACCGTATACGGTGGCAACCGGCAAGAAATTGAATGTCGATGTGATGCCATTGTGAGTCTCGAGTCTCCTCTTCGGTTTCCATGCCCTATCATCGACTGCGCCTCTTCGATTTCCCTGCCCTATCATCGACTATCGCTATCGTTTCATGCCCTGTCATCTTTCGTTCCTTGATTTCAGCCGGCTGCCCCCTTTCTCCAACTCTAAGTCCCAGGCCCACGTAAAGAAGGAACACCGCAGGCATCCTGACAATGGTGCTGCGACGGCGGAACGGAGGAGGACGAGCGCGAAGAAGGAGGACGAGCGGAGGCAAAAGATTCCAACGAGGAAGGAATAGGCGCGGTGGTGTCCTACTGTGTAAATGTAGAAGCGGGAGAGATTGATGAGAGTAAAAGAGTAAAACTAGGTTAAATTTTTTGATAAACTCAAGGGGACCTGTTCTTTAATAGATACCCAGTTTATATGAACAAAACTTATGGGGACCGGTTGATAACTTAAAAACCGGTCTTTATGTGTAACATAAGGACCGATTTTTTACTTAGCAATCGGTTCCCATGTATTTTACTCTTAAAAACCGGCTTTTTATTTACGAACCGGTTCCCATACATATAAAAACCGGTTTTTTGTTGAACTGGTTCCCATAGAGTGGTCTTTATTGTCTTTTGTGTAGTAGTGGAGAGAGAAGAAAAGAGAAAGAAATCGGATTGTAACTTGTAAGAGCCAATAAGGATCAAAGTAAAATAGACGGTTCAAGAATAAAAAGAGAAGGTGTGGTATTCGATAACAATCCAAACTCCATTGCATGAATACACGACATATTCCGGTTCATCCTACTGGCTTACGGTTTTGTTTTTTGCATAGAATACTCTAAGGCTGGCAATTCCTGACCTGACACGAAAAAAAGTGACACAAACCCGAAATGGGTCAAAACCAGGTCGACACATAGTTGACACGAAAGTAAATGGGTTGGGTTAGGGTCAACCCGACAACCCGAAAGTGACCCGTATGAGGGTGAAACTAAAAATTATAAAATTTTCTTTAATAGTTAAAATTAAAATTTCATAAAGGAGATTGTGAATTCAAATGAGGAAATGACATCTTAGGCAATAAAATCCGATAAACAAAAGTAAAAAACCTTGAAAAGCTATTAACTTAAATAAACAATAAAAGATTTAAACCTAAACAATATTGCATCATTTTGCTATTTGTTATTTTGACTATATTGTTTTGGACTTTTGGTACTTTGACGTTTGTAAACTTGGTAAGATTTAAACCTAAACATTATCATAGTGATGATGATTTAAATCAAGACCCTTTGGAACCCACCCAACCGGATATTCCTTCTGAGAATACAACGATAAAGAAGAAAAAAACTTGCTTTTTGAAATTGGATAATTTCCTTTAGGTTATTTTTGTTCATGGTTTGTTAACTAATAACTACTTTTGTATTAAAGCTATTAAATTGTATTGATATGCGATATTTTAATCACTAGTTAGTAGAGAAAATTGGAAATAGACGAGAAATTCGAAAATTCTATGACGAAAACCGTACTCGAAAACCGAATTTGAAAACCGTAATCGAAAACCGTATTTGAAACCCATAATCAAAATAATTGAAAACCGTACCTGAAACCCGTATTCGAAAACCATAATCGAAAAAAAATACTAGTCAAATACTTTTGACCGAAATGGGTTGACACGAAACACAACCCGAACCCGACACGAAAAAAGTGACACGACTCGAACCTGACACGAAAATAAAAGGGTCGAAATTGGGTTGACATAAAACTAACCCGAACCCGAACGACACGAACCCAGTAACACGAACCCGACCCAAATTACCAGCCTTAGAATGCTCTATCTAAAATGTCTCATGCTAGAAAAGTTATCCACACCTTTATAAGACATGTTTCCTTCCACCTCCAACGGATATGAGACGGATACTATATATTCCTACAACTTACCCGTTGAAAATGTGTATATCCACTATATTTAAGTGATTTATGAGTTTATATCAATATGATATCTATATGCATATCTTATAACGAAGGTATTTTAATAAATAAAACATCAAATTCCATACCGTGACAATGATACCCTTAATGCTAACAATTAATTATAACATTATACAAACATATAATAATCGAAACTATAAAGAAAGCGTTAAATAGGTTGAATTTTGTGTTAAATTAGTCAATTTACCAAGTGAAAACGAGAACCAAAGAAAGCGGAGAAAGTGACACGTTAACGACTTGAAGATGGAAAAAAACCATAAAGAGACTAAAGATAACGAGTTCATTGTAATAAAAACAAAAAACAATTACACGGACCAACTTTTTATATGATTTTACTTTTTATTGAATTTATTTAAATTTAATAAAAAAATATGAAAGGCACAATAATCAAGTGTGTAATTTTGCCTCAAGGAAAAAGGCCTACATGATACTAAGATGGGGTGAGTAAGACAAGACGATCGACAATAGTTAGAGTCCGGTTATAGATAAAGCTACTACAAATATTATATTAGAAAATAAATGAGTTTAGGTGAACACAAATAGTAAATAGTTTTGGTTCTAATAGAGTTATATAACATGTATAATAATTGAGTTATATTAAGGTTATATATAACTTTAAAGGATTGATACGTGAACCCGTTTAATATTTATAAATATCTTTTCTTTTTCATTATAAACCAACTTTTAATGTAATTATAATACTGACTTCTACAATTCACGTTCTTGGTAGTTTTGATTGTGACAAATTAAACAAGAATGCTCATAATATTAAAAAGTATGATTTTTTTTGGCACCTCATTTAACGTTTAAACATGCTAATCTTCTAACTTAAGGATCTTTTACAACACGTCAACATTTTAATAACCTACAAACCTGCAAATGACCCGTCTTCATACCAACCAAAGTGATTAAATGGGTTACGGATCTCACATACACGAGTTAGTTTTTTAAATGCTGACCCGAATAAATAAACGGACCATATTTGATATATGTGTTTCTGACATACCGACCCACAAATCTGTAAAATCCTAACGCAAATATAACAAAATTATCACCTCTATATAGACTGTAGTTTCATAGACAGTTTGAGATGGGATTGTCTGTTGGTGACAAAATAACACTGTCACAAAAATTAATAGCTATTAAAGCAAAATCAAAATTGATGGAAAAAATAAAACCAAACAAATAATAACTTAAATATGTCCATAAATATGAAAAATACTTTGTTAAAACCCTAAAACTAAACCAATACATTCCTTCAAAAATTACATCAAAAAATTAATTAACATAGTTGATCTCATATATATATATATATATATATATATATATATATATATATATATATATATATATATATATATATATATATAAATTGAATCAATAAAGAACAATGTGTTAAACAAAGAACCTAAAAAACCAATCTGGACCTTTGGATCATCAAAATCAATGGATGAGATTGATTGGTGGCAAAACTGTAATTATTATGTATTAATTAAGGAAGAAAAGGGTAAACATGGAAAATCTCCCCTCCTCCCCCAACAAACTCGATTTTTTAAAAAAAAAACCCTCAAAAATTTTAAATTGTCATAACTTTTTAAGTTTTGTGAATTTGAACAAAAAAATTATACCAATCTTTTAGTTTTTTAATCCTCTTTCAAACAAGATCACTCTTCCCATATTTTTCTAAAATTTTTTTAACATGAAAATTTTGTTTGCATTTAGGCAGCATGTACGTTTTCGTTTTTTGCATTTTGTATTTAGGTTTCAATGAACACAGCTCAAAATGCAAACTACGGATTTTGCATTTAGGCTTGAATGAACCCAGCTCAAAATGCAAACAACGGAGTTTGCATTTAGGCTTGAATTGCCCAGCTCAAAATGCAAACTACGGATTTTGCATTTAGGCTTGAATTACCCAGCTCAAAATGCAAACTACGGATTTTGCATTTAGGCTTGAATTACCCAGCTCAAAATGCAAACTACGGATTTTGCATTTAAGCTTGAATTACCCAGCTCAAAATGCAAACTACAGATTTTGCATTTTGGGCTTTAAGGAACCCAGCTCAAAATGCAAACTTCAGATTTTGCATTTTGAGTTTGAATGAACCCAACTCAAAATGCAAACTTTGCATTTCAAAAAAAAAAAAAGTTTCAGAAATATATCAAGTCCGGTCTTGTTTGAAAGAGGACGAAAAACTAAATCTAACGGTATAATTTTTATGTTAAAATTGTTAAGAACGAACGAGTTATGATTATTTAAAGTAAATGGGGTTTTTTTTTAAGTTTGTTGTGGGTTTTGGTTGTGGGTGTTGTAGGCGCCGATTGTTTTTTTTTTTTAATTTCCTTTTTTGCCCTAAACAATGTGCCACATGTCATTACCAGGGAGGTTCTTTAGGTTCTTTGTTTAAGGGAGGTTCTTTGTTTAACCACACCCTATATATATATATATATATATATATATAGGGTAGAGATCTAGTACAAAAAATATTATGGTACTAAATGTAAGGAGAGATCCTGGCCATAGGATCTATAACAAAGTCAACAAAAAAAGTCAACAAGATACTAAAATTCAGGAATTAAAAAAAATTAGAAAAGGTCAAATTAGGAAATTTACAACCCAAAAAAGGGAAAAAAAACACATTCACGCCTGCCAGTACCAAAACCTCTCCGTCCTTCTCCGCCGACCAACCACCGGCACTGTTGCCGTCGGCCAAACCCAAGCATCATCGCCAATTGATGCACATAATACATTCTGAAACACACATTAATAAAAATAAACAGAAGACAACTGATTCACATACATAAACCCGGATTCACATTCAAAATCGATTTATAAAATACATTAGATGCACAACACGAATTTGTGTTGATTATATACAAAAATTAGATGCAAAACCCTAAAAATCAAACCAGCGATGGTAGATATAAAGCACACCAGCGATGGTAGATGAAAAACCAAACCCAAGTCATCATCGTCGACCGGCATCATCGACGGCGTGTGCATCGCCGGAGCCTACGCAAAACAGAGAATGCACAATCGCCTGAGCGGCGGCGTGTGCATCGACGGTATCTTCACAAAGAGCAGCGGCGGCGCGTGCATCTCGTATGTGATGCAGCGGGGGTTTCAGCGGCAGTCGCAGGGCGTGTGCATCTGGGACGAGAAATGACTTCGCACTTGGCGGTGGTCGTCGGCAACCCTAATCTGTGGTTGCATGGAAGACGGCGATAGAATGAGGAGGGCCGACGGATGCACAGGAAACAACAACGGAGGAAACCCACCTAGGGTGTTCATGGTGCGACGGCTTAGTGGTTGTGGTTCGACCGGCGACTGTTTAGGGTGTGACGGCGAGGGCTACAGAAGAAAACGAGAGGGTGGAGCAAAAATAGGGTTAGGTTAAAAGTGGGTGAGACGTGGAGGACGGGAGGGCATATAAGATTTTAGGATTTTTTTTTAATTTAAAAAACACAAAATGTCAATTGTACCCTTCATTTAAAAAGGACACTTGTCATCCCCATATTTCTCCCTACCTTTTTTACCTTAACTTTTTTTTACTTGAACCCAACTCTCTCTCTCTCTCTCTCTCTCTATGTATATATATATATATATATATATATATATATAGTGGCGGGTTCAAATAAGAACCTTAAGAAAAATGAGAATGGGAGACTCAATTCTAGCAGTCCAATTTCCCCTCTTCAAATTCCCGTCCAATTCCACTTACAAAATGAACGGCCGAGTCTCTAATTCTCATTTAATTTCTCATTCTCATTTTAACATTCCCATATATATATATATATATATATATATATATATATATATATATTTATATATATATATATATATATATATATATATATATATATATATATATGGAAAAGTTCATTTATTAATTAAAAATACAGTCCTCATTTTAACTTTTCAAAAATATTGTAGAGATATATTAGGCAAATTGCCTAAATAAATGGGGGAGGGGGACCACTTATTCCAATTTTCTTAAAATTAAAAAAATCTGTTAAATGCAAATGTATTAAAATATAACAATTATATTAAATTAACAAGAAATTATGCTTTTTAATATAACATACATATTGTTGTAATTGTTCAAAGAAAAGTTACCTTTTTGCTGGGGTTTTTTTCTAACACGGCATCAAATATGTGCACATGTGCACATACCACTCTATTTTTTTGAGCACATGTGCACATTATAGTAGATTCTTAAGTCACATATGCATGGTGCATACGTGCACAACATGTTCATACTACTAGGTTTTGTTTTAACGCAGATGTGTCTAGGTGCATATATGCACGTGTGCATCTCGTGCATATATACACATGCACATGTACACCTTGAAGGGTTTTGTAAGGTATAAAAACATATTTATCAAACATGCACAGCGGAAATCAAAACTTCCTCCAGTGATCTCATCTAACTCATACAGGAACTAAAAGAGAAGAGGGTTAGAAAGTTATACCTTTAGGGATTTAAAACTTTTCTTTTGACCTCTAGACAGCTGCAGGTTATCCACCGCTACTGCACCGCCTCGAACTAGCTGCTAGACCGCCTTAGGATTAAACCTCGGATCAAGTCGTGACCCGTGTGTGTGGGAACCCTTGCGCCGCCGTCGACCACCACCTGCGGCTGCCTGCGCCGCCGTCGACAGCCCCTTGCGGCCTTGCACCGCCGCCGATCTCGAAGAGAGAGAGAGAGAGTGTTAGGGTTTTTCTTTTTAGGCTTGTAATTGACTTATGTGATTATTTAGGCATAATTAGGTTTATATATAATAAACCCTTATTAGGCCAAACCCGTTTAATTAAAGTCTAGCTTTAATTAAACTATTAACCAATTACACAAAAAACCCCTTGACCTTTCTAGTTAATTAATAATTATTAATTAACTGGTCCCGTTAATATTTAAACTAAATATTAACATCTCTCTTTTAAATAATAATTAACTATTATTATTTTTCTCTTTCTCGATAATTAATTAAACTAATTAATTATTTCTTTTCCACACAAAGGTTATAATCCAACAGGTTCTAATTGGGTGTGCATCGGTGTGATCCTTTAGTGTCACATAGTATTGGACACGATGATGCATGTTATCTATCTCTGCACATAATCTAACACACTCCCACTTGTGCAAGATAACTAACACTCCTTGTACATCGTTGGCCTAAGGAGGTACCTAGCCAGACACTTAGGTTAACCAGACTATGAGATCTCTTATATCTAGAGATATAATCCATACCTTGGATTATCTAGGCTTTTCCTTTTGCATCGCGATATTTCGTAATGTGAGTATTTGACATGGAGCAGGGATCTCATCTAATACTCAGATTTTCTCGACTCTGATTACGAGACTCTGCAGTTACGGTTTTTCCGAATGAATAACTATCATTCTAACCGAGCGCGGCCATGCATTTTCAGTAGTCTTAATCGTCGAGGAGCTCAAAAAATACCTCTCCTAAAAAAGAGGTGCAAATCCCATCTTGACTAATTGCAATTTGAGCACACGGCTTCCGCTGCACCTAGACAAGCCCCTTATGATCACCCTGTTATGGCGTGACGTTAGAACATGCTAAAGTACAGAAGTTACCATGCCCCAAACCAAATATCTCAGGTCTAAGGACAATCTATCAAGTTTACTTATGTTAACGCTCCATGAAGTAAACTCGATGCGGATCACCCCAATATTTATCCCCTGATAAATATCTATGAATATTTGGTCACAACCTTGTGCTTTTATTCATACCCGAATAAATCATCAAATATTCATAATAGCGTTACCTCCCTAATGTAGCTCCCACTACATTAAGTAGCTACGGGCATTTAGACAATTCATAACTTGACTTGTCAAGGATAGGTTAAACATGCTAAAAATGGACAACTACGAAACATTATGTAAATACCTCCTATTTCAATCCCATGAAATGTAAATACATAATAAAAGGCTTCAAGTTACATCCATAGTAATAATAAAAAAACACGAACTAGCTGCTATGTTCCAAGTACTGCATTCCTATAGAACTCGCATGCCTCTCATGCTTAGCCCTAGCTAGCGGCTTCGTCAATGGGTCAGCAACGTTGTCATTCGTCGGTATCTTTTGCAGTCTAATATCATCTCTTCCAATGATCTCTCGGATGAGGTGATATTTCTTGAGTACGTGCCTTGTCCGCTGATGATCTCTAGGCTCTTTAGCTTGCGCTACAGCCCCTGAGTTGTCACAGAATATATCGATCGGTCTAGAGATACTGGCAACAACTCTAAGATCCGAGATAAAATTCTTCAGCCAGACAGCTTCCTTTGCCGCATCACTTGCCGCAATGTACTCTGCCTCTGTAGTAGAATATGCTATTGTATCTTGCTTCTGACTCTTCCAAGATATGGCTCCTCCGTTTAGGGTAAAGACAAATCCTGACTGCGACCTAAAGTCGTCTTTGTCGGTCTGGAAACTAGCATCAGTGTAACCAGTTACACTAAGCTCATCCATCGAACCTCCATATACTAGGAATATGTCTTTCGTCCTTCTCAGATACTTGAGAATATTCTTGACGGCCACCCAATGAGCTTCACCAGGATTTTGCTGATATCTACTCGTGACACTGATAGAATAGGCAACATCGGGTCTAGTACATAGCATGGCATACATAACTGAACCAACTGCCGAGGCATATGGTATCAATTTCATTTTGTCCTGATCTTGACTAGACACAGGACACTGAGCCTTGCTCAAAATCGCGCCAGATTGCATAGGAATAAATCCTTTCTTGGATTCATCCATCTTGAATCTTTTCACGACTTTGTCAATATAAGTACTTTGACTAAGTCCGATAAGCCGCTTAGATCTATTCCTATAGATCTTTATACCTAGTATATAAGCAGCTTCTCCCAAGTCTTTCATCTGGAAACATTTACCTAACCAGTATTTTACTCCTTGTAATACTGGTATATTGTTTCCTATTAACAGTATGTCATCTACATACAAGACTAGGAAGGTTACCGCGCTCCCACTGAATTTAGTGTAAACACACGACTCGAACTCACTTTTGGTAAAACCAAACTCTTTGATGCGCTCATCAAAGTGTAAGTTCCAGCTCCTAGATGCTTGCTTTAGTCCATAAATGGATTTAAGCAACTTGCATACTTTATTAGGGTTTTTTGGATCCGCAAAACCATCCGGTTGTATCATATATACATCCTCTGTCAGTTTCCCGTTAAGGAAAGCGGTTTTGACATCCATCTTCCATATCTCATAGTCAAAATATGCTGATATGGCAATTAGAATCCTAATAGTTTTAAGCATTGCCACTGGGGAAAAAGTTTCATCATAGTCAACGCCATGAGTCTGCGTGAAACCTTTTGCCACTAGCCTTGCTTTAAAAGTATGCACCTTTCCATCCATGTTTGTCTTCTTCTTGAAGACCCATTTGCACCCAACAGCTTTACTATGTTGAGGCAAATCCACTAACTCCCAAAATTGGTTGTCATACATGGATTGCATCTCTGCCTTCATGGCTTCTAGCCATTTCTCAGATTCTAAACCTGAGGCAGCGTCTTGGTAGGTAGTGGGATCTAAGAGATCCCCTTCGTTTTGAGCAACTAGGAATCCCAGATACCTATCTGGCTCAATACGAGGCCTACTAGACCTGCGAAGGTCTTGTGTTTGCACATCTTCCTCAACCACAGACTCGGGTTGAGGTTCAACAATTCTCTGTTGAACTACAGGTTCAACTATCAGTGGTGGTGTAATCTCCTCCTCTTCAATTTCTTGAAGCTCTATTTATTTTCTTGGAGTCTCTGAGTTTAGAAACTTCTCCTCCAAGAATACCCCTTTACGAGCAACAAAAACTTTGTTCTCATCTGGGTTGTAGAAAGAGTATCTCATGGTTTCCTTGGGATAGCCCACGAAGATACACTTATCTGATTTGGGATTGAGTTTATCCGTGAATGTTCTCTTAACATACACCTCACATCCCCAAACCTTTAGAAAAGACATTTTGGGCTTTTTCCCTGTCCATATCTCGAACGGTGTCTTTTCAACCGATTTGGTTGGAACCCGGTTCAGCATGAACGCTGCTATCTCCAGTGCTTGTCCCCAAAACGACAATGGTAGTGAACTTCGACTCATCATTGATCGTACCATGTCAAGCAGTGTACGATTCCTCCTTTCTGATACACCATTCATCTGAGGTGTATACGGAGGTGTGAGTTGTGAAACAATCCCACATTCCTTCAAATGATCGTCGAATTCCTGACTCAGATATTCGCCACCTCGATCCGACCAAAGAGACTTTATCTTCTTGTCCAGCTGGTTTTTTTACCTCATTCTGAAACTGTTTGAACTTATCAAAACTTTCAGATTTAAGTCTCATGAGATACACATAACCGAACCTACCGAAGTCATCAGTAAAGGTTATGAAATACCGGTATCCTCCTCTGGCTTCTGGAGTAAAGGGTCCGCACACATCTGTGTGTATAATCCCTAATAGCTCGCTGGCCCTTTCATTCTCACTGTTGAAAGGTTGCTTTGTCATTTTACCAGACAAACAAGATTCGCAAACATCATATGACTCCAAGTCAAATGGTTCTAGAATTCCGTCATCTCGGAGCTTCTCTATGCGTTTCTCGTTTATGTGTCCTAGACGACAATGCCAGAGGTAAGTTTGATTCAAGTTACTCTTGGATCTCTTACTTATATGATAGATGTCATTGTTATCTAGATTTAGCGTATATAGACCATTTTCTGGAGTAGCTTTAAAATAGAAAACATCGTTTTTGAAACAAGAAATAGATTTTTCATTTAAAACATAAGCAAATCCACAGTCTATAAGCAAATCAAACGAGATAACATTCTTAATTAGTCTTGGAACATAATAACAAGGTTTTAGTTCTAAGACCATGCCCGAGGGCAAACTAAGACAATATGTCCCTACAGCTTCAGCCCCAACCATGGAGCCTTCACCTACCCGCAGGTCCATATCTCCTTTTCTCAGCTTCTTACTTCTCTTGAATCCCTGCAAATGATTGCATATGTGATGACCACATCCGGTATCCAATACCCATAATTCATAAGAAGTAATAAGACAATCTATCATAAAGATACCTGACTCATTGGGCGAACCAATGTCCAGCTGATCTATGTCGAGTGAGTGCTCGCATGAATCCTTGTTACCACAGTCTGGGCAACAAATTTCTCCAAGTTCTTCCAACCAGTCATCCTCCTGCATAGGGTCCACAACTGGTGACCCTAGCTGCTTCGGGTTCAACTCGTCGCTAATGCACATGAGGATTTCGTGCAACCCTGCGACAGTCATCTCAAAATCACCGAGGACATACATTACTCTTTTCTGGTAGTAGTCCGACAAGGAACCGAACAAGAGCATAACTAGCTAATGTGGTTTTGATTTTGACCCCAAGCTCTCATAGCAATCCAAGAGCCTTCTCATATTAATGAGATGATCGCTAATAGGCTGACTTTCTTTCATCTTGGCTGAAAGGATTTCCCTCATCAGTATCATACGACATATCCGTTCACTAAACTTGAACTTCTGCTCCAATCCTTGAACAACCTCATAAGACGACTTCTCACGGAGATCATCCGTAAACTCGGATGATGCTGTGAGAATGAGAATCGACATGACGTCAGACTTGTCATCCAGATACTGATAGTAAGTGGCATACTCACTATCCTGGGCATCTACTCCTGGTCGTTCTGGAGGCAATGTCTCAATGATGTGAAGCTTTCCCTGTGCATCCAAGACATTTTTCAGACGCATCTTCCAAACAGCAAAGTTTGGACCTGAAAGCTTCCACTTGCTAGTGATAAGACTTAGAGACTCTCTTGGTGAATAAAACGGAATAACATATATAATAGACATCTACAGAAAAAGTAAAAGATAAAACCGATTCAGTATTGATTATATCTTCTAATAAATATTACCTTTTAACAAAAAAATATTAGACTAGGATCCATATTTCACATTTCCCGATGCAAGGTTTGGGCACTTCCCACCGGGACAATGCTATTTCTGGTAGGTAAGAACTATACCAATTGTATCCTAACTGGACACGACTCCTAGATCCGCGTGACATCGGTTATAGGAACCGTGCACGTTTAGTCCCTCTAGTGCATTTTGGGCCGGGACTCCCGATTATCACCAAAATAGATCGCACCACCTAAGACAGCATGAATTCTGGCCGGGACTCCCGATTATCGCAGAATCTTTCATGCCTTCTCCCGCATTGGTTTGAACCCGGATGCCCAAGGTTTGGGCACTTCCGACACCCGAGTACCGTTTAACAGTCGAGGTGTACCATTAGGTGGGTAGCACACTGATCTAAGATTTTTCTAAAAAGGATTTTCCAAGTTTTTAACGAGAAAAACTTTAATGCCAGTTTTCTTTTAAACATCTGTTTCAATAATTAACTATTATTAAAACCCTTGTTTTATTTCATCGGGTTAATCACAACCACGCATATATAATATGTAAATAAATAAAACAACCACAAACAACCATGCCTTAGCCTTGCCCTTTTCTAATGTCGGTTTCGTGAGCCACACGAAAAACACGACGGTCAAAACCTAAGTGGAAAACAACACACATGACATGGCATTCTGAAGCTCCCACTGGCTTCAACATCCAATCCTGCTTCCTGCTCCTTGGTTGTTGAGTCAGCTTCAGATTTATTCTAATAATGCTATTCTATTCTATTATCTAAAACTAGAAATAATAAAATTACAAGATAATCAAAGGCACGCAGGCCCGCTAATTCTAGTACTTTTACAAAAAGAATAGGGGTTGTAAGTGGCACGCAGGCCTCCCCACACCATAGAATAATAAACCAAAACACAACCAAAAGTGCAGTAAAGCAAACAATCCACAAGGTCTAGGGTTTGGCTATGGCATCTTAAACATGTACTAAACTATAATACATGAAAGATAAAAACAGCAACTGATTTCTAAAATTCATCTTGATGAAAAATACTGATTTTAACAACCTGTTAAAATCCCTATATTGTTTTTCATGTTATTTGCAATAAATATATATTTCGAGTTTTATACTTTGATAATTAATCATAAAACTCAAAATAATATTCAATCCTTAAATCAAAATAACAACTGTATTTTAATTTAATGTTGACCTCAAATATTTGAGCCACAAACTGGGGCCAAATATTTAAACTGGGCCAAAGGAAAAAATAAACGATCCAAGAAACAAAAAAAAAATTGGGCCGAGGCCCACTGGCTCTTAGCGCCGCTAAGCCCTAGTCGCGAAACCCTAACTGGGCCGCAGGCCTATTGGGTCGTGGTATACTAGGCCGAAACCCACCACACAGATAGCGCCGCTAACTGGGTCGCTAACCCATTGCGCAAGGCATCCCACGGTCGACCGTCACGTTGCAGCCGTCGCTGCCCTAGTCGCCGCGTACCACCACGTCGTCGACCACCATACTTGGTAGACCGATCGACTTCCGCCGCGGACTGCCGCCCCAAGCTGAGGCCGACGCCGGCGAACTTGGTGTTCGGTTTCTCGGTTTTCGCAAATAACAACAATAAAAAAAACAGATTTAACTAATAATTAAATCTAATAATCTTTTATCAAAAGGTGTATCCAATAAAAAACAGAAACTTGATTTTTATTATCCTGGATAAAAACAAACCTTTTTTCTTGATAAAAGATAAACCCTTTTTCATCAGAATAAAAGAAACCTACCTAGTTCCCTACGAGGTTAGAAGTGGCTCTGATACCACTGAAGGGTTTTGTAGGGTATAAAAACATATTTATCAAACATGCACAGCGGAAATCAAAACCCCCTCTAGTGATCCCATCTAACTCATACAGGAACTAAAAGAGAAGAGGGTTAGAAAGTTATACCTTTAGGGATTTAAAACTTTTCTTTTGACCTCTAGACAGCTGCAGGTTATCCACCGCTACTGCACCGCCTCGAACTAGCTGCTAGACCGCCTTAGGATTAAACCTCGGATCAAGTCGTGACCCGTGTGTGTGGGAACCCTTGCGCCGCCGTCGACCACCACCTGCGGCTGCCTACGCCGCCGTCGATAGCCCCTTGCGGCCTTGCGCCGCCGCCGATCTCGAAGAGAGAGAGAGAGAGTGTTAGGGTTTTTCTTTTTAGGCTTGTAATTGACTTATGTGATTATTTAGGCTTAATTAGGTTTATATATAATAAACCCTTATTAGGCCAAACCCGTTTAATTAAAGCCCAGCTTTAATTAAACTATTAACCAATTACACAAAAAACCCCTTGACCTTTCTAGTTAATTAATAATTATTAATTAACTAGTCCCGTTAATATTTAAACTAAATATTAACATCTCTCTTTTAAATAATAATTAACTATTATTATTTTTCTCTTTCTCGATAATTAATTAAATTATTAATTATTTCTTTTCCACACAAAGGTTATAATCCAACAGGTTCTAATTGGGTGTGCAGCGGTGTGATCCTTTAGTGTCACATAGTATTGGACACGATGATGCATGTTATCTATCTCTGCACATAATCTAACACACCTAGATGCATGTGTGCACATGCAACTCAAAGTTGATTAAATCAAACTCATTGCCAACCAAAAAAATTCTAACAAAAAGGATTTGTGGGGTATAAGTACTTACTACATAACTCGAAAAATTTTAACAAAAATATCAATGATTGTGATTAATAAGTAGAGAAGGAAGTAAAAAGAAAAAAAATAGAATAAAGAAATTCTTATATCCATAAAAAAGAAAGAAAGGTGAAAAAAAGAAAAAAGAAAGTAAAAAAACGACACAATAAAAAAATCTACCACAATGTTAAGAAAAGAAAAACGGTTTATTTTATTTATAACTCAACCATGAATTGCGACAAACATAAATTATAACTATGATATTTAATAGATTAGCATCTAATTGAAGATTAAGATTTGTTTCCACATTTTCATCTAAATACAACAAATTCTTCAACCTATTTGTTTGATTAGATTTAAAGTATTTATAAAAAAAATCAAGTGACCTATATGCGCTTTTACGAGACTGCAAACCGATATGTAAGAAAGATAATAGAGACTATTTGCTAACCGATATGTGAAAAACATAATAGAGACATTTCTGTGTGAATTGCCTTTTAATTATGATAATAGAAGCCAGTTTTTAAAAACTAACAAGTTTGTATATTACCCTTTTTTTAAAAGAAAGGCAATTTTAATCCACTTACAAACCGTTTTTGTAAATTAATAATGACCGTATGTAAGAAACATAATAAAGAATTAGAGACCGATTTATATGTCAACCGACTTTTAATTTTGATAATAGAAACCAGTTTTTTATTAAGACCGGTTTATATTTTAATCCACTTACAAACATGATTTACTATAAAATGTTTTTTATATGTGACCTTTACTCTGCTTTGCAATCCCTCTCTTCTCTCGCTAATTTGCGACAGATTTTGATTCCGTCGTAAATCTGTGACAAATTAGCGAGGAACAAAATCATTTCTAATTCGTTGCTGATTAGCGATAGATTTGTGACAGATTCCAAATTAAGGAATATCGTCGCTAATCCCTCGCTAATTGGCGAGGGATTTGCAATATATTGCGACGCAACATAGTTATTAAGGATCAATGGTATTCCGTTGCTATTAGTGACGGATTTGCGACAGAACTGCGTATTATGTAGTTATTCCCTCGCTAATTTGCGACGGATCTGCGAGAGATTGTGATGGAACCAAATTATTAAGGATCCATAATATTTCATCGCTATTCTTTCGCTAATTAGCGACGGAACTGTGCATCCGCCGCTATTCCCTCGCTAATTTACGACGGATGTGCGACAGATTTACGACGGATCAGATTCTAGTATCAAAGGAATTTCGCCGGTATTTCCTTTAATATGTGTACCTTTCACGAGTTAACCATATGCGCCAAATTTCTTTACTTGTCACTCTAGGTAGGTCTAAATTATTAAAAAATGATTAGGGGTGTAATCGAGCCAAAACAGCTCGTGAGCTACTTGAGACTGACTCAAAATTATTCGAAATCGACTCAATGCGAACCGATTTGAGCTCGAGCTAGTCAATTAGTGCAAATTTACGTCAACATTAGTTATCCAAATTTGGCTAATTAAGGTGATAATTGGTTAATATAGAGTGTTCATGGTGAAAATTGATCATTCGTGATCATAATTGGTTTAAATAAGTCAATCGGAGTCTACCTTCGTCGAGTGGGGGAATGGAAGCACCGCTGCGATGAACCCACCATGGTTTTTATACAAAATCTTTAACATTACAAAAATATGGGCGGATCCACATAGAAAGCACCGATGTATGGCAGTGAACCCAATATTTTTTCTACAAAAAATCAATTTTATATGTAAAATGTTTGAAATTTTATATGAGAATCAACTAAATTTCTGATGTGAAGCCCCCAAATCCTTTGGCGTGAGATTGTGAAACCAATTACACTGCCCATAAAAAAGGAAAAGAGATTAAAAATCTAATTTCCATTTTCCAAAACCGTTTATACATGACGTCTCCACATGTATTCTTCTCATCGTCTACTTTAAAAGATCGTTTCTTCTCTTCACTAACACTAGAATTCTCCGTATCAATGGCAAAGTTATATTCCAATAAATAGTTAGAAGATGAAACGCGGGAAAACCCCGAATTCAATGGTAAACCATTAAATTTATTTTCTTTATCACCAGTTTTACAGATTATGTTTAAGCATTTATTACAAAATTGAAACTTGTTATAATTGCTGTTTCAATTCTCTTGATGATTTCTTTGTGTCAGCCATCTTTAAAACTTTAAATATTGAGTATAACAAGGTATATCAAGCCCACGCGTTGCGTCGGGTGATATTCAAACAATCATATTTTTAGTAATTTAATTTATATATAATTTAATATATAAGATTGTTGTTCAAAGTTAGAATGCGTAAAAAAATTTAGTAACATACATCTACTGTATTTGTTCATTACATTACGTACATGGAACTACATTAGATGATATTGTTATGAGATCAAAAGTAACATATACAAACTAAAGGGTAAAAAGTGAAAATTTATTAAGGGTTGAATTAAAAAATCCAAAATGATGTATAACAGTAATGGAACCCTTAAACTTTTAGTAGAATAAAAAAGCTAAAGACCATTTAATTTGTAAATATTAGTAAATAGTTGTATTAGATCAAATGTTTTATATAAACTTAGAGATGTATAATAAAAAATTTAAGAGTTAAATTTTAAATTAATATGAATAATAATTTATTTGGATTAAGGGTGTATAATAAAAAAATAAATTTGAGGGTTAAAGTTAAAAATTGGTTAAGGATGTATAACGAGAAATAAATAAGTTTGAGGGTTAAAATGTAAAATTGCAATGAATAGTATAATTTTAAATTAATATGAATAATAATTTAGAGTGTATAATGAAAAAAATAAATTTGAGGGTTAAAGTTAAAAATTGGTTAAGGATTAATAATGAGAAATAAATAAGTTTGAGGGTTAAAATATAAAATTGCAATGAATAGTATTTTTAGTTTGGGAATTGATTATATAAATAATCATAAAACTTGGTGGAACTTTTAATATCATAATCAAATTTTCCCCAAAAAATATATATATGTGCTAAGTTCCAACAACTATTTAACCTGGAGATAAAATTAGATCTTAGCAATCCGACCTAGCAAGCACTCATGATAAAAACAAACGCAACAAAATAATAATAATAAATACTAAAATTATCCTAATTTGTTTTATGTTTAAAAAGTCAGCCGTCTTTTAGCCTAAATGATTTTGTCTAAATTTTTTTGGTGATGTTATTAGAGATAAGAATTGATTAGGAATTAGTATATAATGGTCTATTCAGATTATATAGATGAGTCGGAAGATATTATAATTAACTATTGGGATTGTATTTATACCTTCGTATTAAGTCAGGTGTAATAAAATACCTACGGAGTTTTATTATTATACATGATATTAGAGCCTTATGTTTTGATCATATCTTTTCCTTCTCTCCATTCCACTACCTTTTTGCCGCCGCTGCCACTTAACTATGCTTGGTCGTTGCCGCGTTTCTTCTTCCTATCATCCCCCTTGAATGACGATTTTCTTTTTTTCTTATCATCTCGTCTTGCCCCGAAAATTTATTTAGAATAACAATATAGATTTGTTTCTTTTCCTTGCTGGCATCCTTCTTGTTACAATCATTGTAGTTGTAGCTTACGTCATTGCAGTCATAGCTTCCACCGTCGCCACCTGTTGTCGTGTTACTTGTCGCCATCATAGTTGTAGCTCCTGCCGCTGTAGGCCCGAAATGGAAGGGTAATATATGAAAGGAGAAGATGATAGAGATAAAGAGGTGGCCTGAATAAAGGAGAAGACCGGCGAAGACGGTGCTGGAAAATTTTAGGGTTCCGGCAATGTTTTTTTAAGGCAGAAATAAAGTGTAGATATGTTTAGAGATGTGAAGTAGCCAGAAAAGGGGAGAGTGACCGGAAAATGAATGAGACAGCGAGGAAAGGCTAGAGATAAGAAGGTAGCCGGAGAAGAGGAGAAACATATAAAGAATGGAGATAGTTGATCGCCGGAAAGTTTAAAAGAGAAGGCAAGTCTGGAGAGGACGGAGCCGGAAAACGTAAGGTTCCGTCGGGAGGAACGGTAGAGCCTGAGCTCTGATATCATGTTGGATTACATAACTCCTCTACCATATCATTATACAAAATATAAACAGACTAAACATGGTAAAACCGTAATAGGCCTGGGCCCTAATCTAGTGAACTATATATATATCCTAATAGTGTTAGCTCCTACAATGGCCGCCCACCACCGCTGCACTTCTTGCCCCTACTTTGGCCGTGAATCGGTCACCACCACATTGCCGCCACAAAGTTCTTTTCTATATATCTTTTCCCTTTTTCTTATGTATTTTACTTTTCTTTTATTATATTTTTCGTTACAGTGTAGCTTTTAATCTTCTATCACTTTTACCACGAGGCAGTATAGAGATATGACTAGATTAGGGTTTAGTATATAATAATCCGTCCAATTATGTATAAATAGCTAGTGTCTATCAGAGTTTCATTTGTTTCTGATTTCATTTTCTCTTTTTTGGTTTGTTTTCTTGTAACTGATTTCCAGCCCTATCAATATCATTTTCTTAGTTTTGTTCTTGATTTTGCAAAATTATACAAAGAACACACCAAAAACATGAAAGAATACATGAATGTTTGACCTATAATCTGTTAAGTAAGTTAGGTCTTGCGTATAATCAGACAAATTTAAGAAATTTATTGTATTATAGAGATAAAATAAAGTTTATTGTATTTTAGTGTTATTTACATTATTTTTAAAATAGTAATTTCTCTGGTCAACTGGTTTGTATTTTGTTTTTCGGTTTCTTCCACTGCCCCACATTTCAAACCTTTTCGAAAAATTCGATCAAAATCAAGAGTATATATATTAAATACTCTTCTAAATAGATAAGGAAGAATCACAACTATGAACCCGGCCTTATGATGTATGTTAAATAGAATAAGTAGGTTTGTTTCTAGCTACTCCATTACGAGAAAAATAAAATGTTTATTATTATATATAGTTTATAAAAATAGTTTGAACTTATAATAATAAAAGTAATAAAATCTTCATACTTATAGGAGAAAAAAGGAGCAAAAAGTAATTTATTTTTTAAAACAAAGAATTATATTAATAGGTCTCAAACATTGAGACAAATTATATACAGACAAATATAAATAAGGGCATTAACACAATAAAACATCTCAGCCTTTATGAACTAGAACCCAATACATCATATAAACTTTTTAAGAAACACTACATTGACTTAAACTATCATTCTTGCATGCCCAAAAACCATAAACTTGCATCAAGAACCCTTATCGCTTTCCATTTTAAGCACCCCATAATATGGGCAACAGAAGCTTAAACATTTCCAAAATCCAATCAATAAGTTGAAAAATCTGGAGCTTAAAAAACTGACAATCAACCGTAGATACTATAACAAGCAGAGAAAAGGGTCCTTAACCCAACCATCCCAATTACCGAACAAGTTTTTTTTTCTGTTTTTAAACCACAAGGCAATCAATCTTTGTATACCAGGAAAAAGGTCCCCACCATGATTTTCACACGTAATTGCTCATCATTTGCATGAACAGTTCTATTTATCCAACCCCATATGGACCATAATGTGACTGCACACGTTGCATTTACCATATGTTCTTAGAACAACCATAATCTTTGAATCATTGCTTATCATGGTATTCCTCAACCGAAAGTAACATTTTTCTTTGAAATTTGAGCCAGCTCCATATCTTCCTTCAAAGAATATCCAATTTATAACAATTCAACAAACCATGATCAATACTTATTAATGTCTAAAATAGTGACAATTTACAATGGTAAACAATTCAAGAGTGAAGTCATGAATAAAACCTTTTGAAAATTCATGTAGTTCTGCACTGATCTTACATATATGCAATTAATCTTAGCTAGATTTTAATAGTTTAAAATTTAAATATGTTATTATATTTGATGTGACCTGATAATACAGTAATAGCAAGAGATTTTCATATAATGAACGACATATTCTGTTCGAAAAGTTCGATGTATTATTTACAAGGGAAAAAATTGATTGCACGTAATAAGAATATAGAAAAAATTTATTAGTTTCCAACACTTTAACCATGAGTGGGACACTTCAAATAATGACAACTTCTAAAACTACTTACATGTAACAATTCGTCTTATATGAATATCAACATTGAAAAGAAAATCTGAGTGGGAGGATTTATAAAAAACCGTTCCACATGGATACATTAATGAAGTTGAAGCATATTATATGTTTAAAGTTATGAATTATTAATAACTTTTA
Organism: Pulicaria dysenterica; assembly: GCA_947179395.2. Lineage (NCBI taxonomy): Eukaryota > Viridiplantae > Streptophyta > Magnoliopsida > Asterales > Asteraceae > Pulicaria > Pulicaria dysenterica. Next base: position 97,729,081 of record OX359289.1, read on the forward strand.
TTATGATTTTCAGTTGATTTCGATGATAATTGGTTAGACGGGGTGTTACAAAAGGTAACAGAGCTATTGCCTCTAGAGTTGTTTGTGAGTGAAGAATTCATGCATCTCGTGAAATTTGGATTTCGGTATGTTTTTCTAATGAAGACGTCTTTGAGTGGGAGAATTTGTAACAACTCATCCCACATGAATAAAGAATGAAAAGGAATGTAAGTGTGAGAGTTTGTTCCATATGAATAGATAATTAATTATTGAACACTTTAGAAGTTCAAAAAATTGACGGATGCCGAGTCCACCAAATAATAATACCAACTATACTACAACAACTATAAATGAATATAGTAGCAATGGTAAGTTGGGTCAAATCCACAGAGACTTTGATCAACTTTTTATCACTGGACAACTTCAGTACAAGATTGATAAATTACCACAAATACGAGAGGGGGGGGAGGGTGGGGGGGGAGGGAGGGTTTGATTTTAAGTTCTATCATGATTTTAAGTTGATATCGAGATGTGGTCGACACAATCATTATTCAACCGTCAATTGATTGCTACCCAACAAAATAAAAAAAGTTATTGATTCCATATAATAATATATTTATAAATAAAATTCATTATATTTGGATGACATTTGTCCGAGTTAAAAGATCTTCTAACTGTTGAGAAGGCTGACCTTCTTGATCATTATAGTGACATTTAACGCAACTTTTTGTACATGAAACTGAAATATCACAATAAAACTAACCACTAGCTAGTAACGTATGACTATATCTAGAATATTATTACATAGCAAATTATATTATATAACTAATCAAATGAAGCTTTTCCATTATATTAATTTTTTTTCCATTATATTAATTATTTTTGGCATTGTTTTTAGATCACAAAGGCACGAAGCTGGTTGTTTTCAATCAACTGATAGGTGTTTTATTCACAATGGAAAGTTGTTAGTAAGGACGTTATCCACAATTTTTATTTTTCTATGTAACTTCTTAAATAGTAAATTTTTGTTGTAGCTAATTAATGTGCAATTTAATTGTTATAGGATTAAGGGGAAAAGCAAAAGTCAAAAAGCAAGACTAATTGACTGATATGTTACGGTCGATAAGGTTACTTATCTCGGTGTTTACAAGTACACAAACATATATAAACCAATAAACTTTTGATAGGGAAAAATAAACGAACAAATGAAGTGTGTTAATGTCCTATTGAGATTACTAGAGAAGTGTTGAACTAAATCTTTAGCTCAGATATACGAGATTACATAAACAGATATATATATTTCGTGTAAATTTTCTATTAAGATTATCAGAAAAATATGAAATTTTATCTTTAACTCAGATATACGAGATTACATAAAGAGATATATATTTCTGGTGTTAACAAAGGGTCCATAGTGAAAGATGTTATGATATAATACCGTTACCATAAATGATAGAACAAAACTTGAGATTAAACGATTTTATAAAAAAATTAATAATGACATAAACCGAAGTTATCATATGCATGAATAAATAAGATAAATATTTTTTCTTTCTACTATCGACATAACGAGTTATTATTATATATGCGTAAAGATGAGATAAATATTAATTTCCACCATGGAATATATGTATACGATTAACAAGGATATTAATTTATATTATCAAAATAATGGGACCTACAGAGGATTTAACTGCTAGTCAACTACATGCCACCATACTATTTGTTTTTCTACATAATGGTTTCATCATAGTTGCCGTAAATTATAAATAATATGGAAAATTTATAATAAATAATATGAAAACATATGATGAAAAAACAATATCTGCCTACACATAAATATATTATTTTGTTGTAAAAATTACATATCTTAACTTTTACTTCCTTCTCGATCGCACTAGCTGTTTGACGAAAATATGATTATAGCTTTTGCTTCATTCTATTATCTAAATGTCATATCAGTATTATATTAATTTTTTTATTTTTTTTCTCTGAACTCTCAAGTATAACCTAACTCAATTAATCTAATATTTTTTCTTTCAAGACTCTTACTTACGTAGCAAAAGATAAAAAGAATGGTGGGGCTGAGTTCAGGTTAGGGAAACTGACCCCTTACCCGAAAGGGAGATAGGGGTTAAGACCATGCGCATCGAGAGTAAGGATACGGGCGGGTGAGGCCTACCCGAGCCAGCACACCATCGCCCCTAGGCGGGTGTGCTTGGGCTCCCCCCTCCTCGGGTTTCGAGAGAGAGAGAGAGAGAGACAAAAGTTCATGTGAGAACCGTTGTTATCGCGAGAACCGCGAGAACCAATCTAAGCCGTCCAATTCCCCCTCATTTAATTTTATTGCTCACCCATGAATTCCTCACATGCGCCCTGCCACACTCTATCCCTCCACGCTCTCCATCAATGAAACTTCCCATATCCTAGGAACGGCTAAGATTGGTTTTCGCGGTTCTCGCACTAACAACGGTTCTCGAATGAACCCTCCCCTATGTATATATATATATATATATATATATATATATATATATATATATATATATATATATATATATATATATATATATAAATTGGATCAATAAAGAACCATGTGTTAAACAAAGAACTTAAAGAATCAATCTGGACCTTTGGATCATCAAAATCAATGGATGAGATTGATCGGTGGCAAAACTGTAATTATTATGTATTAATTTAAGAAAAATATGGCAAAAATGTAATTATCTCCCACCCTAAACCCACGATTTAAAAAAAACCACCAAAAACTTTAAATTGCCATAACTTTTTAAGTTTTGTGAATTTAATCAAAAAAATTATACCATTCTTTTAGTTTTTTAATCCTCTTTCAAACAAGATCACTCTTCCTATATTTTTCTAAAAAAATTTTGAAAATGAATTTTTTTTTGCATTTTGGCAGCTGTACAGGAAAAACACCTTTTTTTTTTGCATTTTGGCAGCTCGTCGCTAATGAGCTGAATGTCGTCACTAATGAGCTGAATGTCGTAGCAAAAAGTTCGTCTCAGATCAGAAATTAGCGACGATGAAGTTAAATCTGTAGTCGCAAATAAGCAAAGTTGTCGCTAATGACCTTCCAGTCGTCATAAAAGGTTCGTCTCAGATCACAAATTTTGCGTTTTTTCGTTTTTTGCATTTTGCATGTTTATACGGATTTACGTTCTGCATTCTGCATGTTTTTTGCATTCTACATTCTGCATTTTTTTTGCATTCTGCATTTTTTTGCTTTCTGCATTCTTCATTCTTCATTCTGCATGTTTTTTTGCATTTTGCATTCTTCATGTTTTTTGCATTTCTGCATTCTGCATGTTTTTTGCATTTTGCATTCTTTCATTCTGCATGTTTTTTGCATTCTGCATTCTTTATTCTGCATGTTTTTTGCATTTTGCATTCTGCATGTTTTTGCATTTCTGCATGGTTTTTGCATTCTGCATTCTGCATAATTTTTTGCATTTTGCATTTTGCATTTAATATGAACACAACTCTAAATGCAAATTTTGCATTTTGAAAAAAAAAAGTTTCTGAAATATATCAAGCCCGGTCTTGTTTGAAAGAGGACGAAAAACTGAATCTAACGGTATAATTTTTTTGTTAAAATTCTTAATAACGAACGAGTTATGATCATTTAAAGTAATTGGGGGGATTCTTTTAAAAAAATCTTGGGGGTTGCTGGAGGGGGGCTGGAGGCGACGTTGATTTGTAAATTTTTTTTTATTTTCCTTTTTTGCCCCTCAACAATGTGCCACGTGTCATCACCAGAGGAGGTTATTTAGGTTCTATGTTTAAGGGAGGTTCTTTATATAATCTTACCCTATATATATATATATATATATATATATATATATATATATATATATATATATATATATATATATATATAGAGTTAGGTTCAAGTAAAAAAAATATTAATGTACTAAATGTAAGGAGAGCTATACGAATGACACGTGTCTTTTCTGACCTAAGGGTATTCTCGACTTTTGCTGTTTTTTTTTTAAATCCGAATTTCATGTTATTGGTAACTGTACTCCACGTTTAAGTCTCTCTCTTACACACGTTTTCAAGAAAAAACCATTTTCCCAATTTCATTTTATCAAAACCTACGCACCCACGTTTCTTCGCCGCCCATGTACACCGCCGCTGTCGCTACTTTGGTTCTTCGTCATTGCCGTCGCTGCTTTGGTTCTTCGTCGTCGCCGTCGCTTCTTTTGCGCAGCCCCGTCGCCAGTTGTGTCGCCTTCGGTTTTTGCGTTGCAGAATCGTTTTCGTTGCACTTCATCGTCGTTTCTTTCTGCCATCACCAACAAACGATTCCGGCGACCACAATCATTGTCGGCAGATAGTGTTAAGTCTACGCAAAGTATCATTGACATTGTTTTAGATTTTTCTTCGTCGACAGAGGGATTTATCGGTTCAGATTTGCCGTCGGGACGCAAACTTCTGCCACCGCCTGCCTCTCCTTCGTCCGTCTATCGATTCAGATATGTCGTCGGCGTCGACCTCCACTGCCACTTGTGAAGCAGTCTCCGTCAATCGCTTTCGGTTGCGTGATGCTCTCTTTCTAGTAAGTGGTCAAGGTGCATCGCCGACCTCCACCGCCATGCACCACCACCGCCACCGTTCATCTCATCATTGTGCATCTGCTTTAAACTAAAGTGTTGGTGCATATTTTATGAATCCCTAGTTCGTATCAATAAAGTATATTCATGTGGTGTTAATTAAATGTGTTTTGATTAATGGTTTGCATGTTTATACATTCTTAGTGATTATCTTAAGCTTACAAGTCCTTGATCATGTGTTGATATATGATTGAAAGTTTAAGACTGTGTGAAAATTCACCATGGGTATGATAAGTTCACCACGTGCGTGATGAGCTCACTACGTGCGTAGTGAAGCCCACTTCGCACGAGGTGACTATGTCGGTTACCGTGAGATAAATAATATTAAAATATTCAGGGTCGTACGAATTCGACTAACTTCATACGAAGTGCTCTGCACTACGTACGAAGTGAATAAATTATTCTATAAATACATCTTGATTCGTATCATTCGAAAGAGACTACGCATATTAAGCCTATATCGGACGAAACTTGACCCTTTGTGACCTTAAGCCTTCGATAACGTAATCTTGCCCTTGAAACTTGCGAACTTAGTGTTAAAACCGAATTCCAAGGCAGCCTAGGCATCTCTGTGTGAGTACTGTGTGTTTGTCTTCTACCTTTCTGTGTGAGTCACTGTGTGCCGGACACCTAAGCAGATCTTAGAATCCTTAGGAGGTTTGGGAAATATAATTCCGCGATATTTCTCATCCTAGATCAGTCCTAGCATTAGGGTGTTTTAGTTTAGTTTAGAACCCCGTCCCCCAATCGGTCCTACAAAGTGGTATCAGAGCCTTGTGCTTTGATTGATCACTTTTCCTTAGGATTTGTCGATCTAGGTGTTCCTTTAGGCCTGTGTGTGCCCTCTTGCGTCGTTTTTAACCGAAAATAGGTCGGAAATAGGCCTCTTTGCGTTAAAAAGGTCAATTTTTTTCCGTTTAGGCTCTTTGAGTTTCATCCGTGCGTAGTAGATACCCACTTCGTGCGTAGTGGACCCAGTACGCATGAGGTGCCTGTGTGTGTTCTAGATTCTTCGTCTTTCTCTGCGTGCGTAGTGGGCATCCAGTACGTGCGAACTGCATTTAGTGCGTGCGTGGTGCCTTTTTGCCCATCTAGGACATTCGTGTGTCTCTCCGTGCGTGTTGTTCACCAGTACGTGCGAAGTGAATCCAGTCCGCACGTACTGGACTGTGTGATCTTTGTGTTTGTTCATCCCTCGTTCCGTGCGTCCGTGCCTCTGTGTGTGGTTTTTCTAATCAATCTTTACTCTGTGTGCTTGCTGCCTTGGCTCCTAGCATCAATCTAAATGGCCTCAAAACAAACAACCGTTTTAAACAACCTTCTTCTTGAAACTGAAATGGGTAGCGCCAACAAAGTACCGAAACTGCTAATCATGGAGGACTATCCTATGTGGAAGCCCAGATTTGAGATATTTTTGGATGGGGTTGACTGTAGATTGCGACGAGCCATGAACGTTGAGTATATGGTTCCGAAAGGGGAGGGAAACATTGAAACCCCTTACGATAAGATGACTGTCGAACAGCAGACCAGTTACAATGCCGAAAAGAAGGCCTATGCTCAACTAATTCAGGCGATTCCCAACGAGATCTTCCACCAGGTTAGAAGATATCGAACTTCTTACAGTCTATGGAGAGCCCTTGAGAAGAGGAACGAGGGAAACGCTGCTCTGAAGGAACTAAAAGCAAGTCAATTAAGGAAGGAATTAGACCATTTCATGGCTACAAGAGATGAGAAGATTCTTTCCCTTATTACAAGATACAATCACCTTCTTAGTGAACTGGACAGTCTGGGTGTCACTGTTCCAGAAAAGCAGCAAGTAGAGATCTTGGCGAAAGCTTTGCCAAAGAGTTGGAGGCCATTCATCATGATTCTGAAGAATGGTAACGGTTTTGACGGGATGGACCTTAATGACTTCATCACCAAGTTGAAGGAGCAGGAGCAGGAGGAACTAAATCTGGATTCTATGTCTAGTTATCAACAAAACCCCTCACTCTACTACTCCGGAACACCTGTTTCGTCGTCCATCTCGTCACATGCCCCCCTACAGTCTGCCTATGTGACCAACGTGAATGAATCGGGCAGATCTACCTCTGATGCTTCATCCTCTGGGTCATCTTATACTGCATCTTCCTCCGGACTTAATGTCGAACACTTCAAGTATGGAAGTACAGATGAGGTTAAGACACATATGAGCATGCTAAATGCACTAGTCTCCTCTTATGATGATCTACTGAAGGGGAAGATTGGTAATGCTCATATGACTCAAGAGGACTATGACCAGATCGACGAGGATGAGATGGAGAGACAAGATATTCTCTGGTCGTATGCCAACTTAGTGAGAAGGGTAAAAGCTTATGAGCGAAGAACGGGAAAGTCAATATCAGCAACCAAGGATACCAAACTCGGCTTTGATAAATCTGCTGTGACCTGCTATAACTGTGGTGAAAAGGGTCACTTCGCGCGTGAATGTGAAAAGCCGAAGAATTCGGGACCGAGGTATCCATTCAAAACTGGTTCTAGCAGCAGATCATCTACCTCCACAACCATAAAATCTGAAGCAACTCCAACACCGATTAAGGCTATGGCGGTTGTTCAAAGAGATGAGGGAGTGGATTGGTCTGTACAGTTCGGGAATGCTGATGCTGACATCAACTTGGCGAACGTTCATGTGTTGAACGAAGATTCTTCATCCGAGACCGAAAGCTATTCAAGTGAAGAAGAATCAAGTGCCAGCAATGATGATGAACCAGCCTCGACACCAGCTGCAGAAGAGACACCAGTGAATGTCCGTGCCAAAGAGTCAAATCAAAAGGTGTGCAGCTGTGGTCAACCGTCTGCGGATCAGGTATGTACCTTTGGATTACCTTGTGGTTCGTGTGATGAATATGTAAAACAGATAGTGTTCTTAAAGTCTACTATTTCAGATCTCACATCTAAGTTAGATAATAACCTGTTGATCAAAGGAAGAGAAAATCAATTAAAAGAAAAGAATGAAAGTCTAGGTAAACAGGTTAATGAACTAGGTGTGGCTCTGTTAAATAAACAAGATGTTATCGTGTTTTACATAAACGAAATCGATAAGCTGAAACGGGACCTTGCTACCTCAAAGGTCGATTATGAGACTCTGAGTCAAAAACTCAAAAGCTATTCCACGTCTTCTTATCTTTTTGAGTACATAATCGATCAGAGAGGTCAAGGTACCGATTCAGAAAAGGACAAAAATGTATATTCAAAATGTCCACCACCAGTGTTAAATCAACTGGTGAACGATGATGTCCATTCTGAAGTTGACCCACTACTCACAAAGGTTGATGAATCTTCTGCATCAACCTCAAATGAGGATTTAACGTTACATGAGGATGTGGGTAAGCCTCAGAAGAATGAGGTTCAGCAAGAGGTTACCAAAAAGGCTGAACCAGGCATTAGAGAACTGTTGGACAGTTCCTATGTGCAAGGTCCGTTGATGCATCGTATCCATGATGCACTTCGGAAATTTGAAAATGAGGGTATTAAGTCTCCTGATACCCGTCCATACCAAGAGGTCAAACAACTACCCAAACATCAAGGGTTAGGGTATCGGCCTCAAAAGGTAACGAAAGGCTCTGTGAAGCAATACCCAGAAAGGGTCTGCTATGTGTGCAGGAGACCTGGTCACCTCAGTTACAAGTGTGATCAGAAGACACATCAAAGCTGTAACAAGAAAGTTGAGATTTTGCAAGAAAATAAAACGTTTCTTAAAAACCATCAAAACTCAACTCTTCCTGTTCAGCATCAAAGGATTCCTAAGTGGACTAACAAACTGTGTGTTCAAATGTCCAAGGAATCAAGTGACAGGATCATCAAGACTGAAACATGGATGAAACTTCCAGTGGTTGGAGAAGACGGGAAACCCATGACCATTCGGGCTTGGGTTCCTAATGTTGTCTAACTCATTCTTCTAAGTGAAGGGTGTCAACCGAAATAGTCCAGGTTAAGGTTTCTATGACTGTGTGTCTTTATCATTTTATTTTCTTTGTGCTTATTTTCTGTGTCGTTGCATTTCTATTTTCTTAGTTTTTAGTTTCTTTAGTATTTTAGGGGGAGATAGTTCAGAAAACTTAGAAAATACAAAAAAAAATCAGAAAACTTAGAAAATACAAAAAAAAAAAAAAAAAAAAAAAGAGAAGTTGATCCAACTCAAATGGAGAGTGATGGCACACTGGTTCTCAATACAAAGTCGTCTAGTAAAATTAGAACTGAAGGCACATACATACTTTTGAGAAAACTGTCTGAAAATCTAGTTGAATCAGATAAGAAACAGATAGTGTGTAAGACATATAAGGAAAGTCTAGACTGATAAATGGTTATGCATGTGAAAATCAATCATAGATTTAAGCTATCGAGACATTCGAAGTCTATAAGTCAATAACAGTTGAGAATGACTTAGTTTGATGCACACATCTGTTACCATGGCAAATGTGATAAATGACATTGAGCTAAAAGAGGGTGAAAATTTGACCCCAATCTGAGATGTCAAGGATCTTTTAGTGTTGAATTGTCAAAGAACATAAAATGCAGTGACAAAAGCTATATTGATCTATTAGTGTTGAATTGTCAAAGAGCATAAAATGCAGTGACAAAAGCTATATTGATCTATTAGTGTTGAATTGTCAAAGAGCATAAAATGCAGTGACAAAAGCTATATTGATCTATTAGTGTTGAATTGTCAAAGAGCATAAAATGCAGTGACAAAAGCTCAACAAAATTATCAGAAGAGGTGAAAAATTGACCTCCATGTCAAAGAGCATAAAATGCGTTGACAAAATCACAAAGCACATAAGCATGGTGGTTGGGTAACCAAGTTGTGCAAACTACTAAGTAAATCAATATACTGTGAGACTTTGAAAGAGATAGCCTTAACCGTGTATCCAATCTAGATAATCTGAAAATGTTGAAACAAAATCTGTCATTATCTGAGGAAAGTTAGGTTGACAGACAGAGTTTGAGAGAATATGTTTAGGCCCAAAAGTTCTGAAATGAATGATTACTAAGTATAGACGAGCTGGTACTGACTCCATATTGGAACCTTCTCACAAAAATATTTAATTTCAGTAATTTTAAATTCCTGCAATTTCTTTACTGTTTGTTTTTCAGTTTGTTCCTTAGGATTTAGTTAGTAAATAGATTAGATTTAAATTTATATTCTTTTCTTAGTTAAAGTTTCCTTCAGTCTATCTTATTTCTTGATATTATTGTTCGTTATTACTCCGAATGTTCACTGGTACTTATATGTTAATAACTTGCCCTGAAGTTACTAATAGCTGTGTGCTAAGTACAGGACAATCGAGAAAAAGAGCCAACTCTATGTGAGGAAGCTGACTCACACGAAGTGAATCAAAACGCACGAAGTTGATAAACAAAACATACGAAGAGGATTGATATGTTTTTATGTCCTTTAGTGTGTTATTTGTTTAGACTTTTTCTTTTCGCTTTGATGTACTTAGATGCTTATTAGTGGTCTTGAAATTACTGACTGGTTGCTGCTGAGTGTAGTACTAACAGTATCAAGGTTCACAGAGGAGAAGTTCATCACATGCGAAATGGATTCACTAAATACGGGTTACAGCTCACAATGTGCTTAGTGCAGGTAAGGGTGTAACGAAAGGTATTCCAATAGCATTGTGCTGTGTGCAGCATGCTATGTACTTTTTGCTTTGTGAATGTTTACTTAGTGAAATGGTTATTGATAGAACTAGGTCTTAGGGGGAGTATGTTGGTGCATATTTTATGAATCCCTAGTTCGTATCAATAAAGTATATTCATGTGGTGTTAATTAAATGTGTTTTGATTAATGGTTTGCATGTTTATACATTCTTAGTGACTATCTTAAGCTTACAAGTCCTTGATCATGTGTTGATGTATGATTGAAAGTTTAAGACTGTGTGAAAATTCACCATGGGTATGATAAGTTCACCACGTGCGTGATGAGCTCACTACGTGCGTAGTGAAGCCCACTTCGCACGAGGTGACTATGTCGGTTACCGTGAGATAAATAATATTAAAATATTCAGGGTCGTACGAATTCGACTAACTTCATACGAAGTGCTCTGCACTACGTACGAAGTGAATAAATTATTCTATAAATACATCTTGATTCGTATCATTCGAAAGAGACTACGCATATTAAGCCTATATCGGACAAAACTTGACCCTTTGTGACCTTAAGCCTTCGATAACGTAATCTTGCCCTTGAAACTTGCGAACTTAGTGTTAAAACCGAATTCCAAGGCAGCCTAGGCATCTCTGTGTGAGTACTGTGTGTTTGTCTTCTACCTTTCTGTGTGAGTCACTGTGTGCCGGACACCTAAGCAGATCTTAGAATCCTTAGGAGGTTTGGGAAATATAATTCCGCGATATTTCTCATCCTAGATCAGTCCTAGCATTAGGGTGTTTTAGTTTAGTTTAGAACCCCGTCCCCCAGTCGGTCCTACATAAAGTATGTAGATTATTATTATGTGCATCAAATGGTTGTAACTTGTGCATTAATGTAATATTTGAATCAACAGGCTGTATTATGTGCATTAAAATAGTTGTACTTTATGCATCAACTGTAATATATGAATCAAAGATTTATATTTGTGTGCATTAAGATGTTGTTTTTTTGTGCATCAGATGGTGGCTGAGATTTCGTTTTCGATCTCTCGAATTTACCATTTTAACCTTTTGTATTTTTTTAATTCCGAAAATTCGGTTAAAAAAGTGATTTTTTTGGTTTGACTTTTGGAAAGATCATGTGGTCCAGATCTCTCCTTACATTAAGTACCATAACTTTTTTTTTACTAGATCTCTACCCTATATATATATATATATATATATATATATATATTTTTTAATCTCCCCTCTCTCCTATATATATCATATTAACCTACTTCATTTTTTACACCAAAAAATCATCTATTTCTTTCTCTCTACTACTCTCTCATTCTCTCATACTTTTTTTAGAAATATGGACAAGGGAAAACAAAAACAAGGATTCAAAACGCCACGCCGCACGTCAAAATCGCAAGCATCGCGACCATCGCAACCGGAAAATATGTACGGGTTTACAACACCTCCGCCAACTTACCAAGGCATACAACCAATGCCTATGTATTCTCCTAGTCCTATGCCCGGTGGGTTCCAACAAGGCGGGATTTAACACTACAATCTCGGTTTTCAAAATTACGAGACCGGGTTTCAAGGAGGTTTTCATGGCGGGTATCATCAAAGGGGTTTTCAAGGGGGCTTTCAAGGACTACTTCAAAGCCAAAACCCAATCTTTGACGAGGACGAGGAGGACGAGGAGGCTATTGACGAAACCCAAGACGATCCAGAGGAAGTTATTCCCGAAACACAACCCGATCCGGTACCCGATACCCAACCCCAAAAAAAATTCGCTAATAGGCGAAAAGCGGTGTCGTGGGATTCGGCGCAAGAGGCTTTACTAGCCTAGGCATGGTTTACTATTAGTGAAAATTGCGTTGTCGGCAACTCCCAAAAAATACGTAAGTCTTATATATGTTTATTTATATATATTTACTTATATATGTTTATTTTATATTTATATATGTTTAAATTATATATATATATATTTTTTTTTTTCTTTTAGAAAATTTTTGGGGAAAAGTATGTGACCATTTCAACTCTCGAAGCACGGTTCAACGCATGAAAGACCAACTCAACTCCAAGTGGACGGACATGAACCGGAAGATTATGAAGTTCAACGGAATATTCAATAACTTCGTAGCAAATCAACGTTCCGGTTGGAGTGAGGCGGACATTATCAATAAAACAAACCTCCAATATCGGAATACGGTGGGCAATCATCAAGCTTTTCCTCACGTGGAGGCTTGGAAGGAGTTGAAAGACCATCCGAGATGGGTCATGGTACCAATGATGGACTCGGAATTTGAAAGACCATCAAAAAAGACCAAGACAACTTCCGATTCAACCCCGCACACGACGTCTTCCGATGCACCTGTTGGATTGGACCTCAACGATTCGGATGATGACATTCACATCGAGGAACCTCTACGGCCGATGGGTCGTGACATCGCAAAACGGAAAATGAAAGAAAAAACCCGGTTAGTGAGGATTCGATGGCGAGTGTGTTGCAATATGTCGACAAGTTCAATATAGACAGTGAAAGGTTGATGAAGATAGAACAAGAGAAGTTAGCGGTCGCGAGGGAAAAAAATCAAGCGGCATTCTTGAAAGCGGAGGCGTTAAGGGTAAAAGCCGAGGCCGCTAAACAACGAGAGATCCGAAAGGATCGAGATTTTTTATTATCTTCAACCCAACATCTCTCGGGAGACCAATTGAGATTTGTATTGGAACAAAAGGATGAGCTTCGCAAAAAATACAGGTGGAAGTAGTCGCATTTATTTTTAAAATTATGGATGTTTGTTACTTTTTTATTGAAATTTATGTAATTTCCATTTATGAAATATTATTAATTAATTTATAATGTATAGTCTTTTATTTTATTAAATTATTAAAAATATTCTATTAATTATTTTATATTTACAATAATTAAATTATGTTAATTAATAATAGTTATTAAAAAAATAAAAAAGATAAATAAAAATGATAGAGGGTTGAAGAGGGTTAGATATGGGGGTTGAGAATTAGAAAGGGTTGGAAGTGGAGAATGATGTGGATGCTGATGTGACAGTGAAAAAGTAAGGGTATGGGAGGGTTGGATGCACATGATCTAACCCTAGGCAACCTGCTGAAGTCCAAGCAATCTGAATATGTTTCAGGTCGACCGCTATGGTAGGCCTTATGATCTGGTCATCTAACTTAACTTGCAGCAGATCGGGGTCTTTTTATTGTCGGATTGTTTTGGAGGATGTGTTGTTGCATCTTTTTCTTGATGTTCATATTTTCCAACCATTCATAAACCAAATTCTTATGAAGGGTCTTTTTGCTCGAGTAATAAGAAATAAGTAAAGTGATTTGAGAAATACACATTGACCGACTTGAAAAACGGAGCAACAACTAGGAAGCTCTCTCTCTCCACTCTCATATTGCTTTATAACTAAAGTTTGTTAATGAACTACATAAATCAGCTCACGAAACCAAGTCCTACATAGAAGACGTACTAAGAACGTACACGATATATTGTAATGTGTAAACCAGGTAAAACTTTTCTATTTTAAAATAGTTGTTCATCATTTCATTAATTAAGGCTCTATACTGTAAACATTTTCGATCCACATGCATTTAATATAGTATTTATAATTTAATAAAATTAAAAATGTTTTATTATGAAAAATATTATTATAAAAAAAGGAAAAGAAAAAAAATGGCGTTACGTGTTTAACACACCTAATTAACTAATTGATGTAAAAATGGGTATAAAAAGGTTTTAGAATTTTTAACCTAAGTTTGTTACATACACGGACATAATATTTCTCCATTTACTTTTAAAGTTACTTATAATTTTATAACATTAACTAGATTAAATACCAATAACGAGTTGTTTTAAAAATAATAATTGTTAAACATTAATTTAAAATATTAAGTAATTATAACATGTGAAAAAATAAAAGTATAAAAAATGACGTTAGACAACGACAACACCAAGATCGGGGATAGAAGTGTCAACACGAGGGGTCAGACATGATGACATAAATATGGTATCATAAAACGAAGTGTTGGGTCTACATGTTGTCGGGTCAAATTAATACTACTTGTACTTTGAACTTAATACTGCTACTATAAAAGTTAGTACTAATGACATAATTTAATACTACTAGTTTAACGTTACAAATGTTGGAGTTAATACTGGTTCAAAAAGTTAATATTTTTCTATAAAATTAAACTGGTTGACCAATATTGTAACACCCAAGGATCGAAAATCTCTTAATTAATACTTAATTAAGTAATTAGTGTGATACACTTAAGTTGCCTAACTAAGAATAGGAGATGTCTTATAAACTTGAGGGGTTAAAAACGTCAAATTATAAGTCTATTAAGTTCAACGGCTATTTGGAAATTCAACAAAAGATGTATACACATATACTTGTTTCCTTGACTTTGATTTGTGCAAACACAAACACGGATACACCCATACGTGCATATGCTTCGCTGCTCTATTTCCTTATGATTTTGAATCCAAAAACTAGTACACATAACGTCTGAATTCAGTCTTTAGCACTTTCTTAGCATAAGGTATGAATTGTTCTTCTTGTTCATGAGTTTAGTGGGTCAAGAAGGGGTTCAAATGGTTGAAACAAAGAATCTATTGTTGTTTTATATGTTTCCTATTGTTTTTGTTGTGTTTATGTACTGTTTTGGGTAGGGGTGTGCACGGTTCGGTTTGGTTCGGTTTTGGGGTAAAACCGAAACCAAACCGAAAATTTCGGTTTTTGGAAAAACCAAAACCAAAACCATTCGGTTTTTCGGTTTTCGGTTTTCGGTTTTATGTTCGGTTTTCGGTTTTTGGCTCGGTTTTTAGTTTTTTTTTTTTTTTTTTTTTTTTGAAATAGGCTGCTGCAAATCATTAACTTAGGCTGCTCATAGTCTCCTGTTTGGGCTGCTACAAATCACAATATAGAATGATATATACAAGATTTTATCCGAAAACATTGAAACAAAATAATTAATAAAATGTCCAACATGAAACACATTTAACCCATCATAAAAATGTGTTGAATACATGAATAGTTGAAAACATAAATAACAAAGTTTGATGCTTAGTTGCCATAAAAGTTAAAAATAAATTTAAGTAAGTGTAATGGTTCGGTTCGGTTTCCTACAATCGGTTCGGTTTTTTATGTTCGGTTTTTAAGTTCGGTTCGGTTCGGTTTTTGTGGGCGGTTTTAGAAGCAGGAACCGAACCAAACCGAAAATTTCGGTTTTTGGAAAATTGAAAACCAAAACCATCGGTTTCTACAATGGTTCGGTTTTTTCGGTTTTTTTGGTTTTTGGTTCGGTTTCGGTTTTATCTGCTTACCCCTAGTTTTGGGTGTATGAAAACACCCATAGTGTTTGAAACGATTAATTGGAGGTCGAAAAGTGAGTTAAAACAACTTTTATGAGGGAACACAGTCGGCTGGACTGTGATGTACACGACCCGTGTAGCTTTTAGAAGGCAGTGAATATCAGTTCGTGTAGATGTACATGGCCCGTGTGGCAGTTCACAGTCCATGTAGGTACCTAAGGCGGTGATAGGCCATGTAAGGTTACATGGGTGTGTAGCATACAAAATACACGGCCCATTTAAAGGTATCCAGACCATGTAGGGTTTTTGTTAACACGGCCTTGTGGCCTTGTGTGGTTGTGTAGTTTGCAGGGTAACCGACCCTTGTAGTTATACACGGCCTGTGTAGGCCCTATTTCAGATTAGTTTGTAGTTATGTGATACTTTGTTGTATTATGCGTATAGGATTAAGGTGATTGGGTGCTTATCTAATCTTTATACGTTGTTCTTATTATTGATTACGAGGTGAGTTAACTAAACTCTGATTCAATGTCCAAAATGTGTTATACGTTGCGCTATCGTCGACGTGATCGAAAGGGGTCACAAATATGTAGGTCGAATAGCATAGTGCTTCGTGCGGTAGTGGACTACCTACAAAAACTACCTTGTTGGAGCGTTGCTAAGATGGTGCATTATTGTATCCATAATGTTACATGACGATTGCATATGTTTATGCATGTGTATATATGATCTTAAGTTTAGCATCCTCACTAATCTCTTGTAGCTTACACATAATAGGGTTATGTTTTTGCAGGTCGTGATGCTGGCAAGGGCAAGGCCCCTGTCTGACACCTTGATACTTAACTCTTTCTTAACCTAAACGCCTCTTTTGGATAAATTATGAGACACCAACTGTACGAACGTGTCAATATTCTTTTGGTTGACACTGGTTTCACTGATCTTGTAAATATTCTCTTGTTGTAAAATGGTGTTTTATATAAATAGTATTATTTTGGAAATTGGGGCATTACAAATATTAATGATGTTAGAATTTAGAGTTAATGTTAATGAATATTAATGTTGCTGATCAAGAAAAAGTAAAGATTCCTACAATCAAGGAAAGATTCCTACGATTAAGGAAGATTTGAATTACTTAAAGATAAAGATATACAAAAGATAAATTTTGTTTCTCAATATTTGTATTTGTAATTCAGAGTATATATATATGAATGTCGAATTACGTTTGATATTTGATTCGTTGTTTTTGTGTTCTGTTTTAGTGTTAAGGTGCAGTTATGCTGCTTCTTTAATATAATATTCGATCCTGACACGAAAAGACATGATTATATTTCTTATATAATTCGTTGCTTATTATAATTAAATTACTAGCTTAACATTCCGTGTATAAATGTATAATTGCGGGGAATGATTAAAATAAATATTAAATGTTTATGCTATTAGATAGTATTACGTATAAAATAGAGGATTACAAAGTATAATATGAAAACTACTCATATGTATTGGAGAAAACAATTAAACTATCTAAAAATGCCATAAGAGAAAACAATATATTTGTAAGTTATTTATGCAAATGGAAAAGATAATTGACAGAAGAACTCTAAAAAAAGAATGATGATATAGTAATTCTTTTTCTTGCGATTTAGAGTAAAGATTAAAGATGGTTGTTATCTTTTAGATAATTTAAAAACTCTCTTGGGTATTGGGTAACTACACATCAGAAAAAATGACAAGCTTCGTTAGTTTCTTATATTAAAAGGTATATTTGATACTTTATTAATTGGTTGTTTTCACCGGGTCATAATTTAGATAATTTTGTTTATTCATTTAGCAAATTATCCTTTTATCTTTGAATTACATTTTTAATTATATAAAGAGTTAATTGTCCAAATGGTTCTTTAACTTAGGGGTTTCTGTCATTTTCGTCCTTTAACTTCAAAAATGGTACGATTCGTCCTTAAACTGCCATTTTTATGCCGTTTTGTTCCTTATTAACGTTAGCCGTTAACTTTTTCCGTTAAAATAGGTAAAATGACCATTTTACCCTTGTATTTATATTTTATTATTTATTTTTACTCATTTTATAAATTAATTAATAATTAAGTCAAAGTCAACTCTGTAAAGTTAAAAGTCAAAGTCTATCTATTTCCTTTTCTCTCTCATTCTATTCACTAGAAACCACCATCACCCACCACCACTTCCACCGTAACCCACCACCACCACAGTTTGTTCATCGGAAGACACACACACAAAATTCAGTCTCTGATTTGGTTAAATTTTTGAAATGAATTTTTAATTCTTATTTGTTTAATTTGCTTGTGGGTTAATTTGCTTGTGGGTTATATTCCTGAACTGATTTGGTTATTTTGACAGTTTGTTCATTGAAATTGCTTGTGGTCAAAGTCTATCAAATTTGTTTGTTGATCAACTAGATGTGATTCACATCTGGGTTTAGTTAGGGAAGAGGGACCCTAAGATAGGGTTGGGGATCTACGATCAACCTATCTAAAGTAGTGAGGAGAGAGAGGGAGGCAGAGGAGAGAGAGAGAGAGAGAGAGAGAGCAGAGGAGAGAAAGAGAGAGAGAGAGAGAGAGAGAGAGAGAGAGCAGAGGAGAGAGAGAGCAGAAAAGAGAGAGAGCAGAGGCGGAGGCGGAGGTCACCGCTACTCACTACTTCCTAAAACACACGTAGCCAAAGTTTTCGTCGCCACCACAACCCACCACCACCACACCACACCACCACTGCCCCTACGCCGGCAAATCTGGCAACAAACCCTAAATCCCCTCGCCTATCCACAGCCGCCGCCGTCATCTTCAAATTTCTCTAGGGTTTTCAAATAGATTTAGGGTTTTCACGTAATTTGAGTGTCTAAGGTTACAGTGGCAGTTTGCACTGGTGGTCCAGAGAGAGAGAGAGAGAGACTGAGAGAGTGTGTGATAGGTTGTGGCGGTAGAAGTTCTTGTAGGTAGTGGTGGTACATGGTGCTGGTAGGCGGTGGCGGTGGCGGTGGCGGAGGCGGAGGCGGTGGTCCGGTGGATGTGGGTGGCGGTGGAGTCTATGCAAGTGAGGGAGAGAGAGGAGAGAGAGAGGGGAGAGTGATAGAGAAAGAAATGGAAAGAGAAAGTGTTGTGTACAATGTATATATATTTTCATTAAAAAAGATCATATATATATTTTAATTATTAACAAATTAGAAAAAATAGGAAAATGACCAAACTACCCTTGACTTAACTGAAAAAGTTAACGGTTAACGTTAAAAAGGACCAAAACGGCATGAAAATGGCAGTTTAAGGATGAATCGTACCACTTTTGAAGTTAAAGGACGAAAATGACAGAAACTCCTAAGTTAAAGGACCATTTAGACAATTAACTCTTATATAAATGTTAAAGTATTATACGTAACGTACTGATTTTGATGAAACTTAAATTTAAATAAAGGGATTTTTTTTACAGCAAAAAGAAAGGACCTCTAGAATGGAGTTTCGGCTCGGCCATCACCCCATCTCGGTCATGATATTATTAATTAAATGAGGACTAGCAAGATGTTAGAAATGTCAAATACAAGGCAAAAACTAACATTGCTATATATTAAAATGATTACAACACGACTTAATCAACCAAAACTCCTTTTTGTTTCCTATGCTTAATCCAAAAGTAATAGAGAGGTTGAATTGAGCTTGAAGAGCAACACCTTGAAGAGTTATTGCTCGATTTAAACACTTTCTTGTTCCTCAGATTCCAAATGCTCCATAAATATGTGTATATAACACTTTGAAAAAGATGCAATTTTCACCTTTCAACTTTAACTTGAGCCCCCACTTAACCAATTTCTCCAGATTGTGTATGTCCACAGAATTTATTCCCTACCATTGAGCAATTTCATAAAGTACTTGTCTAGAAAAGTTGCATTGCAAAAACAGATGGTTTTCGGTTTCAGGTTAAAGGGATTTTATTGGTGAAATCGACCTAGGAACGACTCGACTTACTACTTTGGAGCTTAACTTGACTCGACTCAATTAGAATTTATAATGATTATAGAAATATACATATAAACAAAGGGTAAAACTGTAATATACATAAGCTCGATAGGGCTAGCTTTACGAGTCAAACATTTTAATACTCGTGCTCAACTTGACAACCTACTCAAGCTAAGTAGCTCGAGCTTGGCTTGACTCGATTTAAACTTAGGTGATTCGAGTAATTTCCAACTCGACTTTGAGTAGCTCGCGCATTATTTTGACTCAGTTAGACACCTTGTTAAATCCAATAAATTAAATCGTGCGCAATATTATGTAAAGAAAAATGACATATTCTCATTTTATTTATTTCTAATTAATTCTTCTACCTACTTTAAGATGGTATAAGTAGAATACTATGAAGTTGAGTAGAACAATAAACCTTGAAACAAACAATTTCAAAAAGATAAGGTTGAAAGCGATGCACATATTGAAAAAAAAAAATCATTGGTAGATCACTTAAACCCAACATAAAATAAGATACTCAACCGATCAAAAAAGTAAATACAAGGACTGATTATATAAGTCGTGCATGCTTCATGAGGTACTAATTCTAAACTTATCTTCTATTTTATTTTTTCCAAAATATTGAAGATTTTACTAGACAGTCACTAGCGATGAAGAAAAGGAGAGTTGTAAGGCTTGTTTGATGATCCTTTATAGGATAACAACACGAATGTATATAATAATTAAGTTATTTTTAACTCTAATTTTAACCAACGTATACATTAGATGAATACCGTTTAACCTGTTAGATTGACTACGTACCCCCTCGCTAACTTTTTTAAAACCAAAGACATTTTGAGAATTCGAGGTGCCCAAATCTTCGACAAAGAGCATAAGATGATAAGAACGATATATCGGACTTTGAGTGGTTAAGATTAGTAGAATCAATAAGTGTCATAGCCAAAACGTCCCTTAATTTGGAGAATGAAGAGCCTCTTACAAGAAAATAAATATTGATATAGCTAGACACAAGATCTTAGGAATAGTGTAAATTGTTGTAGGTATAAGTTTTACAGTAATCACTGTCTAAAGAGTATAAAAAATATAAAAGAAATTCTAAGAAAAACCTAAATCTAGTCCATCTACACAATTGTGATTGTGTATGTATGTATGTATTTGAGTTTTGAGTCGACAATAGATTTTTTTATTGATTCAAAATTCAATTCAGCGGATGTAAACTTTTGAAGCAGTTCCATGCAAATTCGAAAACCAAATAAACTATTTGAATTCGAATTATTTGAATAAAATTCGATTTAAATTTCCGTTTTTACGAATTACTATTTTAATATTGAACACTTTTAATATACATTAAGCAAGCTAACAACTTAGCACATAATGTTTATCTTTATAATACGTAATTTAGAAAATTCGACTGACTAGAAATCCTATATTAATTGTCCTGAATGTATGCTAATATCTCTTAACAAAAAAATCACTAATTTCATTTCCAATAGCTTCCCCCCAACTAATTTCTCGTCTCAAACAATTGACAAAAACTTTATCTTATATAGATATATTATATATGAAAAACATCAAATGACTCTTCTCAATATATATATATTTAAAGTTATATATATATACTTAAGTATTAATTTATACTGTTACCTAGAAAGGCAGATACAAATAAGGGTGTCAAATTAAATATATATACGAGTCTTCAGGATTAAAAAAAAAAAGAGCTTACTCCACGTTTCAATTAACTGTTACGTTTTAATATATCATTTCCCCTACTCTAATTTACAAATTAAGATTTTTTATATATGGTTGATCAAACATAATATATTATATTTTTTTACAAACATAAAAATATAATTTTAAATATAATTAATTTTTATTTAAAATAAAAAACCACCCTTATATTTATGAAAAAAACATTATACGTACTAGAATCTTAATCCTGATTCTAATCCCTAATTAATTTACCATTGTCTTTGGGATTAAAAAACCCCACAAGTACCGTAGTTAAATCTTATTTTATTTTATTATATATAAAATATATATCTATCTAAAGATAGATAATAGGCACACAATATATCATTGTCAACTACATACAATCCGCTATCGATATCCGATCTGAATCTAACCCTAGCTATCTAGCCCTAACTCAAACTCCAACCCCATAAATCAACTTCTTCAACAAACACACTTGGAAACCAGAATCCCACTACATACAACACCTTCATACCCTAACTAAACCTATTAATCATATGATATGAACAATTTCAGCTCAGACTTGAATTTGATCATCTAGCTTGTACTTCGTAGTCAAATCTTTCTAGCCCTAAAACTGGTTCTTGAGTCAAAAGATTAAACTGATCGGAGATGGATCCTGCGAGTCTTCCACCTCCGTTTCATACAAGAAACTTCAATTTGCACCAATTTCAGCAACAAAATTCAGAAGACGAACAAAGTGGCACGAGCGGTCTAAACATGGGAGGCCATAAACGAGAACGAGACGAGAAAAATAACGATGAGATGTTGAACACCAACAACAGCGGTGGCGGAGGTAGCAGCGAAGGAAAAGACGGAGAAATGGGTAGAAGGCCACGTGGACGGCCTTCAGGTTCGAAAAACAAACCTAAACCACCCATTATAATCACGAGAGACAGCGCGAACGCTTTGCGTACTCATGTCATGGAGGTCTCCGATGGCTGCGACGTGATGGACAGCATCAGCACCTTCGCACGCCGTCGGCAACGTGGTGTCTGTATCATTAGTGGTACTGGCACCGTCACTAACGTCACACTCCGCCAACCGGCTTCGCCGGGAGCGGTTGTGACATTGCACGGGAGATTCGAGATTCTTTCATTGTCAGGTTCTTTCCTACCGCCGCCAGCTCCGCCAGCAGCAACAGGGTTGACTATTTACTTAGCTGGTGGTCAAGGGCAGGTGGTGGGTGGTAGTGTGGTTGGAGCACTTTTAGCGGCGGGGCCGGTGGTTATCATGGCCGCGTCGTTTAGCAACGCCGCCTACGAAAGACTTCCTCTAGAAGACGAAGAAAATAACTTACCGATTCAAGGAGGCGGATCTCTTGGATCTCCGGGAGCTATTAATACACCACAACCGTCGTCGCAACAACAGCAACAACTAATGTCGGATCCATCGCTATTTCAAGGCATGCCACCAAATCTACTCAACTCAATTCAACTACCAAATGATTCTTATTGGGGTAACAATGGCAGTGGTCGTCCGTCGTTCTAAATCGCAATTTATGAGCAAATTTTCAAGGTTTCGATTCTTTAACTTCAACTTTTGTTAAGTTTCTAATTTATGTCAGTTTGGTTTTTAATATTTCATGGATTTTAGGGTTTCTTGATTTGCGTTTGATGTTAAGATGAAATACATGTGACTGTATTAATTTCTTTGTATTGTGAGAGATGTTTTTAAAGATTATTCATGTTGATTAGTTAGGTTAATTTGTTCTAATTAGCAATGATCATTAATCAGCATAAAATCATTTTTTCCACATGTATTTCATCCTTCCTTGAATTTTGTGACAGTATAATAAAGACACAATTTGATAATGCTATTTTCTGGTTTAAATTGCAATTTGTAGTTATGATTTTGAAGATGAGAAATCTTGTAAGTTTTGAATGTTGAGAAGTGGAGGTTGTATGTAGTGCATCAAGAGTTGTACGTTTTAAAAGATTTGAGTGTACTTGAATAACTAAAAGTTAAGGTGTCTGAGTTGGTTGGGTTATTTTAGGAAAAAGAGATCAGATTCTTTGTTATGAAGCAAATTCACAAACACCAGATTTGTTTTTTATCGACAAATCTTATCTGTCGGGTTAAGTACAATTAATTTCTTCTTTCATCCATTATTTTATTTTTCTTATTATTCTTGAAAAAAAAACAAAGAATAATTAAGTTAATAAGTTAATAAGTGTAAGTTTACATGATTAATTTTAAGTAGTAATAAATAGAGTCTGTTTGTCAAGTTTATGTTTCTTAGTTCATCATTCCTTGGTATTAAAAATATATTATGAATTTATATAAAATAAAATCAAGTTAGTGGCTTAAATATTAATAAATGTTTGCCATGGGAAAATCTGTCATAATTAGAAATGGCATTTTCAAATGGAATTTCCAGTCGAATTTTGTTCCTCGGGAAAAATTTCCTTAAATAAGAGAATTTTTCCGATGGATAAATTTTTTTCTGAAGATTGATGAATAATTCTGTTCGTAATTAATTTTCTTAATACTTGAAAAAATTGTTGTTGTCTATCAACAACGGATCTCAAATATATATTAAGATTTTTGACAAATATATGTTTGATTATCATTATGAATAATTTGATTAATTTGGTTTCTATCTAAACTAATTAATAGAAGATATATAAGGTCTATTTTTCTTTTAGATAGGAGTTATACGAGGAATTTGCTTTTAAATAAAGTAAGAATTAGGGCTTTGTAATTCTTATAAATAGTGGTGATCTTTATAATTTTAAGGAAAAACAAAGAGAACACTTGTGAGAGTATTGAAGAGTGTAAAGAGTTGAACGTCTTCATATTGTAATCGGGGTTTATAGTGAAGCTTTTCTTTTGTGGAGTTGGCTAAAGGAGCCAAACCCAAACATCTTTGTGTTTGCTTATGATTTTCTATTTATGTGTTTATTAGCACAAGTTGTTTTGATTTTACTTTGTGGTAGTCGATTCCGTTTGAAATTTCGTTTATTTATTCGTCATATTTTGCTTTTATGTGATATTGGATGTTGCAGTTTTTGTTAATTGTTGGATATAGATCTACGATTTGAATGGTGTAGAGTTTGATTGGACTCGTGAAAGAGTTATTTAAAGCCAAAGTTAGTACTAGGATTTTCTCAGTTTTTGGGGTAGCTGTGATGAAAAAGGCTTTGTGTGTTCATTGACGGTTGGATAGTTTCAAATATTAGACATATAATTCAAAACACTTAATTTATATGTTTATGAATAATGGAGATCATTATCAATGGTTCATACAAACACTAAGAGGTTGCCAAAGTTTCTACTGTTAGTGAGTTTTCTTTTTGTTGTAATTTTTATTGGTTTTATTGCTTTAGGGTTATTTTTGCTATGAATGTAAGTTGAATAATAAAGAGTGGGACGTCAAAGTTCTTGATCCCTATATTCGATGGGAAGATGGATTTTACGGTGTGGCAAATGGTGATTAAAGATGTTCTGCCATAACAAGGTAGTGATGAATCTTTAAGATACAAATCAGATGGTATGGATGATGAAGTTTGGAAGATGATGATGAAGAAAACATCGAGTACAATCAGGTTAGCACATATGCTCATGAGATCAAATACAATATTTTGAATGAGAAAACAACAAAAGGTAATTAGGACAAACTCTCCATAAGTTATTATTGTAGACAACAACTTGAATATATCAAGAATTATAAAAATTGATTGTATTTATCGACTAAAAATAAAGTTCATTGAATGCAATGATAATTTAAATGTGATGTTCGAAATCTAAAGTAGGATAAATTTGGAACTTTTTGACATTTACTCACCTAACTAACGAGATATATGCAAGTTTTGTTTGAGTATAATAATAATAATAATAATAATAATACAATTATAAATAATCAAAGGTGACCGGCTAAACATATGATTGAAGGTCACATTGCATTAATTGTGAAATTCGGTAACATAAATGCAATAATCCGAAAAACGTTCTTTGTTACATAAAATATTAAAGTGGCCGGGCAAAGTTTATTACAATTCTGTATATTTAACCTTATTTTTTTTTACAAATGCGCTTATAATAATAAACAAATTTATGAATAAAATAAATAATTTGAAATAAGTAAGTCGTAATTGCTAGGCTTAAAGGATATGGTCTAATGACTAATTTTATAAAACTTACTATTTTCTAATTGGATTACAACGATGGTTGACCGCTAGGTTGATACACATGAAAACATTATAATTATAAGAGTAAATTACACGGATGGTTCCTGTGATTACTGCTAAGTTACTAGTTTGGTTCTTTAAGTAGAAAAATTACGCTAATAGTTTCTATTGTGTAAGTTTTGTCACACTCATGGTCCTTTATCTAACCGCCCGTCAATTTCTACCGTTAGTTGACTTTTTCAAATTATAATTTGGTTTTTTCACACTTTGGTTGTTTATTACTTTCACCTTTAGTCCTTATGTAGGGACCAAACTAGTAACCCTAATATTTTTAAGTTAATTAATAATTAAATAGCCACCAACACCCCATTACCTCCCTCTCCTCTCTCTCTCTCTCTCTCTCTCTCTCTCTCTCTCGCGATATGTGGGTTTCCCCCACCACTCCGCCAGGAGCCACCATCAAACCACAACCAATATCCATCCATCACCTATCACCTATGTCACCTTCTCTCTCTCTCTCTCTCTCTCTCTCTCTCTCTCTCTCTCTCTCTCTCCACCACACACAGTCAAACCAACCACCAACGCCACTGTCCGGTTGATGTCTCCACCACTACCCCACCGTCGTTAAAATCACACAAACAATGTGAAAACACAAAATCACACATATTGTTATTCAAATCAAACTTAAATCTTGGTTCAAACCAGATCAATCACACATAAAATCAAACCTGTATACAGAAATTGAATAAAGAAGGGCTGGTGGCGGCGACGCTTGGAGTGGCGGCGGCGACATGAATCTGTGAAATCTGGAGTTTTTAATGACTTAGGGTTTTTACATGAGCGAAAGGGATGGCGGTTGCAGTGGAGATGGGGTGATGTGGAGGTGTTTGCGACGGTGGAGTTAGGGTTTACGACAAGGTGGTTGTTTGCGATGATGGTTCGTGGAGGGAGGTGCGACGGTGGTTGTTGGTTGCAGCTGTGCGATGGTGGTTCTTGAGTAGGTTGTCTACCGGCTGCGACAGGTGGTCGGAGGGATGGTGGCCGGCGGTGGTTAGCTTGGTGGTGGTGCTCAGATGGTGTGGATGTGAGAGAGGGTTGAGAGAGTATTTGTGTTTGTATATAGGGAGAGATGAATAAATATTAGGATTACTAGTTTGGTCCCTACATAAGAACTAAGGGTGAAAGTAATAAAATACCAAAGTAAGAAAAGACCAAATTACCCTTTAAAAAGTCAACTAACGGTAGAAATTGATGAAGGGTTAGATAAAGGACCTTGAGTGTGATAAAACTTGCACAATAGGGACTATCGATATAATTTTTCTACTTAAAGGACCAAACCATTAACTTAACACTAACCACATGGGCAATAAGTGTAATTTACTCTAATAATAATTATAAAATATATGATTGTTAGAAAGGTTCGAATTTATCATATTCTTAAACATCACTTTTAAATAATAAACCGTTTTTCCTAATAATCAATGGTTATGTTCGGTTCTTGATTAAACTCTTTTCTATATAGATAAATATATAGTAAATCATAAAATAAATAAATATATAGTAAATAATTTAAAAAATAAATAACAAGTCTAAAGTAAATTATTAGAGAAGTATATATATATATATATATATATATATATATATATATATATATATATATATATGGAGAGTTCCATTGAGAACAAAAAAATACGAAAATGCGATAATCAATCACAGCCATTGATCTTGAAAATCAATGGTTCAATATATATATATATATATATATATATATATATATATGGAGAGTTCCATTGAGAACAAAAAAAATGTGAAAACTGCGATAATCAATCACAGCCATTGATCTTGAAAATCAATGGTTCAAGATGATAAGGGGCAATTTGAACATAACACAAGTTAGGGGTAATGTTTGTAAATAGGAAAAGGGCTATTTGGACAATTTTTATCTACCACCATTTTTTTAAAACTAAAATATCTACTAAACGCCAAGATATTAAAATATGAAAAGTATACCAAATTAACGATAAAATATGCTCTTTAATATGACATCCATATTGCTATATTTTTTCAAAGAAAAAAATTTCTTTTTTGCGAGGTTTCTTTTTTTCTAGCACTGTATGAGATATATGCACATGTGCATATAACACTCAATTTTTTTTCAAGCACATATGCATATGTGCACCACCTGTTCATATTGCATATGTGCGTCTGGTTAACGTATAATATAAGCCTAAAATGTGTGTAAGATAAGGTATGTATACATATATGTAACATACCTTATAGTACTAATTACATATATGTTAGTACTGATGCAAATTTTAGACAAAAAGGTCTAAATACATATATATATATATATATATATATATATAACATACCTTAGAGTACTGATTATATATATGTTATGTACAGAAACAAATAAATTGCACATGTATAACATAAAATATACATGTATAACAAATAAAATGTGTGTAAAATGTGTATAAGAAAAGATACATTTGGAACATATAGGTTGGCTTTCGTTAGATTACTTTGGAACTTTGTTTTCATCTAAAAATATTAAAAGTTTTTTATGACACATTTTTGCAGTTTCCTCCTGAATTGATCTGAAAACTGAGTGCACACAATAATTTAAACATGTACAACTCAAACTAAACCTTCAACCCAAAAAGGCAAGTGTTACCTACCATGAAATATTAAATATGGGAAGCTTTAAACATAAGAATATAATAAAAAGTTTATGTTAACTGTCTGTGCTAGTTTTGTTTGTCTGTTGCATACATCTAACTTAGCAAAAAAGTAACAAAGTAAATAATCAAAATCAAGTAGAAGGTATAATAAGTGCTGAAAGGTAATATAAATTTAGAATGCAAGATTAAAAAAGAATTATATTAGAAGATTGTGATGCATTATAATTGAATAACATTATATTCAAGAAGTCTGGCTACCGACCATGATATGTTACATATATGAAATTTAGAAATTTAGAACTAAATAAAATAGAAAGACATTAATCTATAGAAACTGTATTGGCGGTTGGGATTTAAGGTGAATAAGAATGCACATATGCAACAACACCTTCTGCTAATACAAAATCATAATTTACATATATACGAAATTGGAAAAAAATATGAACTTTATGTTACATATGCAACTTTATGATGTAAATGAACAAATGTATAAAAAGGTTGAAATGATAAAAAAAAATATTTATGCTTAATTAGCATCCATAAACCCATCCATCATCCGAGCTCTCATTTCCTATTTTCAAAACTGAACCAACATCTCGTTCTGACTCGAACTTGGACTCTGACTCCTCAAGATCCTTAGATTTTTTCTTCGTAGGGAAATTCCGTGGAATCATGTTTACGGATAACATTTCATCTTAGGTGTCACAATGACATTAACTAAGAATGTTTCATCATCTATAAGAAATTTTAAACAATTATAAAGACACTTAAAAGGTAAAAACTAAGTCGCACAGGTTATGGTGGTTTGAGAATTAAAAAAAAAAATAATACAAACAAATAAAAAAAAAGACAATATACTGTATTTGAACATCCATAAAGTGAAATATATGCATAAAATTCAACTACAATTCTTTATGAAGATATGTCAAAACAATAAATGTTGTATATATGCAGTTGCATACATTTCAATGCCACAAATATATCTTATTGCACATACGCAACAACAACAACAAAAATCTTGAATTGCCATAAAAATGAATAAACGAAATGCATTTGGATGCTACTGAACAGAATTAACGAATTTGAAAGCTAAAAAAAAACCATTCTTACCTACAATGGGTGAAAAATCCACGTGCATTTCATTTTCCATATTAAACACTGCTTTTTGTGTGAATCAGATATTCATTAGAGAATTCTTCTTCTCCCACCTGTAATGAAGAAGTGAATTCAACATCTGACACCACCTCCATGAATGAAACTGTAAACAAAAAAACAAAAAAAACATGAAAAACTCCAATGACCGTATTAAACAAAATTCGTAAAACATCAAACCATAAACTGAAAACCCGAACACCCTGATTGATGAAATGTGAATAAGAAAAAACGTCACATCTACAAATCAGATATAATACAACATATACGCTACTTTTCAGAAAGTATACAGCAACATTTATTCTGATAGAAACAAAAAACAAATTAATAAATTAAGCAATCAATAAATATAATATGTAACAAATGAAATATTAGTGCTCAAATCATTTATGAGATTGATAAAGCATGGTGCATAGAAACATAAGGCCCGTCAGAATAATTAATGGGCTAAAGTGGTTCTATATATCAAGTATCAATATAGACAGAAAATGTGTACACATTATTAAAAGAAGTGTTTACATTTTGTAGCATACACATACTTTTCACAACACAATGGGTATGTTTGGCGAGAGGCTTATAGGGGATTATAGGGGCTTGGGCTTCTAGTTTTTATAATCCCCAGCCCTCAAGCCTCGTTTGGATAAGGGGATTATTAAAAACATAAGCCCCCATAATCCCCTATAAGCCCTCAAAATAAAAGTCTTTTCAAGTAGCTTATGACTTGGATTTGAAATTATAAATTAATAAGCCCCAGCCCCAGCTCCAGCCCCAGCCAGTTTCACCAAACATACTCAATATAAAAACTCAAAACTCTCAAGTAATAATAAATAAATGTTGAGGTAAGTCAGTGAGTATGAATAATATGTCATCATCCATTAACTAGTTTGAGCAGATTATTTTAAAGCAAACACAATGATTTATTGAAACCAGCAAACCTTAAGTAACCAGTGGGAAATTAGTATCTAACTAATAAGGAAAACCATAAGGCTCATGGGCCCATTCTAAGCTAATCGCTAGATAAATTTACATATAAAACCTCATCTTCACACTTAATGCACCTCACAAGCCAATGTCATGAAAGCCATGTACTTTAAATCGTAAAGATACATATATTTGTATATAAAGTAGATTGATGAAGACATCAACAAATTCATCATTTGTAGATACGGTTATAAACGAATAAAACATTCATAAATCATTCGTAAAGTTGTTCGCGAGGAATTCGTTTATTTTTGTTTGTTTAATAAACGAACGAACATGAACAAGATTTTCCGCTTATTTATTTAAAGGTACAAACACGAACAGAGCTCTCGTTCGTTCATTTATTTTCGTGAACGTGCGGTTATAAGTTCGTTTATGTCCATTTATGCTATATATAGTGTTTTTTTGTGTTTAATAATGTTTGATATATATTATAACGTGTGTTCCTTCGTTTGCGTTTGTTTATCATTCAAACGAACGAATGAAAATGTACACAAACTAACCAATCGACCACACACGCCCGTTCATTTATTTGTTCGGCTAAACTTAAACAAACGAACATGAACATAGAAATCCGTTCATTTATCCGTTCATGTTCGTTAATTTGTTAGCTAAAGTTAAACGAATATTTAACAAAAAGTACGAGTTCATTATATTTTTTGAAGGATAACGAAAAACAAATTACCTTTTTATCTGTTAAAGTTTTCTTCGACGATCTTTCTTGCGGTGAAAACGATCAATTATAGCTTCATTTGTAACTTTAGCAACCTCTCTTTTTCTATAGCACAAATGAGAGTCCAATTTAAAAGAGCAGTCATAGTATTGCAACAAATTCGACTTTACGAGCTTCATTTTGAAAAAACATCCTTCAACCATTGCGGTTGCGACTAGTAAAACCAACTCTAGCTTCAATAGTCGATAGGTCAAAGGAAAAGACACAAATTTTTTTCTTCCACCATCAAATGAGCAAGATCAGCAATATACCATTTTAGTCGGCAAATGTAACATCATTATGCACTATCTGATAGTAGACTTCAAGTTGACCACATACATATAACCTTTGCGCATCAGTAAAATCATTTGGATATATCTCACTACATTTCACTAGTTTTGATGTGTTAAACTTGGAAAACAAATTACATGGACTCAAAACTGTCATATATATTTTCAAGTATTTTGGTGTTTTTTTTTTTTTTTTTTTTTTTTTAAAGGCAAGTACTTTGGTGTTTACTTCACTAAAATGATCGCTGAACTCTTGAATTTGCATATCCAAAACCTGTGTTATAGATGTCAACCTCAAAATGATGTCGATTAGTAATGTTGGTTATTCGATTCCTTGAATCCTTCAACTTCATTCATGGGTTGCAATTTGTTTAGTTTTCTTATTTATTGGGCTTTCAAAAATCATGTTACTTCTAATTGGATATTGGGCTATCTAAATTGTTTGGTTAGGCTATTTAATTAGAAGAAATATCATATGTACTAGCACTTATAAATTTGACCAGTTGCACTTGTATATAAATTTATAATTTTAAAAAAATTTATACTATGTGTTGAACAACAAGTTTCTTGTCATATTAACATCACAAGGCGCATCCATGAAAGCATCATATCAATTGAAAGAGAGGAGACCCAACTTGGTTTGAATGTAAAGTGGGGAGAGTTTTGTCTTAGAACCAACAAGACAAAGACATTCAAGGGCAAGGGGAAGTGACGAAGTGTATATATATATATATATATATATATATAGAATCGGGTTTCGGAACCTTTGAGAGACTGTACGTGTTTTTCTTTTCCTTCCTCGATCCCGGTTAAGGCCCGCAAGAGTATTGGATGGACGGCCCAAACCTTCAGGCCCAAACCTTCAAGCCCATATCTATATATATCTTTCAAAAGTTTGTTGGGCCGGCCTACCCCCTTTCTAAAGTTTAAACATTGGATGGAGGACCATTTTCCACCTTCATTTCTTATGATTTTTTATTGTATGTATGTATGTGTGTGTGACCATTTTCAACTATAGTAGATAACAATTTGAGCACAATAACATTTGAAGCAGAAAAATAAAGATCGTCTAAAACAAACCACCAATCGAAATGAATAACGATGAGAATCGTAGTTTAGGAAAAGACCAAAATGCCCCTTTACTAACGTTAAGAGCAAACGTCCGTTTAGGAAAATGATTAAAAGTGTGCAAAAATCTCATTTAAAGGACTAAATCTGTAACTTTTTAAAATAAAAGACTACAAGTGAAATAAGGGGTATATAGAAAGGACCAATTTGATGATTAACTCTAGACATAATAATATTAATAGTAATAATAATAATAGTAATAGTAATAATATCTTTAATGCAATTTAGGTCTAAACCTTAACTATTATATCAATAGTTCTCAAAATTAAAACTAATGAGAAATGTTCAATATAGTCCCTACTTATTGTATAGTCTCAAGGGACTAATCTTAGCCCTTGGATCAGTCCCATTAATGGTCCAGATTGAATTTTAAAAATTTGGGCGGAGTGACATTTTCGTAATTAACATGTAATGATTTTACTATCACATGTGATTGTATACTGAATCACATGTGATTTTATATTGAATCACATATGATTAAATTTTAAAATTTAGGACTATACTTTTATATAAACTATATTTAACACAACTCTAAAAATAATATATATTGTTTTTGTGGATAAGGGTCATCAGATGCTTTCAGTGATTGTAAGTCGGTAGTTTTTCTAAAAGTACACTCTACCTACACAATAAATATAACTATCTATATTTAACATCTCACAATCTCACTCTGAAACCGGATAATTTGTTGTTATTGTTGGAAATCAACTAAATTATATGGTCCTTGGTCTACAAAGTCACAAGAATGCAAAAAATTATAATTATAGTCTTAAATAAAAGATGGTATCATGGCACTTACACGCACTCAATTCTGAAGTTGAAATAATCTAATATCATATATGATGATCATGGGATAATGGTATTTCAATGGTGGTGGTGATGATGTTGATAGGAATTCAAGAATACCATAAAATGCATGCCATCAATTGCCCTATTCCCATCAAGTATATTATTGACATATATTTACATATATAGACACCTACAAATCTACAATCGCCATTATTACAAACGTTACATAGAGATCGCAAAATCATTGTACCTTATATATATATATATATATATATATATATATATATATATATATATATGAAAAAGTTCATGCGAGAATCATTCTTAGTGCGAGAATCGCGAGAACTAATCTGAGCCGTCCAATTCCCCTTTCTTCAATGGCATTGCCCACTCATGAATTCCTCACATGAACCCTGTCACACTCTATCCCTCCACGCTCTCCATCCGTTTAACTTCCCATATCCAAGGAACGACTGAGATTGGTTATCGCGGTTCTCGCACTAACAACGGTTCTCACATAAACCCTCCCATATATATATATATATATATATATATATATATATATATATAGGGGAAGGTTCATACGAGAACCGTTGTTAACGCGAGAACCGCGAGAACCGTTGTGAGCCTTAGATCAAAATTAATCTAAATAAATCAATGGTCTAAAATAATTAAATCCCAAGATTGTTGGAGGGTGCTGTGGGCCGTAGGTTGTCATTCCCGGAATATTGGGGGGGTATTTTTGGAAAATATTCAAATACCTCATTAAATAAGGCTTTCAAAAACACGCGGACTTCTTTTATCCGATTTCAATTCACGTTCCCCCATTTCTCTCGATAACTGCTACCCCTAAAATCTCTCTCACGAACTCACCTCGCTCTCCCCCGTTCGATTTTGCCCTAGATTTCTATCCGAATCAGTCGAAATCGTGAAATCCTCGAAGATTTTGAAAAGGATTTCAAACGGATTTTGTCAAAATATCGTCAACATTCTTCTTATTCCAAAGGATTTCAAGGACTATTTCAACTTCGATCGATCGGTTTCCTAAAGGCTAAAACGATCGTCTATCGTTAATCATCTCGAAAAAGTTTATACGGTAAGAAATAGCTAATGTTCTTATTTTAAATCTGATTTCAGACAGAAAAACTGATTTCGAAGAAAAGAAGAAACACTGATGTTCTTATTTTACATAGCCACTGATGTTTTGTTTAACTGATGTTCTTATTTTACACAATAATTCTTATTTTACATCTGATTTACATTAACCTAATTCTAG
Organism: Pulicaria dysenterica; assembly: GCA_947179395.2. Lineage (NCBI taxonomy): Eukaryota > Viridiplantae > Streptophyta > Magnoliopsida > Asterales > Asteraceae > Pulicaria > Pulicaria dysenterica. Next base: position 97,763,528 of record OX359289.1, read on the forward strand.
TTTTTCTTAACTGATGTGTTTAACAGATCAAATCTGACAAAAGGATTTACCAAAAAATGTCAGGTATGTGATTATAAATTTAATGTTCAGTGATTTGTGTTAAAAATCTCATATGAATATTCAAATCAATGTATGTTATAAAACAAATGTTAGTGAACATATGCAAAAACCTACATGTTCTGTCTTCTAGATTTGCATATGTGCACAAAAAATAGGGTAAAAATATCCAAAATATGTATGATATAAACAATGTTAATGAACATATGCAAAAATTGTTTAATCTCTCAATAACACAGTATTTTGCATATATGCAGAAACATTAATGAACAGACTATGCAATTGAAAAATCGGGATTCAAAACGTAAACAAAAAAAAATCCAAACTCATCACTAATATCTTCAGTATCATCATCACTCAAAAACTCACTATCATCACTCATAAACTCACTTTCATCATCGCTATAAGTCTTTTTCTTCACTGTTTTCGCTTTCTTCACTGTCTTGGCTTTCTTTACTGTCTTTGTTTTCTTCATTGTCTTCCCTTTCTTTGCTTTCTGAATTGCTTTTTCTCCAGGACCAACCAAACGTTTTTTCGTTCCAGAACCTTTGTTACATATTCCCTGAGGTGCTTTTATTAAAACCTCCCCAGGTACTTCAACACCAAGTAAGTCTTTAATAACATCCTCCTTGCCTTTACCCTTTGAAACAGCAGCTAAGTCATCTTGTACTTCTTTTTTCATAATTCTTAACTTCTCAACAAATAAATTGAACTTTTCAGTGTCACTCCTTAAAAGTTCAACGCATGATTCAACAATACAAAAAGATTCTTTAGAGAATTGATCATTTTCGTAATTGTTGGAACCAAACCTAAGACGATACTGACGCAACTCTGAAGGAATAATATCCCTTGTCCATCTTTTTAAAATATAATCTTGAGGAATCGTCTTGATATTGTAAGAATTCCACACGTACAACAAATGACGACAGGGATAACCTTGACGAATAAAATGATCACAGTTACAAACATAACTATGATCATCCTTGTTTATTGTAACCTGCAAAAACACAATTACACAAAAAAACAGAAAAAAATAAAAAAAATTATTATAGAAAATAATCTATATTCTGCATATATGCAAAACTCAAGTAAATGTTTGTTATATGCATATATGCATATGTCTATATGCATAGTTGAATGATTTTGTTAATGCATATATGCAAAAAACAGAAATTTACGTACCTTGAATTCATTCACAACATCACCATGTTTGTTTTTATGCATTATCACACATTCCTCAACCTCATTGGTAACACTAATAGATTTTTGAATGCACTGCCACACACTCCTAGAAATCTCCTTCTGGACCAAGTTGAATGTAGCTCGGGTGTAGACATTTGAAGCATTTTTTTCAATATCTAAATGTGTAACCCACTTAGGTACAGTTGTTGATATCTGGTTATCAAAAATCCTCTGATCGTATCTTTGTTTTTCCATAGCAGTTTCAAAACAAGTCATAAACTGGATTAGTGTATTCCCCGGAATTGAATAAACACTGAAAAAAGAATTCTCGCTCTCGGATAACGATGTAGTCCTCATCAAACAACACAAGGGGATATGCCTGAAATAAGCTGGAATCCATCCTTTACGAGCTTCAAACATATCAGCCAACCATTTGTTGTTTTCTAATGAAAATTCTTGTATTAATGAATTCCATTTTCCCTCAAACTCATCAGGAGTAAGGTAAACATTCCACACAAGTTTGTGTAAACGTTTCCTTAGATCGGTATTGTGCAACAAATTGCCACACACCTGTTAAAAAATAAAAATTAATAAAATGTATACAGAAGCTGAACATGACATATGCACATATGCAGAAGGAGATTAAGGATCTCTGTGTTTCATGTGCATATATGCAAAAAAATAACCAAAAGCTGAACATGACATATGCACATATACAGAATGTCATTCTGTTTCATGTGCATATATGCAAACAAAATCCAAAACTTGAATAATGCATGTTATAACAATCTGATATAATAAAAAAACCTATATAATAAAATAACATCTGAAAACCAAAAAATACAAAAATACCTTAAGAGGCAACTTCTTCATGATATGCCACATGCATAATCTGTGTGTAGAATCAGTGAACACTTCTGGAACAGCTTGTTTAAGAGCGGGATCTCGGTCGGTAAGAACAATACGTGGTTGCTTTGAATGTGTCTTCAAGAACGCTTCCAAGAGCCACTTGTAAGATTCAATCGTCTCAGATTTCAAAAGTCCACCACCAAAAGTAATGCACCTTCTATGGTTATCAATTCCCGTAAAAGGAACAAAAACCATCTTGTACCTGAGGAAAAAAAACAGTATGCAAATATGCATACATACAAAAAAAAAACCAATATGCACATATGAAAAAATACAGTACACATATATGCGTTAACCAAAACAGAAACTTACATGTTTGTAACGTAGGTAGCATCAAAGGACAAAACATCACCAAACACTTGATAGCAATACTTTGACGTTTCATCAGCCCAAAACAAACACGTAAGCTCACTATCAACCACTTGATATTCGAAAGAATAATTTGGCACATGTAGTTTTTTTGCATTTAACTTATCAACAAGCATTTGCGTGTCTCTATTGCCAATATATTTGTTCATATCCCTTCTGAAGTTCTTGAAATCAACAACAGTTCCTGTCACATTAGAATAACCTCCTTGTAGCAACGATCTGAGCCTATGAGCTTTTGTAGGGCCGATGTTGGATCTAGAAACTCGGTGAATAAACTCTCTATCCGAATGTCTCAATTGACAGTTAGAACGGGATAGATCGCTATTATCATCATCAAACAACGTATGGTTGTGATGTTCTCTAAAAGACATTAATCGATAAGACTCGGAACCGGTTTGTTTCAACCCAATGCGGGCTTTACAATCGGTTACTGAAAAATATGTCTTACGCGTATTAGAATTAGGATCAACCGGTTGCAACGTGTCAACACCTTTATTCCTTGGTTTCCCTTGATGATTGCAAACAAGATACCGGTTAGTTACAACACCCCGGTTTGTTTTACAGTAGACCGCCTTACAGAAAATCCAGCTTTAGATGCATATGCTTTATAGTATTCAATAGCTTCATCAAAATTTTTAAACATAGTTCCAATAACAGGCTTAAACTCAACAGCAACATCGGGAATAATTTTAACTAAACCCTTATTCGCAGACACAGACCCATGAATACTTGATTCTTGATCACCACTATCTACAAAAAACAAAAAACAAAACATTATTTGTATGTATAAAAACATTAATCAACCATGCATATATGTATATGCATATATGCACACAAAAACAGAACAACAACAAAAAAAACCAAAACAGTAACAAAAATATATATCACATATTTCTGTCAAAAAGAAACAAAACAGAAACATATTTGTATAAAAAATATATGCAAACATATTGAATCAGAAAAATTTGCACATATGAATCAAACATATTTGATTCCAAAGAGAAACAGAAACAGTTCCTTGATGACCTTGGACAAAAACAGTATGCACATATGCAAAAAATACAACAAAAACAGTAACAAAAAAAATATCTTACACTCAGCTTCTTCTCCGATGCTTTCCGGAGATGCATTCAAATCAAAATTGTTTTCGGGAGATGCATTCAAATCAAAATTGTTTACAGAGAAGCTTGAAGTTGATTCCATAAGACCATGTGACCTACTACCACGAGAAGCCATTACTGAAAACAACAGATGAAATTGACATATAAACAGTGAGAATAAGCACCAAAGGATCGAATGGAGAAACAATTGAAATTACTAGACAACATATTTAAACACTGAAATTACTAGTTTGAACAATACTAGACAAGTCTAAATAATTTTTTGTTATATATGCACATATGGATAAAAAGTACAGACCTGTGCTATTACAGTGTGATATGCATATATGCAAAAAAGTTGACTGTAATGTGCATATTTTCATAACTTGTCTAATCTCTGTTATTTTAAAAATGCAGCAATTATATCATCGATTGTAGGACAAACGATGATGAAACGATACTACACAACATAATTAAACACTGAAATTACTAGTTTAAACAATAAAATTGAGAATACTCTGTTCTACAATCGATGAATCAGAAAACTAGGGCAAAAAAACAAATCTGCAATGAAGAATGTACCTGCGATGAAGAATAGAACCTACGATGGAGAAACAAATGCAATGCAGATCCAAATGCGATTGAGATTAAAACTGAAGTTGCGATTGAAGTCGTAAAAGAGCACGATTGAATGTGGCGGGGGACTTTATCGCCGAAAATGGTGGCGGCGATTTTCGAAAGATACAATGGTCTCCGGTGGTCGGCGATGGTGCTGAGAGCAGAGACCGGAAGAAAAAATGGCGACTTGCGTTGATGGAGGAACGAAGAAGAAAACGTTGAAGTTGACCTACAGTGATGACAGCGGAAAAAAAATAATTAAAAGGACTACAGTGCCCTTTTTGACAAAATTAATGATAAAAAAACAAGTTTCTAAATGATTGGCTCACAACGGTTCTCGCGGTTCTCGCGCTAACAACGGTTCTCGCATGAACTTTTATTATATATATATATATATATATATATGAAAAAGTTCATGCGAAAACCGCGAGAACCAATCTGAGCCGTCAAATTCCCTCTCCTTCAATGTCATTGCCCACCCATGAATTCCTCACATGCACCATGCCACACTCTATCCCTCCACGTTCACCATCCATGAAACTTCCCATATCCAAGGAACGGTCGAGATTGGTTCTCGCGGTTCTCGCACTAACAACGGTTCTCGCATGAACCTTCCCATATATATATATATATATATATATATATATATATATATATATATATATATATATATATATAGATATATATATATATATATATATATATATATATATATATATATAGATATATATATATATATATATTTATTTATATATGGGATAGTTCAAACGAGAACTGTTTTTCGTACGAGAACTGCGAGAACCATTCTAAGCCGTCCAATTCTCCTTCCTTCAATGTCATCACCCACCCATGAATTCCTCACATGCACTCTGCCACACTTGATCTCCTACATTTGACATCTATGAATTTCACTTTATCAAATCAACGGCTAAGATTGGTTCTCGCAATTTTCGTACGAAAAACAGTTCCCATTTGAGTCGTCCTATATATATATATATATGTATGTATAGAATCAGGTTCAAGTAAAAAAAAACTTAAGGTACTTAATGTAAGGAGGAACAAGGGCTTGACACGTGGCAAACCTGTTAAAAGGGTAAAATCGGAATCCTTATTTATTTTTCTCCCCACGTTCTCTCAAATATCAACCCACATTCTCTGCTTTCTCAAACGTCGCCTCTCTCCCACGCGAACCATAAACCTGCCGACCCTATGTAAACTCCGCCGCCTAACCCTAATCATCCATCGTCCTGTGTTAGTCGCTGCCGTATGTGCATCCCAACATCCTCCTCGTGCGACGCCGTTTATTGCAACCTCCGTCCTCCGTCATTTTTGAGGCGCCGCCGCGTAACCCTAATCCTCTACAGTCGCTTTCGTCACCTCCACGGTACGATTGCGTGACGTCGCCTCCGGGTTCAGACGCCGCCTCACTTACTTCCGTCATCTGCCACCGCCGCCTCCCATCGTTTTCCCTGTACATCTGAAGACGTCGCCGAACACCAACGCCAAGGGGGGAACCTACATCTGATGAGCCTTCATCGATTGCTTTGTGCATCGTCGGCTTTTTACATGATTTATTAAATGATTTGTGCATCACCGCCTCTGCACCACCGCCTTCGCCGTTCATCCGGCCATTTGTGTTTGTGCATCAGATTACCATAAAGTATGTAATTTCTTATCCTTTGTGCATCAAATGAGTGTAATTTGTGTTTTAAATGTAATATGTGAATCGATAATGTATTTTTTCGAAGATGTATATTGTGCATCTGGTCGCCGTTCATCCACCGTGATTTTTAGCCGGCGAGTTTGAGTTTGGCACACGGAAGAGAAAGCGGTTCCCGATTTTTCCTCTTTTTTAATTTTGACATTTTTACCCTTTTCTATTTTTTTAATATTCGAATTTTAAAGGCTTTTTTGACTTTTGGAGAGATCTTACGGCTAAGATCTCTCCTTACATTTAGTACCATAACATTTTTTTACCAGATCTCTACCCTATATATATATATATAGGAAAAAGTTCATGCGAGAACCATTCTTAGTGCGAGAACTGCGAGAACCAATCTGAGCCGTCCAATTCCCCCTCCTTCAATGTCATTGCCCACCCATAAATTCCTCACATGCACCCTGCCACACTCTATCCCTCCACGCTCTCCATCCGTTTAACTTCCCATATCCACGGAACGACTAAGATTGGTTCTCGCGGTTCTCGCATGAACCTTCCCATATATATATATATATATATATATATATATATATATATATATATATATATATATATATATATATATATATATATATATATATATAGAGGGAAGTTCCATCGAGAACCAAAAAAAATGCGAGAACTACGATAACCGATCTAAACCGTAAAATATCTATCAAACGACAACATATTAAATTATGAAAATTATATCAAATATGCTCATTTAATATGACATCCATATTGCTATATTTTTTTCAACAAAAAAAATTCGTTTTTGCCGGGGGTTTTTTCTAGCATTATAAGGTATGTTACAAATATGTAATAAGTACTAACATATATTTGATGGGTACTATAAGGTATGTTACATATATGTAACGAATTTTTTTTTTGAAAAAAATATAGAAATATAGATGTCATATTAAAGAGCATATCTTTGTCGTTAATTTGGTATAATTTTCATACTTTAATATCTTGTCGTTTGATAGATATTTTAGTTTTAAAAAGATGGGGATCGGTTCTCGCAGTTCTCATATTTTTTTTGGTTCTTGATGGAACCCTCCCCTATATATATATATATATATATAGTGTGAGAATATATATTTAGGTGAGAATGAGAGAATTAATCTTAATCGTCAATTAAATATTGATCTATTAGATCTAATGGTCGCAATTCACTCGTCGCAATTCATGGTTGGGTAATGAATAAAATGAAGGGACAAATATAGACTGCCCGATCAAATCAAATGAATGGTCAAGATTAAGTCTCTCATTCTCACCCAAATATAGGTTCTCATTTAAAATGTCCACTGTATGTATGTATGTATGTATGTATGTATGTATATATATATATATATATATATATATATATATATATAAATTGGATCAATAAAGAACCATGTGTTAAACAAAGAACCTAAAGAACCAATCTGGACTTTTAGATTATGAATATTAATGGATGAGATTAAATGATGGCAAAACTGTAATTATTATGTATTAATTTAGGAAGAATAGGGCAAAAATGTAATTATCCCCCCTCCCAACACCCACGATTTTAAAAAAAAAAATCCCAAAAACTTTAAATTGCCATAACTTTTTAAGTTTTATGAATTTAATCAAAAAAATTACATCATTCTTTTAGTTTTTTAATCCTCTTTCAAACAAGATCACTCTTCCTATACTTTTCTAAAAAAATTTGAAAATGATTTTTTTTTTTTGCATTTTGGCGCTGTACGGGAAAAACACTTTTTTTTTGCATTTTGGCAGCTCGTCGCTAATGAGTTGAATGTCGTCGCTAATGAGCTGAATGTCGCTAATTACCCAGCTCAAAATGCAAATTACGGATTTTGCATTTTGCATTTAGGCTTGAATGAACCCAGCTCAAAATGCAAACTACGAATTTTGCATTTAGGCTTGAATTACCCAGCTTAAAATGCAAACTACGGATTTTGCATTTAGGCTTGAATTACCCAGCTCAAAATGCAAACTACGGATTTTGCACTTTGGGCTTGAATGAACCCAGCTCAAAATGCAAACTACGGATTTTGCATTTTGAGTTTGAATGAACCCAGCTCAAAATGCAAACTTTGCATTTCAAAAAAAAAAACTTTCAGAAATATATCAAGTCCGGTCTTGTTTGAAAGAGGACAAAAAACTGAAACTAATGGTATAATTTTTATGTTAAAATTGTTAAAAACGAACGAGTTATGATCATTTAAAGAAATTGGGGGTTTTTTTTTAGTTTGTTAGGGGGGATTTGCTGAAGACGCCGATTTTTCTTTTTTTTTTATTTCCTTTTTTGCCCCTAGACTATGTGCCACATGTCATTACCAGAGAGGTTCTTTAGGTTCTTTGTTTAAGGGAGGTTCTTTGTTTAACCTTACCCTATATTGAAATTATTATGAGAATGGGTATTTATGTGAGAACAAGAGAACTAATCTTACCTGTCAATTAGATGTTGATCTATTAGATCTAACAGTCGCACTTTACCCTTTGCAATTCTTGGCCATCGCAATTCATGGTTGGATAATGAATATTAGAGGGCCAAATGTAGACCATTCAATCAAATCAAATCAAGGGCATTAAGTCTCTTATTCTCGCTTAAATCTATGTTCTCATTTGAACTCATTAATACATATAGGAAAAAGTTAATTTGAGAACCAATTTTATTACGAGAACCACGAGAACCAAATTGAGTCGTTCAATTCTCCCTACTTCAATGTTATCACCCACCCATAAATTCATCACATGCACACTACCACACTTGATCCCCCACACTCTACATTCATAAACTTAAGATTGATTCTCACGATACTCACACTAAAATCGGTTCTTAAATGAACCTTCCCATATATGGCTTTCACTGTGGTAATCTATACATACCTGTGGTATGTTTGGAAATTTCGCAACAATAAAGTCTTTCCACGAGCAGATGGTGCAAGCAGTCACTTAATCACCAGCCAAATTCAAACACATTCATTTTTTTGATCAAAAATAGGGGTATAAATTGTAACTTAGTTAACAAGTGGGGTGAATGGTGTCTTTATCCTCAATCATGCTTTTGATTTTGTATCATTCATGTACTGCTTCAGCATCTTGCTGGTTTTGTTTTAATAATATTAGTTACTTGATCGGGGTGATGGCCATGCCGAAGCTCCGGTCTGGTAACTTTTCGCTGTTAAAAAAAAGTGTATCGATCTAAGTAGTCATTTGGCATAGAATGCTACAAATATGTCAAATATGTCAAATTTAAGGAAAGGTCAAAGTCAAAGTTTAACCTTGGTCTGTGAAAGTCAATATGGCTAGTTATAAAGGCAATTAATTACTTTAATATCGAGTTTTTGGGGGGTCAGAGGCTTTAGACCTTAATTTGAAATAAACAGGTATGATTTATAGATTGGAAGCATTTGTTCAAGTAATTAAAGAGCAACGTGTTATATTGCTATCTCCAAAACTTTGGGGAATTAGAGAATTATGTTATTTTAATGTCTTAAACGTTTGATTTAATCATAACTCTAAATGAAAGATGAATTTTAGTGTCTATGTTATAGCTTAACCGAATATCCTATGGGGAGATCTTATAGTTCACTAAGATGATGCTTGTGTTAGGTGTGACTTGATTAGTCGAATGATATTCAAAACTATAATTAATCGAAAGCTCGACGTAGGTGTAAATTACCGATATGAATATAATTAAAAGTTTGCATAGATTAATGGTGCATGGCGTGTGGAATTAGTGCACGTGGAGTAGAGTAGATGGATTGAAATTAAATGCATGGAATATGGATTGAATTGTTTCCACCTTAGTCACTAGCCGTGGAGTAATGTAGCACGACGTGGAGTTTTTTTTTTTTTTTTTTGAAATCCAAAATTAGATTATGGTTTATCTTATCGTGCATTCGAATTAAAGATTATCTTGTACGGGCGAGATGTGTTTGATTAGAACTTGGTTTCTAGTCTGTTGCCCATAAATACCAAGGCTAGGGTAAGTTACATTTACACATCAAATGAATCATTTGAGTTATAATAAAGAAGTCTCTATTCCTGTCCGTGGACGTAGGTCGTGTTTGACTGCATTATTCTGTTTTATGCATTATTCTAACGCTTGTTTTAGGTGTCTCGATCCTAACAAGTGGTATCAGAGCCATGGGTTCTGTTCACCGGGCTCGCGTATTTGTTGGTTGTGAATATGTCGTCAATCAAGTTCGATTCAGAGAAATTCAATAAGTCGAACGATCTCACGCTGTGGAAGGTAAAGGTGAAGGTTCTTTAGGTTCAGAGGGGTTGCACGGTGGCGTTAAAAGGATAAGATAAACTTCCGAAAAAAGATGACGGAGAATGTTAAAAGAGACGTTCTAGTAAAAGCGTATTCTTCAATTTTGCTGTGTTTGGCAGATAAGGTATTGAGGGAGGTGGTGGATCAAACAACAGCATCGGGTCTGTAGGAGAAGCTGTGTGAGAAGTATTAGAAGAATACCCTTACGAATATGATTTATCAGAAGTAGAGGTTGTATACCCTCCTGATGTCAGAAGGTGCCCAGATATAAGATCATTTGGATAATTTTAAACGTTTTATCCTTGATTTGAAGGTTGTGGATGTTAAAATTGATGATAAAGATCTTGCCCTGATTTTGGTGTGTTCACTACCGCATTCGTATGAGAACTTTGTTGATACCATGTTGTATGGTAGGACAACAAATTCTGTTGCTGAAGTAAATGATGTCTTGTTGTCAAAGGAACTCAAGCGTAGGGTTTCTGGTAATGAGGGAAAGTCCGGTCCAGGTCTATATGTGGGAAGGGGAATGGCACATGGTGGATTGGGTGAGTCGTGTTAGAAAACAAAATCCACGAGAAAAGTAATGTGTTATCACTGTACGGAGATTGGTCACATCAGGAGAGATTGTCCTAAAAAGAATGGAGATAGTAATGTGGTTCAGGAAGATGGAGACATAGGCGATGCTTTGACTGTATGCCCGGATAGTCCTGCAGATACCTGGATCTTGGATACGGGTGCATCTCAACACATGGCGTTCTCACGTGATCTGTTTACTTTCTTTAAGAAGTGGAACAATATGGTGAAGCTGGGGGATGATGGGATTCGGTGTAATAAAGGTAGTGGTACGGTGCAGATTAAGTTGCATGATAGAGCAGTCAAGCGGTTTGATTGCTGGTATGTTCTGGATATTCGGAGGAACCTGGTTTCCCTTGGTACTTTGGCCATGAATGGGTATGAATATTATGGTAAAGGGAATGGACTGAAGGTTTCTCGAGATGCTTGAGTGACAATGCGCGGCAGGCTACGATGTGGTATTTACGTTCTGGAGGACAGTTCTGCGAGTTTAAAGGAAGCTGTACCGACCTTGGAGCGGAAAATTGACATGACGAAGTCGAGACGACACGGGTTGATTTGGTCTCCGGTGAAATCGCGTAACAGGGTGTCAAACTTATGGTTTATCTTATCGTGCATTCGAATTAAAAAATTTCTAGTACGGCCGAGATGTGTTTGTTAGAACTTGGTTTCTAGTTTGTTTCCTATGAATACCAAGGGTAGGGGAAGTCATATGTATACATCAGAATAAGCTCTTGAGTCATAATAAACAAAGTCTATGTTCCTGTCCGTAGACGTATGTCGTGTTTGACCGAACCACGTTATATCTCGTGTTTATTTATTTTATGTTTTCCGTATTCTTTTAACGTTTGTTTTAGTTGTCTCGGTCCTAACAGCTCGAGGGAGAAGGAGAATAAAATAAAAACTAGAAATAAAACCTAAAAGGGATAGACCAAAATTATTCGAGAGAAACAAACAAGACTCTAATATCACTAAAAGATTTTATCAAGCCTTTCAAGTCACCAACTCCCAAACTTAGTAAACAAGATTGAAACAAAAATCAATTTAGGTTTGAAACCTTAAACACAATGGAAGCTAACTTTATGAATATTATTGATTTAATTAACTATAATGATCCGCAACATCGAGATCCTTGTTGTTCTTCGGATCGAGTACTTCAAAATAACTATTAAGATAATTAGATGAAGATGTAATTGATCTAATTACATGTAGTCTACATACAATAAATACATTTACAAAATAGTCCAATCAATCACCAAAGGGCATGTAGTCCAGCGGTACCTGATGTTATGATGTAGTGCTCCCTCTTAAGAGGTTGTGGGTTTAAATTCCGCTGTGGACATTGAAGTATATTTAGGAGTATATTTAATGTATGGGTGTATTTGCGGTTCGAAAAAAAATAGTCAATCAATCAACTCCCAATTTATCATAACCAATTTATGATAGATATTGCTTTAAGAACTCATTAAACATGACATTAATAATTTAATTGATCTATTTTTTGTTAAATTACTCACATGAATAGTTCAATACGATTTCCATGACTATATTAGCTTTCTCTCTAATTAATATTAATATTAATATAAATATATATATATATATATAATTGGTAAGATATGATGTGACATCATGAACAGTAATTATTCTTTTGTCTTTTCCTAGCTTCTTTCTTATCAATATATTGTTGTTGTTCTAACATGGTAAAGAAATTGCTCCTAGCCTAGATGGTTAATGCCCTTTCTCACCTCCTAAAGGGTGTTGCTTCGACTCCTAGGAGGTTAATTTTTTTTCATTGGTGCATATATCTAAGCAGCAGGTCCCATTATACATAACATATCTGCTATATATTATTCTGTTTTTTTAATTCCTTCTCTATTCAAATTTAATAACAATGATTTTTTTTAAAAGGCATAATAACAATGATTATCTATGATACAATTTCATTTTATTTATTGTTTTACGTGTTCATTATAATTTACCAGATAGCTATTATCTATTTTTTTCCAATATTTTTCTAAAAAGATTTTTACTCAATTTTTTAGAGTTAACGTAATGTTTATTAGTTTTCAAGCTTATTCTTTTTACTATTTGTTTTGTAATTTCCATTTTTACTTTTCTTAATTTATGTCATTTATATTTTGTAAAACTATAGTTATAACTTAAATATATAATGAAATAATATGACACAAAATTATAGCTTTAAAGAAACAAAATTAATTATAGGGTATTTATGTAATACATATGGTTTATGAGATGTTTTAGCAGCTTTTAAAATCTATTTGAAGTAGTTTTTCATTTCAGAGCTTAGAGTTATTTTAAAATAAAGGGTTTAATGCACCGAAATGTAATGAACTATGCGCGGTTTAACATTGTATGTAATGAACTAAAATTTCTTGCGATTAATACAATAAACTACCCACTTTTTACATTGTGTGCAATTTTGACCTTTGATTGTAGGTTACCGGTCATCATAGTCCAAAATGTAATAAACTATGCTCATGTGGCACTCCACGTAGGATTCCACATAGGACTCCTCCACCACATAGGATAAGTTTATTATAATATTTATTATTATCATTATTATTATTAATATTTATTATTTATTATGCCTTTTATCCCATCAGTTTACCCTCCTCCCATCCCAACGAAGAACAAGAACACCGGCTACACTCCTCCCCTCCTCCCATCGCCTCCCAAGAACTCTATCATCTGCCGCCTCTACCGTAATGGAGATAATGAACCGCCGCCTTCGACTGAAGGACATGAAACGTCGACCACCACCGCCTTAACGATTTAGATTTTTATTTTTATGATTTCTGTTGGTTCGTCTTCGCCTCCTCCACCGTCGACACCAACCGCCGCCTCATACGCCAACCCTCGTCGCCTCATCTTTAGTCCATATCTGTTTTCTCCTCGTCCTTGCAGTTGGTGGAGGTTGCAGATGGTGGTGTTCCATTTTAGGGTTCGCCCTCATCCGCCTCATCCGCCGACGCCATCGCCTCCGACCGCCGACTTTAACCACAACCGACGCCATAGCCTTTGTCTTCTTAGAAAATCGCAGGTTGCTCCAGGTCTGTTTAGGGTTTTTTATTTGGGTTTCCCTAAATCGATTTCTCCGTACCGGTTTTTGTTTTTAAGGTATGTTTCTTATTTTTCGTTAGCAAGATCGGTTTCCAATCAAAGGTATGTTTATGAGTTTCTTTGAAAGGTTTTTTTTTAGGGTTTCGATAGAGTTTTTTCTAGGTTTGTTCATGGTTTTCGAGTTACAGATGGAGTTTATGTTTCTAAGTTTGTTCATGGTTTTTTCAGGGTTTTCGATCGAGTTTATGTATCTAGAACTGTTCGGGTTTTTAGGGTTTCGATCGAATTCATGGTTTTTTAGGATTCCTTGTGGATTTCTTCAATTTAATTAACTTGTTCGATTTCATCTTGTTCTTGAATGTTGATTTAGGGTTCATTACCAGATTGTGTTGATTTCTGATTTAAATAGATTTTTGTTTGGTAGTTAATGGTTGTGGTTGAATGAGATGGTGGGAGTGGTGGTGGTCGAAAATGGAGGTGACGGTGGTGGTGGTGAAAATGGAGGTGGCGGTGGTGGCAGGTGGCGGTGGTGATGGTTGTTGTGGTGGTGGTATTGATGAAGATGCTTAATAATAATAATAATTAAAACAAATAATAATAATAATAGTTAATAATACTATTAATAATATAATTATAAAAATAAATAATGACACATCATGACACTTGGTATTACTTTAGAAAAGGAAAAAATAAAAATCGCATATTACCGGTTCCACGTCATCATTTACCTGTTTTGCAGGTCAAAATTGCACACAATGTAAAAAATGGGTAGTTTATTGTATTAATCGCAAGAATTTTTAGTTCATTACATACAGTGTTAAACCGTGCATAGTTCATTACATTTCGGTGCATTAAACCTTAAAATAAACAAAAGTGTAAGCTCCTACGATAAAGATGAAGCTTATTTTTTCAATTCTAAAAGTTCAAGCTCTTAAAAGTTTCCTGCCAAACATACTTTAAATAATGAAATATAAAACCCGCAGCTAAGCGCGGGCTAAGAACCCTTGTTATATAACAATAGATGTCTTTTTTCTTATTTTATCATTTATGAAAATTATTTTAAGATGAAGAATTGAGGCGATGAGGAAAAATATATAAAGTCAGAAAAAGAAAAACCAAAACTAATAGGCTGTCGAACAGAAAAAATTGCTAACACCATATTTCGTAAATACCATACATTTAAATTATTAAAATCGTACATGTTGTTGAACACAAACTATTCGTCGTGTAGCGTTGTGCTAGTGGCATGTGTGTATAAAACAAGGATCAATACATAACCAATCTTATATACAGAATCTAATCAATCTCGGTCTTTAAATTTGGATGATCAATGACTGAGATTTCGACTACATATTCCGTGAGAAGCTGCTTTTTCTAATTACATAAAATACATATTCGATCGTAATCCCAACCATTTATTATCCAAATCTAAAGGATGTGATTGGTTCTGTCCCCCATCTAGGAATCAACACCAGAATCTTCAGAAAATCCGTCCCCCAAGCTTCCAACAGCTTGAGTAACAAGGTTATATTCGCAACAAGACACGTCGATAGGCTTCCAATAATTTACTTAACAAGGTTATATTCTGTAACAATTTACGTATCAAGGGTTGCTCAAACAAGGTTTTCTTCCATGTGAATTCTAGCTTCCTCCCTCATTTTTTCTTCCCCCATTTAAAGACCTGAACAAGAAGATATTGGGTTTTGTTGCCATCTACAACTTGATACATACTAGATGAAGTGGAACAAGCGAAGCTGATATTATACAAACTTCGCACTACCGATACCAAGATGATAAGATAACAAAGGGACTTCTTTCAGCCATGAACAAGCTTGGTATAAGTCCTTAAAAAATCCAAAAGGACACCCAATACAACCGATTGCGAAGACTACTTCCCAGGCTACAAAAGCGTAGTAAAACGCCAGATTCAAGAAATTACATGACCGGATCTTTGGATGCTCATTGTAAGTTAAACAATGATGATGACAATGTCGATTAAGATGACGAGGTTGAGATAGAGGAGTCTCAATGGCCCATCAGGAGGAAAAGAGAAAGAGGCCATCAACGAGTTCTAAAATGAAAGGGTCAGTTCCGGAAGAAAGCGTCCAACATTTGTTGGGTCAAATAAACACGTTCAACTAACGGGGTGCAAGTAACATAACTTATAAAATGAAGAAACTTGAAGTCGAGGAAAAAAGGTTAGTACTAAAAAAAGATGAAGTGACAACTAAATGGGTGTTTCGAAAAAAGACTTCGAGTTTTACATTACCACTAAGAGAAGTTAAAAATCATTATAAAAGCCATACGGATAGTGTAAGTAGTAGTTTGGGAAATCATTATTGAGAGAAGTTGTGTATATGTTTCGTAGAAAAATTCAAACATGTCAAGATTGCATCCACATGTCTTCTAGAATAACAATTGATGACTTTACTGAAACTATACACGACCTTTTGTAGTATTCCTCCTCATCTTATTATTCTATCACTTACATTTATAGTGGCCGTCCATTACCAAATCATTAATCAATAGTCTCTTTTATTTTCCATTTATTAATAATGTTTTAGCCCCTCAATATCCTCTATAATAATAAGAAGAAGAAATTAACTACTTAAACGTTGTTATATTTAATCACTTAAAAAATCAGTAAATCAACATCTAATATATGCATTAGCTCCATTGATTATTTATTTATAATACAAAACGTATAACAATGTAACACCTTAGACGAATTACACATCAGCTATGAATAAAGCGGAAGCAATCCAGGTGTACATACAGCTCGAAAATTCTTGGAAAGATACCAAAACACCAAGTTCAAGTTGATTTAGTGGTTTTTAACCAAATTGCTAAAATATAAACTTCAAAAATCATTACACCTGTCGTTTTCACAAATCTAGTGTTCAATTTGCTCTTAGAAAATGATATTTTTATTTTAAAAGTCACTTAAGTTCTTGAGCTATCGACGACGTCCTTATCCATGTAGGTTGTTTGCCATGTAACCCATCTTATAATTAAGGCATTAGTCGATCTCATAATCGATAATATCGACCTGCTCACATCAAGATAAAAATTATTTATATCTAGATTAGTTAATAAATGATATAACTTAACGAAATATACGAATCCTAAGATGAAAACAGTAATCTAACAACAAATCCCGATTTTACTAAAAACACTATGTAAGAGTTTTCAAATACAACAATGGATGTAAAGGAACAACTTCAAGCTTAGGATGAAGATAAAAAAATTCCATGTTCTTAGGCTTTTCCTTCTTGTCCAATAGAATATGATACTTTTTGGCTTCTTTCTCTTTTTAATCATGAATTTCCCTCATCATCATTACAGTTCTTGAAATTACCCCCCAACCCAAAAGAAATTAAAATTCCTCACTATCTCTCTCTATAAGCACACACACACACATATATATATATATATATATATATATATATATATTGTGTATATACATATATCATGGCTAGAAACCAAACCACCTATTTATAAGGATTTGGTGATCCATTCAATACAAAGAGTTCTGAAATGTGTACTAGCAGTAACAAAGAATGCATGTCACCACCTTCTCTTCATTTCCTTAACCAAAAAGCAAAATCAAAGTTTCGAATTCGGGTTCACGTTCGAATTCATAGGCTTAACAGGTACATTTTACATGTTTCTTTGATGAGTCTTTATGTTCATCATGTTAATCTTTATAGTAGGAACGAATCTTATTTAAATCGGGTTTCTTTCTGATACGTGTTCTAGGGGTAACAAGTTTATCGAAGATAAGATGAAACATGAGCTGCAGTTGAAGAACTTGAAGTTGTACATGGAGAACATGAACATCTTGAAAGAGAATGAAAGGTTGAGGTACAAAGCCACCTTGCTTCATCAAGAAAATCTTGCCCTATTATCCGAATTCGAGAAGAAAAGGTTCAAACTTTGATGATTTATCGAGTACCCTTTACCTTCATGATCGTTTTGGTAAACGGGCAAACTTTGGATTCGCGAAGAAGATGGAAAAAACTAGTCTTTTTCTCTAATCAATTTGGTAGAATTCTTGATTACTATAGTTTTGTATCTTTTAGGTAATGGAAGCAGAATGGTAGTACCAAGTTAGGAATGATTCTGCTTATCTATTACAAAAAATGACATGTTCTATGCATATGAGCTAGGTTGTACTCCATGCTTTACATTTTGTACCATTTTTATAAATGACTTTATTATTTATATGTTGTTGGGTTTAATATTTATATCTATTATTAATATTAATATGATCCAAAAGTGTATAATGTATCTTAGGTTTTACATTTTAATGAAGACGACTTTAAAAAAGTCAACCCTCGAGCCACTAATGGGATTGGTTGGAATGTGAAGCTTCTTTGCACGTGTGAGAATATAATATAAAACCCACAACCTCAACCAAAAAGATTAACCCAAGTGGCTTGATTTGATATAACCAACATATATTATTGGGGCAAATGGTATATACTCCTATTAGTAACTAAGTTAGGTGTATTTAAGTTAGATGTTGTAATATTTACATATTTTTTTTAATAAGTAATACTAAAATAATAGAATTACTTTTAATTAAAGAGGTATGTGACTGTGTGAGCATATCAAATCTTCATTCTTGCACATTTTAACATGTATAGAAGTGTTAAAAGAATTTAAGGAGTGTATGAATAAGCTCATGCCTCACAAACAAACTTTTTTCAGCCTATGAAGTTATTAACTAGAGTTTAATAGTTTAAAATGACCACATATTAAACCTCATAAGCTTATAAGACAAAAAAATTTGCTTTGTAAGCTTATCAAAACTTTAATAAGATCCTAAGTTAATGCAAACTATCACTATATCATATATTTATTCAGACATTGGATTAAATGTTGGACTTGTAGTTTGATTCAAGTAGGTAGCATTTGCAGTTAGAAAGACAACTTATCTGCCTTATTCTTTTATGTTTCAATTCATATAGACTTTTATAACATTGTTAGTACTTTATTGTCTTTTATATTAGGTACCAAAGATTAATAATTTAGGGTAGTGGCGGATTTGTATGTATTAGTGGGTATGCAAATTCCTAGTGTTATATTTAAAAAGAAAATTTAAGTAAAAACAGTGTATGTGTTTATCTTAAGTTAAACTTTTATGAAGTGCATACTCTCAAATATAAATCCGCCACTGATTTAGGGTGCGACAATTATAACCCTCTTTATAGTCTAAATTAACCATGTGATGTGAGTGTATGACCTACATTGAAAACTGTAAATTGATATGATATGTTTGATATGAGAGAGAGGGTCCAAATAGTAGCACCAATAATTTATCGATTTCATATAATAAAGATTTGTCACGTACCATTGGAATAACCAAATTAGTATAAGTATTATTAGTACATATAAAATAATGCCCTTGACTCACTGTTTCCTACAATTGTTATTGTATGAGCGATTCCTAATCCTAATGTTGAAAAACTTAATAAACATCAAGGAAAAAGTCAACATTTTGACATATGGATCATAATATCATATTAGTTCTTTGAATTTCAGGTCTAAAGGTGAGTAGTAGCCAGTAGCCCAGTAGGAATGACTATCCCAATGCTCTGAGCCTCTGACCTTAATTTCTACTTTCATGGAAACTGGAAACCTGGAATCCAAGGCATACTAGAGAGAATCAAACTTTAACACATACTCTTCTGACCCTAAGTTATAATATTTACCACATCCACTTTTGTATAATCTAATTCTTGTTTCATATTTTATAAAACAAATAATTCTCCCCTTTCTTGCTTCATAACTTGTAATTAAATAATAGTTTACTCATTAATAGTGTATTATAAAAATGTGAACATGTAATATTTGCAATAAATGTGTCTAGAATAACTTGAACCTGAGATATTCCTGCTATATGTGTAATGAATAACTTTGTTACTTTTATATAAGTTGCTTTCTATTATGTTTTTATCTCCACATGAGTTAAGTAAAAGAATCTACTAACTAGGACTCGTCCTAGATGGAGAGTTTTATCCCATTGTGAGATCTCGAGTTTGAGCCTCATTGTAGGGGTTTCCAGGAAACAACCAAAGCTGGTTTTACTCTCATGACCCGTGGCTTGGGCCTCGCATACTGCCCTATATGGATGTCATTACTGACCTAGCCCACTAACATAACTTCGCTATTCAAAAAAAGTAAAAGAATCTAATTAAAAATGGAAACTAACAAGTTGGTAAAACAAGTCGAAAGTCAACTATAATGTGCTTGCAAATCTTTCCACAGTTGGGAGGAAAGTTTAGAAGAGAAAGTTAATTACATTTTTCTTTCAAACACTTTTTCTTCTCACCTAAAAAAATCGGCAACACAAATAATAATTTTAATTCCTTCCTATTTCCTTTCAAACTCTTTCTTTTCTCTAGAAAAAAAAACTTGCAAATTCTCCAACTTTTGGGAGGAAATTTTTGGAGAGAGTTAATTACATTTTCTTTTCAAACCCTTTTTCTTCTTTCCTTAACTCGGAAACACAAAAAATGTTTAATTCCTTCCAAACTTTTTCTTCTCTCTTGAAAATAAAGCTCTGAACACAACACAAGTGTTCTCGAGTTCTTTTTTGAAGAGAGTGAGTGATTTAGAAAGAAATGGAGGGAAATAAAACATACATTATACATCTTTTCAAGTTAGCCAAAACAATCACAGAGTTTTACAACCCTTTCTTATTTTTCTCCTCTTCCCTCTCATGATCGCATTTGGCATGTATGAGATACACAAAACCTTTATGATTACAGTCCATGTACATGGATATCAATGGAGAAACTTATCCTAGATAGCTTCCTAAATTGTGTGGTTAACTCGAGACACAAAGAAGATATACAAAAACATAGCGGTTAACTACAGATACGCTTTCTGCATTGTAAGTACACCTACTTATCCTAGATATATTCCTAAATTTTGTAATCTGGTATACTTGATTCTGTTAAACATTTCAAATGAAGTATATGTTTGTAGTTATTTAATTTTGTTGCGGTTCTGGAGCAAATCGCACCGAGACTATTGGCTGGATTGAATCATTGGAAACTAACCTCTAATAGGAGATGATGGCATTCTGGGCAGATGCTAACTGAAGGCAGGAACTGGCAGATCAACAACACAATGAATTGCTGAAACTACTGTTAAATCAGGCACAAACCACAAAACCATGTGGGCCACCATCGCACGACAAGTCAGCAGGATTGGAGTTTGATAATCTGGGTTTTCCATTACATCCTTGTAGCACATTATCAAGTTGTGCTAATCAGAAACTGAAACAACACCGTGTCCGGCAGTGGTAGTGAGTAGTGATTATCGGGTTTGCAGGTGATCGAAGATCTCTACCCACTGGAATCCGATAATTGGTGTCACATGTCTTCAGGCTTTAGGGGAAACACATGTCAAGCGGAAAGAATTGACCATGATGTTTGAGCTGGATCCCGAGCAGGTTACTCTGCGGGGTGAGAAATTGTTGAATCATTCTTTGATTGTTTGCAAGACCACAAAACTTGATTCTAACAGAAAAATGTGATTGTACACACAAAACCAACTGGAACATTTGGGGCATATCATAACCCGTAAAGGAGTTATGGCAAACCCCTTTAAAATTGCAGCCATGGTAGAATGGTCGATTCCAAAAACATTCGCCGAGTTGCATGGATTTCTTGTGTTGACCGGTTATTACCTAATTATCACAAACCCGTATGCGTGCTAACTGATCTTGCACCGAAGACTGAAGAGGCGATCGAGCCAGGCATTATGTTCACTACAGCAGCAGGTACTGATCCAAGTTCAGGTATTGGCATTACGTGACTTTTCTTAAGAATTTCTGATCCAGACAGATGAGTCAACATCCTTTTTTTAAGTTTTTCCCAACTACAAAATAGCTCATGATTATCATTTCATCGGAACCAAGATAAAGCCGGTCCTTCCAACCATAGTGTGGCGCTTTTGAGAACTCTATCAACTTAGTTCAGAGGAGTCTGAAGACACAAGAGAAGCATACAGCAAGATGATGATGGGGAGGAGTCCGATGAGTACGAGGTTGGTACTCAAATGCATACAGGTACTCATCTTATTGTAGAGAGGGCGACGAAGGGAATTTTGTGGATGAACAGCCAATTTTCGAAGAAAAAGAAGAGCATATGGATTTTTGGTGTGAAGCATCGAACGTAATCAGGGCCGGAATGTACTTTTCGAGCAATGAGCATGCCATGTATGAAGTTAGAAAGTGAAACATTACACAAAATAGGGAGATTATTGTGGTAGAAAGCACGAGTTTGTTGTGGAAGGCTATATGCTACACGCAAAGATGGAAACTTTCAAAATTCAAAGACACTCCACCTAAGAACACACCACTATGTCAATGGTATGTTCACGCAACCAAGAATAAAAACAAGCACATGTGGCAGATCGCGCGCTGAGTGAATGCTCACAATTGCTAGCTTTGTTACCATTCTCCCGAGATTTCACATATTTAGAGAAAGTTGTTGGAACTATAAGGTAGTTCAACCAAAGTTACCGGTCGGGTCAACCAAGCAAACGGATGTGGCCCTCTATCCAACTGAGGTTGAAGGAATGATAATCAACGAGAATTTCTATTCATTGGAATGATTTTCCAGAGATTGAGGCACCGTGGGCGTGTTAATCCTATCAAACAGTTCCCAGATGTTCACCTTGATATAGTCTCCAAAAGCAGGAGGATTTGGTAGATATGCTCTTAAGTCTTTATTATGTTTTAAGTTATCTTGTTTTTCAAGTTTCCTATTTATCAATATAGAAGGACCTACAAATAGTGAAATAGAGATTGCTAGGGTCGACGGAAGGGTAGATAAGTTTTGGGTTCAGTTTTGGTTTATTATTGTAATTCTGCATCATTCGGGTTATTAATAAACATCATACCAATTTGAGTCGTATCAAATGGCTGTTAATCTGCTAAAGGAACATTAAGTGGTAAGAAACAAAAACCTTACTCTCATCAAACATGAGTCTCCCTAAAAAAGAACGGGCAAGTGTTCATATATTATAAAAATAAAAATTTGATAGATATACCCTACAGGATATACAAATCAATATAAGGTACTTTCTTGATTCAGAGTTTCTAATTTTCATATGATTCACAACATAATTCAAAGTGAAATACAAAACCTCTTAAAAACACAGTTTTTCAAGACCAATTTCAGTAGCATACAATAGGCATTTACAATTCTACACCTCTAAAAAATATATTCCAACTTTTCAACCATAGCAATGACTGGAAGATTACAAGAATGGCTGCAAATTGAACTTCTTGTTTAATTTCATATCTTTTTGGCTAATATATAATTGAGACTCATGTTGAAGGCTAAACCATGTAAGATAGTAATGAGATTAACGGATATTTTAACTTACAGAATGAAAATTCGAAGAAGAAACGCCAAAACAGCATGCTGGAACTAGAAAAAGATACTTATGTATCAGTGGTGCGTTCTTGAGACGACTTGTAGATTCTATACGCTGCTATGCACATTGTAATGTTGCCAATAACCGTCAATGCCCCTTGGAGAGCAACCAAAACCTATAATTTATGCCGGGTAAGAGCATTCTTATTAAAAACAACAAAATTTTCAACATTTGCAGTGAATTATATATGATAATTTTGATAAAGATTATAATAATGATAATAAATGGACAGGGTCAATCTTACCTCCAGTGATTCTGAGTTATAAAAGAAATGCCAAGTACAGGCACAAAATGCTCCACCTAGCAGGGGCACCTGAAGCAATTAAATCATCATGTTTATATCTATGCATACAATTTAATCTAAGCATATTCTATTCAAAAAGATAACTAAAAACCTTGTAATCAAAGTATTCATAATGATTTAAAGACTGATAGAAGAAAAGGAGACTGATAAACTCACCATGCCCCAAGAAAGTCCCTTCCAAGATTGGTATCCAGATTTTTCTCCATATTGCCATACTAAAATCATTGCTGTAACCCTTTTAAATTTGACATAAAAATAAATAAACAATTAATCAGTAAAGCACAATGAGAAAACATGAACACACTTCTGTTGTCAAATGTACCAATTTCAACATCAAAATTTCCATCAATTCTAAGTGAAATTCCACAAGTTCATTACAATTTACAGCAAAAGAATATAAATAGACTTATACTGGTATCAAATCTCAACAAAATTGGCATCAATTTGCATCTATAAAGCAACAGATTTGACATAAGAGATCGAAATCTAGCTCCAATTTGAAATTGTCGATCGTTTTGTAACGCAAGTAAAATCTCAACTTACCATTCAACGACGCTTGAAACATGGATTGCCCAAGTGGGAAGTGAGAGAGCATTGGAGGGTTCGACGAGTTGCAGAGACGAACCCACCAACAATGGCAACTCCGCCGCAGCAGTAGAAGCAGCTCCGACGAAAAGGGGCGTTGTTAGGGCAAACCCAGCTGCCATTAGCGCTGACATGCTTGTCTTGTCATGAAATTTGCTGATAGTTGGAACGGTTTTAGTAATCTTGATGTGATTACATGATTTGGGGGTGAGGATCTTTTGGGGATAGTGATGTGAATTAAACAGGGGATTTGAAGAAGATAATAATGTTGGAAGAATTGCCATGTTAGAGAGTAGAGTTTAGGGATTGAGTAAGAAGATAGGAGGAGGTTGTTTGGTAACATGATAACCAACCATTTTTCCATGGCTGTTCCTGGTCTTTCTTTTTTCCCTTTCTATATGAATTTGTTTTTCTTTCACCAATAACAATTGTCTGGGAGGGTGATTATTTTTGTTAACAAAACAGAAAGCAGTTTTTTAACTTTTAAGACATATATTTCCGAGAAAGAAAATGTTTGAATTATTTTATTTGTTTGGAAATGATCCATATAGTTAATAATACCTAAGCAATAGGGATGAGCACGGTTTCAAACCCGAACCGAACTGGACCGAACCTGAAAAGAACCGAACCCGAAAATGAACAAAATCTAGAACCGAGAACCGTCCCATTTAGATGTAACCGGTTCCGGTTCGGTTCCGGTTCTTCGGTTCCAAAACCCGAAATATATGAAACTTCTATTAAAATGTTTTCTATCTAAGGTTTCATGCTATATATTACATGTTAAAAAAATATAACCAAGTTTGATTAACTTATGACGAGTGTTAGCATGTTATATCCTACTTGTATACAGTCACAAAAATTATCATACGTGAACCGTAAACAAAAAATTTCTCACTATCATCTAAAAGTTATTTTCTACTTGTAAGGAATCAACAATATAATATATTTATTTGTCTTTCAAAAAACCATTAAATAAATAGACGAGTGAATATGAAGATCACTTACTAACTTAAGTTCCTATATGGAAGATGAAACTCAACTGTCCATAAATGACATTTAATAGGTTGAAGAAAACTTGGAAAAAAACCTTAATGTTTTTGCACAAATGACTTATGGAGTATGGAGAAATGAACACTTTCTATGGTTTGGACACGCTATCGACATGAAAGCGGGGCTACTACTGTCGAAGTGGTGTAGATGATTTGATGTGTTCACGATGACCAGGTTTTAAATTACGGACGAGCAAAAGATGTGAGATTGTGTTTTTGACTTTTTGATTCTTGTTATTTACATATTAATTAGGGACAAGATAATTTGAAGTATTAATTTAAATAGTGATTGTCATTTGATATTTCGGTCCGGTTCCGGGTAAAAAACCGAACTCGTTGGAACCGGAACCGAAAAAAGAGAAAAAGTGGAACCGATAAACCGTCTCGTTTATGCATAATTTGGTCCGGTTCGGTTCCGGTTTGGTTCGATCCATACGGTTATTTTGCTCATCCCTACTAAGCAATGTGCTAGTGTTTAAAATAAAAGGTATTTATGTTATTTGACTATTTAAACATGCAAGTATCTTTGTGAATGTTACAACATTCTTGATAAAATAGGGGGTGACTTGGTTTAAGAATTGAACTGGATTGGACCGAAACTCGAAATATATATAAAAAACAAGGACCAAACTGGCTAGGCCCAGTCCAGACCAGTTCTGGTCCGGTTTGATTTGGTTCGTCGGTTTTTTCGGTTATTCAGGCCGTATGTTCACCCTAGATAAATTACAATCACCCTGTACTAGATTTTATTAAAGAGAAGAATGAAAATGAAATATGATGTAATCATTTTCTTCCAAATCATCTTATTTTTAAGGAGGATAGATTTTATACCTAAATCAGCACAAGCTCTCTTTTAGATCCTTCATTTTTCTTTTATTTTTTTAGTTAAATAAATTCAAGAACATAACTTTTGTTCGCTTCTCATTCCCAAGGACAGGAACGTCCATGCCAAACACCACAATCATGGTAGAATATGTACGGGATGCGATCCTTAATACCGACCGATGACTTAGTCTCCTTCTCTGCTTCGACTCAACCACCTACATAACATCTTACGTTCTTTACAAATACAGACAAATACAGCTCTAACTACTTCTGATCTTTCTTAGAGACAAATCATACATATTATTAAATTTTCAAAACACTCGTATCAAATTTGTAATTTCATACAAACAAAAAATTAATTAACCTTTAAGATGCCTTTTCATTTAAAAACCACATAAAAATATCTCTACTTTTTATTTGAAAATCAAGAGATACTTTTATTAATATTGTAACCAAAATAGTAGTCCCATTGATTAAAACTAACAAAACCATCCGTACAATAGTGTGAGCTGCCCATACAACGTACGGAACAAAAAGCTTTTTATCAATATAAATATTCCTTATAAAATTTCATATAATGATCGATTGTATAAGACGGAAGGTTGTAATTAGATTCGTACAATATTGTTGTCGGTTGTATTCTTTGTTTATCTATTACCTAATAATCTACTTGCTTACCGATAACGTGTAATTATGTTACAACTCTTCCACATATTAATATAATAATAAAAAAGATTAAATTGGAGAGTTCATAATTAGAACTCATCTTAGATGAATAAAGAGATACGATAAACACCTAATAAGTTTGAAGTTGTATATGGTTTATAAGCTAGTCCTTGACTTTAAATTATAAAATGTGACAAATTGTATCAGAGCTGTGTATGACTCATGCATCTTATTAGGTATGGATTCTTTATACGTTTGATGCGGACATAAGATAAGTTTGTAACAACTCGTCTCATATGGATATATAATTGAGAAAGACTCCAAGTTACGGATTCTATAAGAACTCATCCTAGATAAATAAAAAGATGTAAGTATAAGTATTTTTTTTTAAAGGCGTCTATTTATTTAAAGTTATGGGCTAGACCATCACTTCATAGTATGGAGTGTTATTTTATAACAATCTAAGGTTCGAAAATCCCTTATAAATATACTCGTATCTAGTGTGATACCTTAGGTTGCTTAATTGAGACTAGGAAGTATTTTATATACTTCAGGGGTTAAAGTGCCGACCTTGATATGTGATTAAGTCCAGGGACTGACCTTGCAATTAGGCAAAAGATGTAGATATACATCTGACTTGGTTTTGTTGACCATCACTTTTGCAAACACACTACATACATACACATACGTACGTACACAGTTGCTCCTATCTCTCTTTTAGATTTTTAATCAGAAATACAAGATCTTAGCATCTGAATTCCATCATTTAGCTAACCTTAAGCTTGAGGTATGAATTGTACTCCTTGTTCTTGAGTTTTAGTGAGTCAAAAATGATTCAAATGGTTGAACCAAGCTTTAATTCGAAGTTGTATATGTTCCTTGCTGTTTTGATTCATATATGTATTGTTTGGGATGTAGGAAAACATCCCTTGTGATTAGAAGTAAAAAATGAGGTCAAAACAACTATGAGGCAACACAATCGGTTGTACTATGATGTACACGGGTTATCTAGCATTTGGTAGCCGTGTACATCAGATCGTGTAGGTGGTACACGGCCGTGTAGACGTACATGACCCGTGTAGATACCTAGGGCGGTCACAGGCCATGTAAGGTTACATGGTCGTGTACCGGATGATGAACACAGCCCGTGTAAGACCATGTGGCCATGTGTATGGTCTTGTGGTGTATAGGGAACACGCCCCGTGTAGCTAACACGGCCCATGTAGGCCATTTTCTAGATCAGTTTGCTTATTGTGTGATTTGTACCTACATTATATGCGAAGGATTGTGATACATTGATTATCTAACTGTTTTAAGTTGTTGTCCATATAACTGCTTGCGAGGTGAGTTTACTACACTCTGATTCATATGTGCAATATGTGTTATACGTGACGATGATGTAGTGACCGGAAGGGGTCACGACTAAAAAGATGGGGTAGCCTACTGTTTCGTGCAATATTAGGCTACCTATGGCGACTAACCTCTCGAGGTGTTGCTAAAATGGTGTGGTACTGTGTCTATGGTTTGATATGATAATTGCATATACTATGCATGTATATATATGGTTTACAGTTTAGTATTCTCACTAAGCTCTTGTAGCTTACAGAGTTACATATATTATGTTTATCCTTTTGTAGGACGAGATGCCGGCAAGGGGTAAGGCCCTGGTTTAACAGTAGAATGGTTAAGATTCTTTGGTTAGAGCCTCTTTTGTTTAAACTTGAGACACCAACTGTATAGCTATGTAAATTCTCTTTTAGGTGATTCAAGTTTCACAATCGTTTACTGCTTCCGCTAACTTTGTAAACTTTCTTTTGGAGAAATAGTATTTTATATATTTAGTACTGTTTTGGAAATTGAGGCGTTACATACTGTGTTACAAGTTCTCATTCTTTAGTTTATCGAGTGTTTTGACTATATATATAGTAAGTCAAGTTGTTTGAGTCTATGCTTGATTTCATTAATGAATAAAATAATATTATTAATTACTTAAAATAATTCAAGTAATTGCTAAATAAAATAGTGAACGAAGATGCCGATGCAATACGTGTGAAATAGAAGAGAAAGAAAAGAAAAAAAAACATACAAAGGTATAAAACTTAAAAAAGAAAAGAAATTAAACAGTATTGGATATGGGTTGAAGTAGTAGTGTGACGGTGAAGACGGTCTTAAAAGTGCGTCATGAAGAAAATGGTGGAGCCAAAAGTACTCTTCATCCATTTCTATATTTCTTTATTTTCTAATTTTTTATTTGTTATTGAATAATACGTAAGTTTCAAAATTTAGTGTGGTCATATAGATGTATGGTCGGTTACTCGGTTGTACGTATGAGTGAAACAACTAAGATGATATTGTAGCGAGTGTGATAAAGTAAGAAAAAAATAAGCAGTGATTCGGGTATTCTAAAGATTAGTAAATGTATAATATTATAATCGATCAAAGGGAAAATATTTTTCATAAAACAAATGAAAGTAATTTACAAGTTATAATGGGGACAATAACAATATATGGCCTAATATTCGTGGACATATGTTTGTCGACACACAAATATGACATGTTAGGTTAGGAAAAATTTTCAATGTCGAGAAAAGGCACAAACTTGGGACATGTTAGGTTTTTAATAATATGTTCATGTTCAATAATTAATTCGATCAGTGAGTATATCTCTTGGTTGTGTACTAGGTATATAAATATAAATATATAATAACAATCAAAAAAATTACATGTTAATAAATAGTATTAGTAACTAATTTGTCTAAAATATCTAAGTTATAAATTATAATACTTTGTTTCATTGTAAATTATCTTATTATATACAACTTATTTAAGTTTATTATGAGTTATTACAGATACTCAACTAATTTTTAAGTTTCTTTCTTATTTTCTTTATTTCTTGTTCGTTTATTATGAGTTTATACATTATCTTCGGCTTGTGTTCTTCTTTGGTGTGAGCATCATCGGAGTGTAGAAGCGTTATCTTGATCAAGTTCTTGCACTTTTGAATTCATCTTCGGCTATATTTGTTGCTTTGCATATTTGGGTTTCTGCATTTTCAAATTCATCTTCACCTTAACTTATTTAAGGTCTGACGTATTTAATTCTTAAATATTTTCTTTCTCCTTAGTTTATACGAAACAAAAAAATAAGAAAAGTTTTCAAATGTCTCAGGTGTGAGAAACCAAAAAAATAGGCATAATGAGACCCGAAGGAGGTAGTACCGGTATACTTAAAGGGAGTTGATTCTTTCACTTATAAATTTGATTCAATCATTAAAGATATAACACCTTTGAAGCTATGTTACAAGTTAGTAAAACATGACTTTATAGTAGATGATTCAACTTTATAAGTGAGAATATCATCTCCAAAACTCAAAGTAACATACTACCAGTTGTACCCGAAACCCTTCGGATGACCGGTACGGCCGGTCTTGTATGGAAATCATGACTCTTGTAAAACTAGTGGAGATGGTTCATTTGGTACGTGTGAGATGCTGAAATCATGTAACCAGGAATTGCTTGTCAGCTCACTCATACGTGTCACTCCTAAAAAATTTAAAGCTTAACAACCACTAAACCAAGCCAATCACATACACCTGGCGGCGTCACAGACAAGTCACTCTAAAATATCCCTCAACTTAAACAATTAAAAAACAACAAAACGTAAACGTTATACAATATAATTTGCGATTCTACCATTCTTTTTTCTAAAAATGTCTAAATCACACTTTTATATTATTCTGCCAAGGCGATGTCGATGTTATTAATATCTTTACATTTTGTACTAATAATATCTTCATATGTGATTTTTTTTTAAATGAGTCTTTTGGTAAGCTCGTTTACACGAAATGAATCCTTAATTCAGATATACACTGTTTAACTAATATCATCTGAGACTGTTTTTGAAGAAATTCCGTAACCGTTCTTTAATTAAAACCCATGACATCTCCTATCATGTATGAATGTATTCACAATAAATTTTATCTAAGAATAGCTAGTGTGAAACAAAAACTATATACGTTTTTACAAGTGCAATTTACATGAAAATACAATGGTATTTTTCTTAATGACAAAATGTATACATCTTTATATTGGTAAAAAAATAACATACTCAACTTTCAGAATCCTCTCAATATATGTAAATAACTTTTTTCTGTGTTTGATATTTAGTTACTGGTATATACAATAAACTTTGTCATAATTTCCATAGTATATAACAAATTAAATACAATGTGAGAGTTATGATAATTGATTGTGTTGAATAGACAAAGTTTATTATGTTATTATACAAGATATTTTTTTTTATAAAAAAAGTGTTTTAGTTATTTTAATATTACTTGTTTAATTAAATAGTTCTTATATATGACTTGGACATATTTTATCCGTATGGGTTGCTAGGCTTTTTATACATATAATAATTGAATATATTTTTTTCGTATGGTTTGCTACTCTTTTAAACGAAGGATGATGGATTATATTTTCTGTTGCATAAATTCATGATTAAACATATAACATAAAAGTCACGTGTTACAATCAATTCTGACATTAAGATTGTAGAATAATACGTAATAATTATAATCTAAGTACACAAATTAATCTTGCCATCTTTTATCACGTACGCACCAACCAACAAGTATGTTAAAACCAAGGACAATTAAACGATTTATAATTTTATGGCACATCTTAAAGACTACCGTATTCTATTTATACTTTAATGTGTTTGTCAATATTAATCTTTGATTTTTGTATACGTTTGTAACTTATAAACTTTAGGTGTTATTAACGGTGCTTGGTGGTTTTATCACATCGTTTACGAATTGTAGTTTTGAAATAAATCACATCATAGTGTATATTTTAGTTTAAAGTATGAACAGAGAAAAATAGATAATCGATTATGTGTCATTGATGTGTTATTAAGTGTGAAAAGTAGATATCATTCACTCTCCACTTTTCTCTCTCTAATTTCGAACTCATATATATTTATATCTTGTATTTTCTGTTCAACTTTCACTATTTCCCCATTTTCTAATATGCAAGTTGTGTTTGTTCATTATATATATATATATATATATATATATATATATATATATATATATATATATATATATATATATATATATATATATATATATATAGAGAGAGAGAGAGAGAGAGAGTGTGTGTGTGTGTGCATGAGAGCAAGAGAGAGAGAGAGAGACCTCTTGTGGTATCGGTAGAGATTGTCACAAGGATATGTTGCAGCGCGATATCAGAGGAAGTGAAGTGCTATTGATCTTAGTACCACAAACTCCAAATATACATGTTACATCCAAACTTAAAGTGTTAAAAGCACACCTTATGACCTATAATCGTCGTATTTTTTAAGATACTTAGTTGGTGTTTGATTGTGACTTAATAAATTTAATGCGGAAGAGATATAAACTGGTAAATTATAATTATATCCCTTTTTTACTTAATATAACGTAACAAAATAAGTTGTGAAGGTGATACATTTAACATTAAATCCATAAATACTCTAGATAATTTATTTAACATATAAAAAATAAACCACAATACTACTACACAAAAAATATTTAGATTGACACTTTATCTCTATGTCATTTATAACAGAACGTTTCCTTTCAAGCAAGAGTTGACAAAAGAATATATATGAGTTGCGTATACGTCGAATATAATATTTATAATATAATTTTTTAAATTACTAACAACTAAACATTGTCTTAAAATATTCACTCCCAATCATAACTGTTGGATTGAACAATGCACCTTTGCTTATTGACTTTAGTCGGTATTTATTTTTGGGTCATCAAGATTCTTCTTTATATTATCTTTCTTTATTAATCAATTATCGAATTTTGATGCTATATTATACAAATCCAGTTGGGAGTAATAATCTTGATTAAAGTATTAAAGCCTATATATCATCAATTGCTCATTTAGGCTCCCACTCACTCCCTTTCTTACATACCCACCTTCAAAGATCGCTCCAAACTTACCTTATAATCTAAACAATTTGTCCATAACTGTGAATCGACGTTTGTTTCCCCAATTATATTGTTCATTTGATCCGATTTATCGATCTCTTTCAGACAATTCAATTTTTTGTTACGATTTGATCTGAACAGTTTTAACGGCTACTTTCAGAACCTCCAATTCAGGGCTGTTTTTGTTTAATCGACGTGATTTTGATCTGGGTTTGTTGTTATTATAATGACTTATCAGGAGGAGGATGTAGTGACCCAGTTGAAGATCGCAATTGAAGATCCCAGAGACGATTATGTGATTTTGAACGAACAGGAAGATTTGGGCGGCGGAGGAGGCGGCGGCCGCGGTGGTTCACTACCGTCTTCTTCGTCGGTGATGGGTTGTGCTAGTGTTGGTGTTAGCTTTTGGTGCTGCCTTTGGTGGTGGGCAAAGCTTATTCTTGTGTTTATCTTCTTGGCTGTTTTGGGGGTTTGTTTCTTTATATGGATCGGACCTTTTTTAATGAATAAGGTATGTTGATTTACAATCATCACGATTTCATTATTATATTAACAATTTGTTCTTCCCTAATCATTGATGTATAAACAAACTGCACAGTAACCCTAATTTCCATCTTAATTGGAAACAACAACAAAAAAAACCCTAATTTGGATTCGATCAACCCTAATTCCGATTGATTAGGATTGAATTCAATCTTACTATTTGTTCTGTTTCAGGAAGTTATCCCAATTTTGAATTGGGAAACAGAAACTTTCAGCAAACCAGTATTAGCAGTGTTGATATTCGCTTCAGTGGCGTTATTTCCGACCATCTTTCTGCCGTCGACGCCGTCCATGTGGGTGGCCGGAATGACATTTGGTTATGGTTTTGGGTTTCTTTTAATCATTGGTGGAGTTACTATTGGAACCTCAATTCCTTACTTCTTGGGTTCTCTATTTTACCACAAAATTCAAGTGAGTTTTTTGCTTGTTTTGATATTCAGGGAGTGTTTGGCATTTACATATGGAAAGGATGTTGTTTGGATCAGTTATAATCAGAGAATTTGATTATCTGTAATACCCAAACACTAGAAACTGGTTATCTAGGACAATGCCAAACACCCATTTCCTTGTTTCTTGATTTCATTCATAACAAATACACAAAAAATCATATATAATTTGCTTATGGGGTGTTTGGGACAATGCCAAACACTCTTCCGGCATTTGCCAAACACCCCTTAATATATTCGTTTAGTTCTCATTACTGTACTTATTATGCAGGGATGGTTAGAAAAGTACCCGAAAAAAGCTTCTATCTTGAAGTTAGCAGGTGAAGGAAACTGGTTTAATCAGTTTAGAGCTGTTACATTGTTAAGGATTTCACCATTTCCATACATGGTTTACAATTACTGTGCTGTAGCAACTGATGTCAAATTCGGTCCGTATTTGTTTGGAACACTGTTGGGAATGGTTCCCGAGATTTTCGTTGCAATCTTCACGTAAGGATTTAGATACAATATCAATGTGACACTGATAAGTATTATGGGTATGTTCGGTATGAAGCTTTTTGAAGTTTATTGGAGCTGGTAGCTTTTTGTTTTGAAAGAAAAAGCTACAAATCATGTTTGGATGAAAAAGCTGCAAGCTTTTTTTTTAAACAAAAAAGCTCTAAAACAAAAAACTTCTTGAAGTAGCTTTTAAAACTAGCTGTAAGCTTTTTATATATCAAATTACCTAAATACCCTCTTTAATGGTTTTATAATTCATCCTGTTTTTATAATTTGTCCTTTTTTGTCATTTTACACTATTAAGCTCCAGCTACCGGCTAATTTTCTGAACACATATATAAATAAAATAAACAACTTTCAGCTCCAGCTACAGCTACCAGCTACTTCCGCCAAACATACCCATAGTGTAAAGATTACATGATTCTTGCATAAATTGTGAGAAAATGTAGTTATTGATTTTTGATTCGACTGTTGCAGGGGTATAATGATCAGGACACTGGCTGATGCTTCGAATGATCAACAGTCTCTTTCAGCACCTCAGATTGTTTGTACTGTTTTCGGGTTTCTTCTAACGATTGCGACCACAGTGGTGGTCACGGTTTATGCTAGAAGACGGTTGAGTGAGTTGCAGACGGATGAAGAGCAGCTACTGCTGCAGTAAGTAAGAATCTTGAAATTATGGCAGAAACTAACAAAACAAACTATGTTTTCCATTGAAATATAGTATATAAATGAAAGTGAAAGGATTTTATTAACCATATCTTTGTTTTGCTTGTTTCTTGTTGCACTTATATATATAAAAGCTCTCCATAAATTGTATATAATTCAACCGCATACTTCAAAAGGTTCTTCCTTTCATTTTCCGTACGTGATGAGACAATGAAATTAGGTATTATTGGACATTAAAACTAGTTCAAGCTTGCATCTTTGGGGGTATTTTAGTCATTTTCCTTCCTCGAGGTCGACATCTTTGAGGGTATTTCAGGCGTTTACATCCTTAGAGATCGACATCTTGGGGGGTATTCAGTCATTTCCATGTGTCACAGAAAGATACTACATCAACATCAACTTGTGTAACATCTGCATTTGGAGTTGGGCTGAAGAATGAGAAATGAGTGTTTTGGGCTAGAATCCTATTAGGCTCAAAGTGAAGTTATATAGAATTATAGATGTAGGGACTGAAGACATATTAGCACAGCAGGGCCTAGACCTATTTCAGCATAAATATCTTAGGACCCAACCTTAAACTCATCAAAGGTGTTTGCTAATACAGCTTCCTTCTATACTATTTTGGTATTTTCACTTGTAAAGTTGATTCATTCAGGGAAAACCTTTCTTTACTAACTTGTAATATATTTTCAAAGATGTACATTCCATGAATGAATCAATTTTATAACCGGAAAAATCAACTCCCTTTTAAGATACATCAAAACAAAGTCAACACTCAAATGCCCAATTGTGTCATTAGGGGCGGACCTAGAATTTATATATGTAGACTTGTGTTACTATATATTGGTAAAAATAAAATTAATTAAAAGTGAGTGTTGTTCGGGTTTCTTTCGGGTTTTCAGTTTATCGGGTCGGATTAACTAGTGTTCAGTTATTGTCCCGGTATTTTAGGGTCAAAATTGAAAACAAAACACAATTTATATGAAACATTGTTAATTGAATTGCTATTTTTAAGGTAAACTAATTTATTTTAAATGTATAAATCGAAGATTGAACTATATCTTATCATTCTTTAAAAAAACATTTCATTAAATTTTGATGGCATAAAAAAATCAATGTTGGCACCCCAAATTTTGACTGGAAGCACCGGTTAAAAAACGCTGAAAATTTTCAACTCCGTCTACAAAATTGACTGATTACCCATACCACCGTCGACTATACTTGGATTCACCCCTTGTCACACGACTTGGTTGTGACTCTTTTCCTAATGGTATGACTATTCATGGAGCTTGACATGTGACTATCACGAGACCACTAAGAAAAGTGGAATTTGGACCATATTTTGGTCAGATTTTAGAAGCAAGAGAAAGCCCAAAGGCACTCATATATGTAAACCAGGAAAGATGGTCAAGAAGAATTCAAAGTCATTTTTAGTGAGAACATGAATTGGTGGAGATTTGCTTGTGATTTGTGAATGGTAATTATGGACCCTATATATATATATAATGTAATTTATATCCTAGCTAGGCATATGTTTGTGGATTTACCTTCATACAAGATATATAAAAGATTAAAAGTTAGTTAATGTTAAACAAACAGACAATAAATACATTTAAGCCTAAGTACTTAGGTGTTTGGGATCCCACTTCCTTCACGAATAAAACCGCATCCAATATTCTTGTAACTTCGTCGATGCATGCGATTTGATGCGAAGTTCGAAGATAAACCTACTGTATGTGACCTTATCCGGATCAGAAATAAACCTAATTTATCTTACCTTATAACACAATTTAACTTTTTTTACTATCTTCTTGTACGAGGAATAGAAATAAGGAACATGATGACAAATTAAGATTTATATGTAAATTACCTTTAAGCAGTAGAACTTATTTTTGCTCATGATATTAAATCTAAACTAAACCACGGTCTAGAACTTGTCATCATATGCTTTTGCTAATACTACAAGAAAACAACCTTTTCACATATTAAAAGTTCGTCTCAAATCTAAAAATATCGACGACTAGAAAAATCTATTGTCGCAGAATTAACAATTAGAAATAACAAATATAATATTGCATGACGTCATCGTCACTAAGGCATAGCTAACTCTATAAAAAAAAGCAAAAAAAAAAAAAAATCATGATATTTATATTGTGTGACGATGTCATCGTCTCTAAGGCGTGGTCTAATGACAATTTTTATAATTTGCGACGACATGTTGCTATTGGTGTTCAACAAATCTAATTTTTTAGGAAATTAATAAATAAAATAACCAGAAATAATAAAATTAGCATCGCGGGTCAGCTAATTAGCCTTTACGCTTAACTTAATTAGACCATCTTTATTTAATTAGTCGCAATCATAAGATTAGACAACCTTCATACTTAATAACTTAACTAATATCACATTCTTGTGATCATGTCATGATTGGCAAACTTAGGAGAAAGTGAAAATAAAAAAGAAAACTTAAATTAAATATTCACTTATATAAGCATGTTATTTACTATGAATTATCTTTACGTGATAACATATCTATTGTCAAGCTATAGAAGTATGATATTCACGTAATACAATGACAACGAATAATTATCTTTTGTTAACAAATTTATTTTCTTTACTTCTTCATTTTTTTATTTCTCTGTCTCCCGCAACTCTTTTATAATTTTAATAATAAGATTTGAAAAGAATAAAAATATAAAAAAATGTCACTACTTATAAAATAATGGGAAGGGTGGTTGTGGAGTGCAATGCTCTTCTCAATGCTTTAAATTTGGTTTCCTTGAAAAAAGAAAAAAGAGATAAACAGGTTTGGATGTTAAACTTGAAGAAAGCATATTCAGTCAAAGGATTGAGGATTTAATTGAGGAGAAAGGTGCAGTAAATCAACAACTTCACACAGAAACTTTTTTGTTGAAGTTAGTTCCCAAGAAGATCTACGTCTTCGCATGGAGACTGGAACGAAAACGGCTTTCAGTTCGTTTGAAAATTGATAGATAAAGGAGTGGATCTTCATTCTGTTCTATGCCAAGGTGTGAAGGGGATTCGAAAAGCGTTAAACACACTATTTTCACCTGCCATCACTTGCAAACGATTTGGTTAAATATTAACAGCTGGTGAAGAGTGTCATTCAGAGGTGGGTCGTCACTCAAAGATCTAGAAGAGGGAGCTGTGGGAATGTTGGTACCGTGGCAGCTTAAGATTTGGGCTCTTGTAATAAGAGTCACAACCTACTATATATGGAAAACCGAAACAATATAGTGTTTTCAAATACAATTCCAGATGTGTCCAACGTGATATTCAAATCTCAACTTATGCTATTTCAGTGGCTAAAATATAGGGTAAGAAAAGGAAGAGCACTATCTTGGTTGGAGTGGATCTCCAAACCTTTTTTGATAAGTAGATTTGGTAATTCCGAATGTAAATCTCTTCGGTTGTATATCCTAATTAATGGTCGGTTCTAGTTGAGTAGGCCACTCTACTTCTGGTTGAGTTGGGGATCAACTGAATAAAAGTTTACGAGTTATTTGTTTGTTTAGTACTTTAGTCTTTAATACAGTGCATGCTTAAACTGGGTGTAAATTAGAAATTTAAAGCTATTCAATATTAAGAGATTAAAAACTAGAGTAAAATATTGGATAATTATCTTCTAATATATATAAAAGACTAATTTAATAAAATTTATTAGAGGATCTGAATTATTCATTTAAAAAAATATTTAATCTTGACCATTCATTCACTTAAAATGAAAAAATCAATTTTGACCTTTTAGAGTCAAATTTATAATTTCATATATGCCCTTGTTATATCATATAAAATCGTATTTGCCCACTTAAATTTACAAATATAATATCTACCCTTTATAATATTTCAAAATATCATATTTAACCAAATTCTTAGTTTTATTATTCTAAAATATTTTATAATCATTCTAATTCTTTTTTAATTATAACCAATAACGTTTAACTTTATTACCCATAATTGTAAAAATAATTATTGATGATTTATATAAGAAATACAATCATGACTCTTCTTATAATAATACCATGTTTCTGCCGTCAAGTCTGTCATCCCGCTCGCGTCGATGTTTCCACCGTTGGTTAGAATGTTGATGTCGTACGTCATCATTTTTTAAGTTCTCATGTAATTCGCGTTTTATTATTATTTAATACGTTTTTATTAATGTTTAATGTTTATTATTTTTTAAACCAACCCGTGTATTACACGGACATTTAGTCTAGTTTTATTCTGGTTATATGTTATTCAGGTTTATAAGTTCTACTTATACATATGTTCCAATACTTAAGTAAAAATATATATATATATTATATGATAGAATATTTAAAATGAAAGATTTGGTTATAAAATTATTTTTTAAATAGTTAAGTTAATTTGAATTAATTGATGTTATATAAATAAAAAATTTAGTTATTAAAATAAAAAATAAGAATCTTTTAACTCTATTCAATAGTTACTCTATTTAATCTTAAGTGAATTGCTTTGTTTGGCGTCGCTTATTAGTTATTAATCAAAAATTCCTACAAAGGAAAATTAAGATCAAGAGGTGTTACTATTCTAGTAGAGGTATATTCAATCTATCAAAGTGAAACATATTGCAGTTAACCATTTGTTCTACCATGCTAACTAGTAAAAGAGGTCTGGAAATGGATGATAAGATGGCGGTCAATGGAGAAAAAAATGACTTTATTGACCCAGTAGTTGGAAGCTTACTTTGGTTTGTTTAGAAAGCAGGAAACAATATGGTGTCTAATATTTATGGTATTGAAGTTGATTAGTGTAATTCAAGCCAATCTTTATACCTGGGTAAAATATAGGGGTTAAATGTAACAATCTAGCTTAGCAAATTTGATGTAATCTTATTTTCTTGCTTTAAACACTTGTAATCTTTATCTAGCATCTTTCTAGAATTATAATATAAATTTTGAAAATTTAGGGGGTGATGATCATGTTAAAGCTCATTGTCTAGTATTCTTTTTTTTGTTGTTTAAAAAAATAAAATACACAAGTGATGTAGGCTTCTACTCATCTTGGTATTTACAAGATTAAGATAAACGTCAAAATTAAAAAAATGAAACTATAAATTTTTTTTAATGTATTACATATATTAATTAGTTATTAAGAAAGTGTCCCTTCAAGGATATCCGGTAATCATTAAAAAATAGAAGAATAAAGTAAAATAATTTAATAGGAGGAAATTGTATTTTTCTTAAATAAGAAAAATAGAAAGAAAGATTAGTTAGGAAATAAAGGATGACGTTGGTAAAAGGAAACCGAGAAAATTTAAGAGGTAGGGAGGTGTGTCACTTTCGTGGGCCTCTTATTTTAATAAATGACATTGTCTTTTTGTAACATAAATTAGTAAATATAAATAAATGATGGAATAGGTTTGTTAACAAATTGGGAGTGGTGTAATATATATATATATATATATATATATATATATATATATATATATATATATATATATATATATATATATATATATATATATATATATATATATATATATAGTTGAGATCAAATAAGATGCAAAATAAAATAAGATGTGTAAGATGTAAGGAAAAAATGACATATGGTATATGAGGAATAAGGGTATTATAGGTAATTTATATATTTTTTTCTTTTTTCCTAAATTATATCAAATTAATGCCTTTAATAACCCACCCCCTCCCCCTGCGTACAAGCCACTGCCTCCCTTGCCTGCGTAACCCTAAACACCGCCGCCGCCGTCGTCGTCTGTAACCCTAAACATCGCCGCCGCTGTCTGTAACCCTAAACCACCACCGCCGCTTACTTGATAACCATAAACCACTAACGCTGCTCTGTAACCCCCTTCACCACCGCCACTGTTATCGCACCGATCTATTGTGATTCCGAGTTCCCCAAAACCCTAGATCGATAGTCTTCATTCGCAGAAAATCGTCTTTCTCTCGGTCACGCCACCGCATACCGACGCTACTAAGATTTCGTTTTGGTCAGTCATTGATGTAGCCACCGCTCCTCCGAGCCGTAGCAACCTCCGCCACTCTCCTCTATTTTCGCCGCCTCTTGTAGACGCTCCTCAACAGTTTTCATCAATATTTTGGCAACGATCTGCAATGCCTACCCTACTGTAACTGGGTATCAACTTCATCAAATTTTTTATCAATGTCTTCATCGTTTTCTATTTTAGCAGGCGAACAGATTTATTCTACTCCTGTTTTCATTTTTGTTTGGGGTTTGATCTTAGTTTATAGTTATTGTCCATCAATTTTTAAATTAGTCTAGTTTTGATTCATCTAATTGGGGTTATGTCATTAGTTTAATTCATGTTTTTAGAATTTGTATAGTTAAATGTTAAAAGATTATTTGATGAATGTTAATTTTTAGTTTTCATCAAGTTTTTTGTATTCCCTGTTCATCTAGTATTAGTTTTGCTTATCTAATTTTTGGTTGTTGATTTTGTTTGGTATAAAGATGATTCATCTGGTTTACAAATAAGTATTGGTGAGACTTTTCATCAGTTTTTCAGCTAGTTCTACGTTGGTGTAGAGGATGTGGATGTAAAAATGGGAACAACTTAATGTTAGTGAGTTATAAAAAGTCAAAAATACCCTTAATTGTCATTTTTATTAAATTAATTTAAGAAATAAAGACCTGCTATAAAATGAAGATCAGATGACAAACGAATGGTTCATATTGCATCTTACACATCTTACAAGATTTCACATCTTACAAGAACCGTCCCCAACGAAAACTTTTTTTCGTACTAGAACTGCGAGAACCAATCTCAGCCGTTCCTTGGATATGTGAAGTTCATGGATGGAGAGCGTGGAGGGGATCTAGTGTGGCAAGGTGCATGTGAGGAATTCATGGGTGGACAATGACATTAAAGAAGGGGGAATTGGACGGCTCAGATTGGTTCTCGCAGTTCTCGTACGAAAAATAGTTCTCGTTTGAACTTTTGCATATATATATATATATATATGAGAGTTCATGTGAGAACCGTTGTTAGTGCGAGAACCGCGAGAACCAATCTCAGCCGTTCCTTGGATATGGGAAGTTTCATGGATGGTGAGCGTGGAGAGATAAAGTGTGGCAGGGTGCATGTGAGGAATTCATGGGTGAGCAATGACATTGAAGGAGGGGGAATTGGACGGCTCAGATTGGTTCTCGCACTAAGAATGGTTCTCGCAAGAACTTTTTCATATATATATATATATATATATATATATATATATATATATATATATATATATATATATATATATATATATATATATATATAATGGAATTAGAATCATCAATATAAAATATTACAATATTCGTGTGTGGTTTGATTAGAGATTCATATGGCAAATTTGTAACACCGGTTTCACAAGCTTAAAATTAGAGTAAATTAAAACTTTATTTACACAAAAGGGTTTGTAGCGGATCAAACCACTGACTACATATTAAGTATAGTTTATCGACTTGGAGATCCAGAATAACGAATCAAGCCAAGTTCCAAAAATATAATCCAGTGTTACCACTACGTACTGACCATCGCCACAATTATCAGAGTTAATTACAAGTGTTCCAAAGGATAAATACACGATAACACTACCCACAGCAACCCGCCTCGACAGGCCATCAGTCACTAACCTGCGAAAAAGGGAAATCTTGCACCATTAGCTACAACTAGCTAGTGAGCACCAATTTACACATAAGCATCAATAAGCATGCTATCCCGTCACAATAAGGCACACAATGCTAAGCTATCACATAGCGGTGTGCCGACCTGTCAGCAGGATCATATCTCGCGGGGTTGCAAATCCCGCTCAACGAATCCAACTGAGAAATCAACAACACCAATCCGTGCTGGAGGGGAAGCGAAGAGCAACCCCCTGAGCACGTTGCGGAGCCACCTGGGCTCAAATTAGGCCTTAGTTACAAACCAAGACCCCACTGTTTGTCAAGGAACGGCGGCCTGCAGAACCTTTACCCTAGAAAATCACTCGTGGGAACCGTAAATCCCTGAATAACACTCAAGGGACCCAGCCGCATCGGCGACTGACCTCAACCCCTGCGTCTGTCCGGACAGGAATCATAAACACGTTTGACCCATAGGGTCCACAGTACGCATGCGTATCACATATCACATGGCATCACATATATCACTGTATCACAATATCACTGTATCACTATATCACATT
Organism: Pulicaria dysenterica; assembly: GCA_947179395.2. Lineage (NCBI taxonomy): Eukaryota > Viridiplantae > Streptophyta > Magnoliopsida > Asterales > Asteraceae > Pulicaria > Pulicaria dysenterica. Next base: position 97,806,605 of record OX359289.1, read on the forward strand.
GGCTTCTGCTCATTCTTGATGAGCAGAAATATAAATTTCACTTAAAACATCGCATACAGTTGTCACATAAGTCATAACCCTACTTGGGTCTATCTCGTAGCACTTCACTTATTTATTGTCACTACCACAATCACAGTACACGTGTTATATCACAACACGTCACTATTACTTATCTATTGTCACTATCATAATCACATTACACGTGTTATATCACAACACATCACTATCACTATTCACTTCACTTATTTATTGTCACTACCACCATCACAGTACACGTGTTATATCACAACACGTCACTATTACTTATCTATTGTCACTATCATAATCACATTACACGTGTTATATCACAACACGTCACTATCACTATAGCACGTTTCAACACACAACAGATAGCCCTACTTATTGAGTCTCATGGGAAAACCGGTACTCACCTCGAAGTCACAGGAGGCAGACATGGATCCGGGAATCCCAAGACCACGCGGAATCGTCCGAACCACCTAACACATCAGATTTAGGCTTGGTTATCACATACATACAGCACAAATAGGTCAAAACCCACGCCACACAAGCTGTTAGGGGTTGAACCCTTGCTTGCGGTCGTAAGGACCTTCCTTGCGGTCGCAAGGGTCCCTAAACAACATACCTTACGGTCGCCAAACCACCACTTGCGATCAACAACGCGATTTCTTCTAGGAAGCATTTACGCGACGCGGACACCTGTATTTACGCGGCGCGTAAGTACCAAAATTACCTTACGGTCGCAAGCACTACCACTTGCGGCCGCAATGACCACAAACACCCCTTACGGTCGCAAGCGGTGTCACTTGCGGCCGCAAGGACATTAAACCCCGCTTACGGTCGCAAGAGTTACCACTTGCGGCCGCAAGGACCCTCGTTACAGAGACCTTCTTCCCTGTTCGTCGTTCAAACCTGCAAATCACGTTTTTAACCCCTTTTTCGACCAAAACTCAGTTTTTTTATCACTTACATACTTCACTTGACATCACAGGAAGTTTATAAACTCACTAGACACCAAAACCCCTCATCAAAAACATGATTCACACCATTAATTTGGTGTAACCTTTTCAAGAACCAAAACACAAACATGAGCCTCAAAGAACACTTACATCAAGAAGAAACACAGCAGATAGCATACGAATTTGGCTAAGGAAATCACTTGCAACAGATTTGGATCTTGATTTCTCCTTCAAAAGCTCCAAGATTGGATACGTATGTGTGTGTTCATATGTTGATGTTGTTATGATTGACTCCAGGGGATAAGGCTTACATAGCCGACCTTGGGGTTTATTATTACACACGGGGTATTTTGTTCCCCATTTCAACTTACAACTTGACACACGCCATCCCGTTTTACCTAACGGGGATATCTACGGAATCATTACGTGAAACCGTATAACACGACATCACTTTTTCACACGTTTGACACTTTTCACACAATCACATTAATTAACACGAGACACGTTAGTCACACAAAACACTTAATTTAACTCACTTAACGTCACTGTACAAGCTCTAAAGCACAAAGTACAACCCTACACTGCTAGGCCCATTTACAGGGTGTTACAAAATTATTATAACAAGATCAAAGATAGGCATATGCATTCTCAAGACTACTTATCACTTTGGTGTTGGTTTACTCAGAGTATGAGCATTCTCAAGACTACTAATAGCACATTTGATCTATCTATAACACTTGAGGTTCTTCTTAATGTTGTTTCAAGGTTTTATTTTGGTCTCTTGGGAGATTTAGTGTCTAAAATATTTATTATCCTTCTTGGTTATGTTGGGGGTCCTATCTTAAAGTCTAGTTGTCATTGTTTAAAACTTACATTTAGGATTGCTATAACATTTTTCAAGTTAAGAGGGGATATGTGAAGTTATATTGCTAGAAACATATATTGTAGCCAACCGATGAAGTTATAAAAACGTTAGAACATAAATTCTATATTTTAACGAGTAGACTCTTATCAATTTATTCCAATGACAGTTTTACTAGCATGATGGTTCAAATTGGTGGACTGGTGACATAACCGAACAATAACATAACTAATAAAAAATTAACAAAAAAACAATAATAGCACTTGTGAAATTTTCCATATAGTAAATCTTTAAGTAGTAAATCTTTTAGAAATTCATTTCTAACCAATTTATCTTTAAAAAATGGACACAATATGAAAAATATACATGCAACTAATTTAAAAGGTACAAATGAGAGAGAGATATATATAGAGAGAGAGGGAGGGACTATTCTTACAATAATGTATTTTCTTAGGGTTGTGGTTGCTAAAGTTATAATTACAAAGGTGGGTGGTGCATTTTTCAACATCAATTTTGAAGAATGGAACGTTTGATTCCTTTGTCTTACTTGGACGGAGTCAAAATAGAAACGGAATAAAGCAATTTTGATAAATATTTTGGCATTTTGTATTTAAGAGCCCCACATTTTCTTAATTTACATTTTCATATTACTTGTTTATAGTAACAACCCAAAACTTGGTTGTTATCTACATCCAAAATTCTAAAAAAATAAAAATAAAACAAAAAGACAATACACAAGCGACAATTAACCCAAAGAGACACATAGTAAATAGAAATGGGAAAATAACGGAATGATTTTGATTCAAACTAAGTTGGTTAGATCACGTATGTTGGGGTATGTTTCTGAAAAATCTAATATAAGTAGGAAATTTATTTAATAAAAGATTTGTAGTTTATTGGTATCTGTGTTATGAAGTGGTGTCTCTTTCTTTTAAAAAATTTGTAAGTTTAAGTCTTGTTGTAAACAATAAAGTAAATAGGATATATTAACGAGTACATGTATTAGTCATTAAAAAAAGGAAATCCATTTTTTAGTAAGTGAACAAAAATAAGGCACATATAGAGTCCTAGCAAATACAATGCAAAACAAAAGCAAATATTTTTTATTATAACTAATTTTGATTTAAACTAAATAAATTACTCATTTTTATTCATTCTCTATGAATTTTGTTTTGATTTTGAATCCGTATATTACGTTCATTTTCAGAAAAATCGTTTATTTTTCAAGATTTTTTTTAAGAAAACTGAAAAGTAGAATTTATGTTCATTTATACTATTTTTTTCTTTAAAAAAATAGAAAACTCTCTCACTTTTCTATATTTTCTCTAACTCCATTTTTTCAAACTCTCATACTTTTTCAAACAACCTTTTCATTTTTAAGAAAACATTTCAACTAAACATCTTTTCCATTTTCTATTGAAAATGAAAATGATTTTCATCAAAATATGTTTTCTATTTTTTCCGAAAAATGAAAACTACACAAATTTTCATTAAAAAAACAGAAAAAGACAAATAACATTTTTTCTCATGCTAAACGCAATTTACTGTGTAGGTTGTATTTAGTTGCAAGGGTTTAATTCACCAAAAGATATCAAACTTGTCATGTTTTGTTATTGTCTATATTAATATATAAAAATTATCATTTAGTGTATCAAATTTTCTAAAAAAAACATTTTATATATTCCTTTACCTACTAAACCCTTAGCCAATAGTCCATTTGATGACATACACTTGTTTTTATATTTTTGTATATATTTCTTATACCACATCAGTTTTCAATTTCGACATCATTACTTTTATATAAACATTCATCTTCATCTCTTTATGTTGAAGATCATCCATCATATTTAAGAACAAATAAAATAATCATAACCATCAGAATTCGAGTCACCAAAAAGAATAAAGAATATTTTTCTCTTGAACATCATCTTCATTTAAAACCTAGATTGAATCAGATTTATGATCTTAAACATCATATTCATAAATCGCTCATACACATACGAAATTGATTAAAAGTTGGTCTATTCATATCCTTTGAAGAAATCAATAAACTAATTAGAAATGAAAAATGATTTGTTCAAATCACTAAAAATCCTAGTTTCTCCTTTGAAAAAATTTAATAAACTAATCTAAAAACTAAATCCGCTGATCCTGATCGATAAACAAATGTGAACTGTGTTAAACAAATGGAACCGTAACTCGAATCTGAACCAAGAACAAGAACTCAAATGCGATGGTGATCTTGAAGATAAACCAAATCAAACCAAAATCCCATATCTGAACTAAGAACAACAACTCAGATTTGAATCAAGAACAAGAACTCTAGATTAGAACAAATGAACCAAAATCGATTACCTTGATTGGCAACCCCTAAACTGATGTAGATGGAAATCGCATACCTTTAAAGATAAAACAGAATCGACTGAGAGCATTGAACAAATTAAAGATGAAATTAAAAATCGCAGGTGAAGGATGAAGCTTATATGAAAAACAACTAGTGAAGGATGCGTCGAAGAGATCAAAACCCCATGTGTTTTTTCTCAATAATTATTATAATTATAGTTTTTTTTTTTTTCAATTGTTAAGAAAAGAAAATAGCATCTGAACCCAAACAATGAAGAAAGCATACCTTAAATTGGAATCAGATTCGTATCAAAATTATGTTAAACTATTACTATTATTATTATTATTATTATTGTTGTTGTTGTTGTTGTTGTTGTTGTTGTTGTTGTTGTTGTTGTTGTTGTTGTTGTTGTTGTTGTTGTTGTTGTTGTTGTTGTTGTTGTTGTTGTTGTTGTTGTTGTTGTTGTTGTTGTTGTTGTTGTTGTTGTTGTTGTTGTTGTTGTTGTTGTTGTTGTTGTTGTTGTTGTTGTTGTTGTTGTTGTTGTTGTTGTTGTTGTTGTTGTTGTTGTTGTTGTTGTTGTTGTTGTTGTTGTTGTTGTTGTTGTTGTTGTTGTTGTTGTTGTTGTTGTTGTTGTTGTTGTTGTTGTTGTTGTTGTTGTTGTTGTTGTTGTTGTTGTTGTTGTTGTTGTTGTTGTTGTTGTTGTTGTTGTTGTTGTTGTTGTTGTTGTTGTTGTTGTTGTTGTTGTTGTTGTTGTTGTTGTTGTTGTTGTTGTTGTTGTTGTTGTTGTTGTTGTTGTTGTTGTTGTTGTTGTTGTTGTTGTTGTTGTTGTTGTTGTTGTTGTTGTTGTTGTTGTTGTTGTTGTTGTTGTTGTTGTTGTTGTTGTTGTTGTTGTTGTTGTTGTTGTTGTTGTTGTTGTTGTTGTTGTTGTTGTTGTTGTTGTTGTTGTTGTTGTTGTTGTTGTTGTTGTTGTTGTTGTTGTTGTTGTTGTTGTTGTTGTTGTTGTTGTTGTTGTTGTTGTTGTTGTTGTTGTTGTTGTTGTTGTTGTTGTTGTTGTTGTTGTTGTTGTTGTTGTTGTTGTTGTTGTTGTTGTTGTTGTTGTTGTTGTTGTTGTTGTTGTTGTTGTTGTTGTTGTTGTTGTTGTTGTTGTTGTTGTTGTTGTTGTTGTTGTTGTTGTTGTTGTTGTTGTTGTTGTTGTTGTTGTTGTTGTTGTTGTTGTTGTTGTTGTTGTTGTTGTTGTTGTTGTTGTTGTTGTTGTTGTTGTTGTTGTTGTTGTTGTTGTTGTTGTTGTTGTTGTTGTTGTTGTTGTTGTTGTTGTTGTTGTTGTTGTTGTTGTTGTTGTTGTTGTTGTTGTTGTTGTTGTTGTTGTTGTTGTTGTTGTTGTTGTTGTTGTTGTTGTTGTTGTTGTTGTTGTTGTTGTTGTTGTTGTTGTTGTTGTTGTTGTTGTTGTTGTTGTTGTTGTTGTTGTTGTTGTTGTTGTTGTTGTTGTTGTTGTTGTTGTTGTTGTTGTTGTTGTTGTTGTTGTTGTTGTTGTTGTTGTTGTTGTTGTTGTTGTTGTTGTTGTTGTTGTTGTTGTTGTTGTTGTTGTTGTTGTTGTTGTTGTTGTTGTTGTTGTTGTTGTTGTTGTTGTTGTTGTTGTTGTTGTTGTTGTTGTTGTTGTTGTTGTTGTTGTTGTTGTTGTTGTTGTTGTTGTTGTTGTTGTTGTTGTTGTTGTTGTTGTTGTTGTTGTTGTTGTTGTTGTTGTTGTTGTTGTTGTTGTTGTTGTTGTTGTTGTTGTTGTTGTTGTTGTTGTTGTTGTTGTTGTTGTTGTTGTTGTTGTTGTTGTTGTTGTTGTTGTTGTTGTTGTTGTTGTTGTTGTTGTTGTTGTTGTTGTTGTTGTTGTTGTTGTTGTTGTTGTTGTTGTTGTTGTTGTTGTTGTTGTTGTTGTTGTTGTTGTTGTTGTTGTTGTTGTTGTTGTTGTTGTTGTTGTTGTTGTTGTTGTTGTTGTTGTTGTTGTTGTTGTTGTTGTTGTTGTTGTTGTTGTTGTTGTTGTTGTTGTTGTTGTTGTTGTTGTTGTTGTTGTTGTTGTTGTTGTTGTTGTTGTTGTTGTTGTTGTTGTTGTTGTTGTTGTTGTTGTTGTTGTTGTTGTTGTTGTTGTTGTTGTTGTTGTTGTTGTTGTTGTTGTTGTTGTTGTTGTTGTTGTTGTTGTTGTTGTTGTTGTTGTTGTTGTTGTTGTTGTTGTTGTTGTTGTTGTTGTTGTTGTTGTTGTTGTTGTTGTTGTTGTTGTTGTTGTTGTTGTTGTTGTTGTTGTTGTTGTTGTTGTTGTTGTTGTTGTTGTTGTTGTTGTTGTTGTTGTTGTTGTATTATTATTATTATTATTATTATTTATTAATATTAATAAAATGTAGATTTTATTTTTTTATTTTAAACCATGAAAAATCTAACTCATATGTCATGTCATCACCGACATTAATGACACTGGCTCCACGTTAGCTTTTAACATACAAATGGATGTTCAATACATAAAATGATAAGTTTGAAAAATCTAGTACATTAAATGGTTAGTTTGAAAGTTCATTACATACAATAATATAATGTGATAACTTTGATATATTTTTATGAACTAAACCCTGGTTACTAGTAGCTAACAAATTAGTAAATTCAAAAGTCATTGTTGATTGTGTTGCAATACATTATGTTTAAAAGTACCATAAGAAAGTTATTAACATTTATAATTATACATTTACTTAATATGGATACCAAAGCATATATACATGATGAATTTGTTTAAGGTTGTATAGTTTCAAAGTGGTTTAATATCTTCTCATGTTATGGTTAAATATGATCTATTATATTCTCTCGTGAAACTGAAAGTAGGTCTATTATTTTAAATAAAAAATTGGTCTCTTTGTTAGTCTCACTCTTCTTAACCCTTCTAAAGTTTTAAAATTAACAGATTTTTTGAATAAACTTGTGTGTGATTAATTAAGTTACATAAAGGTCTATCATTACTCTTTCTTCAAGATCAATTCTAATGAGCATCATCATACAATATGCTTTGTTTCCTCATTAATCCCTGTAGTTTTCTTTGCACATGGTGCATAACACTCTTTACACTACATTGTGGGTGTAGTTTAATGTATAGACATACTCTACTGGAATTTTGTGTCATAGTTATATTTAAATATGTTAGTCTAATTTAATTTATGGTAAAAAATGATAGTTTGGTTTTTATCGGTGGATTGCAACTATGTTATGTTTGTTTGCATACTTTCTACCACTAAATGTATGTTGAGACATATAATGCACTAAAAATTCTAAAATTTGAAAGCATCGTTTACATAGAAACTCAATACCATAACACATGTTTGATACATTTATTGAAATTAACTTAAACCTAATATATATTTCTTATAAGAATTTTGATACTAACATCTCCTCATAACATCATTTGGGGCTCAAGACCTCAAGTTATTAGATTTACTCGATTTTAAATTCATTTCAAATTACTTTTTTAACTTTATGTTTTTATTATAGTTCTTAAAAATCTTAACTGTCTCATTGACTCATTGTTATACATGTATAATGTATTTCAAATGATATTAAAGTTACCTATAAGTTTATAAATTATATGGTAAAATCTATTTTTTAAAGTTTCTTGGTTCCAAATCCATCTACTCTATCATAATTAAATTGACAAAACCGAATTCTCTAGCCAGCTTTACTTATTGATTTCCTCTAGCATAATTACCCTTCACAACATATACTTAAATCCCCGTTGAACCCCAAGTAGCATACCTTAATTCCAATAAAGTCTTCCAAAGTCCAACACAGAACTACAAGTTATAAATTATTCTATGAAATAAGAAACTTTCTTGAACTAGAGTAGACTTCTAATCCCTTTCATTCTTAGCTTGCATGCTTGAACTCGGCTTGAAATGATAACCTTCTTGAGCAGGATTAGATTTCTAATTCCTTTTCAAATGCTAAAGCTATTCAAACAAATGCAATTGTACGATTTTCAATTTTGCGATTTACGTTTGTGCAACTTAAGTTTGTGCAGTTCCTACCGACCAATCGTGGCCATTTTTTATGTTAAAGGCAATGAATTTCCAATTTGGGTTTTCTAGCGATGTGTGTTGCTAATTGCTATTTGTGTATTTTACGCGATTTGTGTATGCAGGGGGTGAGAGAAAGAAAGAGAGATTAGAAGAGAGAAAGACCACGTGTTGGTGTACTGGAGTTAGTCATGTCACGACAGTGGTGGTAGTGGTGCTAGAAGTCGCTGGCAAATAGAGAAAGAGTCAGAGAGAGAGAAAGAAAAAAATGGTATGTAAGAGAGAGATTGAATTAAATGAGTTATTATTTCTAAAATGATTAAATTAATGTAAAAACAATTTTAATTATCCATTGTATGATTGCTTAGATTTAAATTGAATTAGTTTCTTTTTGGTGACAATCCGTAACCAAATTGGGTTAATCAAACCTAGCAAGATAATTTTAATGGGATTAATACAAAGTTACTTGGGTTGATCCAAACATCGCGTATCAACTCAAACACAACCGAACCTCAATCTGTACTTTTTACATAACTTAACAAATGGGAAGGCAAGTGGTAGGGAGAGCAGGGTTGGGGTGGTGTGGGTGAGCTCACCACTTGGGGAATGTCATTGCATTTGCAAGGTTGAGGCGCGTTATGGGATCTGATGAAGCTAGGAAAACAGATTTAGAGTATGGGGTGGACCCATGACAGGTAACTCTTCATCTCTTCTTTTTTGTTATAATATTGAGTTTTAAATTTAATAAATAAGATATTATACGAGTTTCGGATTATAGCGGGGTATGAATAGACTATTACAACACCTAGTGAAAGTATGATTGATGAAAGAAAAAGTTTTAACGCGACATGAAGATTGTTCATCAACAACATACATTACTAAAAAGATTACAACAAAATTGTACATATCGAGATCCATACCGACACCCCAATGTGGGTTCTTGGCGTTTTTTCCTGTTATTCTGAACTAATTTCGTTTTGACTTGCCATGAATTTTGAACTACAAAACCTTGACCATATAAGTCAAAATCAAGATTTGACAATGGTGGGGGTGGTGATGGTAATGCCAATATGGTGGTGCTGGCCTGGGTTGGTGGAGGGAATAAATGCTGAACTGGTACACACCCCTCCACTTTAAATAATAATTCCTACTTGTTAATTCTTATGGGATTTTAATTTTATTTAATTCTCATACCTGCTTTTCATTTTAATTTGTGTTCATGTTAATTAAATATTACATTCCCATCTTCATTAGCCTTGAATTTAATGAGCAGATGATGACCAGAGCATGTGAAGACAACCATCTTTTTGTGGTAGACAAATAACATCACCATTACTATATGCTCTAAAGTTTTTAAGATCACCACCACGCCCGCCACCGCATCACCACCGTGGACCACCAACGTTCTTTTCAGTTTCCACCCTTCCAACTCACACCAATCTCATTTATATAACCTCCACCTTCCCTCACATTCAGGATACATCTAGGGTTCTTCCCAATTTCCAGAAGCATAACCTTCCCAAAGTCTTAATCTTTCTTCTTGTTTCCGGATACCCATTTCAATTTCGGCAAATTTGAATCAAGAACTAGTAATCTAACACTTGATTCTTGTGTTTCTTGACCGACCCACAAACTGTATCTTCCGAATCACCAGTTTTAATCAGTCATTATAATTGCATTTCAATCTTGCTTTCGAAATGCGATTTCCCGATTTCAATTTCCTCAAGTTTGAATCAAATTCACAAATGAGTATACACAGTAGCAGCCTAGTATTAATCGACGTTTGCCTTCGTCTTTAAATCAATGAGAAGCTTATTACAACAATGCTGCTACTTGGCCGCCGTTTTTCTGTTGCTGGCTGCTTTCCGGTGGCCGGCGGCTATCAATCAGGTGGCTGCAGCCACCTCCGAGAAAGAGATCTTGCTTCAATTCAAAGGTAACATTACAAGTGACCCTTACAACAGTTTGATTTCATGGGATCCCACTAAAGATCATTGCAGAGATTACAGTGGTGTGTTTTGTGATTCTTTTGAGAATGTATTTAAGATCGTGCTTTGGAACACTAGCTTAGCCGGTGTGTTATCTCCGGCGTTATCAGGGTTGAAATCCTTAAGGATTCTCACCCTCTTTGGGAACAGACTCACCGGAAACATTCCGCCGGAGTTTCAAGAACTCACCACTTTATGGAAGATCAATGTCAGCTCCAATGCCTTATCTGGTCAAATCCCTGAGTTTTTAGGGGATTTACCGAGCATTCGGTTTCTTGATTTATCCAAAAACGGCTTTGAAGGAGAAATTCCATCATCTTTATTTAAGTTTTGTGAAAAAATAAAGTTCATTACACTGTCACATAACAAACTTTCTGGCACAATTCCAATGATCATCAACAATTGCTTGGAACTTGAAGGGTTTGATGTATCATTCAACAGTTTAAGTGGTGGATTCCCTTTACAAATTTGTGAAATCCCAAGTTTAGTTTACTTGTCTTTAAGAAACAACATGTTAACTGGAAATGTTGAAGAACAAATCTCAAGTTGTCAAAGGTTGGAACTTTTGGATCTTGGCAGCAATCTTTTCACTGGAATTGCCCCAATTCGTGTTCTTGAATCCGCAAATATGAGCTATTTTAACATTTCTTATAACGAGTTTGAACCACAGATTCAAATGATTCAAACTTGTAGTGAAAAGTTAGAGGTTTTTGATGCTGCTGGCAACAGTTTTGAAGGAGGGGTCCCTATGAGCATTGTTACACAATGCAGTGGCTTAAAGGTTCTAAACATAGGGTATAACAGATTAAATGGCGAAATCCCGGTTGAGATTTCCAATCTTAAACGACTTTCAGTGATCAGAATGGGAAATAATTCATTAAACGGTGAAATTCCTGAAGAATTCGGTTCAATTGAGCTGCTCCAAGTTCTTGATCTGCATAACCTTAATCTTGAAGGTGTAATCCCGGATTCTTTAAGCAATTGCAGGTTTCTTCTAGAGCTGTAAGTCGAGTTATACCTTGTGATTTCATTGTTCTACATTTGATCATGAACAAATGCTAATCATGTTACTTTTACAGGGATGTTTCAGGAAATTCTTTACAAGGAGAAATCCCGGAAACGTTTTACAACATGTCTTACCTTAGAATCCTTGATCTTCATAATAACCTTCTTGGTGGAACCATACCTTCAACTCTTGGGAACCTTTCTAAAGTTCAAACATTAGATCTATCAGAGAATTCGTTATCTGGGTCAATCCCGTTTTCTTTATCAAACCTATCAAATTTGAGTCATTTCAATGTCTCCTACAACAACCTTTCGGGTCAGATTCCAACGTTTTCGATCCAAAATTTCAATTCGTCTGTGTTTTCTCATAATCCGGGACTATGTGGGCCCCCGTTGGATCGTTCTTGCTCGGGAGATTCGACAAATTCTAGATCAAGAAGGCCGAAACTAAGTGTTTCCACCATTGTTGCCATTGTTGCAGCTTCACTGATCTTGACTGGAGTTTGTTTGATAACCATCATGAATATGAAAGCTAGAAGAAAGAGAGAAGAAGATGAGACAATGATCATCGAAAGCACACCATTAGCTTCATCAGATTCTAATGTTATTATTGGGAAATTAGTTCTTTTTAGCAAAAGTTTGCCATCAAAGTATGAAGATTGGGAAGCAGGGACTAAAGCTTTACTCGACAAAGACTCTTTGATTGGTGCAGGATCAATCGGGAGTGTATACCGAGCAAGTTTTGAAGGTGGGATTATCATTGCAGTGAAAAAGATCAAAACTTTAGGAAGAATCAAGAACCAAGATGAATTCGAGCAAGAAATCGGACGGTTAGGATCTCTCCGCCACCCGAATCTTGTAGCTTTTCAAGGCTATTATTGGTCATCTAGCATGCAGTTGATCCTATCTGATTTCGCCTCAAATGGGAATGTATACGATCATCTACACGGGTCTGGTTATCCAGGGACCAGCACGGGAGTCGGAAACCGAGAGTTAAACTGGCCAAAAAGGTTCGGAATCGCTTTAGGAACCGCAAGGGCATTATCGTACATTCACCATGACTGTAAACCTCAGATTCTTCACCTCAATCTCAAATCGAATAACGTCTTATTAGACGGGAATTTCGAGCCGAAACTTTCGGATTACGGGTTAGTAAAGCTGCTGCCTTTGCTAGATAACTACGGGTTAACCCAGGTTCACAATGCAGTTGGATATGTTGCACCCGAGTTAGCTCAAAGTATGAGGCTGAGTGACAGATGTGATGTGTATAGTTTTGGAGTTATTTTGTTGGAGCTCGTTACAGGGCGGCAGCCGGTGGAGAGCCTTGGCGGTCACGAGGTGGTTGTTTTGTGTGAATATGTTCGAGGTTTGATCGAAAGGGGGAAAGCTTCCGATTGTTTCGATAAAAATTTGGTTGGTTTTGTGGAGAATGAATTGATTCAAGTAATGAAATTAGGGTTAATTTGTACTTCTGAATCACCTTCAAGGAGACCAAACATGGCTGAAGTGGTTCAGGTTCTTGAATCTGTAAGGTAGGATCATTCTTTTGTATTCGTTTTTTTTTTTTATTAATGTTAATGGGCTGGGACCCGCAGTGACATCCTAGAGCAGTATACGAGCCTCAAGCCACACGTCATGAGGGAGCAAAAACCTAACTCCCCTACATTGTTTCCTGAAAACACCCATAATTATTATTTATTTGATGTAGCAATTTCAATTCAATAAGAGACATGAAGCAATGTTTTTATTCTTTTATTAGATAAATAAAAAATCACATAATACACATTCAAAACCATTAATCACAACATTCAAAAATGAATATTTTTCACCTATCTACAAAAAATAAAAATAAAAAAAAATCCCCAAAAAACAACAATTTATAATACAATTTGAGGGTTCACAATGGCTTCCCTTTCTCCTTCTTTGTGATCAATTTTGACAGCTTTGGCACCTCATAATTTACAGTATCACAAAACTTTCCCGATTCGTTCCATAACGATTGGGATCTCGCTTTCGTTCAAATTCGTGAAACAAAACCGGAACCATCCCGGTTCTATACAATGACAACAAGATCCAGGAGTAGCATTGATCTTGGCCACATTCAATAACCTTTCCCACAATTCAAGCTCGCCCTTTTCGCTATATGGGCGTATAAACCCGCTCATATCAGCCCAACAATACAACCCTCGACCGCCTTTCATGCATTTGATTCCTAAGTTTTTCAACCCGCCCACGAAAAGATTGAAAATTCGGTCAACTCTTTCTCTGTTGACCTTGATGAACTCCCCAACAAATCTTGAATCATTCAGCATTGGAACGAGTAATCTTTGAGACAAAGATGAGACAGACGCGAATCTCACGAGTTTCTTGGAGGCCTCTAGGATGTTTTGGTTGAAGGAATAAACAACCCCGACGCGAAAACCAGGGAGAGAAAAGTCTTTTGACAACCCGTAAATGATATGAATTCTTTTTCTATCATATTCTTCTGTATGAAAGATTTCAGCCATGCTGACGAATTCTTGATTTTCATCGTCAATGGGACCCACCAGTGTCTCGTTGGCGATGACGTGGATATTCTTCTCCGTAGCAAAGTCTAAAAGATTGTAGAGGGTTTCTCTAGTAAGCAGGTTCCCAACTGGATTTGAAGGGTTTGAAATTATAACCCCTTGAATTTTGAGACCGCGTTTTTTGGCCTGATTGTATGCTCGATGAAGGGAACTTGTACTTAAGCTGAAATTGTCTGAGCTTCGACAAGGGACGGGTATAATTTCCACTCCAGTTCGCCATTTAATATCCCTATCGAGTCTGCAAATTTCAATAGACATATAGCTTTGATGAAGTCAAAACATCTCTAGTTGCATACTCTTAGTTTTGAGGTCAAACATGTTACTTTCAAGATTCAAAATTCGAAAGAGTTTATTCGAGAAACTAAAACAGAAAATTTCGTAAGACGTGGCATTCGTTACAACGTTTAATGGGTCAATCGAAAAATTCTTGAAACTTACATCTCACTCCATATCATCATGAAGTTGAAAAGATGTATGCTTGACCTCAAAAAGTCAACCCCCTGTATGGAGTAGTATTAATATACTGCATTCCAGTCAGATCAATGCTATATCAGAAGGAAGACTTACTCAGGGAAATATGGAGAAGGAACAAGAAATGCATTTCCAAGGTCTGCGAGGCAAAAAACGAGCATCTCAAGAGCAGGCGTTACTCCATTAGTTAAAACCATCTGTAACGGGTCAAATAACACGCGTCCTTCCATCACTTGGGACATAAATCCAGCAACTGCCTGTCATGCTACGACAATTAGAAATAAAAAAGCCAAAAACGAATCCATCTGACCCGTTTGAGATAAAATATAACCCAAATCGACCCATTCATAAGCAACTTTGGGTCGAAAAAGGGAACTTTACCGACATTGGCACCCATGAATACCATGTGAAATATGAACACATTGCTTCAAGATGAGTTTTAGAGAAAAAAAACCTAAATGGCACAATAACCAAAATCACATCTCAATATAATGTTTAGATAACTTCCTAGAGCAATCTTCTAATATAAATAAAAGACTAACTTTTATCAATTTAATTAGAAGATATTGACCCTTCATATAATCAAAATTTAATCCTATCCATTCATTTTATCAAAAGTCTAAGGGGCTGCTTGTTAATATAGAATGATTAAGCACTCAATGATTATGTGGTCTGAATAATTCAAAGGCTCTGAATGAATCTGCCTTTGAATGTGAAATACTGTTTGATAAAGGTTTTAAATGAACAATTTGAATGATGCAAATTATCATTTTAACCGTAATAATGATATATTATATTATAAAATAAGATATGATTGTTTAACAACTCGAGTGTAAAAAGGAGTATTATGGCAAAATACTTGGTGC